>OY776111.1:263330363-264530363 GCA_963675035.1 Allygus modestus
TGACATGTGGAAATATCATTTTAGGACCTATTTTACAAGAATTTATTTACTTATTTTGACCCATGAAAGATTAAATCACATTTTTGGAATGGACCACAGACTGCATGTACAGTGAGTGATTGACTCTCAACGGTTTGTAATCATCCGCATTACGATACTGAGGATCCCATTTCAGAGTGATATGTTGGTATTGGTCTGATGCAACAGCTTATACCCAATAGTGCAATGGCTCACTTTAGTTGATGACAACAGACATATGTTAAACCGTTTCTATGATATTGATTCTTCGAGCTATTTTGTGATGTACATTTATACTGTGCTCTGAAATTGATTTTGAATAATTTTACCAATAATATTTTGAGAATTTATAATTTTTGCTTTCAGCAAATTTCCCCTATAGGTGGAAGAAGCTATTACCGTAGTATTACCGTATTATTACTTAAGCCCAAGACCGCAATAAGTTTTTGTTTTGAGGCCCCCAAGTGCCCAAAACACCATTCATTCAAATTTAAAAATATGTATATATATATATATACACACACACACACACACACACACAAAAGAGTCATCCAGAAAGTAAAGAACGTTTGCTTACTGCACCTAGCACAGCTCCCCCATCACCGTGATTGCGTGTGTGAGAGTTCACTCACCTCCCCACGAAAGGATTAGCCAAGTCTCGTTGCTGTGCGGTCACACGTCTTATTTCTACAGCGATTTAAAATGGCGGCGGCAATCGAAAACTCCACCAATTATGAGATCGGCCTACCCAGAGTTATTCGGTTTCTGAGTTTAAAAAAGTCCAGGCCTTAGAAATTTGTAGAAAAATCACCAAAGAAAATTTATTTTTAAAGTGCAAAAAACAAGATCCTAAAATTGATGTAAGATGCTAAGATTTTAGAGCTGTTTTCCTCAAATTTTCCTTAAGTCCTTCTTTCAAATCATCTTTAGCGAGCAATGACCTGCCACTCTGATCCTCGTTGTGCACAATGGATTTTCTTTAATTAAACCTGTTGCACCAATTTTTTCCCTCAGGAGGCTCGACTTGATGACTTGTTTGCACTTTCACCATAAACTTGCTGTGGTGTTTTTCTAAAAATGTCTATGGTCTGGACATTTTTTAACTCAGAAACAGAATAACACTGCGTATCTAATATTTGGCGGGATTTTCTATTGCTGCTGCCATTTTTAATCACTGTAGAAATAAGACATGTGACCGCACAGGTGCGAGACTCGGCTCATACTGTGGTGGGGAGGTGAGTGGACTGCCACACATGCAATCGCTGTGATGGGGGAGCTGTACTAGGTGCAGTAAGCAAACGTTCTTTACTTTCTGGATGACCCTCGTTTATATGTATTTGTCCGTTACCTCGATAACTTTTCAAAAAAATTGCCCAATTTTGATGAAATTTGGCTCAAATGTGGAGAGTAACATTTATGACTAAGTTCAAAAACCAGAACGATCGGACCATGTGAAAGGGGGTTTATGGGGGTTTAAAATTTTCCAAAATTCAGTTTTTTGCAATTTTTAACCTAAAATTTAAAACTCACTCAATTTTGGTTATAACCATTTTAAAGAGCATAAAAAACAAATAAATTTAGTATTTTGAATCATTAACCTAGTTTAAGTGGCTGCGGAGAAAAATCCAAAAAGTATTCATAAAATTTCCCATGTTAATGTTATGTTGGAAAAAGCTTTTCTTTAAGTTAACTTCAACCAATAAGTTTAGTCACCAATAACTTCAGCTCTAAAAAAACAATTATTTTGTTGTTTAAATTGTGATTGTCCAACCGCTGCAGAGATATCCAAAGTGTTAAACACAGTACTTTGTCCAATGGTATCCTTATGGAGAATAAATCAAATTTGATATCTCGATTATTTATGAATTTATATTAATGAAACTTGGTATGTGGCTTCACCTAGTAGGTTGTATTGATATTTTCACAACCAAATTTTTTGTTGATTGTCCCTGTAGCAGTGAACCTGCATACTCAGCCCTAATGCTATTCTTATAGAGAATCACTAAAGTTGTGAATTGAATAAAACTTGGAATGTAGCTTCACCTTGTTGAGTAATATTGATAACTGGAAAAAAACACATTTTGGATCTTGCTCGTTACAGCAAACCTGTGCACTCCAGCCCCATTGTTATTTTTATTAAACTTGGTAAGTGGCTTTATGTGGTATTGCCAAACACATACATGCGTTCGAAATTCACTGAGTGTGCAGGTTTGCTGCGACGGGGTATTGTGTTATTAATTACCGTTGCAGGATAACAAATTTGTAATGTCAGTTTTTACAAAGTAATTATTTCCCAGATTGTTTCTGGCATGTGCTTTCTGCAAGAATAGTTTCAATGACATTTAAAGCTATTTTATCAAATAGCATAAATCATCTGTTTTTGTTGATCTTTGTGTTTTATTTGCAAACTTCCCAAATTTAATGCTAATAGCCATTATATTTGTACCTCTTGTTTATTTTGAAGTTGAAGGTTTCATATGTAAGCTGAAACAAATTAACTAGAGCTGTGCTTTGTAACTACACCTCTGTTGAGCAAATTAATTAAACATTTGATCTTCTATGAAGTGTTATCAAATAAGTAATTGTCAAACTAAATATGCATCTTGCAATATATTTTTTGAATTTAATCAAGAGAGAAAAATCTGTTCATTTGTGATTGTGCTGCTTTGCCTTTGTCCCTTAGCCGATGATTGCAATGTTACTGGCGTAGTCTCTCTCAGCTAATGATCTGATCCCACAGCACATGATTGATACATTCACCGATTCATTCATTGCCTGTGATTATTAATAGTTCATGACTGTTACTAGATTCCCTCCACAATTGTTCCGCCACGGCCGGTTCAGATTGATGTGTGTTTCTGATACATCAGCTAATGATTCACTCTGGTCCCATATTACCCTCGCTGTGTGATTTATACACATAGACCTGTTCATTTGTGTCTGAACTAATGGCCTGGAAAGGATCAATAATTCCCTCTCCAAACTAGGACAATTTTGAATCGAAAATAACATTCCATAACTAAATTTTACAATCACAATTAGCAGATATGTACATTCATGGACATTTGATGTTATTGACACTCGAAATAAAAAAAAAAAAACAATACTAACAACGATTAGTGCTAGTACCAATTTTGAACAAACGAGTAACTATTGACAGGCCATTCCCCTCGAACACAAGTAAATATCCCTAACCGTCCAGGTCAAGCAGGGACCTCTATGCATTATTCAAAAGTAGGAGAAATTGTCAGAGTTTCGGGTCACGTCGGTTCACCATTCACTAGTTAATGTAGAAATACCTTGGTATTTTGGTCACAACCGCAACAAAAGTTGTCCATCATATTTTGTATTTTCATAATAATTTATAACTTTATACAATATTTGTTAATATTTAAACCATCAGAAAATTGTTACTTCATAAAAGAAATCTAATTTATTTAACACGATAAAGTTAGTAGCATGGTTAATTATCTAACTTTTTTTCTTCCCCTAAAAAGTAAATTGACTAATATAATTAGGATGAATTTTTTGATGTATTAAACAATAATTCAGATATTTTATTTTAAGGGTGTGAACCCCAGTAAGCGTTAAAGGTCTTGTACACAAAATGCTATTTAACATTCATGAGGTGCGATATTGGCTTACGAATATTATGTGAGCACGAGATGCTTAAGAAGGCTATCTCTAAACAACAATATTCCAACAAGTTCCATTTACAAAATTTCAAATAAAATATAAAAATCCTTAAACTATTAATTTGAACTAGGTTTCAGCTAAGCATAATATTGTTTATGTTCTCCTTTTAAGCTTTTTACATTTTTCTTCTTCTATAGTAGAATTTTAGTTGCCTAAATTTGAACTATCCGAGTTTCTAGTTTAATTAAATTAATTGTGGAATAAACCATTTAAAAAAAATTTGATAGGTCATCTCAATTTTTGTAATTTAATTTATCTAGATTATGGTTTTTTTAAATTTTAGTTTAATTAGTCTAACTAGCTTTGTTTCACCTTGTTCTAGATATTTTATTTATTCTTTTTCGATATCCAACTAACCAAATTTTACTCATTAGCCTCATCCACAGATGAGTTCTGCTGTTAAATAAATATGCTTTCTGTTATATTCACTGCTTCGCTAATTTTGCTTGTTTGTAATTTACCCTTATTTAGTTTCCTTCTTGTCCTCAGATCCAACACTGATGAGAAGGCGCCAGTGTTCGAGTTGGTCCATGGCCGCACAGAGCAGACCAACAAGCTGGGCACATTCCGCCTGGAGACTGCCGGGGACACAGCGTACATCAGGCTCGGGAAGCAGATGGACTACGAGAGCATATCCGAGTACACGCTTACCGTCAGGATACAGGTGCTATACTAGCTGGCGTCATGTTAACACTGTGGAAGTCTGTAGCTACGAATATTTTATTTAGCCTAACGGCTATTTATTTTAATAAAACAGATAATAAAGCACATTTGAAATAAACACTAAGAAACTTTTTTCATTATGAATAACATCAGATCTTTGAGAGCCGGCGGTAGAGACTACAAATTGCTTTAGAATTATCTATAGGAATTTTATTTTATTTTAGAAATCTAACCCTTTGCACTCTGATGTCCGATATATCGGCCGTCGCTGTCTCGGCCAAAAACTCCGCGGTCCGATATATCGGCCGTTCGCAAAATGTGCGAAAAACTCCGACGTCCGATTTTTCGGACGTCCGCGAAACCAATTTTACTAGCTTTATAAAATATCCAAATGTGCTACCTTTGCGATAAATGTAAAACAGACAATTGTGGAGTATCACTGTATAGTCAGTATTGATTTACTCTATGCCGTTTTTTTTGTGTGGTGAGTTGTTTTGTTGATGTTATGCCCACCATATATTTTGGTTTCATTGAGAATCAGATGTTTGTTGTTTACATTGACATATTTTGTTGTTATTTCAAGATGTAGGTTATTTTTATTTGCTATATTCAGTTTATATTTAGTCTAAAATTAATTACAATGATATTTCTTCTGAAGTAGGACTTTAAAATCGCCGACTTGACGTTCACCTAGCCAAGCTAACGTAGGCCTAGACTAGGCTAAGTCTAAGGCATAGTTATTTTTATATTTGTTTACTTTTGGATGTTTTCTGACATTTTATGTTATAGTTAAAGTTGTACCGGTACATCAAAGTTGCTGCAGGTTTTCTAGGCAAACAAAATTATATTTATTTTTTTGTGTTTCAAAAAAGCTAAAATTTGGAGAACCGCTTGTAAATGAGCCTAAGACAATTTTAATCTTGTTTCCTTTTAGTTGTTTTTTCCGAGATAAATGCATGAAATTTTGGGTGCATGTTTATAACTAAATCGGGAATCTGAAAATATCAATATAATGTGAGGGGCCAATGGTTTATTTTTTAGCTATTACACCTCAAAGTTAACTTTTACGTAAAATATTTTTATTTTTAATTGATAATTTTAAAAATATTTTTTTCTTTTAGCTACAATTATTTTTTATTGTTCAAAAATTCATAAGGAATAAAACAAAAAAACAATTGTAACTCTATCTGCTAAAACATAAAATTTACAACTTTTTTCCCAACCTCTTGCAAAATTGATTGGAGTTTTTGGCTAGTACTTTCAATAAAGTACCCAGAGTCCGGTGTGCAAAGGATTAAAATTGTTCACTATACCTACAAAATAATACTCTGGGTATTAATGAAAAAGAGATATGTTTTATAAAAAGTATTGTCTGGAAAAAATCGATTAATCACTAGATATTGTATACATTTTTACCATACACTCCTTAATGTGTTCTTATTTCTTATTTTCCATGTAGAATTTTGAATTCATGAACTTTTAGAAATAATCATCTGTGAGCTTTCATTACCAACCCAACCCATTAAAAGAATGCATAAAAATCCTTAATGAATTTTGAAAACAGGGGCACTCTAAAAAAATTAGAATTATGTTACCTTGTAGTGTTAGTTTTCTTTTCATTCTTAAAGCTGTGCAGTACATTTAATAGGGAATTCAAAACATACCGGTAGTAGTATTCTATTAATTATGGTGTAATAACTTATACTGATTAGTTTTTTATGATCAATGTAAGTACAAATATATAGGCCCCTAAACAAGTGTTTTATAACAAATATTTAAATAATTGTTTGAAATTTAACTTGGCCCTCTTACATTGAAAATATCACCAACACGGCATTTGTCATCTGTGAGGGCTCAACATGAAATATTTAAGTGCTCATGCATTTATCACTTGCAACATTCCATGAAATGTGAATATTAGATATGATTTCCCTCTGATTGTTGAGTCCATAAAATATATACTCTTTTAATGCTCCTAAATCTAAGGTCTCTGTATTTTGTTCCATAACTTTATCAATCAGTTGTTCCAATATAACTGACATTTTCAAACTTTAATTTGACTGGTATCGTTTAGGATTTAACTGTTAAATGTATCTATTACAATGCTGTATTTTCCCTAATGCAAATGCTAAAATTTGTTAAAAATTGTGCATATATAATGAAAATATCAAAACACAGATTATGTTAACCATTAGAGAAATAGTGAATTTGTTTTGTTCACCGTAACCTATTTATAATCTGTGTCGAACCATTACATTTTCCTTTTACTCCATGGTGGGCATATTCCCTCCTCATATTTACCCTTACATCTATAGTCTCTAATTTTCATTACAGGAAAATTTAGTTAGCTTAATTTATATATACATTTTTTTACAATGTCACACTCTTGCAGGAAACCATAAACCATTACTACCTTTATTACTGAGGATTACAAGATGATATACATATAGTTTTTTTACTACTTTTTTATTATAAAAACATATCCGGTAGTGTATTTTTTTACTACTGGTTGGATTTTAATAACTATTTTTATGAAAAGCTGTGTGAAAAATATAATAACGACAGTTTGCACATTAATTACTCTTACACTTTGTATAAATATTTTTTATAATAGTTTATACATCAGATTGAAAATTAAGTCTTTTTAAAATCATCCAATTTTATGCTTTGCTCACGGGTGAGAAAAATTGTTTCAGACAATTTGCGCATGAAATGATATTCAAATTGTCAGAGCGAGTATGTTTGTTTGCAGCTGTTGTTTGCCATTGTCTTGTCGTCAACTGGCTCGAAAGTCACCCTCTCAACTTCCTCTCCTTTCATATAAGCTTACTTTAAATGACATTTTGTAGCGAATTTAGCAATATGTTTTGATTAATTCTTAGGTTAATTTGTTAATGTTTGTATTCTAGTTTATCTAAAGGAATTTGTTTTTACTAAGTATTAATACTTACTACTTTTTTAAATTTGTTTAATAATTTTGTTTCCTTATTTTATTAGTTAAAATTGCACAATTGGAGATTTCAAGTTATTGAAGAAACTTAATATACTTAACCAGTCGATCTGTTAAGATTTTGTATGGACTAGCTGCAGTTCCAATCTTCGCCTTGAGAATCTGTAGTCAGTTACTGTGGAGAGCTCATTCACCATTCTGTAGTTGTTATCAGTTGTGTATGCTGTATTCTGCGGCAAACGTGTGTGTGTGTGTGTTTGGTGAGCTATCTTGAATAAGAACTATCGGTTTAAGTAATCATCCGATCCAGAAAACTTAAATGTAGAGATTTGCGAGTACTCGAAATTTCGAGTTCGAGCCGAGTTCGGCACTGAAACTCGAAAATTTCGAGCGAGTTTACTCCCGCCATTTACCCACACTACCAAGGGCACAGGGAGAGTTACCCCCGCCGTTAACCGCGCTACAAAGGGTCGTCCGCAGCCGCGCGTCGTCTGTAAATTCAAATTGAGTGTGAACACATTTGAGATGTTAAGAGTTGTAATGTGGATATTTGTGTTTTATTAATAAATAAGTAAGTTGTGGCTTATAAATTTGTGGTACTCTTTACACCAAAAAGGAGGATTTACCAGGACCTTCAGATTGAGTTGTATGAACATTGTCTGTATGTCTCCCTTTTAGTTTTTTGTTCCATTGCGATTGAAATTGAGTCAATCCAATAATTTTAGGCTCAACTGTCCTTTGGCATTGAGCTGTTTTGAAACACAAGTGATTTATTTTGGCCGTGTTTAGTTTCATTAATGATTTTTCAAATAATTTGAAATATTTGAAAACTCTAAGGCTTCAATTTCATCAATTTATTTGCCAGGCACTTTCAAAAATATCTTCTTGAAATGTTACTGATTGTTCTTATTAGGACTATTAGTGTTAAAATTAATGCTAAGATATGTTAGTAAATACATTTTGCGTGGTAAGTAAGTAGGCTAATGTTTTACCACGTAATAGGCTTTTTATATATTAAAATAAAGTTTATTTTAACTTATAGGCCCATATGTAATTTTATTTTCTCCATTCGTAGAAAGATGTAGCTTAGGCCTAAACATAATATTACAAAACATAAGATAAATAAATACCCCCGTCGCAGCAAACCTGCATACTCAGCGAATTTCCAATGGAGATATAAATGTCTTAATACTACATCAAGCCACTTATTAAGTTTCATAAAAATATATTCACAAACAAGCGATATATACAATTTTAATTATTCTCCATAAGAATAACATTGGTGCTGAGTACGCAGGTTTGCTGCAACAAGGAACACAAAAAATAGTTTTTTATGCTAATATCAATATAACTGAAGTAGGTGAAGGCATATACCAGTTTTTATTAATTTATGTTCATAATTAAGACATAGCATTTAATTATTATCCATAAAAATAACATGGGGATGAGTACGCAGGTTTGCTGCTACGGGATCCTTTGGCAAAAAATTATTTTTTTGAGCAAATATCAATAGACCAAAACCAGATGAAGCCATATACCAAGTTTTGTCAGTATACGTTCATAAATAAGCGAGATATAAAATTTTTGTTTTCCTCCATAAGAATAACATTAGACAACGTACTGTGTTTAGCACTTTCAATATCTTGGTAACCAATTAACGTAGAGAAATGATCAAAATACCAAATTGTGTTTTTTTAAGCTGAATCCAATGGTGAAAAATAAAATTTGAATATTTCAAAAATTATATATAACAAATTCAAAAAACCCATTTTTGGGGTACAAAACCCCCCAAAATATCCCTTCGGGTAGAGCAATCTGGCTGGTTTTCAAACTTAAAGTCATAAATGTTGCTTTAAATGTTTATACCAAATTTCATCAAAATCGGATCATTTTTACGAGAGTTATCGTGCTCACGGACACACATATATATATATATATATATATATATATATATATACAGTTTCAAACGAATGGTGTTTTTGGGGTCTGGGGACCTCAAAACGAAAAGTTATCATGGTCCCGGGCCTAGGTCTTACCATGCCGACTACGGTAATAGCTTCTTCCCTATAGGGGAAATTCGCTTAAAGGGTGAAATAAAATAAAGAATACCCCCGTAGCAGCAAACCTGCGTACTCAGCAAATTTCCACTGCATATATATGTTTCTTAATACCACATAAAGCCAAATGCCAAGTTTCATCAATATACATTCATAAATAAACGATTTATGACATTTTAATTATTCTCCATAAGAATAACATGGCGGCTGAGTTTGCAGGTTTGCTGAAGCAAGGAACACAAAAAATGGGGTTTTAAACAAATATCAATATAACTCATGTAGGTAAAGCCACATACCAAATTTCATTAATTTATTTTCATAATGAAGGGAGATAACACGTTACTTATTCTCCATAAGAATAACATGGGGCTGAGTACGCAGGTTTGCTGCTACAGGAGCCTTTGGTAAAAAATTGTTTTTTTGAGCAGATATCAATGGTCCACAACCAGATGAAGCCGTATACCAAGTTTCGTCAGTATACGTTCATAAAGAAGCGAGATATAAAATTTGTATTTTCCTCCATAAGAATAACATTAGACAACGTACTGTGTTTAGCACTTTCAATATCTCGGTAACCAATTGACGTAGAGAAATGATCAAAATACCAGATTGTGTGTTTTTTTAAGCTAAATCCAATGGGAAAAACTAAAATTTGACTATTTCCAAAATTATATGTAAAAAATTCGAAAAACCCATTTTTGGGGTACAAAACCCCCCCCAAAATACCCCTTCGGACAGAGCGATCTGGCTGGTTTTCGAACTTAAAGTCATAAATGTTGCTTTACACGTTTATACCAAATTTCATCAAAATCGAATAATTTTTACGAGAGTTATTGTGCTCACGGACACACATATATATATATATATATATATAAATATTTATATATATATATATATACAGTTTCGAACGAATGGTGTTTTTGGGGCCTCAGGGGAAATTCGCTAATAAGATTTTTTTTAATGAAACTGTTAATTAATACCATATAGGCATAACAACCTTATTTTGTCTTCATGGCAGAATGTTATGCAATAACTTTGGTATGATTTATTTTCATATTAATGTATTTACCTTTTTCCAATGAAGCAGGAATCCATTTATTTTACTTACTATTGTTATTTTCAGGTCATAGTGACTAGAAAAATATATTTTAATAACAGCATTTATAAATGGAGCCCTATACACTGTTTTGATCCAATCCAACTCGACCTATGTGTTTTTTTTATTTTTTTATTTGTATACTCGACTCAAACTCGAGATTTGAATCTTTTGCCATTTACTCGACTCGACTTAAAAAACCTGTACTTGCACATCTCTACTTAAATGTTCATAAGATTAATTTGGTAACTTATAAGGCTTAGTGGGAGCAGAGCAGAAAAGATTTTCAAAACAGGAATACGTCTTTGTTTGTCTTTAGGGTATTAGCTAGTCCTACCAAGTCACATTTCAATTAGTCAAATGGCAGCAATTGGGGTCTAGTAATTGGCATGTGTTGGGCTCTCAAAACACCTCAAACTTTCAGATTTATTTTGTTATTATAATGGGCTAACACATTATAATGTTCTCATCTTAAATAAATAGGACAGAAAGGGTTTTTATTTATTATATCGTACTGATAAATTCAACTGCTTTAGTTTCCAAACTGTTTGCTGTGGGACCCCGGAGATTTGACATTTTAATTTTTATTAAAATAAATGAACACCTATATTAAGGACCACGAGTGTGATTTTTGGAGGGACTGCAGAATGATAAAATTTAGAAACCATTATTCTATAATATCTTTCTTTATATCAATATTTATGATTTCCATTACATTTACGGTTTTGATATTCACTTTTATTTATATTTCAACATGTATGTATGTTTTGTAAGTGTTTTCATGTATAAAATGTATAGATATAAAGCGATGCCCTACCTCTAATCTAAGTATTTCAAGCCGATTTTGTTAACCTCCTGTTGTTTGTGTCAGAACAAATACTCTCTAGCGGCAGAGACGGCCATCAGCATCCAGCTGGAGGATGTGAACGACCTGATCCCCACGTTCACGGAGGTGGTCAGTGGCAGTGTGCTAGAGAATGAGCCCCCAGGCACCCCCGTCATGCAGGTCCGCGCGATCGATGGCGACAGCTCCTCCGCCAACAATCAGGTACAACCAGGCTATACTTCACCTACAGCCTTCGGCAGTGGCTTATTTTTAAGCTTGAGGGCCAAGGACAGTTGAAAAGTATCATAAATGTCAAAAATTCCCTGGCTAAGTCTTAAAAGATCCAATGATTTTCTTATGGAAATATCGCTACGGTGTTTTTATTAATATAAGCAAAAAATGAACTAATGATCAGCTGTGATTATAATGTGATTTAATGCTAAGTCGGAAATTTTGAACAAAATGGTCGGGAAAAAGGGGGATTTTATTTGGAAAGTTTGGTAGACACCCTGATCAACAAACTATACCACCCATTGCATTCCTTAATATTCTTCAATTCAGTACCGTCAACATAATTTCAGGTGACGTACGAGTTGGCTGACAACACAGAATATTTTGCGATAGACCCGTACACTGGCAACATCACCACCCTAGTCACATTCGACAGAGAACAGCGAGACTTCTACAATGTCAAGGTTATTGCAACGGACAACTCTCCTTCAGCCCTTTTCAACACAGGACAACCCAACAGAGGTACTTTTACCACTCTTTATTAAATGTGAAAAGAAAATAATCAAATCTTCTAAAGTCGCTTATTTTCTCAGGTTTCAGGTTTTATTGACATACATGACTTGAACTATTACAAAAATTAACACTGATTGTACAAAACAGAAATAAAAAAGTGTCAATCTGTTAAATGTTTTGATTGCACATTCCTTAAAATTACCTAACATAACTTTTCTCAGTCAGGTATGCTGTAACTTTCATTAAGATATTGTTCTAATTCCACCTCTTTGTTTAAGATATATAACCAATCTGCATTTTGATAGATTTAAAAGGATATATAAATTGTGTACGAAGAAACATTTGATTTCAATACAAATGTAATAACTGTTCAGAAAATGTGTTTTAATGAAGGAGCAATTTAAATTAAGCTTTTCTTTTAAGAAATAAACTAAAAACCACTAACTATGATAAACTGCTCCACATGAGGAAAACAACCTCTTGATTTGGAACATGCTAGTTCTTTATCACATAAAAATGTAAATGCGGACACGTTAAAAAAGTTTTGGGTTTTGCACTGTTTAAAAAGTGATTTGTTTCCATACCGCACCACTGGGATTTCATTCGCATTCAAATATGGAAGTTTGCTCAGCAGTCGTTTTATTCATCATACTTTTTAAAACATTGCTCATTTATTTCCCACATTTACATGATTACTGTGGACTGGTCAGTTTTTTGACTTCCCTTAAACACAGTTAGTTCCCTTTTGAATTTGTGAGTTGTCTTAAAAAGTAACGTGAGTAGTTAAAAATGTAAAGCGGTTGAGATTTAATCTTTTACCCCGCTTTTACTTTATTTATTGAAGAAGTGCCAAATATTTTTTGGTTTTGCTTAAAAATTCCTGCAGCAGAACGTAAGATTCAATATTGAGAGTTCTTAGAAGGTTTTTAGGTATAGAACCGTCAAATTTATCTTAGACAATTTTGGTACACAAAATGTTCTATGTTCTATTACACAAAATAAACGGTATCAGGAAACTGACACATACTTTCTCCCTTTTAGCCCAACTTTAATGAATAAATTACTTTTTATTTACTAAATATAGAATACAAAGCACGGTTGAATGTACAGAAAATCTTGTAAACAAGTTGTTTAAAAAAACATCCACCCAAATCCCTGCTTTGGAGGCACTACAGAATCCATTGCTACACTCGTGGTTTTATGAGGGGAAATGCCCCCTATTCCCCCCCAGGGTTATTAAGGGCAACATATTTTGAATTTCCTCTGTTGGTCAATGCTAGCTTGACAAGCATATCAAGTTTGAATGAAATTGACCAGTAAATAAGAGAGAAATTGTATTTTTTTTATTCCACATAAGAATAACATTGGACAACGTACTGCGTTTACCGCAAAATGAAAATTTCAATTTTCTCCGAAACCAGCTATCGTAGAATAGTAATTCAAAATACTTAATTATTTAGTTTTTTGAGCTCTTTTTAATGGTGAATAGTAATATTTGTTTACATTTATGTCTTTTTATGAAAAATCCAAAAAACTGAATTTTGGGTGTTTTAAGTCCTGTAATTTCTGAACCCGAATTTTTACAGGAATGCGGGTGGTGCCATTTTGTTGGAAAATTAAATTTCTACAAACGACTAAAGTTTAATGAAAATCGTTAGAGCCGTTTTTGAGAAATTTGGATTTTTCATGTTTTTTGGCGGTTTTGGGGGGATAATTACCCTTAAAAATCAAAAATTCAAAAAAATGAAAAAAACGCCTGGAGATATCGTGGATTAGTACCTACATGCCAAATTTCATAACAATCGGCCCATTGGTTAAGGCTGTAGCTCTGTACACATCCACACAGACACACACACACACACACACACACACACACGGACACACACACACACACACACACACAGACAGACATCACGTAAAAACCACTTTTTTGGGTTCAGGGAGCACCAAAACGAATATTTCCACTAACAACTCAAATTCGAAAATTTTGACGAAAACAATACTTTCTCCATATACTATGTATAAGGGGAGAAAGTAAAAGAATATTATTACACAATTGAACTCATATATAACTGTAATTAGCAGCAACCATATAAGCATGACTCAAGTTTTAGACATAATTTTATACAATTATATTTTTTTTAATTAATCAACATTCTCCCATCCAAACCCCAAATAGCTAAATCTCTAGTTTTCTGATCCATTCATTAATAAAATCTAATTTCACAGGAAGATTTCAATGCACATTTATGCGATTAGTTGTAATTTCCAACATTATTTGCAACTTTGTTGTGTTCAGTTTCATAAACCATCATAATTTATTGTTACATGTCTGAATATGTCCAACACCCAATGACTTTTATCATGAGAAATCAATCTTACATGGATTAATTTATCTTAATTTAAAAATTCATCATTCACTTTGAAACTGGTCTCATACAAAATCAACTTTTAACTATCTACTAACAGTAGATTTCAAGATTATACAAGTTGTTCGTTCTCAAATGTAGTCTGATAAGTGACTAAATTCAATGTTTGCCGGCAAGCAAGCCAAGCAGTTAGGTAACAATCAAGCTTATTGACAGAGTCTTTGTTTGCTCGCGTCAGGACGAAGTGGAGTTGGCAGATCTGACTTTCTATCCGACTTATTTGTTTCAGTTTGAGTCAGGTAAACACCTGTTAGTTTGAAAACAAAATGCATCTCATCATCTCAATGCATCAATCATATTGTAAATTTTGTCAGTGAAATCTTTTGTATTTTTTCTAAATTATTGATGTAAAAAATTATACTACAAATTTTGTGATTATATGATTTCCTTTTTTTTACTCCTCAGTATTTTTGAAATACAAAAATAGTAGTAATTTTGCAGTATTAGAAATATTCTGTTGTCAAAAGGTATCCCAGTTAATGTATGGATTAGTTGGATCTAAGTTATTTCATTCACAGTAGAAAACTAGCAGCTTGGAGGGTGATTTGTAGTGTGGGCAATGTTTGGCATGCTTTTCTGTGGAATAAAGAGCCATTTATTGATTGAAATCAATGCTCTCTACTGATTATTTTGTTCAATAATTCCCACTTCGCCGCAATATTGTTAATGTTTATAGTCTCTGTCTCTTACAAATGATTCCATGAACTTTATTGGTTACAAAGTGTCCACTAAAAATACAGATTGTATATCCACTATCATAAATCTATGAACTTAAAGTTCAATTAAATTTGGTCCAAAACATTAGCTAGCATGATTTTTGCTCCTCTCATTCCCGAGATGTTGCCATTTGTTATAAGTCGGGAAGCACTTAAACATTTTAAACTTGGTTGAGTTTTACACACTTGAACTTAATTCAAGTAGATTGTGTAAAAGACTCTGGGAGCATCAAGCGAGTATTTTTACCGATCTGCAGGAAATCACAAAAAATTGTGAATTGCCGAAATAGGTAGTCGTAAAAATGAAGTCTGGATTATGTGAAATCGGCCATAAAAAACCACCAGACCACGTAATATAATCCGTAAATTACAACGGGCTAGATAGTATCAGGTAGAATTATGGCAGGGCATATAAAACTGGTCTCGGACGGGAATATTGTGACAGTATATAACCCTTGTAAAAGATGTGTTTTAGACTTAAATGATGATTGTGACTCATCATAACATTGGCTTAAAACATAATGTACTATGCAATATCAGCTCACACAACAAGCGACTTGCATATTATTAGCTCAAAAACAATGACCAGTCTACATGATAATGGCTGGAATGCAGAGATGTACGAGTAGTCGAAATTTCGAGCCGAGTTCGGCACTGAAACTTGAAGTTTTACTGATGCTCAAAGGTTTCGAGCGAGTTTACTCCCGCCGTTTACCCGCGCTACCAAGGGTCGTCCGCAGCCGCGCGTCGTCTGTAAATTCAAATTGAGTGTGAACGCATTTGAGGTGTTAAGAGTTGTGATGTGGATATTAGTGTTTTTTTTAATACAAAATTGAGTTCTTGCTTATAAATTTGTGTTGCTCTTTATACCAAAATAGAGGACTTACCAGGACCTTCAGATTGAGTTGTATGGGGAACACTGTCTGTATAGTCCACTTTTAGGTTAACCTAACCTTGTCATTTTTTAAAGTAAAATGTCAAAACATATCTGTAATGAAATCTAATAGGTAAGCATAAGAAGTTTGTGCTTGTTTTTTGTTCCATAATAATTGAAATTGAGTCAATCCATTAATTTTAGGCTCAGCTGTCCTTTGGCATTGAGCTGTTTTTAAAGACAAGTGATTTGTTTTGGCCTTGTTTAAGTTTCATTAATGATTTTTAAATAATTTGTAATATTTTAAAATTCATTTAAGACATGACTTTAATTTTATCAATTGATTTGCCAGGCACTTTCAAACATATCTTCATGTTGTTACTAACTGATTGTTCTTATTAGGACGGTTAATGTTAAAATTAATGCTAAGATATGTTAGTAAATACATTTTGTGGTAAGTTAGTAGGCTAACGTTTTACCATGTAATAGGCCTTTTCAATGTTAAAATAAAGTTTATTTTAACTTATAGGCCTTTAACTTTTAACTTTATTTTCTCCATTCATAGAAAGATGTAGCTTAGGCCTAAACATAATATACAAAAACAAAGGATAAATAAAAAAAGGAAATAAAATAAAATTCTGAGATTTTTTTATGAAGCTGTTAATTAATACCACAAAGGGCTATAACAACCTCAATACCAAAAGATTAAAAGTATTTGATCTTCATGGCAAAATGTTATGCAATATCTTTGGTATGATTTATTTTAAGATACATGTACTTACCTTTTTCCAATAAAGCAGGAATCCATTTATTTTACTTACTATTGTTATTTTCAGGTCATAGTGACTAGAAAAGGATATTTTAATAACAATTTATAAATGGAACCCTTTACACTGTTTTGATCCAATTCAACTCGACCTATGTATTTTTTTTATTTGTATACTCGACTCGACTTAAAAAACCTATACTCGCACATCTCTACTGGAATGTCCATCATACTGCGTGTAACGTCAGGAATAACTTTTACACTGATTAATAAAGACTCGCTCAAAAAGTTGAATTCAAAAACAATTTAAACATTTGACACGACCGAGAAAAGCCCTGAAATTTAAATACCCCCGTAGCAGCAAACCTGCATACTCAGCGAATTTCCAATGCATATATATGTATCTTAATACCACATAAAGCCACATACCAAGTTTCATCAATATACATTCATAAACAAACGATTTATGACATTTTAATTATTCTCCATAAGAATAGCATGGCGGCTGAGTATGCAGGTTTGCTGAAGCAAGGAACACAAAAAATGGGGTTTTATACAAATATCAATATAACTCATGTAGGTAAAGCCACATACCAAATATCATTAATTTATTTTCATAATTAAGGGAGATAACACGTTACTTATTCTCCATAAGAATAACATGGGGCTGAGTACGCAGGTTTGCTGCTACGGGAGCCTTTGGAAAAAAATTGTTTTTTTGAGCAAATATCAATGGTCCACAACCAGATGAAGCCGTATACCAAGTTTCGTCAGTATACGTTCATAAATAAGCGAGATATAAAATTTTTCTAAAATTTTTCTTTTCCTCCATAAGAATAACATTAGACAACGTACTGTGTTTAGCACTTTCAGTATCTCGGTAACCAATTGACGTAGAGAAATGATCAAAATACCAAATTGTGTGTTTTTTTAAGCTGAATCCAATGGAAAAAACTAAAATTTGACTATTTCCAAAATTATATGTACAAAATTCGAAAAACCCATTTTTGGGGTACAAAACCCCCCAAAATACCCCTTTGGATGGAGCGATCTGGTTGGTTTTCGAACTTAAAGTCATAAATGTTGCTTTACACGTTTATACCAAATTTCATCAAAATCGGATAATTTTTACGAGAGTTATTGTGCTCACGGACACATATATATATATATATATACAGTTTCGAACGAATGGTGTTTTTGGGGTCTGGGGACCTCAAAACGAAAAGTTATCATGGTCCCGGGCCTAGGTCTTACCATGCCGACTATGGTAATAGCTTCTTCCCTATAGGGGAAATTCGCTAAAAGTAATTGTAATATTAAGAATGGTAATTTGAAACCAGAGAAAGATGAACAAGCCATTTATTTTCTTCTGCAGTTTCTTACAAAACTACAAATGTGAATGTGAATATAGATTTAAATTTGCAAAAGATTTGACATAAATCCTATCTGCTGTATTATGAGTTTTCTTTGTACCAGTACAAAACTTATTTTACAATTGTAGTTTCCCCCAACAAATTATGTTTCTTATTTTGTTTTCAACAGTTTACTATTTATTTAAGTTAATCTCCCATGGTGTAGTTGTGTGAGATATTAAATAAATCAAGATTCAGAGAAGTAGTTGTAAAAGAAATAGATAATTTATCACAGCATTGTTGGCTTTAGTGTTATTGTTATTTTCTCATATTTATGATAACGCCCGTTATTGAAAATTAACGACAATTATTATCACTATCTAACATTAACAATAAATCAACAACAATCAAATCATTTATCTAGTTCCGAAAAAAATAATCATGGGTGTCGCAATAATCAAAGGAGGTTTTAATGTGGATTTATATTGCCTTCACAATCGATTTTGGAAGCGAGGATCTTTTTAATTTGAAAATGACAAACCATACATAGCAAATAACTTATCGTAACTATAATTATGTCCATTCTAAAATATAAGATCATAATTCAAGTTTTAAAATGGGTTAGTATAACCAAAGGAACCTTTGATTTTGCAGAATAGTTTATATTGGTTGAGCTTGAGATCGTAGAGTTTGGAAAAACTCATCGCCTCAGTTGCATACCCGACTATGCACTGCAGTTTTATAAATACATGTGTAGACGTAATGAACTCGGGTGTCTTTGTCCAAATTATTCCGAATAGAACGTACAATTAACTTAAGTTTTACAATGATCTTACCATAACCTTTAACGGTTAAGTACCATTAGTATTTAAAGCCACTTTTGACCTCTTTACTTATACTTTAAGCATTTTTATAAATTATAGCATCAAACTCCAAACGAAGAAATACAACAAAAAAGTACTTGCAATTTCTAGCAATAAGAGAATAACAGTATACTCTTTAAAAAATATCACCAGTAATAGAATGAAACATGTTGTAAAATTAAGAAATTACTAATCCAAAAGAGTTATCAAGAATTAAGCATCGCGGTCACTTAGTTTTTTTGTTAAAACTTCTTGTAGTCACTGTTTAGAATTGAAATGATATACCTTTTAAATCATTATCCGTAGTAGATACGTATATTCACTTAACATTGATTTAATATTTAAATAAAGTGACTTAATCAGCTGATCATACATCATATATACATTTACGCTACAGGATGACATAGCAGGTCATCATATAGAATAAGTAATACAAAACATGTATATTGTATAAACCATGTATATCTTACCTAAATTTGTAGGTCATCAAGATTATACTACACCAAAAAACCGAATTCAAACACATTGCAAGGCATGTTCTTATTACCATAGTTAGGTTGCGCTAGGTTACATTATGTAATTTTTTATTAATGTAATAATTACAAACTAATACTATCTTATTTCACCAGCCTCATTTATTGGAAATTAATTTATAAATAATTATAATTATCTTCACCAGAAACGGGGGGGCTGGCACACGCAGGTTCCTTGATACGTAGGTTAACTCCAATATTTAGTTAGAGCTCAGTGTTTGTGACCTCTCTACCAACAAATAACTAAACATGTGGTTAATCAAATAACTAAATTATTGAGGTGTTACCGAATCATTGAATAAATAACTCTTTGTCCTATTGTGTTTGTTGTTTAATAGGTATATGTGAAAACTCACGTATACAGTAAATAGTAATTTAATATATCGCCAATTATTGAGCATAGTCAACAATTTTAAAAACCAATACCACGTTTGATTTTAATTGCTTGAGAATAGACTACAGTTATTGAGTTGTGACTCTTCTATAAATGACTAAAAAAACTACCTCTTGTGTTAACATTTATTTAAAATTGTTTTAACCAGCAGTTTCAATCTTAAATTGTCAAAAATAGTCAACTGTTTACTTATATCAACCAACTAATTTAAGCCGGTTGTTTTTAAATACGCTTTAATATTACAGATATAATTTTAAAACATATAGTAACATTTGAAATTATAATATTCTGGCCAGTAAATAACTGAAAACCATATGGTTGATGTAAATTATTGCTATGAACTTTTTACTAAACAAATCAGCTGTTTCCTTTAAACAGAAAATTTATTCGTAAATATAGATAGAAGTATTTGTTTATCACAACCAACTAACGAATGTGGCATGAAAAAACATGTTTCTTGTTATTCTTAATGGCAAAATTTTGAACTTTATTAATATTTTACCCTACGGGGCCTTAGATAATGAACTTTTAAATATATTCCTGGACCCCTACGACCTACAAACTATGTTTAAAATATTGTAATTGGGGCACTTCTGGTTACTGAGCAATTTTGATCCGGGCATCGGACAAAAAAAATACTGGTGATTATATAATAAGATGCCAATTGTATTTTATATTCAAGATTCAAAATTTCTTTATTCACAGTACACAATCATGTACATGAATAGTGTCAAAAATGCAAGGTTATTTCAATTACAGTAGAATCACAATGTGCCACTATAACTAAACTAAATTAGGTATTAATGTTAATACCTCAATGACATTTTCAAATTTAGCATTAAGGAATTTCTCAATACTATAAGGAGCCAGATTAAGTAGGCCTAAATATAGTTTTAGCTTCTGTATGAATTTAACTTTGTTATCTTCCTTTTTAACAATTCCAGGTAGATTTCTTAAGAAATCATTTCTGATATATGAGGTTTCTTTTTTGAATAGTTCTAGGCGGTGGTGTTTATGGACAATGGTATTTTCCCCCCTGGTATCATAATTATGAGATACTTCTTTTTAATTTATTTTAAAAACCTGTCGAATAGTTTCAAAAACATATAAATCATCTACTGTAAAAATTCCAATATTTCCAAAAATATGCCAATGTTTACCTTATTTAAATAGCTCCAATTGGCATGGCTACAATTTAATTAAGTCATTCACACTAAGATACCAGAATTAAAATACTCCTTTTAAATATATTTTATTATACTATATGTGTTAATCAGCATGTTATTTTTTTTTTAGTCTACTAATAAAAGTGTACTAATACTAGGTAATTCAGTTTAATCTCAACATGAAGTATGAAGTTCTATAGTTTAAAGAAATTCAACCAGAACAATTAATTAAATGAGAACTTTGTTATCCCACTTTTGTTGTGCAGTTTTAGAGGTGGTCTAGTCGGGTCTGGCAAACTTTGTGAAAAGAAATAGACAATGTATAATATATTAAAATACCTTATCCCTGATTTTTTACCGATCTGTATTTTTATTTAAACTATACATATAGTTTCAATTTATGTTGAACTTATGGTTATATTTTTCAAATCTACATAAATGATTGGTTTTGTGATTAAATTGTGTATTTAGTTTTGTTTACAATGCATCATTTTCATATCAAGCACAAAACAACAAATTTTAATAAAGATTCTTATTACCCACCATTGGTTACATGTATTTTAAGTTGTCCATCCAGATCCACCATAACATGTGTAATCGAACTAAGGTTTAAAACTGCCATATTGATAAGTTCAGAACCAATTTTTTCTTCACACCTTATTAATTATTACCGAATGCATTATATTAGATTACGTCCATCAATTTTTTCTAGTTGTTTTTATACGTTTTACTTGTAATTACCAAAACTAATTGATGTGCAATGTTAAAATCAGGATTTATTTTACAGGCCAACAAACGTTCAGGATAGAAATAGCAGATAAGAACGACCACCCGCCCAGGTTCACGCAGGAGAGGTATGTTGCCGAGGCCATGCCTGAGGATGCCAACATCAACGCCTTGGTCACCGAGGTCAAGGCTCTCGACAATGATACAGGTAGGTCCACCCGATACAGTTTGTGTGACTTGCAAGATGGCCGGATCCCAGAAAGCACAACAGTCATGAGACATCATACCAAACTTGGAGTTGATTGGCCTTGAAAATTGTTATTAAATTAGTTACCTATTCACGAAAATCAGTTTCTGAATAATTCAAGATGGAAAAATATATTCCTTGGGTTTTCATGCTTGTTACCTGTTGTTACTAGCTATTTTTTTCAAATGATATAAATGTAACTTCAGAAAAATATAAACTTCACCCCTAAGAGCATTCTTAGTATCTCTCCCCCTCTAGTCATGTAGTTGTATACTTCTAAGGAGGGATTGATGGTGTGAAACTTTTAGGGGTGGGCGAGTAGTGTTTTTTTTAATCGAGTCGAGTATTGAACCAAACTATTCGAGTATCAGTCGAGTAGTTCTTTAAAAAGTAAAAAACTCATTTTAATTTTTGTTATTGAAAACTATTTTTTACATATTAAACTTTAATTATAAACATAACATATTATTGAATTATTAATGTTATTATTTATTTTATTTTAACTTAAATTTTACCATGAATGAATATTGATTTAAATGAAAAAAAATATATATATTATTTTCAAAAACCATAACAAACAAAAGGTATTACAAATATATATCCATGCAACAATTTTGGGTTAGGGTATCAAAACCAGAACATTTTAATAAGAAAGTGATTTTTTGACCCTGACCCAAACATCCCCTGTGCCTCTCTCTTCTTATCCTAACTCACAGGTATCCAACCCATATTCCATTATACGTGTCTCATTGTCTCCTTTCATGTGAGCTAAAACTAAATGTTACTTATTTTTCTTTATTTTAGTCACTTATTTTGTTAATTATTGGTTAGCGGCGTAAACGGCGGAAGTAGCTTTGCATTTTAACTATTTGGGGTGAACGGCGGGAGTAATCAACTACTCAACTCAAATTTTCGAGTAGTCACTAATACTTGCTCGGCCTTCGAGTATTAGAAAATACTCAAAATCTCGAGTACTCGCCCACCCCTAGAAACTTTGGATGAGGGCAGCATAAATCTTTCCCTCCTGATTGTCAGGAAATAATAAGCTGAAACAAAACCGACTTGACTTATGTTTAACTCTTCAGCTGTACAATGCATCTGAAGTCTTCATTAATGCAAACGTCTTTCAGCCATAGATGTGCTGGTTTTGAACAAGCTTTTTGTTTGCAACTCATCGTGCATCAGTTAGAGTAATATTTCAGTTCAATTATTAACAAACCAAAAATCAGCATACATTTATAAATGTCATGCCTTGTCCCACAGTCCAGCAGTATGCATTCATTATCACTCTTAATATGTTTAAATAGTAGAGAAAATGTTATTATTTCTGTTAAGTGAGATCCCAGATAGTTAAACAGTGTCCAACTTAACTCTAATGATTTGAACTATTATTTTACAGCATCTCCTGTCACATACAGTATTATAGAAGGTAACACCGCCAACGCTTTCTTGATTGAACCTAAAACTGGAAAAATCAGAGTCAATAGCCAGTTGGATTATGAGAATATCACCAGTGTAAGTTGTTCCCTTATTAAATTTGTAATATGATCTGAATATAATCGGAGTATAGTTTATATAACATCTAAGATATAATTGAATTTTTAACGATTAAATTATCTTTGCAGCCATTAATGTATTTAGTTTACAACATTAAATTTAATAAGTGACTTACCTATCTTTCTGATTCACAACACTTGCCTAAATAAATTCAAAGATATATGCCACATCGGGCCATTTTTAGAGCTGTTTATCAACAACTTCCATTTGGCGAACAACTATCATTCTGTTTGTGAGAATCAGCAGGCAAAATTTAACATCCAATACGTGCCATTGACAGTGCAAGGGTACTGTATTTATAATGTGTTAAAATGTTACTCTTATAATTATTTACACTTTTACACTTTGTTTGCTATAATCTGTTGATACCATAATATCAAGCATATAAACTATGTTTTATTATCTCAAGTGTTAGGTTCTTATTTTCATAAATTTACCATCAGTCTTCTTAATTTACAGTATACATTGAAAGTTCGAGCATTTGATGGAGTATTTGAGGACTACGCTTATGTTGATATCAAGATTGAAAACGTCAATGACAACCCTCCCAAGTTCCTGCCTTACAAGAACAATATCACCATAATGGAGGAGCAGTTGGTGCCTGGTTGTATTATGACTGTGAGTTGTCACTGTATTGACAGTTAGTCCGTTAAACTAATTTTAAGAGGAAATCCTCTGAAATCAAGATTTGTTTAATCTTAATAAAGTAATAACTGAGTTCTGTAGTTTTACTTTTAAAGTCGAAAAAAACAAACAAATTGAAGTCAATTTTAGCGAATTTGACCATGATAACTTTTTGTTTTGAGATCCCCAGATGCCAAAAACACTATTCCTTCAAATTTATATATATGTATATATATACTGTATATATATACTGTATATATATATATATATATATATATATGTGTGTGTGTGTGTGTGTGTGTGTGTGTGTGTGTGTGTGTGTGTGTGTGTGTGTGTGTGTGTCCGTTGACACGATAACTTGAGTAAAAAACGTCCGATTTTGATGAAATTTGGCTCAAATGTGTAAAATGACATTCATGACTTTAAGTACAAAAACCTGAAAAATCGGATCATGGGAAGGGGGGTTTATGGGGGTTTTAAATTTTCCAAAAATCAGTTTTTTGCATTTTCCCCCTAAAATTTTTGAAAAACAATCTTGGTTTTGACCATGTTATAGAGCTTAAAAAAACAAATTATATCGTTTTTTGAATTATTAACCTAGGTTGAGTGGTTGCTGAGAAAATCCAAAAAAAACCTTCTCATAAAATCTCCCATGTTAATCTTATGGGAAAACTGTTTTTCCTCAGTTCATTTTAATGTAAACTTCACATTTGTTTTTACCAATCTGTTCAACTCCACAAAACAATCATTTTGATGTTTAAATTGTGATTCTACGCCCAACCGTTGCAGAGATATTCAAAGTGCTAAACACAGTACGTTGTACAATGTTATCCTTATGGAGAATAAATCAAATTTGATAGCTCGATTATTCATGGATGTATGTTGATGAAACTTGGTATGTGGCTTCACGTAGTACTGGTATATTGATATTTGCACAAAAAATTGATTTTTTGTTGATTATTCCCGTAGCAGCAAACCTGCGTACTCAGCCCCCATGTTATTCTTATGGAGAATAACTAGAATGTTATATAGCGCTTATTTATGATTGAATATTGATGAAACTTGGTATGTGGCGTTGCCTGGTTAAATTATATATTTATATTTGCATAAAAAACAATTGTTTGTGTTCCTTGTTTCAGCAAATCTACCTACGTACAAATGTTATTCTAATGGAGAATAATTGAAATCGCTTATATATGAATATATTTTTATGAAACTTGGTATGCGGCTTTATGTGGTATTAAGACATATATTATGCATTGGAAATTCGCTGAGTACGCAGGTTTGCTGCGATGGGGGTATTTGTTAACTATTGTTCCTGTTATTTGTATTTCTATCACAGTAAATCACACTTTACTGTGACTATTGTATTTCTATTACACTTCTGCTTTAATATACTCTTTAAACAATTATATTAAAGAGTATTATATGAGTGTTTGATTTAAGTAAAAGAATTTTGGAAGCCATAATTGTTTTACCTGTATTATTAAGAGCCATAAACATATTTTCTCTTAAGCCTAATTTTATCTTATTTATAAAAAAATTGTTTAGCCTTAAAATAATTCACGAGGTTTTAAGAAAAAGAGCTAAATAAAATCATAACTTAAGGTTTGAGGCATTGCATTAACTTGTTGTGACTACACGTAGTTATAATCTGAGACGTTTTGTTTCAGCTGAAAGCTTATGACCCAGATATCCCAGACAGGGACGCCCCCCAACACATAGTCTACAACGTGGTGCCCAAGCAGGAGCAACATACGTTCCTCACCATCAGCAATAATGGCTGCCTCTCCCTGCTGAAGGTAAAACATCTTACAAGTTATGCATTAATATTTTGGATTTTTGTAATAATTGGTTATCCATAAAGGTATTGATAAGTCTTTGTAAGTCTTCGTCCAGACAATAAGAACAGGTGGACTATTCGTTGTAAATTTGTTTTACATATGTTTTATGCTATAAATATTTACAATAGAGTTCACTTTTTGTTTTCAAGAATTATACACCAAATTGTACCAAAATGGATTCATTTATTTAATTTTAAACCAATCATTTACTTCAACACCAAACAGGTATATTTATTAGGTTTAGGCTATCTCCTTGTGGATCATTGTCCTCCATCTCATGTATTGCTAGCACTTGTTTAGTTTTCTTTTGCCATTGGTTTGTGAACTGGGTTTGTTTTATATTTCTGTTGATCTTTGGGCTGTCAGTGCTATTTTTTCATAGTTCAATCTCTTTATTTGAAAGTACACTTGGTACAATAACTGGCGTCAATACTTCTAAACTCTAAAATGTAAACTAAAATACAATGTTAATTGCGTTCGTATTCCATTAATTTTCTCTCGGTTTTTGTAGTGTGGGCAATTTGCAATAATTTGTACAAGGTAGATTGTTACTGAACAATTATTGTTTTGAACTAGTACTAATGTGAGTGACAGAGACTGATTTAGGTTCTATTATACGAAATAATTATAATCACAACATGCAACAAACATTCACTATTGAAGCTAGCTTATCTAATCTTATATTAAGGACAAACAATGCATAAGTATGATGAGCAGCAATTAAAGAGGTTGGTGAAATTCTGGAGCCATCATTTTAAGAAGGTAGCCAATATTGGATCAGGGATTAAATAAAATTTAGAATTTAAAATATAATGTGTAGTTTTTTATTTTATATTAAGTTTATTCATTGAAAAACGAATCACTTAAAACCAAATTAGCTTTCAGTCACCATGCTTTTGAGACCTAACAAGGCAGGGAAAGTTTTAGATTAAATTTTAAACACAAAGCGATAATGTGCAAAAATCTAAACGTATTCAATTTTGGTTAAATTGGTTTTATGGTGCGACAAAGAAGAAGTGCAAAAGGTAAGGCAAACAATTTATTGAACAACAACAAACTGTAAACATTAAAATTATAAAATAAACGAGAGTGGGGCAGCTACGGGGAAGGTGGAGGACGATAGCCCGATTGTAAAAATAATTCTGTTATACTGTAAATAATGTGCGCATGCAAGTCGAGAGTCAGGGAAAATTAACTTTTTTGGTCAGGGAAATCATTAAGCATTTAAAAGTGTGAACTACCATTCTGTGCTATAAACTATCACTTAATTATACTTCCATAGTTTTTAAACGTTACAATGGTTGTTTCAGCCTCTAGACAGAGACCCACCCAATGGCTACGAGATCTGGCAGGTGCTGATCCGGGCCAATGACGAGGATGGGACTCAGCAGACCACCTTGCAGCAGACGACAGAGATGGTCATTCACCTGCTGGACATCAACGACAACGAGCCTTACCTCGACATGGTAGGTTTACTGGAAACCCATTTGTGTGGCATAATGTTAAAAACTAGTGGACTTGTTGTCTTCCATCCTGTAACTCATTAAAAAGTATAGGTGTGCGGATATCCGAAAATCCGCTATGATCAACGAGCTTAATCTAGCTAGAGCTCTTATACTCCAAGAAATGACTTCACTTCCTGTTTACCCCCGGACGAGACCTCTAGATATATTAAGCTCGTCGAGTATCTTTACGACGGCGTGACGTTTAAAGCAGCGACGACCTGACGACAGATTCAAGAAGGCGTCGCTTAGTTATATATATTATTTATTTATACAGATTTTATTGTTCGGATATTATTTGATTTCGTTAAACTCATGTATTTAAAATGGAACGGAAAAGAAAGAAAAGCATGATATGTAAATTCTTTAAAAAGAGCAAAGCCGATAGTGAAGTTGCCGATTGTATGAAATGCAAGCTGACACTTTGTAGTCTGTTTACATTCCGGTGACAAACTACGTTAAACAAGTTTACAATTTGTAGTAAACAAAATTAATTCGAACTAGGCCTAGTTAGTAAATTTATAAAACAAAGGAAATTCTTTGGTTATGGAAGTTTTTGGTTAGCTCATACAGAGTTGAAGCCCTATACTGATTCAATGTTTCAGTAGGGTCTGATTGCCTTTGTCGTGCTAGGCCTTAAGTGTGTTGTGATGTCTGCCTTGCTATCAGCATCAGTGAATCCGATCTTTTAAATAGGCTGTAATCATATTAAAATGTTTCCTTGTTGTTTCTCTTGCCTGACCATATGTTTGATTTTTTACTAGGCCTACACCCAGATAGGCTAAGGTGTTATAGCATAATGACAAGGATGACATTACATGATTTGAGTAGCCTAACCTAGGCCTATTGTTATTGAATTACCTATACTTTTATCTTATATCTATATAACCAGTAAACATATTTCTTGTATTTTTCACTGCAGAGAAGATAATATTTTCGAGTACATACAGAGATGGCTCCTCCAATTAGACATGCTGTTTTCTGGTGGTGTTATGTGTAGTACAGCCACACTCATTTAACTCATTTATATCTTGCAACAAAAATGAAAATGTTAAGTTCCAATCTGAAAATACGGTAGTTTTAGAGATTGGGGTAAAGTAGGCTAAATATCCGAATCTGAAAATTATCCGATCCAAAACTGATCTGAACTAAAAATTCACTGTTCACACACCTCTATTAAAAAGAACTAATAAGTCCACCACTACAATAAGCACCATACAGATAGTGTTACCATTTCAGTTGCATGTATATTTTTATTCATTTCATAACATATTTCAATGATTATACATGTTATAGAATGTAATTTTGTTCAAATTTAACTACAAATTATCCTTATTGGTGAAAAACAAACTGACGATTTGTGACCTTCAGAATGGAAGGAAGTAGAACAAAATCAAAATACTACGGAATCATTTATTCTGAAGAATGTACGGTAAGATTGGCATTATTTTGTCTTGATTTTTCAAAAACAAGTTTTATGTTATAAATTTATCACTAATATATTTTTCACTCACTTGCTGATGCTTACCAATCGTTAAATTACTGCTTTGATTTTATTAAAATTACTTTAAAACGAGGCAACTGCCCAAAATTAACAAAGTGTTCAGCTTTAAATTTTACATACTCGATAGGTGACCTTGGAATGGTTCACAGCAAAACAAGAGATGTAAATATACAGCTGTACTCATCAAAGAACATCTGCCATTTTGAATAACAGACTAGTCTGTTTTGCAACAGGTGTGTCACAACTCGTACAGAGGCAGTTCACTGTGTTTTGTGGATAGGTGGTTTAATATGTTGTTTTAGTTTATTATTACTTTTCAAACTATTATATGGATTTAATAGTTCATTCTCAGTGAAATTGTTAAAAGTATGTTAAACTCTCTAATGTTTTATCTACTAGTTTTATTATTCGGGCTTTGTGAAGATGTATGCCCCATTGAAAACACTGAAACCACAACAAAAGTAATAAACATCTTTGTATCTTTGAACAAAAATGTGTCTTCCAGTGGCCAAGACCACCCTTTGATCAATAAAACCCTCATTGGTGTATTGCAAACTATACTATCACACAATGAGACGGCCTCTGCGTTGCTGGAAGGCAAGACAGTGGTTGTCAACGAGACCACCACCTCTCACTCTCGCACTGTGGTGTTGCAGCCCGGCCCTGTGGTGTGGCAGGAGAACCAGCCCCCTGGCACCATCACCACCCTCTCCGCCAAGGACAACGACGGGCCCGAGAACGGAGCTCCTTTCAAATTTGCGATTGCTAGTTCAGCTAGCTCTGAGATCCAATCAAAGTTTGGCGTGTCTGGTAAGTTAAATTGCTGTTATCATCGCATGCTCCGCTTACTACCATCTAGACTATTTGTTGTTCCAAACTTTCATACTGTTCAGTGGTCGGTTTGTCAGACATATTATTGCATTGGACATGAGAATGTAACTTTTATCAGCTTAAAGCATCAAAACATCTAAAGCTTTTATATTATGGAATTTGTTCTAAGACAACAGTTTGAGAAACCTTAAAATCATTATTTGTTTACTTTTGACTGTAATTGATTTTTATTTACCCATCTCCTCAGTAAATTGTATGATTTTTATTTGGCTAAGACAAAGTGTTTTGGATATAAGTTATTGTTTTGATCAAGTTTGATTTACAATGTTGTAAATCAATGCTATTTTTTTTATTCTGGACTAATGACCCAAACAATAAATCACAAAACTGAATGGTGGCATTTATTTAATGATTAAAATGATTTAATGAGTTTATTTTTACACATGTCACATTGATTTGGCTTTGCCATGGTTCTGTTCCTGTTGTTGGCATGACAAGGCCTGGATCTGGGACTATAACCCCTCTTTGTTTTGAGGTTTCCACATTTAAACAAAAATTTGTTCAAATTGATATATTTTGTATCTATATATGAGTCCATTAACACAATAACTCTCATAAACAAATGTTATACCTTGTTTAATTATGAATTTATTTTTATGAAACTAGATAAGTGGCTTCACACGATCGTGAGGTATAGCTAATGGCAAAGATCCATGTGTGTGCGTGACCATTCTGCTTCCAACTTAGTATGTTTTAGATGGTGAAAATCTGCAGTTTATTTCACCTAATACCGTAATCATAAAACGGGAGCTGTATTAAGACCCAAAATAAATATTGATAGATCATATTTGGACAAGCAAATGGTAAAGTACATAACATTGCACACACAATTATCTACATATGCAGTAGAAATTTGCTTAGTACGTAGATTTCCTGTGTGACAGGGGTATGTTTCTTAGTAAAATCTATCTACAGTATATAATTTTTATAATATATTCATATATGTATTGCAATATCATCATGTCTTTGTAGGGGATCAACTAACGGCTCTAGTAACTTTTGACCGAGAAGAGAAGAAGAGCTACCAAGTGCAGATCGCCATCACGGACAATGGGGTGCCCAGCAAGACAGGGACCAGCACACTGACAGTGGTCATCGGCGATGTCAATGACAACCCCATGAAGAAAGGCTCCAGTGACATCTTTATATACAACTATAAGGTGGGTCAACTGAGGTGCTGATAGCCTATCAGGGGGCAAACAGAAAATATACAATGTGTCTTTAGTCTTGATTGTAAGTACAAAAGAAACTTATGAAAAAGAATGTTGGAACTTTCCTAAGAGATCGTCAAGCACCGTTTAAAATTCACTTTGTGGTAGGTTTACTACATCTGTTGGCAGTTTTAGCGAATTTCCCCTATAGGGAAGAAGCTATTACCGTAGTCGGCATGGTAAGACCTAGGCCCGGGACCATGATAACTTTTCGTTTTGAGGTCCCCAGACCCCAAAAACACCATTCGTTCGAAACTGTATATATATATATATATATATATATCTATTTATATATATATATATATGTGTCCGTGGGTGCGATAACTCTCGTAAAAAAGGTCCGATTTTGATGAAATTTGGTACAAACGTGTAAAGCAGCATTTATGACTTTAAGTTCGAAAACCAGACAGATCGACCTATCCGAAGGGGTATTTTGGGGGGGTTTTGTACCCCAAAAATGGGTTTTTTGAGTTTTTTACACATAATTTTTGAAAAAGTGAAATTTTATTTTTTCCCATTGGAATCATCTTAAAATTACGCACAATTTGGTGTTTTAATCATTGCTCTACGTCAATTGGTTACTGAGATATTGAAAGTGCTAAACACAGTACGTTGTTCAATGCTATTCTTATGGAGGATAAGAAAAATTGTATATCTCGCTTATTTATCAACTTATCCTGACGAAACTTGGTATATTGCTTTATTTCATTGTGGTCTATTGATATTTGCACAAAAACCCATTTTTTGGCCGATAGTTCCCGTAGCAGCAAACATGCATACTCTGCCCCATGTTATTCTTATGGAGAATAAGTAACGTGTTATCTCCTTTAATTATGAACATAAATTAATAGAACTTGGTATGTGGCTTTACCTAGTTGAGTTATATTGATATTTGTATAAAAACCCATTTTTAGTGTTCCATATTTCAGCAAACCTGCATACTCAGCCGCCATGTTATTCTTATGGAGAATAATTAAAATGTCATAAATCATTTATTTATGAATGTATATTGATGAAACTTGGTATGTGGCTTTATGTGGTATTAAGATAATATTATATGCATTGGAAATTCGCTGAGTATGCAGGTTTGCTGCTACGGGGGTATTTTTTTTAATGGATAATTTGTTCAGTGAATTTGCTGTATTTTATTTTAAAAGGTTTCTTAAAGTTTTTGCAGTGATATTGTTAGTGAATTTCCTTTGGAAAGTGAACTATTAGCATTACCTGCATGGTGAAACTTAAGCCCGGGACCACCATAGAAGTTCCTAACGTGACCCCCTGAACACGTTTTGGAGGGTCGTTCAAAATTGTATATGTATATGTGTGTATATATATATATATATATATAAATATTAGAAAATAAAAATTCAACTGAGCACCCTTTTTAAAATCTTTTAATAAAGCTACATGTTTTGGCACTTTTAAGGCCATTTTCAAGCTAGACTTAACCTAACATAATTTTTTAATTTTGAGGAAAGGTTTTTGGTTTTCTTTTTATAAATCCAATTTAATTAACTTTTCATATATGGCATTGTTTGTGGCAATATGAGAATTTTCTAAATCTACAAACAGTATAATTTCACATTGTAAATCCCTTTCAAACCAAGAAAAGGTCCAACTAAAAATGATGAATCCTGAAGCTCCTACTTTTAGAGGACTACCTGACCCATAAAGATAACATACCTATAAGACCGGTTGTTAATTTTAGAACTGCTCCCACCTACAAACTCTGTAAGTACTTAAATAGTACGATTAAAAACAACCTGAACTGGGAAACAAACTTCAGTGTAAAAAATAATATAGAACTTGTAAGTAAAATAAAAGATATAGAAATACCAAGCACCTCAATTTTCATATCCTTTGACGTTAAAGATATGTATTCAAACATCCCTCCACTAGAAACTTTGGATATTTTGAAAAGTGACCTTGAAAAAAGCAGAATATTGTCCAACCAATAAATAAAGGATGTTATAAAACTAACAGATACAGGTTTGAATCAAAACTACTTTAAATATGATTAAATTTATTACCAACAAAAAGAAGGCCTAGCAATGGGTTCGCCACTTTCAGGTCTTCTTGCTGATATTTTTATGCATAATTTAGAGGTCAGTAAAATCAATAATTATGTAAATCCTTTTCAATCAAAAATAAAATACTGGTTTCGGTATGTAGATGATAAAGTTCATAGGAAGACCACTCAATCAGACCTCCTCATCCCATCTAATTCAAACCATCCTTGGAAATTCAAAACAGCAGGATTTAGAGCGATGATTAACAGGATGTTAGATTTGCCCTTGACAACAGAGAATTATGAAAAAGAACTGAAAAAAATTAAATATCTAGCAACAAAAAATGGATATAGTCAAGAACTCATAGATAGAATGGTCAAAAACATAAAAAGAAAAAGAAGAGGAAGACCTAATAGAAATGAACAAAGAAATTAAGCCCTAAACAAGGCTGTGAGAAAAACATTTATAAACTCAAAGTACCAGATTGGTTACAAAACAAATAATAATGCATTTTACCTAATAAATAAAATGACAACTAAGAATGAAATGCATATTGACATATATGACAAATCTGGCATATATAGAATTAATTGCTCAGATTGTGAAAAGTTTTATATTGGCCAAACAGGACGTACTTTTAAATCTAGATTCAGGGAACATCTACAAGCTTTAAAAAGCAATAACCGTACATCCATGAAGTCTTAACTTTGCTGAACATTTACTATATACAGGTCATAATTACAAAAACATGTCTGAAAATATGCAAGTTTTCAAGATAATGGATAAAGGACACATAATGGTCTCAAAAGAAGAATACCTTATATATGTGGGCAACAAAAAAGAACCAAACAGTATATTAAATACTCATATTGCCACAAACAACACCATATATGAAAAGTTAAATAAATTGGATTTATAAAAAGAAAACCAAAAACCTTTTCTCAAAATTAAAAAAATATGATATTTTAAAAATAATTTAGCATGTTTTTATTTGATCAGCTTTCCAAAAATTAATAAATTATGTTAGGTTAAGTCTAGCTTGAAAATGGCCTTAAAAGTGCCGAAACATGTAGCTTTATTAAAAGATTTTAAAAAGGGTGCTCAGTTGAATTTTTATTTTCTAATATTTATTATAATAGCAGCCCTATACTGTGAATTGTTTAGTAATATATATATGTATGTGTGTGTGTGTGTGTGTGTGTGTGTGTGTGTTTGCACTCTAGTGGTCACATTTTTTGTCCGATTTACTTCAAATTTGGTAGGGACGTTCCTTTCTATAATCAGTTGGATAAGTTCATTGGGCAAAACAATCGGAAAACTCTAAACCCCTTTTTTGGGGATTAATCTTTCAAATTTTGAGTTTTTGGGCCCAAAAAGGGTCAGAAATGCCCTGTATGTAAAATTAATGCATGTAAAAAGATGGGAATTAGTGAGGCAAAAGTTTTAAGCCCTCTCTCGTCATTCTAGCATACATATTTACTAAACAACATGTAAAAAAATAATGAAAAGGATAAAGAAACTTAAGCTGTTGTAAAAACCTGGTTTCATTAGCTTTTTTCTGACTTATAATGTCAGACTATTATGTTAGTCTGAGTTATTAAAGAAAATGTGTATCGACTAAACACAGTACGTTGTCTTATGGGGACACTAGAAAAGCGTGTTATTCCTTTGTTAGAGTACTTTTATCATCCCCAGCAACCTCACGCCTACTTTCAAGCCTGTCAGGACCTTCTCCTAACATTATAATGCACAAAATTGTATTCCCAGCTTTGCAGGTAAATGAAACCAGGAGCATCAGAACAGCCAAATAATCACTGTTTTCAGATTTCAATAAAAATTGGAATAAATGTGTGTTATTACACTGATTTGGTGTTTTAAAAGTTTTTATGTGGAAATTCACTTCCCTCACGTCAGCGTGCTGCGTGCGAACTCGTTTTTATTCTAAGAATTATAATGTGCAATCTAATTAATCATTTTAGCGAATTTCCCTATAGACAAGAAGCTATTACCGTAGTCAGCATGGTAAGACCTAGGCCCGGGACCATAATAACTTTTCGTTTTGAGGTCCCCAGATGCCAAAAAAACCATTCGTTCAAAACTGTACATATATATAATGTATGTGTGTCCGTGGGTTCGATAACTCTCATAAAAATGGTCCCGATTTTTATGAAATTTGGTACAAATATGTAAAGCAGCATTTATGACTTCAAGTTTGAAAACCAGCCAGATCGCTCTCTCCAAAGGGGTAATTTGGGAGGATTTTGTACCCTAAAAATGGATTTTTTTAGTTTGTTACATATAATATTTTTGTAAATCCAATTTTAGTTTTCACCATTAAATTCAGCTTAAAAAACAAACAGTTTGGTGTTTTGATCATTGCTCTACGTCAATTGATTACAGAGATATTGAAAGTGCTAAACACAGTACGTTGTCCAATGTTATCCTTATGGGGAATAAGAAAAATTGCATATCTTGCTTATTTATCAACTTATCCTGACGAAACCTGGTATATTGCTTCATTCTGTTGTGGTCTATTAAATATTTGCATGAAAAAAGTTTTTTTGCTGATTGATCCCATAGCAGCAAACCTGCATACTCAGCAATCATGTTATTCTTATGGAGAATAAGTAAAATGTTATCTCCCTTAATAATAAACATAAATTAACCCTTTGAGTGCCGAGAGTCGATGACATCGGCTCATAGTCCAACGCGAGAAATGCCGAGAGCTGATGCCATCGGCCCGCCAATTTATGCGAAGAATGCTGCGAGCCGATAATATCTGCTTCGTATGTTTTATTTATTTATTATTAGCTTTTACTTATATTTACCTTAATATTTACACTAATACAGTAGTAACAAAGTTTTCTATATGACTGCCACGCTCGCCACCGCTGTACCGCAGACATTTGGGACTTAGTAAATAGGTATTGTAAATAGATAAACTTTTTTCGTATTTAATAAGTGTGATTTATGCGAAGTGTAAAAACTATTGTGTTACACCGTAAGAATATCGAGTATGTTGCTCCTTCATATTAGCTCATGTAAGTAATTTCACATGTAATTTGATTTACGTTGATTATTTTATATATTATGAATATATATAATATTTTTTCTATGTGAATTTAATTTAATATTTTATATATATATATATATATATATATATATATATATATATATATATAAAGTCTTACAGTGTATTGAAAAATTGTTTCTAAACTTTAATCATAGCATTATAACAATAAGATTGATGCCGGGAAAAAAGTGGCCAAGAAAATGTTCAAGTTTTTAAAATATAGATTTTTCAAAATAAAGGTTATTTCTTGTTATAGGTTATTTTTTTATAAAAAAAAACATAAAAACATAAAAACATTGGGATATGGTTTTGAAATTTGTACCACATGTAGAAAATAAAATTATGTTTTTAGTACAGTATCAATTTATTATTTAAATTTATATTAAAATTGTGTTTTTTAGTTTAGAAATTAAAAAAATAATATATAATATGCCAAAATACTTTCTATAATGGCTTCAATATAACTTTAACTTTGTAGCTGACACAATGGTTTAAAAATAAAAATCATTAGCATAGCTGAATTCTGCGAAAAGTTATGAGACTTTATTTAAAACAATACAAAGAACAGCTGATCGGGCTTGGCACGCTTGGTTTGCAACTGTCATATTCGGTTGGCACTGGCAATGACTACATATACAATAAGATGCTTACGCGCCGTGTTAAAAATTCAACGCCAAGCGGTAACTCTGCGACCCGCCGCTAGTAGCGCTGCATGTATCAAATCAGCGCTTGGACTGACATTCATGTCCAGTTCTCCCTAAAACTGAGTAATTCCTAGCGGTGAACGCGTTGTCGTTTACACGCTCCTATACATCCTAATAATAATAAAACTTCAATGAAACTTATATATTCCTTTTCTGCATGAGTTTCCGCATCTAACAGTATAAATATATTTTAGTTTAAAATTATGTGTAATTTTTAATAATGAACATATTAGAGAGTTGTAACAAGATGATATGAAAAAGTCAGTTATCGAGAACTTTTATTATTTTTGAGGTAGGACAAAAATTTACAGCGGGAAAGTTGTAGCTAATTAGATGATCTTAAATTTTCATCCAAAACAATTTTCGATATAACTTATAGTTTGTTCAATAATCCGGTGTAAATAACCGCTATGTTCAGTTCTATACGCGCGGCGCCATCGCAGACCACGGCTCCACGCTGTTCTACCACATCCTTATATCACCTAGAAAATATTAATTATGTACAGTTTACTCATATTGTATTGAGATTATTGTTTTTAAACATAGCATTCAATTTTGATAAAAAATTCAGCTATCGGATCATGAGTATTCTTATAATTTTATATTTGAGGTAAATTAGGCAGTAAATAATAAAAAACTTATTTGTTAGAAAGAATAAAACATTACATGATAATATAAACATATCTGATTAGTGATTATATTTTACTCGTGAAGCAACAACTTTTTTTCATCAGTAACGAAATAAATACTTTAGTAAGAAAACATAACGTTGCCTTTTTATATAAACAAAATCTACTTCCTTTTAAAATCTCTGTTACTTAAACATTTTCCCCTCCAAATACGAAGGCTTCTTAGCCGTAAATGAATTTTTGTAGCTAAATATGTAATTAAATAATGAATAAATATATGTTTTTGTATCAAAACCCAAAACTGATCCTCTGTATCAGCAATATAACTAATCCTATACAAATATGTTTGGCGTTAAAAGTAGAGAAACTTATCAAGGAACTTGAAAACGAAGGATACTTAGTTGTTAATAAACATTTGTACCAAAAATATAAATTAAATTAGATGGAATAAATGTTTTTATGTCAAAACTCAAAACTAAGCCTCTCCAAGAGCCTTACAATCGTTGTTTTATAATTTAATTTCATGTCGAAAATTGAGGCATGTATCGATTTTGAACGGCAGTTTTATTAACACATGTGTAGACCTAACTTATGAACTCGGAGTCTTCATCAAAATTATTCCGAATAAGATGTACAATTGATATTAGCTATAGAACAGGCTTTCCACGACCTTTAATGGTTAAGGTACCGTATTTGAAATGACCACTTTACTCACACTATAATCATTTAATTGGATATTATAGAAAAAAACTCCGATAAATGAAAGGACCACCAGAAAAGTTCTTGCATTTTAAAGCAGACGGGAAATAACTGTTTTCTTCTACAATCTTGTCACCAGTTATAGGTTTAAAGTACGTTGTAAAATTGATAAATTACAAATCCAAAAGAGTTACTGTATCATGATTTAAGCAACGCAATCTCTTAGTTCTTTCGAAACAACATCAAAAATACTAAGAACGATCTTATAGATCGCTAAAACCATGGTAATATTCCTACTAGACTCTCATAATTGAAATTATATTTAATTCTATTAACTCATTTAAGTACATTTTTAATATTTTACATATTATATAAGATATTGAAAGTGCTAAACACAGCACGTTGTACAATGTTATTCTTATGAAGAAAAATAAATAATTTATATGTCGCTTATTTATTAACGTATACTGACGAAATATAACTCAAATAAGTTAAGTCACAAACCAAGTTTCATCCATATACATTCATAAATAAGCGATATATAAGATTTGAATTATTCTCTATAATAATATCATGGGGCTGAGTACCCAGGTTTGCTGCTACGAGATTCATATGCAAGAAAATGTTTTTTTATGCAAATAACTATGGAACTGAACTATGTGAAGCGACATACCATGTGGTTTTAATTTATTTACATACTTAAGGGGTATATGATATTTAACTTGTTCTCCATAATAATAACATGGGGTCTGAGTATGCAGGTTTGCTGCTACGGGAATCATAGGTAAAAATTTTGGTTTTTGTGTTAATTACAATAGAACACAATCAGCTGAAGCCATATACCAAGTTTCATCAGTGTATGTTCATAAATAAGCAAGATATAACATTTTTATTTTTCTCCATAAGAATAATAACATTAGACAACGTACTGTGTTTAGTAGTGTTTCAGTACCTCGGTAGCCAATTGACGTAGAGCAATAAATAAAACACCAAACGCTTTGTTTCTTAAGATGTGAATTTAATAATGTAAATTTTAATTTGATTTAAATAAAAATAAAACCGGTTTTGGGATATATACATAAACATATAAACAAAATTTGAACGAGTGGTGGAGCGAATTTGGTTTTGGCATCTAGGGGTCTCAAAACGAAAAGTTTATCATGGTCTAGGGCTTAAGTCTTACCATGCCACCGAATAGGGGAAATTCGCTAAATATTATAGCCTACATAGTTTATTTGTGAATATATTTTTATGATTTTAAATGATATATGTATAATTGAAGGGGTCCGCCGCAAAACGCTCCAAGCTACAGAAGTACAGTTTTGAGAAATCGCTCAAAAACTACCGAGATCGAAAATTTGTGTAAACTAGAATATTTTTTCTCTGTATTTCTTTATTTCCTATACATGTAATTTCATAATATACTACTAAATCATACGTTGACAAATTAATATTCATTTAAATCAGTTTTATAATGTTTTTCAATGGTTAAAACGTTTTAAGCGACACCCGGTTAAAACATTTTTTTACCGACTCTACCAAGGCTTTAAACTAAAACTATCGTACTTTTAATATTTTTTAAACTGTAAAAAATACTTTAGAGTAAAATACAGTCAAACTATTCTAAAACTATAGTACTATAGTAAATTTAGATACCATTGATGCTTGTATAATATTATACAAGCGTTATAATGGTATATAAACGTTCTCTAAGTGTTATTCATTTTCTGGCGCTTAGAACGTTTTTCGTCCGATAGCCCGTCGAGTCGTACAATTCCCGCCAGGTTTGACAGATGAATCAGTGCTACCAACATGAAAAACTTCAACCAAATATACGTGGTTGTAGAGAGTGTCGGTTAGAACCTTTTTCACCAGAAATCTCTATTTTTTTAAATTTTGTCGCTTAGAATGTTTTGCAGCAGACCCATTCAATTAATCTTTATTCAAATTTAATGCAAGTATCTTTGTTATAACTAAAATAATTATGTTTTCCTAGTATTGGCGGCCGCTATCGCGACCACAGGAAATAATCAGCTGTTTCAGGAACAAAGCTTGAATACTCCCGGCTCTGCTAATATATGGTAAAATGGCTTAAAACCAGCTCAAAGCTACCGTAACTCAAATAAGGTTGCTTTTCAAGAAAAACCTCGTGCAGCTTCCCCGACTTCGATTATCCCTAAAAAATATCTTTTCATACCTTGGGAGCCATTACAGCTCAAGAAACAGCCGCGGACGGACGGACGCACGGAGCCACAGACAAATACGAACTTTAGTATTGATACATTTAGTTTAAACTATAGCGACCTGTTACACTTATAATATGAACCACAAATACTGATCTCACCTCGTTTTATCCGACTCTACCAAAAAAATCGCTACTCATCGCTAAGCGATCTATAAGATCGTTCTTAGTATTTTTGATGTTGTTTCGAAAGAACTAAGAGATTGCGTTGCTTAAATCATGATACAGTAACTCTTTTGGATTTGAAATTATCAATTTTACAACGTACTTTAAACCTATAACTGGTGACAAGATTGTAGAAGAAAACAGTTATTTCCCGTCTGCTTTAAAATGCAAGAACTTTTCTACTCGTTTTATCACTGGAATCCTAAAAAAGTGAGGACCAGGAGTTTTGCACCCTAAGTAATGGCACTTCAACCCGGCCATCCTTATATTCTCTATAAGGATAGCCACATTCTTAATAGCTTAGGCACAACAATTAAACATCTGAACTCTAATTTATCGGAGGTTAGCTGCCTGTTCGACATTCACGCATAGTGTCGCTAGCCCGGTCTAGTGCGAGTTGCGCCGCGGTGGTTGATCAGCTGGTAGGGCGAAGAAGAGAGAGAGGGGGTACTCGTATAGTCCGCACCAAGAGATCAGTAGTACAGTCAACGCCCGCCGCCACTAGCGCCAACTGGCGGCGGGTCGCTGAACCAGTCTTTTCGACTTCTCAACAGGCGCTGAGTTATTTCCATAAGGCTTGTCTGTCTTATTGTATATGTAGTCATTGGCACTGGTGACATAGTTGACCAAAATGGCGTGGCATCCAAAGGGTTAATACAATTTGGTATGTGTTTGCATGCCAGGCCCAGTTGAGTTATAAACAAATTTGTGTAAAAACCCACTTTTTGTGACCCTTGTTTCAGTAAACCTGCATCCTCCTACGCCATGTTATTCCTATGGAGAATAATTAAAATGGCATAAATCATTTATTTATAAATGTAAATTGATGAAACTTGGTATGTGACTTTAAGGGGTATTAAGATACATTTATATTCATTGGAAATTCGCTGAGTATGCAGGTTTGCTGCTACGGGGATACTTATTTTTTAGCGAATTTACCCTATAGGGAAGAAGCTATTACCGTAGGTCTCATGGTAAGACTTAAGCCCGAGACCATGATAACTTTTCATTTTGAGGTCCCCAGATGCCAAAAACACCATTCGTTCAAATTTATATTTATATATATATATATATGTATGTGTGTGTGTGTGTGTGTGTGTGTGTGTGTGTGTGCGTAAGCACGATAACTCTCGTAAAAAAGGTCCAATCTTAATTAAATTTGGTACAAATGTGTAAAGTACCATTTATTTGAACGAGTTCGAAAACCAGACGAATCACACCATCCGAAGAGGGGTTTTTGGGGGGTTAGATATTGAAAGTGCTGTCTAATACAGTACGTTGTCTAATGTTATTCTTATGGAGAAAAAGAAATATTGTATATCTCGCTTATTTATGAACATAAACTGACGAAATTTGGTTTATGGCTTCATCTGCTTGTGGTTTATTGTTGTTTGCACAAAAAAACTATTTTTTACCTATGGTTCCCGCAGCAGCAAATCTAGGTACTTGGTCCCCATGTTATTCTATGAAAAACGAGTTCGCACGCAGCTCGCCGACATAAGGGAAGTGAATTTCCACATACAAAACTTTTAAAACTCAAAATCATTGTAAAAACATACATTTATTCCAATTTTATTGAAATCTGAAAACATTGATTTTTTGGCTGTTCTGATGCTCCTGGTTTCATGTACCTGCAATGCTAGGAATAGAATTATGCACATTATAAGGTTAGGAGAAGGTCCAGTCAGGCTTTAAAGTAGGCGCCAGGTTGCTGGGGATGATACAAATACACCAACAAATGAATAACATGCTTTCTAATGTAAAAAACCCCATAAGACAACGTACTGTGTTTAGCTGATATACTTTTTCTTTAATAACTCGGTAAATATTTATGCTAGAATGACGAGAGATGGCTTAAAACTTTTGCTTCACTAATTCTCATCTTAATACATGCATTACTTTTACGACCGGGGCTTGTCTGACCCTTTTTGGGCCCGAAAACTCAAAATTTGAAAGAATAATCCCCAAAAAAGGGGTTTAGAGTTTTCCGATTGTTTTTCCCAACAAACTTATCCAACTAATTATAGAAAGGAATGTCCCTACCAAATTTGAAGTAAATCGGACAAAAAATGTGACCGCTAGAGTGCATACACACATATATATATATATATATATATATATAGAATTCAACATTTACTCCAGCTACAAAAAAGGTCCACAGAATATTATTAACACCATGCAAATTCATATGCAAAACCCAATATATGAAAAAATATTGAAACTTAGATCTATTAAGCCACAATAGTTGAGAAGCATGTTAAAAGAACTGTGGAAAAAGTCATATGATTATATTATCAGCAATTTATTATTTACATTTAGATTTCTTTTTAGTAATTGTAAAAACATGTTATGTTTTGTTTACGACCATGACTATGGCCTTAAGGTCCGAAACATGTCGATCTTGAAATAAAATAATTTAAACCAGGTTACTGTGTTTAAAATGTTTAAAATAATAATTATATTAGTAGCCCTTTTTACTGAAAATTACATATATATATACAGGGTGAGTCAGACCACCCATCCAGCATGTATAACGAGAGAACGGTTTGGTCTAAAGTCGTCAAACAAAAATCTTCCCACTAAAACGCATATGGGCTATCTATTAAAAATATTTTCCTCAAAATCTATGTACAGAATGTTCCAAAACTGAAGGTCACGGGTTCGAATCTCAAACTTTTCTAATGTAAACGTAGGGAATATTATAAATCATTTTAAAGGTCTCATTAAATAAACATTTTGGCGAAAACAGAATTCACTTATCTTTCTTCGTTTCAAAATGGCGGCCATTTTTATGTAAAATATTGACATTTACGAAATACTCTGTATTTTGTAAACCACTAATCATATTTTTTTCCGACTTAAATTTCTTACTTGTGGTAATCTCAGCTTTACTCTGGTATGCCACATGACAGGTTTTTTTTAGAAAATCTATATTTCAAAAAAATATTTATTTTGAAAATACCCATTTGCCCAAAATTCAAAAAATTCAAATGGTAGCGTATGTCAAAAAGCATACCATTGAAAAGGTCTTGTAAATCCTAGCATTTTTCTAATTTAGACCAACCTTGTATCTTTTTTCGTTTTTCTGCAATCAGTAAAAAACATTATTTTCCATATGAAATACATATTAATTTGCATAACACTTGTATGTATTCTGTGGTCACATTCGTTTTATGTGTTATGTACAATTAACATGCATTTCATATGGAAAAATAATGTTTTTTACTGATTGTAGAAAAACGAAAAAAGATATAAGGTTGTTGTAAATTAGAAAGTTCCCCATGTTATTCTTATGGAAAATAGTAAATATTCTTATGGAATAAGATGAAACTTGTTATGTGACTTCACTTAGACGAGTTCTATTGATATTTGCATAATAATCCATTATTTTGTATTCCTTGTTGCAGCAAACCTGCGTACTCACTCCCGACGTTATTCTTGTGGAAAATAATTATTTTTTTAAATATTGCTTATTTGTTAATATATTTCTTATGAATCCTGATAAGTGGCTTAATGTGTTAAGACATATATATTTACTGGAAATTCGCTGAGTATGCAGGTTTGCTGCAAGGGGGGTATTCTAAGTTTGGATGACCTGTTGTACACTAGTGGCTTCTCAACAATTTGATAAATTATTATAATTATTAAAATCCTGGATTACCAAAACAGTTTGGAATATCTGTAACCAGTCTTGAACAATTCATATAGTTACTGATAAAAATCTAGAAGTAGTGTTAACCTTTACTGCATAATAGTTAAAATCTAAAGTAATAATATGGAACATTGCAGGGAGAGGCACCAGACACGGAGATAGGGCGGGTATATGTGGAAGACCTGGATGACTGGGACCTGCCCGACAAGAGCTTCCAGTGGGCAGACAAGTCACACTCCAACTACTTCGACCTCAATGACGCCACTGGCATGATCACCATGCTGCAGGGCACACCGGCCGACTCCTACCTGCTCAACTTTCTGGTAATCTCACTGTAGCAATAACCAACTACGATGTACAATTAAAAAAAAAACTTGTGAAGTAGGAAAAAGTTATATTTTAAATATATTTGTTGACTTATTTAGTAGTATTTGTCTGAAACAGATATCAGTTGTGTAGGTACACACACAAACAGCAAGCATAAAGTAAAAAGTTTACAGATCTGCATTCACCATGTCTCATGAGACAACTGATCCCATCAACCAGTCAAGTCTGCCATTGGGCTCTTGGGCTCTTATTCCACCATCGTCACTGCCACAGATTAGTGAAGATGCCATCCTTTGTGAGATGCTTAGTCTCATCGGCTTTTGGCCGTAGGCAGGAATCTAACCATCAAACTAAGAAAAGCAATCTGACCAATAAATAGAAGTATTTTAGAAGCCGTTAAATCATTGGGAACTTTCCAGTGAAAAATTAAAAATGTTGACAATCTTTATTCTTTCTTAAAAAGTTCAGAATTAGAACTCTTTTTATTTTGCTTTGCAAAATATTAATCTATTTTACATATCTAGATAACTATTTTTATCTTGAATACTTTCTCATATAAGAATCCCAGACTTAATTTTTTCCTAATTTAAAATTGTTCTCAGTCACTAGAAACTTTAATGCGCCTCCCAAAAGAGGCGACAAACCTTTATATAACAATTGTATTTCGTTGTGTCTGATTTCTTGAATCAAATCCTGGATCACTGATAATGTGTTGTGAAGGTGACGGAGGAGGCGCTACTCATCCCGAGACACACGGTCGAGGCCATAGTCAATGTCACAGTCAAGGAGATTACTGAGGAAGCCGTAGACAAGTCTGGCTCCATCCGGTTCGCTGGCATCACAGCTGAGGAGTTCATCACTCCAGATTCGGTAAGTTTGTTTCAATATAATTGATACACGGTATCGATACCTTGATCCCAGTTATTTACCCCAGATAGTTACCTCAATATTTCACACGTGTTAAGCCTAAGTGTTTATAACTTTTATGTTAATTTATTTCTAAAATGATAAACATAGTATGATCTTGAAACTTGGCATGTGGCTTTAACTAATTGTGGTCTACTGATAATAGCATGAAAACCTATTTTTTGTGGTCTCTGTTGCAGCAAACCTGTGTACTCTGCACTAATTTTATTCTTATGGATAATACTTATAGTGCTATCTCACGTATTTATGAATACATTTTGTTGTGACTTGATACAGGAAAGTGGCCTTTATGTGGTATTGAGTTACATATATATATATTTTTATTGGGAATTCACTGAGTATGCAGATTTGCTGGGCCAGGGTGATTTTAAATGTAAATGTAATCTGGTGGTTTTAAAAAGGTCAACCACGATGTATGTTGAAATTAATTGGATATTACCTTCATAATGTATCCCATCTGTTCTTTTTCAGTTGTAAGTTATACAATGTAAATAGGTTATTGAATGCCTTTGTAAAACAGAAATTATTGCCAGTGTCAGAAAATATGTATTACAGTACTGACGTTATCCCCATGACCATTGTTCGGTTGCAAGGTTGTCAAATGGAATATATATTCTTTTTGATGGAAAAGTAGATTTATCAATCAGTAATTTAGCAACAACCTGTCCAGCGCGGCAGTTATCGTGCGGTTACCATATTGACAATGGCATCATCAATTTTATTGTTCTTTCATCAAACAGATATTGTTATTTGAGTTTCATTGTTTCATGTTTGTTTAAGCCACGAGTAAAACTGACTACCTTTTTACTCATCTGCAATTGTCATTGTTTAATGATTGGAAGGTAATAGATACAGGGCCCAATGAACTTTTTTTGCCATAAAATTTAAATTTAAAATTGTTCTGTCCTGTAAAATAAATACTTATTATGAGTTTAGATCACGAGTATATTGTGTATATATAACACAATCATCTGCAATATGGTTTTTATATATAATACGTTAGTCAAGTTATATTATGAAATGTGTTGGAGGTCAAAATCTTCAAACATGATTTGTAACAAGGAAGGTTGTAAAGTATAACCTGAAAAGAGAATAAATTGGAGAATAAACAAAGTTAAAATACATTGATAATTTGTAATCATGTTTAATAAATTAACATGTAAAAATGTTATTAATAATGAAAATGGTTCAAATTCAAGTTTTAATGTATGCAATAACAAACCAATTACCAAACCAAACTGAAATTTAGTAGGAAGGAGCTAATACTATGGTTTATTCTCAATCCAAAAGCCCTTAAGGGTTCTGCTCCTTTTGACCTTTAAAGTTTGCCTGTTAATCTTATTGACATTAGTATTTATTGGACGAGTATGCTGATATTTATCATGCAACACAGCAGAATCTTCTTACGGTTCCAAATTATAAACGAGTTTGCCCCAGAAGAATTTAAACAATTCGCATTACAAGTTTTTATATTTACCTCTGTGCATAAACGATTTACCTTGTCGCATAAACTAACTGACTGGTTTAGCCAAAATTCGATAGAAAAATGGCTAATACACCTAAAGTTGAAATAAGCCTATTCCCAATCTAAATACCCTTTGGGGTTCCTTTCCACTGGCATTCAAAATTATGTCAACTTTATGACAAAGTATTTACTGGACTGATAAGAAGATTGGTCATACCACAATATTGTACATAGGACTACTCTGGTTTGAAGAATCCCTTGAGGCTCCGCCCCATTGGCTTTTAAAACTCCCATGCCAAAGATCATGCACCAGCTTAGGTTTTGTTATTCCCAAACAAGTTGTAATTAGGGGTTGTGTTGTTATAGCATGGCATGAGCAAGAAGGCAATGCTACAGGCGAGACTGGCCCACCTTCTCAACACCAGCTTGGACAACGTGGATGTGTTCACAGTGCTGCACTCTCCCCACAACACCAACCAGTCTCAGCTGGATGTCAGATTCTCGGCCCACGGTTCTCCGTACTATGCTCCCGAGAAGATCAATGCTGCTATTGATGAGCACAGGCAAGAGGTAGGGTAAACAAATCTTTTTTTGGGTGAAAGATTGGAAAATCTTATTCGAAAAGGAACCTGCAGCAGAAGATCATAAAAATCCAAAATTATTCATTTCCGTGGAGTTTGATTTCCAGTGCTATTAAGGGTTACATGGTAAAACTAACATATATGAACCTTTATATAAACTTGCAATCAGTCTATTGTTTGTTAATATCTATTGATTAATCTATCAATCTCTGATGAAAGGAGGGGTTGAAAAGTTATCTATGGTTTATATTTTGTATGTGTAAACCTTTGATTTAGGAGTGGGATTCCATTCTTTAATCGTATAACTTTTTCGATCAGCATATTCACATATTTTGCAATATACTAATTAGGGGTGTGCGAAAAGTGATTTCTGACTCGAGCCGAGCCGAGCTTTCTTTCTAAGTACTCGAGTTTCGAGCTTTCTCGAGCCGAGCTTTTTTTATGACAATTTTCTCTAGGGGTGTGCAATATACCGGTAGTTATTTTATGACCCGAGCTGAATTTTGCTATGTATAATTTTACACTTTCAACATTGGTCATCTTTCATTCTCTTCACCCTACTTTTAATAGGCCTGAATAAAGTTCTACAGTGCAAAAATAACAAAATAAGTACTGAAAAGGAACATTTATTGAGACCAATTGTTGCTAGTAGTGAACAGTTTTCTTTTAACATAAAGTAGAAACATAGGAAAAAATAACATAAAGGAAGAGAACTGCACATTTTAAACTAGACCGATAAGCCCGAATGTAGTTATTACAGTTTTTATAACAGCCATAACAAACAGACCATATGTCAAGATGTACGCTCCATGTAACCTAACATTTAGGCCCTATTCTAGGGAATTACCAGAAATACAGTAAGCCTATCTATTCAAATGATGGTAAATAGTAAATTTAAGGTTATCCTTTTAATATAAGTTAGTTAAATCAGGACACTCAGCAGCTAACCATATTGTAAATATAATCACTGTAAACTATCATTATATCTTATTGTACTCACAGAAATAAATTCTCCAATAATCGTAGGCCTGGCTTACGTTGTATCTAACCTCTATCACGTAATAGGCTTAACCTATTAAATCTGCTTCTGAAACAGAAGGTTTCAGAAGCAGAAGTTCCTGGTGGAAGAGGATCGTCAATGCAGTCTTCTTCCATCACTGATTTAACAACTTTATAGCCTACAATTGAAAAATGAAATGATTTCCACCGACGTTTAATCACAGATTAAAATAATCCCGCGGCGTTAACAATATATGATTTTAATCGCACAGCTGTAGCGAAACAAAACACTGCGCCAATTTGATTGTTAGGCGAACATAGAGTAGCCTATAATAAAGTGTAACCTTGTAAATAATATGACTACCCGTATTATAACGTGTGTGACCTAACTAACCATTTAGAATTTTGATAAAATCCTTTGATCTTGTGAATCTCGCAATTAATGATTTCGATTTGTAAAGTATTACAACAGCGATGCGACAATATTTGTTAACTTTAATAACTACAGTATAATTACAGTTGTATTTATATTTGCTTTATTTCTTAAGAACTTTAGATTATACATCAAGTGGCGATTTTTTAACAATACAATTTTTGGAGGGTACTATTTCGGCTGCACACCAAAACGCCGTCATGATTTGTCGTTCATCATCTTCAACCTTGTGCCTAGTCATTGATCACGCTAAATCATTATTACATTATAACCATCTTCCCTTAACGTCTTAAGACAGTTTTGCAATCAACAGTGTTGCCAGACGTGATTTCAGACGCCAGGAAATTATTATTGTATAATGTACAAAATTGTAAGTTTCCAGTAAAGACTGTACCACTGCAACAGTTAGAAAATGTGTTTTCATGGATTTTAGTTTTTTGCTGAGGTACTTTTTCTGGACCAATAGGGTTGTTGTATTAATTATTATTAACCATGAAATATTGCACAACTCAACTGGGTAAAGGCAACACTGTACTGCAAACAGAATTGTGCAGATGTCCACTTGATGTGATTGATGAGCATAGAGAAAGTAGATCCATTGCATTGGTTGATCAGATCGACAGTTTAAAACATTTGTACTTTTATATTTTTTTTATTTTTTTAAACGAAGGACCGAAAGCACAGCATTGCTGGATTATATCTGTTATGGAGCTCTGCCAATGCAAATTACGAGAATTCTAACATTGATTATTGAATGTTTTTGCTTCAAATTTACTTTTGTAAACGACTATTTTCACTAGTCGGCGATTTAAATATTCGGCTTGAACTTTGAGCTTTTTTACAAATTTCGAGCCGAGCTGAATACTGTAATATTTGGCTCGAAAAAGCTCGAAGCTTAAATACTCGCACACCCTAATATTAATAATAGGGGTGTGCGAGTAGTGTTATTTTGAATCAAATCGAGTCGAGTAGTGCCAATTATTTTTAAGTTTCGAGTATTTTTGAGCGAGTATTTGCCATCAGTTGGTAGTTTAAAATAGTGTAATGAGATTTGGATACCACCCTAGATTTGATAGACTAAACATGACTTATAACTTATACATAAGTAGCAATACAAAGTTTTGGCCAACTGTAAAATCAAACAAAGTAAAATCAAACTGGATTATTACGTATTGACAAACAAAACCCGGTTTAACATTCATTTCCGGCCGATAAAACACAGTCCGGTTGTCATTTGGCCAATATCACCTGATCCAGACATTGTTTATAATCAAAATTAGATGACAAAATCGTTAATTAAGGCCGATATTAAGTGGCCCGGTCGCCACTTTTGCCGATATTATGTATACGGTCATCTAGGGGTGGGCGAGTACGCAAGTTTTCGAGTACCTGTCGAGTATTTTCTAAAACTCAAAGGCTGAGCGAGTATTAGAGACTACTCGAAAATTTGAGTCGAGTAGTGGACTACTCCCGCCGTTTACCCAAAATAGTTGAAATGCGTAGTTACTCCCGCCGTTTCACATTTACGCCGCTAACCAATGTTTAACAGAATAAGTGACTGAAATAAAGAAAAATAAGCTTACAATCCATTTTAGCTCATATGAAAGGAGACATTGACAGGTGGATTATTTATGGATACCTATGAGTTAAGATAGGGCCTAAGTAAGAGAGTGGCACAGGGAGTGTTTGGGTTGAGGTCAAAAAATCACTTTCTTGTTAAAATGTTCTGGTTTTGATAAACTAACCCAAAATCTTTGTATGAGTATTATATTTGTAATACTTGTCTTTTGTTTGTTATGGTTGTTGAAAACAGTATAGCCTATATATATTTTTTGTAAATTTAAATCATTATTAATTCATGGTCAAATAAAGGTTAAAATAAAATAAATAATAACATTAATAATTCAATAAAATGTTATGTTATAATTAAAGTGTAATATGCAAAAAACATTGTATTCAATACAAAAAAAAATAGTTTTTTTTTACTTTTTAAAGAACTACTCGACTCGATTTAAAAAAACACTACTCGCCCACCCCTACTGTCATCATTTATGGCAGAAATTACGCGGTCCGATCGTCATTTTTGGCAGATTTTACATGATGCGATCGCCTGTTGCAGCCGTTACTAAGCGTTTTGACCGGTCACAATCGTTACCAATCTTCATTTCCGGCCAATTTTCTGTGATGCGATCGCTTTTGCGGCCGTTACTACGTGTTTTGGCCGGTCGCAGTCGTTAGTGATCGGTGAGAAATACTCGCTCGAACTTTAGAGTATTTTTCAAAACTTCGAGTCGAGTTTGAGTATTAAAATAGTCGGCCGAAAACTCGAAGTTTCGAGTACTCGCACACCCCTAATTAATAATTAGCATCCTGAACCATTTGATTTCAGTGGTATTTGGCATTATTTTCAGGCTACTCAACCAACTTCAGATCAGTGGCCTAAATCGATTGACTGTGTTCTTTAAGTAAGCAATATTCTTCGAGTTATGGACTTTTAGGTATTGCGTTAATTAATCACATACGTCAGTGGGATTGTCCATTTAATATGTGAAAGTGGAATGGCTTTTAAACTTAAGACACATTTAATTTGTTGATTTTTTAATGATCACGGCTGCATTTGTAGTTTGCAACAAATCTGCCATCGAATAATTGTTGTATTATTATAGCTCTTTTACCCTGGTCCCCATACCTGTTAGTAATCAGTAAAGTTGACTTTTCAGCTGGAGAAGGCCCTAGGACTGAAGGTGCTGATGGTCAGCATAGACGAGTGCCTGGTAGAGAAGCTGTACTGTGAGTCGTCCTGCATCAACTTCCTCAACAAGAGCAAGGTGCCGAGTGCAGTCTACACCAACACCACTTCATTTGTGGGGGTGAGGGCCGTGGTGGATCCCCTCTGTACCTGCGATGTGCAACAGAAGATCATCTGCCACAACGGTGGCACACCTGTTGGAGACACGTTAGTATTTGATTGTTTTGAATTTGTGCCTGGTATATTGCACCACAATTCCATCCTACTTTAAGGACACTATGCTTCAATTTGCTCTTTAAAAGTTATTATAGTTTAATAATTTAAATTATATTTAATTCTACATATTTATTCAGGTTAATTGTAACACCTATCCCCGTGTTATATAGGTATTACTATAAAATCTAATATTAAATTCCAATTATATAATAGGAAGTACAGTCAACTCCCGATTATCCGGGGTAATGACCGGTTGGAGGGTCACGAATAACCCAAAACCACGGGATAGCCCAAAAACAAAGGGATTCAATAAATTAAATATTATGAATATAATAAATAAAGGTTTATCAACATTTGTATACTGCAATATTGTGTTTTAATGTCATTTAAGATATATTTTTATAAATTAAATACTTTTGAAAATCATTAAATTCTGATAACATCTACAAAAAATCAAGATAATAACAGTTAATACTAGCAATAGTTGATAGCAGTAAATACTATCCAAAACGCCGAATTATATTTAATAGGTTAAAAATCTCTAAACACCGAACTCTCTAAACTACACCGAACAGTATGCTAATTAATTCCGCACTGGGGAAAATCCCATGAGGGTTAACAACGGCGGGAAGGGTTTTGAGATGTTTCTATTTATAGACGTCCGCGTCTCTGTCCGTCTGTCCGTCTGTCGCACTGCCTAGCCACCAACCGCTCAAGCCGTCAAGGTCGTCGCTCCCCATCACGCGCCCACAGCTCATTAGCGAGATGACAGTCTCTCAGATTATGTTTTGTTTACTAAATTGTAGGAGTGTGCGAGTACTCGAAACTTAGAGTTTTCGGCCGAGTATTTTAATACTCGAACTCGACTCGAAGTTTTTAAAACTACTCGAAAGTTCGAGCGAGTATTTCCCGCTGATTTACGGACGATCGCTAACGATTGCGACCGGCCAAAACGCGTAGTAACGGCCGCAAAAGGCAATCGCATCACGTAAAATCGGCCGAAAATGACGACCGCGAACGATTGTGACCGGCCAAAACGCATAATAACGGCCACAAAAGGCAATTGCATCGCGTAAAATCAGCCGAAAATGACAACCGCGAGCGATTGCGGCCGGCCAAAACCCGTAGGAACGGCCGCAAAAGGCGATCGCATAACGTAAAATCGGCCGAAAATGAGATTGGACCGCGTAATTTCGGCCGTGACTAACGATTTCGTCTTTTAATATTGATTATAAGAGATGTCTGGACCAGGTGAAATTGGCCAAATGACAACCGGACCCTGTTTCATTGGCCGGAAACGAATATCAAACCGTGTTTTTTTGTCAATATCCAGTTTGATTGTACTGGCCAAAACTTTGTATTGCTACTCATGTATTAGTTAGAAACCATGTTTAGATTATCAAATCTAGGATGATATCCAAATCCCAATACACTATTTTAAACTACCAACTGATAGCAATTACTCGCTCGAAAATACTCTAAACTCAAAAATAATTGGCACTACTCGACTCGACTTGATTAAAAAAATCACTACTCGCACTCGCCTACTAAATTGTTTGTATAGTATTCATTCTGATAAACAAAGTAAATTAAATACTATTCTGGAGATAATTTAGCAAAATAAATTGTTATTATTGCTCTATTTAAGTTTAGAAGGGGAGAAATAAAAATAATAAAAATAAACCTTTCGTGACCCCGGTTAAACCGCAACCCGATTAACCCGCTCCCGGATAATCGGGAGTTGACTGTACCTATAAAGGTTCCTTTCCGCAATGTCTTTTTTCATACATCTTGTACCTTGCGTGTAGGCTGCATGTCCCAAAAGTAGTTGCACAGGTCGCTGCGACCAGGCACATGTGCTCCCCGAAGCGATCATATTTTGTAGCGACTAAAAGACGATTGTTATTGCAAGTATTGCATTGACTATAAAAACTTTGAAAACTCCAAAATCCAGTTCAGAAACCTGCCTTGTTGTATCAATATTATCAAGGCATAACAAACAAAATCGAGGGCTTATGTGTATGTCGCACTATCAACATTTTTAATACTACAAGGGTCGGGGAAACAGGCAAAGCATATTGGGCAAGAAGATGCACCAGACGCAATACAAATTGTAATGGACTTGAACTTCACTTCATATTTTAACTGACGTGTATTATATTTATTTTATACAAATGTAATTACAAATTGAATGGATTCTGTTATTGGTATGCTGTGGACATCCAATTGATAGTTATTGGGACCCAAACTTTGAGTATTACCCTGAGACCTATGGTAATAATTAGTTCATAACAGGAGAAAGACGCTAGAATAAACAAACGTTGTTTATAATCGTGATGTATGCTTTCAGGTGCGAGTGTGTGGAGGGGTTCGAGGGCCCGCACTGCGAGATCGTAGGCATCGGGTTCTACGGTGACGGCTGGGCGCTCTACCCGGCTTTCGCTTCGTGTGGGGAGTCTCACCTCTCTCTGGAGCTGAGATCCAACAAGCCCGAGGGTCTAGTCTTCTACATCGGGCCCACTAACTCTGACTCTCTGAGGCTGCTTGGTGTACAAGGTCAGTATTAGGAAATACGATTAAACTTATCTCGGTTTTAAAACACAAAACCAAGAACAAAATTGATTTCTTGTATCTTTGGCAATACTTTTTTGACTCTTCCTTTCCTACTATTTATAAAAATACTCAAAACATTTGTTGTTATAATGTACGGTAAACAATTTGTGATTAAAGATCAGTGGCAATATATTGGTGACATCAAATCTTCACCAGCGACCGACGCAAGATATAATTGAAGTGGCTTGAATATAAATAACCATGTTGAAAGAGTAACATTACAAAATAGATTGTATTTACATCTATACCCAATCTGTAGTGCGAAAGCTAATCTAATGTTTTTCTGTAGATTTCATGTCCCTGGAGCTGAGGGAGGGATACCCTGTGTTGCTGGTGGACTTTGGCTCGGGCACTGTCAGGATGGAGCAGCGCCAGATCAAGCTTTCTGATGGAGAGATGCACCGTATCGACATATTCTGGAGCAAATCGGTAAGCTTTTTATAATTTGTGAAGTTTTTCATGGGCATAGGTTTGAATTTTACTTTTAGGTATAGGTGTTGGTTCTAATAAAGAGATTGTAATATTAGTGTCTGTAAAATCAATGATCAGTTAAAACATGAAGTTATACAGAGTTAATTTTTAGTCCTACTAGTTGCTATAGTACCCGGTTTCACCCGGGAATACAACAAACCCCCCGGGTTGGGTGTGCTGAATTTTTTGGTTAACCTAATATCTTTAATATCTAATCAAAAACAATTTAATTACCAAACCTTCAAGATTTGAAATGGCGTCAGTTCAGATTTTGAAACATCAGTTTACACTTAGTTATATGGAATGATGTCCAGATTTTGAAACATCAGTTTACATTTAGTTATATGGAATGATGTCTCTCCATCATTGGAACTATTCCAGGGATTAGACGGGGTTTATCACCAACCAATTGCTGAGGGCTGCCTTAAGGTTTTTTCCTGTTTGGCTTTTCTTGTCCTCAGGAAGCAAATAATATTCTATCTATGACAACCCGAAGGACGAAGCAATCTTTATATATAATTCTGTTTATAAACAAAATTTGTAATTCAAAATTGTAGGAGTTTGGCAAATTGTAGGAGTTTGGCAAATTGTAGGAGTTTGGCAAATTGTAGGATGATGGGAGAAGGCTCAAATTTAAGGTCTTGATCCCAGGGACTTGGGAAAAATAGCAGCATTTCTAAAAGGTTACCAGCAAACGAGAAATAACATAAAACATCCCCCATAAGAAAAGCATGGGAATTTTAAAACGTCTGCTTTGTTTACATTGAAACATGTGACCAAGTGTCTACTTTGTTTTTGACAAGAGTAAAAACAATCAGGTGAGGCAGAGTATTGGAGAAACGTTAGGGACCCCTTCAAGCCACTAGTTTTATATAATTTTCCTGGAGGAAAGCTCCATTACCTGTGACATCCCGTTTAAGCTGTAGGCAACCTCAGTGTGCGTCCTATCCCATTGCAAGAAATAGTTTTAAATTGATTGTTAGACAAAAAACTAAATATTATCTGCAATTCTGTTTTTATTTGAGATATTAAAATTACTAAAATAATAATTCAAAAAATAATAATAAAATAATAATAATAAAAATAATAATATATAAAATAATAATACCTAAAATAATAATATCTAATTTTTTTTAGTCAAGTTTCAAGGTAGGCCTATTAAAAACCTGGCCAAAATTGTACAGTTCTTACTCACCCCTAGTTTAAATATTTAAGCATCCTATGGAAGGTTAATAAAATGAAATTTGATTCCAAACAAGCACTATAGGGCGGAACAAATTGTTGGTGTTCCAAGTCAAAAAGCTATTTATTATTATTATTTGATGACCCAAACTAGATACTGTTTCACTCACGGAACGTTTCTGTCCCGTTAGACAATCGAACTGCAGGTGGACAACTGCAAGCTGCCGTCGTGTCTGTCGCTGACGGCGCCCCAGCCTCCCAACGAGTTCCTCAATGTCAACGGCCCGCTACAGGTGGGAGGCACCCACATGAAGCTCGCAGCCGTGGCTGATGGCATGAACTGGAGTTACAAGCCCTACGACGAGGGATTCAGCGGCTGTGTGCGAAACCTCACCTTCAACGGAAAGGTGAGAGCCGACATTACACCAGTTTTGACTTACATTTTTGGTTCAGTAATAATTGTCTTTAAAATAGTGTTTTTATCATTCTATATGCTTATGATGTTAATTATTCCATTTCTTTTTTTGATGTAATCAGTAGTTATTCTTAGGCTTTCTCTAATTGTTGAGTAATTGTTGTATTACTGTTTGTTTAAAGCCCATCATTTTTTCCAGCTGTATAACCTGGGAATGCCAAGCCTTTCGAAGAATGCAGACCTAGGTTGCAACAGAGGAATGGCTGTGGCAGTCTCTTTCGGGATAGATACCAGTTTTCTTGTGGCCATTTTAATTTGTCTGGCCATTCTTATAAGTAAGTATGGTTTTAAATTATAAACACTTCTTTATTTAAGTGCTTATTCTCAGGTTATGATTTTTTTCAGTTCTTTCATCGTGTTGGTAATCCATTTATATTGGCATAAAAACCCCATATTTGTGGTTTCTGTTACTAGAAACTCGGTCTTAATATTACTCTTATGAAAAAATGTCATATCTTATTTGTAAATGTATGTTAATGAAACTTGGTTAGTGGCTTGATGAAGTAGCGAGATATAAACATTCATTTAAAATTCACTGAGCATGCAGGTTTTGCAGCGGCGGCGGTATTCTGTCGGGGTTTAAAAACTTAAATTAACAAATATTATGATTTTCAGTACTGCTGCTGGCAGTGGTAGTCCATCGTAAGAAGACTGACGACCTGTACAAGGATACAGATGACATCAGAGAGAACATCATCAACTACGAGGATGAGGGAGGTGGCGAGGGAGACATGACTGGGTATGACCTGAACGTGCTGCGGCTCATGTACGATGATCCCCACAACGAGAAGCAGTTACCCAGCAACACACATTTAATACAGAGAGGAGGTGAGTAATTACAGGGGGGGGGGGCTAGGTACGATCTGAAAATACTGCAGCTCATGTACGATGATCCCCACAACGAGAAGCAGTTGCCCAGCAACACGTATCTAATACAGAGAGAAGGTGAATAGTTACAGGGGGGGACCAGGTACGGTCTGGACTTGCTGCGGCTCATGTACGATGATCCCCACAACGAGAAGCGGTTGCCGAGCAACACGTATCTAAAACAGAGAGAAGGTGAATAGTTACAGGGGGGGACTAGGTACGGTCTGAACATGCTGCGGCTCATGTACGATGGTCCCCACAATGAGGAGCGGTTGCCCAGCAACACGTATCTAATACAGAGAGGATGTGAGTAATTACAGGGGGGGACTACGTACGGTCTGGACTTGCTGCGGCTCATGTACGATGATCCCCACAACAAGAAGCAGTTGCCCAGCAACACGTATCTAATACAGAGAGAAGGTGAATAGTTACAGGGGGGGGACTAGGTACGGTCTGGACTTGCTGCGGCTCATGTACGATGATCCCCACAACGAGAAGCAGTTGCCCAGCAACACGTATCTAATACAGAGAGAAGGTGAATAGTTACAGGGGGGAACTAGGTACGGTCTGGACTTGCTGCGGCTCATGTACGATGATCCCCACAACGAGAAGCAGTTGCCCAGCAACACGTATCTAATACAGAGAGAAGGTGAATAGTTACAGGGGGGGACCAGGTACGGTCTGGACTTGCTGCGGCTCATGTACGATGATCCCCACAACGAGAAGCGGTTGCCGAGCAACACGTATCTAATACAGAGAGAAGGTGAATAGTTACAGGGGGGGACTAGGTACGGTCTGAACATGCTGCGGCTCATGTACGATGGTCCCCACAATGAGGAGCGGTTGCCCAGCAACACGTATCTAATACAGAGAGGATGTGAGTAATTACAGGGGGGGACTACGTACGGTCTGGACTTGCTGCGGCTCATGTACGATGATCCCCACAACAAGAAGCAGTTGCCCAGCAACACGTATCTAATACAGAGAGAAGGTGAATAGTTACAGGGGGGGGACTAGGTACGGTCTGGACTTGCTGCGGCTCATGTACGATGATCCCCACAACGAGAAGCGGTTGCCGAGCAACACGTATCTAATACAGAGAGAAGGTGAATAGTTACAGGGGGGGACTAGGTACGGTCTGAACATGCTGCGGCTCATGTACGATGGTCCCCACAATGAGGAGCGGTTGCCCAGCAACACGTATCTAATACAGAGAGGAGGTGAGTAATTACAGGGGGGGACTAGGTACGGTCTGGACTTGCTGCGGCTCATGTACGATGATCCCCACAACGAGAAGCAGTTGCCCAGCAACACGTATCTAATACAGAGAGAAGGTGAATAGTTACAGGGGGGAACTAGGTACGGTCTGGACTTGCTGCGGCACATGTACGATGATCCTCACAATGAGGAGCAGTTGCCGAGCAACAAGCATCTAATATAGAGAGGAGGTGAGTAGTTACAGGGGGGGACTAGGTACGGTCTGGACTTGCTGCGGCTCATGTACGATGATCCTCACAATGAGGAGCGGTTGCCGAGCAACAAGCATCTAATATAGAGAGGAGGTGAGTAGTTACAGGGGGGGGACTAGGTACGGTCTGGACTTGCTGCTGCTCATTTACGATGATCCCCACAACCAGAAGGAGTTGCCCAGCAACACGCATCTAATACAGAGAGGAGGTGAGTAATTACAAGGCGGGACTAGGTACAGTCTGGACTTGCTGCGGCTCATGTACGATGATTCCCACAACCAGGAGTTGCCCAGCAACACACATCTAATACAGAGAGGAGGTGAGTAATTACAGGGCGGGACTAAGTACGGTCTGAACATGCTGCGGCTCATGTACAATGATCACCACAACGAGAATTTCTCCTCCTCCATGCAAACTGCTCACGGTTCTTAAAGCTTCTTCTATGACTAGATTGAATAGTAATCGAGAAAGTGCATCCCCTTGTCTTAATCCTGTAACGATTTTAAATCTGTCAGAATCCTAATTTTCTACTTTTACTTTTGCTGTAGTCTTTACAGTACACATTTTTGTAAGAATAATTCATCTCTTTGTAATCTGATGTTTTCTCATCAACTCCCACATTTTTTGTCTTTTTATCATATGATTTTGCAGAGTCAGTAAATAACATTATGCTGTAGCTGTGTAAAAACAGAAATACTTTTACCGATCCTGATACTTATTCAGGGCATTATCAGGCGTATCAGGGCATTATTGTTGACCAAAACTAGCGATATGATGATACAGCCCACTGTTACATCATAGATTGCATTGTTGCGACTGATACTCTTAACTTTCATTCAGAATGAAGTAACTATCAATCGACCACAAGGATGTTGCGATGAAAATTGCCTGTCATGTCATCATATCATCATAATCTGTTTCTTGAGATTTCATAGATAACTAATAAATTGATTATTCTACTTATTGTGTGAACCTAAAAGTTATGTTTATCATTTAGAGGAATGGGGATTAAACAAAAAAACAAACATAGTAAAATTTGTATTTATTTTAACACATTTATAAAAATAAGAGCAATTGTTATTTTGAACTCCTAAACTATGCAAATTGAATTTTAAGTACACTCAACTACTCGCTCAGCCCAAATTTAGAAATAAATTCTGAACACCAGTTCTAGACACCAGTTTTCATGGAACCAAACAACCAACCATCATACTTGATTAAGTTTGTCTATTCTTAATTTTACTGTTAGTAAAAATATAACTCACATACTGGAAAAATAATCTAATTCAGGGAATCTCATATACAATCATATATGTCCTATGAAATGCATACCCATTTGTAAATAGGGTGTATAGTGAATGATTGGTATAACTAGGGGGAACTTTTTTTAATTCCTGTAAAGTTGAAGAGTTTAAAGTCAAATTTCAGAGAACACTGGACTTGTGGTATTTTTCTAGGCGTAAATGTGTTGGAATGACATGTTAGGCTAAACAGTTATTGGATGTATCTTAGAAAATATGTTTAGAAATTGTTTTTTTTTTTAATCATGTTCAAAGTAAAAAATTTTCATGTTTTGGCTGCAGAAGATAAACATGTAAATAGTGAAACATTAAAAAAAATGCAAATCACACTTTTACAAAAGCAAAAATACACTTTATAAAATTTAATATAAACTTTTTGCAGGACCCGATGATGTCCCAGATATCTGTGGCTTCCTCGATGGGAAGAAGCAGTCAGTCGATAACGACCCCGAGACGAATCCCTTCGACGATGTTCGACACTACGCTTACGAGGGCGATGGCAACACAACAGGGTCACTTTCGTCATTGGCATCAGGTAAGATCAATTTGCACTGCAATTAATACTAAACCTGTTAACTTCATTTCAACAAATTTTAGTTTATTTTTTCGTAATCTGAATTTGTGTTATCTTAAATTTGAATACATCAATTGCATGTTTGACAGTTTTCTTATAAGTTACTGCCGTACTTTACTTTTTCTAATTTAAATGTGTGTTAGTAGGGGTTTTTTGGTATAGAGTTGAATTTTTCAAATTGTTCTTGTGTTTATAAGATACTAGCCGATCCGTTGCAGCTTCGCCCTCGTAAACTATGATAGTTGTGTTTGCTTCATTCTATGGTTAGCCCGTGGAAATACTACGAATCAAGATCAGCTGTTTGAATTTTTATCAGCTCAAACTAGTGATGGTCAAAACCAGAAATTTCTAATCTCGAAACCGAAACCGAAACTTACAAAATCGAATCTTGAATCTCAAATCGCGAAACCCTATTTACTTGCCTGGGTATGGTTATGAAAAATAAATCTAGTTACTCCAAATAAACCAGTTAACTTACTGCCATTCTCGAAGTATCCTAGACAAATATTAGTTTCAGAACTACTAGTGAACCAATTATTTGTAGCTTAATTATAAACTTTGGTTAGAGTTGTTCTTTCACAAATAAAAAATCAATAATCCACAAAAGGTGAAGGTAGACGACAGTAGGCTTTTGACCTTCGCATTATTAATCAACACTCGGGCGTGATTTCTGTAAAAAAAACAACAATGACACAAAAAATCTCGGCAGTTTTGAGTTTTGATTCTCGAAACTCGCCGATCGAATCTCGAAACCGAAACTTTTCCAAAGTTTTGGTGGTTTTGAGATTCGAGTTTTGGTTTTGACACATCACTAGCTCAAACCAAAGTAATGTGCATGAGGAATACATGGGAACGTTGGGACCCAGCGGGGCAGAACACAGGAGGAATTTCATAATACCGTTTCTTAGCAAGCTCCTAAGGCCAAAGAGGAATAGTCAGATAGTCAGTGGTATTTGGATTTTATATATTCAGATTTAAGAAGCAAGATTTACCATTAGGAATAGGTGGTTTCAAATAGTGTAATGGTTTTAGGCATCCCGCACAAAGGAATTTTAGTCCAATTGTGAAGTACATCCAATATTATGTGTAGCTACACAAATGTTTGGCCAGTATCAATCAAACTATAATGTTTTCAGTAGGGGTGTGCGAGTAGTGAATTTTTTAATCGAGACAAGTCGAGTATTGTCAGTTATTTTGGAGTTTTGTATTTTTGAGCGAGTATTTGCTATCAGTTGGTAGTTTCAAATCGTATAATGGGGGTTGGAGACCACTCCATATTTGATAATCTAAACATGGTTTCTAACTAATACCTGAATAGTAATACAAAGTTTTGGCCAGTAGAATCAAACTGGATTACGTATTGACAAACAAAACACGGTTTGACATTCGTTACCACTTGATTAAACAAGGTCCGGTAATTGGCCAATATCACTTGGTTCAGACATCGTTTATAATCAATATTAGATGACGAAATTGTTACTTACGGCCGACGGTCACCACTTTTGCAGATGTTATGTATAACGTAGTCTATTTGGCCTTTATTACTTGATCCAGACGTCTTTTTTGGCCGATATTATGGGGGCGCGCCATTCGGCTGGTATGGCGGACGGCCGGCTGTAGTCTCCAGCTGGCGCCAAAATAGCTCGACCAATCACAGCGGACTCACTACAGGCGCCTTGCAATCGAGGCATCTTCATTCATATGGTGACAGCGCTGAGCAACAGGTCTACCAATATCGTTAAAATGGGAAACTGAAATGTCACAGAATCAATCTTTGGATTATTCTTGTTTATTTGGTAGTTTAAATCTCAATGTTAATAAAGTTGTTACACATGTACTAGATTTGTATATTCAGTTAAATTGGATGATATTTAATAGATATTGTTAGTGAGCAGAGTAGGCCTGAGGAATTTAAATCTTAACCACGATTTAAGGAAGCTCAATGCATATTATTTTAATTCCAAAACACTAAAATAGCCTACGATGTCTCCCCCCGCGACTGAATCTCTGGGCTAACTTACGATTTTCGATTTTCCTAACGATTCTTTCTCAGTAACAACTAGGGGTGTGCGAGTAGTGATTTTTTTAATCGAGTCGAGTAGTGCCAATTATTTCCGAGTTTCGTGTATTTTTGAGCGAGTTTTTGCCATCAGTTGGTAGTTTAAAATAGTGTAATGGGATTTGGATACCACCCTAGATTTGATAATCTAAACATGGTTTATAACCTATACATATGTAGCAATACGAATTATTGGCCAGTACAATCAAACTGGATTACTTATTGACAAACAAAACACGGTTCGCCATTCGTTTCCGGCCAATGAAACGGGGTCTGGTTGTCATTTGGCCAATTTCACCTGGTCCAGACATCGCTTATAATCAATATTAACCCTAGCAGTGGCCAAAGGACGGCTCCCGTACTTTGGCTGTGTCATGTTAAAGTGGCAGAGGACGGGAGCTGTCCTTCAGGGACCAACAATTTTGTAACGTAAAAAAACCACTAATAATCTACTCAAAAGTGAACAATATATATATCATTCGAAAGATAATATTCTGAACGTTCATTTTATTACATAAATGAACCCTGTAGCAGCTATATAACAATGTCACGACGATTAGAAATCGAATGAATTTTTGGCACGACGAGATTCCTGTAGCCGATAGGAAAATGTCAAAACAATACTTTTTTGAAATGACCCAGCTCGGGTAATTTTTGTCGTGGGAAGTTGCGGATGGTACCAATGCACCCCTAAAGAGTTGTTATTCATTTTGGTATTAATTTTTAGATCTACATATTGATTGGGCAGATAATATGATTTTATGAAAACAGGTGTTTTTTGTTTCTTTGTGGAATGGCCAAAGGACAACTCCTGTCCTTCAGAAAAAATAGGATTTATATCCAGTATAAGTTATAGTTACTGGTCAAATAAAATGTTATTTTGAAGAGAAAGAAATGTAGAAGAATTTAATTTTGTCATTGGCAGAACTGCTCCTAACAAAATGTGTAACAGCTGCGATATATTTTGTGATATTGTTTTGTGACTTTCGCATCATAGGCTATCTTATCTTGGGTGATTCCTTTGAACGCGTTAGGTAATGTATTTCCGTGAAGTATCAGTATTATTTCGGAGTTGTAGTGTTAGAGAAGTGTTTGTGTGTATATAACAGTAATCTTTATGCATTATATTATGCATAAATATTACTGAAGTGTGACAAAGTGTTTATAAAGTGTTGTGTTTACTTCTACATAGGCCTAGTGAAATTTGCCAAGTCCGCGACTATTTTTTTAGTGCTACATAACACATATAAAAACAATAATTTACTCTCGGTGTTATACATTTTTATGTAGGTAATTGAATGTACTACAACATGTTTATATTGGTTTGGGGGTAAAAAATTTGGTAAAAAAGTTATAGACTAAATATTATGAAATCTTTTTTTCCCAATTACGCAAAAATAGCAAAACGTTCTGTTATATTCATTTATTTATAACAGATAATAATTTTTTATCATCAACATTATGACTTTTTGGGATTCCTTACTTCATTAGCTTTACTAACATGTATATATCATTATTAGCATATACATATATTACGTTACTTATTTACAACACAAACTAACACTGTACAGTTTACACTTTTTCGGCTTTCCGTTTATTATAATATTATGCCCCTAACACTTATAAACAAAATTCTTTCCCCAACATGTTATATATTTTTATGTAGGGAATTTAATTGTCTGCAAAATGTATATAATGAATTTTCCATAAAAAATCTCTAGATAAAATTTTATTGAGGCTGCTTTTGAAATTTCAAAAAATTCAAATTTCTTTTATCCTTTTCATTTTACCGACAAATTTACCTTTATGGAACTTTTTTATTTTGCTATTTTCAGATTATACTGTTCTTTCCGATCAGAATGAATATAAGGTTTGCTAGGTTTACTTGTACGGTTGAATTTATACGAATTTTCAAAAAAAGGTCTGCAAAATTGCCAAATTTAGCCTGCCATTTCCCACTTACACCATTGGCCACTGCTAGGGTTAAATGACGAAATCGTTGGTTACGGCCGAAATTACACGGTCCGATTGTCATTTTCGGCAGATTTTTCATGATGCAATGCTTTTGCGGCCGTTACTACGCATTTTGGCCGGTCGCAATCGTCATTTTCGGTTGATTTTACGTGACGCGATCGCTTTTTGCGGCCGTTACTAAGCGTTTTGGTCAGTCGCAATCATTAGCGATCGTCCGGAAATTGGCGGGAAATACTTGCTCGAACTTTTGAGTAGTTTTCAAAACTTCGAGTATTAAAATACTCGGCCGAAAAGTCAAAGTTTCGAGTACTCGCTCACCCCTGGTAACAACCGATTTTAAGGAATAAAAACATGTGAAACATCACACTTTTACAAACTGTATAGAGTTTTTTTATCAATAGGATATCAACTTTAATATCAGAAACACACGACTTATAATGCAACAGTCAGAGGGAGAATTTCAGACGTATGGTGTTTTTCTTTTTCCTTTTATTGAGGTATTTCAATCTGCGAGGTTGGCACTCGTACTGTCAGCTGTGTTTCTGCACCCTGCCAGTTTGGTTACAATATCAATGAACTTTACAGTAGCCAATGACGATTCACTTGTAGCATTGTGTGTGATTTCATTGGCTAGCAAGGTTTTACTCATTAAGAAGCTGGCCGACGCCATACCGGCACAACGCGATCACCCCGATATTATGTTTTCCGTCGTTATTTACGGCCGATATTACGTGGTCCGATCGTCATTTTCGGCTGATTTTGCACTACGCGATTGCCTTTTGCGGCCGTTACTACGCGATTTGGACGGTCGCAATCGTTATCGATTGCCCGGAAATCGGCGGGAAATACTCGCTCGAACTTTCAAGTTTTTCTCAAAACTTCGAGTCGAGTTTGAGTATTAAAATACTCAGCCAAAAACTCAAAATTTCAAGTACCCGCACACCCCCAGTTTTCAGCCACTGAAATGTGGGTAAGCGGACTGAACTATTTAGCCCAGCAGTTCTCAAACTTAAGCCAGACTTTAATACTAATCGCATTTAATATTTTTTGTATCCTCGTTTTCCCACCAGTAACACTTCAAGAAACCCCTAAAACTTACATTCCTAAATTAACCGTCCTGAAAAAAGTAAATCAATCTATAATGTAATAAATTGTTTGTCTCGCTCAGTGAAGCTTTTCACCAATCAAGATGTGTTTTGAGACGTTTTTTATCTGAAGTCATTCTTTTTTATATAACTACCAAAGTTGATTTTTATCCTAACTTGCACTTCATCTTAAAATTGATCGGCATTAAGTTTTTAAGTTCAAACCTTATTTCTAGGTGAAATGTTATTTTACCAGAGATAAGCTTTTAAAAATCATGTTAATTTTTTATTGATTTTAATTTTAATCTTCTATAGATAAATTGAACATTAGATGAGAGAGAGAGTGAGAGATTCTGAAAACTGAATCAAACACAACATCTCACTAACAAATTTCTCTGATAAAATATTTAGTTTTGTTACTTTCTGAGAGAAGCATGACCAAACATTATTTTGAATTATAAAGATGGATTCTTTTGAATTTGATAAGGATAAGTAATATTAACACCCTTGGGGATCACCCTCCACAGTTTGAGTACTGCTGATTTAGCCAATATGCCGATTATAGTTCATTTGACGTGGTTGAAACGTCATTTGCAGTCAATTTTACGTGACTTGATAATTTTGTGCAGCCTTCCCAATTCAAGTTGTTCTTTAAGGCCAACATATCATTTAAGGTGTTTCCTTCGATTGTAGATAGGGATCTTCTCTGTATAGGCGGTATAAACTCGATCATTTATCAAGAATTAATAAATGTTTTGAGTAGAGGTTAAAGCAAGTTATTACTAAACTCCAGAATTTTCAATTTTTGAGTTTTCTTACCCACCAAGTCTAAATATGTAATTATTTTAATTGGGTGCAAGGCTTATGTTATTAAGTGGAGGAAGGCTTACTTTGCCCACTATTTTGTTAACAGAAACAAAAGTACATTTTTTGGGAAATATTCCACCTTTTAATTAATTTTGCCATCTGATCCCTCACTGAAACATCTCGGTTATTATGATGTAGACTAACTGTCCAACTGTGTTGCAGGCACTGATGAAGGGGACCTCAACTTCGACTACCTGTCCAACTTCGGGCCGAGGTTCCGCAAGTTGGCGGACATGTACGGTGAGGACCCCAGCGACGAGGAAGACGACAACTTCCACAATGCAGCGTCCGAGTCGTGGTGTTGAGGTTCCCTCCGGCCACCGTGTGGCCACTAGGATAATCTGTGCACAAACATCGAAACGCATTCCCCGTGTGATCAAAACGGCCGTTTATGTGTACTTATTAATTTTTCATTCCTCCGTTTTTCGGAATTCGAGTGTGTACTTAATGTGCTTTTTTAATGCCATTCGACATCAAAACACATTCCTTGTTTTATTTGATGTGACTTTTTAAAAGGCATCCAGACTTTTTTAATGCAAGTTTTTTACTATAAGTGGATTTCTAATGAAATACCAAAGATACTTTTTGGTAAAGTCGCTTACTCCGTTATGTTCTTTCTCTCGGAACACGACTCTGTGATTAAACGTAGAGACTATGTGACTGATGTTTTTATTGCGATCTTTAAGCTCTCAGAACTGAAGAAGTGAGAGCGGAACAAGTGATGTTGTTATCACTCTAGCGTTTATTGCAAGAAAGTATTCAGTTATCATTATTATTGTATTTATGTCAATCTATTATGATTTATTGCATCTATCTTTTATTAGTTTTTACTACTGTTATAGTTAAGTAAATTTTCTTAAAATATATTTATAGAGGTTATATTTTTTATTTTTATTTTTACTTTGGACTTTTTCCCAAATTTACAACTGAAATGTGACTGATTAATGTTAGTTTTGTATTGTCACATATGTTCCTACATGTCAAAAACCATTATTGTTTCAAGAACTAAATAATGTTATAGATTAAAAGAAGTGACACGATTTTGAATCCCTGTTGAATTTAAAGTTTGTAAAATTGTAAATAAACCCCGTTTAAAAAGTAGTAGTATTTTAGTTAAATTAATTTTTTTGGTATACATTAACAGTTATTTTAATCAGACCTAGAAATGATAATTTATAGTTTTTCCTCTAAGTGCAATTAAAGGAATTGTATTATAATTTATTTGTCAATAGTAATTATATTTTATAAAGCTTATAGGCTTTATATATGTGTGTCAGAGTCTCCAAATATTTTTAGAAAAAATGAACATTTTATAAACATAAGCAGACATTTTACTAAGCATGTTTTTCTTGTGGACATGTTATTAAATTCCTTGCATAATTCATTTAATATTTTCCTCAAGCCCCTTAGCACAAGACCTTTTATTTGACCCTTTCTCCCCATTTGGTATAATGATGACTCAAATACACCTTTATTTGAGCCTGTGTACATTATTGGCATAATGTACATAGTTTATCTTTCAAAATATAGCTTACAGAATTAGATAATGATAAATGTCTCATATTTTAGAAGTTTGTCTGTGATAATATATTGAATATGTTTGACACTAAGTTTACCAATAGACAAACCAATTGTAAATCTTTCTTTATTATCAGGTTTAATTGAAGTAATAAAATTATATGGGAGATTAAAAATGTTATTCATTGAGATTTTATAGGTAACTTGGTTGTATTTAATGTTCAGCCCTGTCAGCTCACAAACTTATTTAGAAGTTTTCACATTTAATGTTCTGGTTTGTAATCCAATTTAATGTCCTTTACGTTGGTAGAATAGTTTGATCTTAAATATAATACTAACTTGAACTTTATCATGAAAAAACTTTTGGAGACTTTGACTCAAATAGTGTTTGTATTATATTATAATATTTGGTGAACAATTTACTTTTAATTTTGCTTTTACATCATGGTAAAATTAAATTTTTTCCAAGGAACGTTGTTGAAATCAAATTTACGTTTGAACATATTAGTCCTGTTTCTGTATTGATACAAAGAAACTCATCTTCATAATCACTGCCTCACATGTGTTTTTCAGAATATTATTTATACTTCTTGGCTTATGATAATTTGTTTATATATTTTTAAAATATATCACCAATGGTAGGAAAATTACTTGTAAAAAACTATCATACTTATTGAGATGGGCATTTATATAATTATTTTGTTTAAATCCAGTTTTTAAATATTTTAAGTTTGATAGGTATTACTTATCTGATTTTTTCTGTAATATTTTCAGTTGTGTTTAGTATTTCATACAACGGTTTTGAATAGTTTAACACAATGATTCTAGTCAAGCAATTTCTACCTTTTAAAAACTAAATCATGTTAGTAACTATATAAATATTTTTCAATTATTGATTTTGAATTGTTCACCTAATATTCAGTCTTAAGTTAGTTGACATATCTATCTGATTCCAAAGTGATCAAATCAAAGTAACACGAGCTTTTAAAGTTTTGGACTTGAAGAGAGGTCACTTTATTTGAGCATCGTAAGTATGGTAACTGAGGGCTGTCTGAGAATTCATGTATACGTGTTGGTGCTAACTTGAGTTGTTATTTCAAACAACCTATTCAAATTGTTGCTCATTTATCAGATTAAACTATTGAACAATTTTGATTAATTACAATTTAAAAAATATATATTTAAGTTATTATAATTTTGTAAACTTAGCATGCTTAATTTGTTTTAATTGTTGGTAAAGTAAAAGTTTATTTTTCTGTTTATTTATAGTAACTTATTTGCATGTCGTTAAACTATAGTATTTCTAATTTTATATTTTTATACATGTTATTAAAGTTAAACTGCATGAATTCGATGAGATTGTCAACTAAAGATTTAGGCAGCCGTGTTAGTGTTTAAAACTGCTGGGGCCAACTGTAAGGGATATTTATGTATGTTATTTAATATACGATCTCATTGTTATTATTTGCACAATGTAAAATATTCTATAGAATTTTGTATATAATTTTCCAAACTGCATTAATGTAAAATCTTGAAAGTTGTTTACTTTCCCAATTTTAAGTTGCCATGTATAATTTTGTATAAAAGGAGAACAAAAATAATTTGATGATTTTTACCTATTGTATGTAGAAAATGTTGTGCGAGTAGTTTTGTGGTTGCATATCCTTAAGTTAAAATTGTAAGCCCGACGCATTCACTGTCATAGATTTAGTTTGATATTTAAAAATACAGGACTTTTTAGATTTTTGTATTCTCTTATTATTCCTTGTTTAAACCATTGTAGAAGTTGTAGGAAAGTTTGTTTGCTACAAATTAACTCCTTACTTACAAATTTTACTCTACACCTTATAGGAAATTAGTTAGTTATCTACTAATATCGAGTCAGTTTTTTATCTATTTTTAAATTTGTTTACTGATTTCATTTAATACCTATGATTCTTCATTCATTAGTCGGATGAATCTTGTAGAGAATTTTATAATCTTTAAAAATGATGAGAAGGTGTTTTTGCCTACGACACACTGTAAGCGAGTTATTAAGGAGATACAGTAATACCCCCGTCGCAGCAAACCTGCGTACTCAAGGAATTTCCAATGTATAATATATGTCTTAATACCACATAATGCCGTAAACCAAGTTTCATAAAAATATATTCACATAATAAGCGATATATACAATTTTAATTATTCTTCATAAGAATAACTTTGGTGATGAGTACGTAGGTTTGCTGAAACAAGGAACAAAAACAATTGGTTTTTATGCAAATGTAAATAGAATTTAACTAGGCGAAGCCACATACCAAGTTTGATCAGTATTCAATCATAAATAATTGCTATATAACATTTAATTGTTCTCCTTAAGAATAACATGGGGCTGAGTAAGCAGGTTTGATGCAACAAGGAACAAAAATACCCCCGTCGCAGCAAACCTGCAAACTCAGCGAATTTCCAATGAATTATAACATAACACATTAAGCCACTTAACAGGGATTCATAAGAAATATATTCACAAACAAGCGATATTTAAAATATTAATTATTCTCCATAAGAATAACATTGGGGATGAGTACACAGGTTTGCTGCAACAAGGAACACAAAATGATGGGTTTTTATGCAAATATCAATAGAACTCAGCTAAGTGAAGTCACATGCCAAGTTTCATCTATATACATTTATAAATAAGCGATATATAACATTTTAATTATTTTCCATAAGAATAACATAGGGACTGAGTACCTAGGTTTGCTGCTACGGGACCCATAGGCGAAAAATTGTTTTTTTGTGCAAACAACAATAAACCACAACCAGATGAAGCCATATACCAAATTTCGTCAGTTTATGTTCATAAATAAGCGAGATATACAATTTTTCTTTTCTCCATAAGAATAACATTAGACAACGTACTGTGTTTAGCACTTTCAATATCTCGGTAACCAATTGACATAGAGCAATGATCAAAATACCAAATTGTTTGTTTTTTTAAGCTGAATTCAATGGTATAAATTAAAATTACATGTGAAAACCCCAAAAAACACATATTTGGGGTACAAAACCCCCCTTCGGATGGTGCGATTCATCTGGTTTTCGAACTCGTTCAAATAAATGGTACTTTACACATTTGTACCAAATTTCATTAAGATCGGACCTTTTTTACGAGAGTTATCGTGCTTACGGACACATATATATATATATATACAGGGTGTTTTTTTTAACTGTGCCACCATTGGGATCTTGTAAACTGTACATCATACAGTAAACTTTAAATGGGGAACATTCCCTTGTTTTTAAAGAGGTTTAAAAATAAGTAGATAAAACTTTTGTAAATGGCCGCCATTTTCCAATATGGCGGTCAACTTCATTTTTTCTTATGGCATACCCTGTATTTTATGGTGTTTACGGATATTAAATGAAAATGTAAGACTTTTTTATTCTTGAGTAATTTCTGATATACTTAACCGTTTATGAGATTCAGAGAGATAAAGGTAAATCATTTTTGTTGTTTTTGTTATCTGTGCTACCATTGGGATCTTGTAAACTGTACATCTTACAGTAAACTTTAAATGGGGAACATTCCCTTGTTTTTAAAGAGGTTTAAAAATAAGTAGATAAAACTTTTGTAAATGGCCGCCATTTTCCAATATGGCGGTCAACTTCATTTTTTCTTATGGAATACCCTGTATTTTATGGTGTTTACGGATATTAAATGAAAATGTAAGACTTTTTTATTCTTGAGTAATTTTTGATATACTCAACCGTTTATGAGATACAGAGAGATAAAAATTTAATTCAGGCAGGCTTAGGCTCTCATAACAGCTGTTATTAATCTTTCGTCCATTTCCATTGCCAGCTGTTTATTAGCATTATAGCATTGTTGGAATAATAAACAATAATCACTAACCTGTAAACTTGCAGTCTCAGAATAGTTGTCTTTCACCGTGCAATTTATTAATAATTTCTTGTGGTTTTTAACTTGTACAGTTTTATTGTTTTTATTTTGGTTTTTTTTATAATTACGCTTGTTATGACAGTTCTCTTACTATGGAATTTACAAACAATGAAAAACTTGACATGGTCGAAGTGTATTTTCTGTGTAACAGAAACTGTAGTGCAGCAAATATTGCATATCAAGAGAGGTATCCTGATAGGCGAGTACCGAATCGTAGGTATTTCAAACAACTTATTGTAAACTTGGCAGCCAATGGTTCTTTTGCAAAGCCACGTCAGAGAGTAAGCACAGTTGTTACTGATGAATTTCAAATTGATGTTTTGGCATACTTTGAGGCTTTTCCTAATGCTTCTATTAGAGAAGTTGCATCCATTTTGCAAACTTCAACCTCCTCAATTTTTAAAGTACTAAAAACAAACAAGTACCACGCTTATAAGTATGCGAAAGTTCAAGCTTTGATGCCGGGTGATGAAAATAGGAGGCTAGAGTTTTGTGGATGGTTAGCTCAGGAGGCTGTAAATACACCAGGGTTTTTATCGAACATTATATGGACTGATGAAACTAACTTTTCAAATAGGGGAATGTGGAATCGGAAGAACAACCATTACTGGGCTAAAGTAAATCCGTTAGTAGTGAGAGAAGGACATGACCAAGTTCGATTCTCGATAAACTGTTGGTGTGCTGTGTTGAATAATGCAGTAATAGCACTACACTTTTATGAGGGGAATTTGACAAGACATATGTATTTACAGTTTTTAGAGAAAATTTTGTTGAACTCAATTGAGGATGTACCTTTAAATGTAAGAACCCAGTTGATATACCAACAAGACGGTGCCCCAGCGCATAACAGTGAAGTGGTAGTGCAGTTCTTGAACATTCACTTTCCCGGAAAGTGGCTTGGTACAAATGGCCCATTACCATGGCCAGCGAGGTCCCCAGACCTGACACCAATGGATTTCTTTGTTTGGGGTTATTTAAAAGACAATTTGTACAAATCCCGATACAACACTGTTGCAGATATGACAACGAGAGTCAGAGAAATCTTTCATGGAGTTCACCACAACACAATCAATAAGGCTGTGAATGATGTTTTAAAAAGGGCGACTGCTTGTATTTATACAGATGGTGGCCACTTTGAACACCTGTTGTAAATATATTTCTTGTATCAAAAATGAAATTGTTATAATTAAAAGAAATCTTTTATGTGTGTCCTGTAGATAACTTTAATTATTTTCTTATTATAAGCAGCAAGTAAAATATGAATAAGCCACTAGCTCACTTGAAACTAATACACCTAGGCCTGCCTGAATTATATTAAACCTTTGTCTCTCTGTTTCTCATAAACGGTTGAGTATATCAAAAATTACTCAAGAATAAAAAAGTCTTAGATTCTCATTTGCTAACCGAAATCACCATAAAATACAGGGTATGCCATAAGAAAAATTAAAGTTGACCGCCATATTGGAAAATGGCGGCCATTTACAAAAATTGTATCTACTTATTTTTAAACCTCTTTAAAAACAAGGGAATGTTCCCCATTTAAAGTTTACTGTAAGATGTACAGTTTACAAGATCCCAATGGTAGCACAGATAACAAAAACAACAAAAATGATTTACCTTTATCTCTCTGTATCTCATAAACGGTTGAGTATATCAAAAATTACTCAAGAATAAAAAAGTCTTACATTTTCATTTAATATCCGTAAACACCATAAAATACAGGGTATGCCATAAGAAAAAATGAAGTTGACCGCCATATTGGAAAATGGCGGCCATTTACAAAAGTTGTATCTACTTATTTTTAAACCTCTTTAAAAACAAGGGAATGTTCCCCATTTAAAGTTTACTGTATGATGTACAGTTTACAAGATCCCAATGGTGGCACAGTTAAAAAAAACACCCTGTATATATATATATATATATATATATATACATATATAATACCTCCGTCGCAGCAAACCTGCATACTCAGCGAATTTCCAATGAATTATAACATAACACATTAAGCCACTTAACAGAATTCATAAGAAATATATTCACAAACAAGCGATATTTAAAATATTAATTATTCTCCATAAGAACAACATTGGGGATGAGTACGCAGGTTTGCTGCAACAAGGAATACAAAATAATGGGTTTTTAAGCAAATATCAATAGAACTCATCTAAGTGAAGTAGTGATGTGTCAAAACCAAAACTTGAATCTCAAAACCACCAAAACTTTGGAAAAGTTTCGGTTTCGAGATTCGATCGGTGAGTTTCGAGAATCAAAACTCGAAACCGCTGAGATTTTTTGTGTCTTTATTGTTGTTTTTTAACAGAAATCACGCCCGTGTTTCGATCAATAATGCAAAGGTCAAAAGCCTACTGTCATCGGTCGTCTACCTTCACCTTTTTTGGATTATTGATTTTTTATTTCTGAAAGAACAACTCTAACCAAAATATATAATTAGTTTTAATTAATTTTTCTGGATTTATTTTTCATAACCATACCCAGGCAAGTAAATAGGGTTTCGCGATTTGAGTTTCGAGATTCGAGATTCGATTTTGTAAGTTTCGGTTTTGGTTTCGATATTCGAAATTTCTGGTTTTGACCATCACTAAAGTGAAGTCACATACCAAGTTTCATCCATATACATTCTTAAATAAGCGATATATAACATTTTAAATATTTTCCATAGGAATAACATGGGGACCGAATACCTAGGTTTGCTGCAACGGGAACGATAGGCAAAAAACTGTTTTTTTTTAGCAAACAACAATAAACCACAACCAGATGAAGTCATATACCAAATTTTGTCAGTTTATGTTCATAAATAAGCGAGATATACAATTTTTCTTTTTCTCCATAAGAATAACATTAGACAACGTACTGTGTTTAGCACTTTCAATATCTCAGTAACCAATTGACGTAGAGCAATGATCAAAATACCAAATTGTTTGTTTTTTTAAGTTGATTTCAATGGTAAAAATTGCAATTTGATTAAAATAAAAATTACATGTGAAAACCCCAAAAACCCATTTTTGGGATACAAACCCCCCCAAAAATCCCCCTTCGGATGATGCGATTCGTCTGGTTTTCGAACTCGTTAAAATAAATGGTGCTTTACACATTTGTACCTAATTTCATTAAGATCGGACCTTTTTTACGAGAGTTATCGTGCTTACGGACACATATATATATAAATGGTACTTTACACATTTGTACCAAATTTCATTAAGATCGGACCTTTTTTACGAGAGTTATCGTGCTTACAACACATATATATATATATATATATGTGTGTCCGTAAGCACGATAACTCTCGTAAAAAAGGTCCGATCTTAATGAAATTTGGTACAAATGTGTAAAGTACCATTTATTTTAACGAGTTCGAAAACCAGACGAATCGCATCATCCGAAGGGGGATTTTTGGGGGGGTTTGTATCCCAAAAATGGGTTTTTTGGGGTTTTCATATGTAATTTATATATATATATATATACATTTATAACAATTTGAACGAATGGTGTTTTTGGCATCTGGGGACCTCAAAATGAAAAGTTATCATGGTCTCGGGCTTAAGTCTTACCATGAGACCTACGGTAATAGCTTCTTCCCTATAGGGAAAATTCGCTAAAATGGGTTTTTATGCAAAATCAATAACTCAACCAGTTGAAGCCACATACCATATTTTATTAATTTATGTTCATAATAAACAGAATCATTACATTTTACTTATTCTCCATAAGAATAACAAGGGGGCTGAGTACGCAGGTTTGATGCTATGGGGATAATCAACAAAAAATCAAATGTTTGTGCAAATATCAATATACCAGTACTACGTGAAGCCACATACCAAGTTTCATCAATATACATTCATAAATAATCGAGATATCAAATTTGATTTATTCTCCATAAGGATAACATTGGACAACTTACTGTAATAGTACTGTGTTTAGCACTTTGAATATCTCTGCAACGTTGGGTGTAGAATCACAATTTAAACACCAAAATGATTGTTTTGTGGAGCTGAACTGATTGGTAAAAGCAAATGTAAAGTTTACATTTAAATGAACTGACGAAAAGCCAAAAACCTTTTTCCCCTAAGATTAACATGAGACATTTTATGAACATGTTTTTCGGATATTCATTGTTGTGGACCATTGAGCAAATATCAATGGTCCACAACCAGATGAAGCCATATACCAAGTTTCGTCAGTATACATTCATAAATAAGCGAGATATACAATTTTTAGTTTCCTCCATAAGAATAACATTAGACAACGTACTGTGTTTAGCACTTTCAATATCTCGGTAACCAATTGACGTAGAGAAATGATCAAAATACCAAATTGTGTGTTTTTTTAAGCTGAATCCAATGGTCAAAATAAAATTTGACTATTTCCAAAATTATATGTAAAAAATTCGAAAAACCCATTTTTGGGGTACCCCCCAAAATACCCCTTTGGATAGAGCGACCTGGCTGGTTTTCAAACTTAAAGTCATAAATGTTGCTTTACACGTTTATACCAAATTTCATCAAAATCGGATAATTTTTACAAGAGATCGTGCTCACGGACACACATATATATATATACAGTTTCGAACGAATGGTGTTTTTGGGGTCTGGGGACCTCAAAACGAAAAGTTATCATGGTCCCGGGCCTAGGTCTTACCATGCCGACTACAGTAATAGCTTCTTCCCTATAGGGGAAATTCGCTAAAATACCATATTTTTTTTTTTTTAAGCTATATAACATGGTCAAAACCAAAATTAAGTTTAAAAAAATTGTAGGGTGAAAAAAGCAAAAAACTGATTTTTGGAAATTTTTAAACCCCCCTTCACATGGTCCAATTTTTCTGGTTTTCGACCTTAAAGTCATGAATGTCAATTTACACATTTGAGCCAAATTTTATCAAAATCAGACGATTTTTACTCAAAATATCGCATTCACGGACACATATTTGTTGGCATCTTGGGACCTCAAAACAAAAAGTTATCATGGTCTCGGGCTTAAGTCTTGCCATGAGACCTACGGTAATAGCTTCTTCCCTATAGGGGAAATTTGCTAAAAAAAAGTACGGACTTGGAATTTTTCACTATGGGGTCGATACATATAACTTACCTGAAAATCTAAATTACTCCATCTTTTAAATGGCAAGGATATGTTCTACTGGATTATCAATATTTCAAACGTTTCTGATTTCTGATAGACTGGGCTCTGTAAATGTGCTATCATTACCCTGCACACAACCATTGAGGAAAGGTTAGATGAAGAGTGGTCATGGATTGGGTAATTTGGCAGCAATTTTCCTTTATGCTTGAGTTTTGTGTACCGGGATGAATTGTAAGGAATATGCAGGAATTTTATGTTGCAATATGTTCTATATCAGTCGTTGGCTTCATAATATGGTCCAACGTCAAAATCTTTATTGAAGTTGTTACGATTGTCAGCAAACTTCTGCTGTGTTGTTGTGGTTCTCGATGATTACACTGTGCAGTCTTGATCGTCGGCGAAATTACTGATGTAGTAGTGATTGTCATGAACTTTCAATGATGCTGTTGCGATCATCAAGTATTTGATACTTTATTTATTTTAAAAGTTTTGTAAATTTTTTTATCATCGAGTTTAAACTGGACAAATTCTTTTTAATTGCCTCTAGAAAACCTGTGCTGAGACATTCTCAGGAGGAAACCCTACTATGGATAATAGGCTTTGTGTTTAAACAATCATCAGACCAACTCAGATCCTCACATCCGTTAGATAAACATTAAAACTTTAAATTTATCTCAGAAAATCTTGAAAATTTGTGAAGTTCCAAACTGGATCCAGCTAGCCGTTATATAATATTAAATCACATTTTCTACTGCAAAATATGTTATGATTAACACAGTTCAGTCTGACTATCCTTGTGAAAAATCCTATGAAATGCTCCAACACAAGAGGTTTTGAAAAATGCAGTTTCCAGAATAAAGAAACTACAAGTCAGGCAGGTCTCTCAAGAGAACAAAATTAACTGAACTTTTTGCTGAAACTGTATTAATTCCCGCAGTGAAAATATCATTAAAGACAAAATTTGTCATTGAAATAATTTTATTAATTACTCTAAAGTAATTTGTTCTGTTATTGATTTTACTGGTTCATATTAGTAATCTATAAATAAAATAATATATAATTTAACTTTATAATGTATATTCAATTTCCAAGAAGATTAAAGATGGATCAGTTTCATATATAGTTATTCTAAAATTGACTAAAAAACAAATTTTATGTTTTACAAAATTCAAACTCCTCTGGTAGGTAGAAGGACCCTCTTTTCCCCTGGGAACATGATCCCCTCTTCCCCCCTATCATGCTTCCACAAATTGAAGGATGTACAGTACATTCCAGGAGTAGATACCACAGTGGCGTAACTCATTTTGTTGGGCCTCCCTTCAGCCCCCCTCCCCCCCATTTATCATAATTGTACAATTTCAACCTATCCCTACTGGACCGGGAGCTGGGAGGTCAAAAATTACGCCATAAGGTCCACAGGAAAAACCTGTGCCATTTCAAAGGGGCATCTTCGGGGATGAGGAAAATGTGATTGTAAACCGTCAATCTCTGGGGGCTTTCTCCCAGGTTGACAAAATCAAAAATTCAAAAAAAAAGTCAAATTGTACGTCATAAGGTCCACGGATTTGACATATGCCATTTCGTTGTATACATTTTGGGGATCACAAAAACACCTAGGTGAACAAGATTTTCGGGGGCTTTACCCAAGGTGGACAAGATTGAAAATTTCATGTTTGGAATTTAGGATTTCTTTTTATGTGCCTAAAACCCATCATATCAAAACAATATCAATGAAATTTTTTGTACGGGTCATGGCATGAAAACAAAACTAACTATTAAAAAAAATTGTTTTTTTTTCTAAAAAGTTCATTTTTTTATTTTTGCTTATTTTGCCCTAAAAAAACCTTAAAGGGGCAAAAATAGGTTGTAACTATAAATGATTAAAATGATTAAATACACTGTCTAAAGCTAAGGTTAACAAATTATCAAAAACCAATTTTGCATTTCAAAATGGCGCCCAAATTATCTTATTTTTTATTTTTTAAATACCCTCGTCGCAGCAAACCTGCGTACTCAGCGAATTTCTAATGCATGTATATGTTTATCCCTAACACATAAAGCCACTTATCAAGTTTCATAAAAATACATTTATAAATAAGTGATATATGCATTTTATTATTTATTCTCCATAAGAATAACATTAGGGCTGAGTACGCAGGTTTGCTGCGACAAGAAAGATATCAAAACGTGTTTTTATGCAATTATCAATATAACTCAACCAGGTGAAGCTACATACCAAGTTTTATTAATTTATGTTCATAATTAAGAGAGATTTAAAACATTACTTATTCTCCATAAGAATAACATTAGGGCTGAGTATCCAGGTTTGCTGCAACGGGGAAAATCAACAAAAAATCTTTTTTTAGTGCAAACCTCAATATACCAGTACTATATGAAGCCACATACCAAGTTTCATGAATATACCTTCATAAATAATAGAGATATCAACTTTTTAAATTCTCCACAAGGATAACATTAGACAACGTACTGTGATTAGCACTTTGACTATCTCTGCAACGGTTGGACGTAGAATCACAATTTAAACACCCAAATGATTGATTTGTGGGAAAAAACTTATTGGTAAAAATAAATTAGAAGTTTTCAGTAAAATTAAATGAGGAAAATCTAAAAACCTTTTTCCCATAAGATGAACGTGGGGAATTTTATAATCACATTTTTTGGGATTTTCTCCGCAACCACTTAACCTAAGTCAAAATACTACATTATTTGTTTTTTTAAGCTCTATAAAATAGTCGGAACCAAATTGTACTGTTTTATAAATTTGTGGGTAACAAATTCAAAAATCTGATTTTTGGAACATTTTGAAACCACATAAAACTCCATTCCCATGGTTCGATATTTCTGGATTTCGAACTTAAAGTCACAAATGTTGCTTTACACATTTGTAACTTTATATATGACTTTAAGTTGAAATCCATATATATCGGACCATGGGAATAGAGTTTTATGAGGTATCAGAATGTTCCAAAAATCAATTTTTGAATTTTTTACCTACAAATTTATAAAACAGTACATTTTTGTTTTGACCTTTTTATAGAGCTTAAAAAACAAATAATATAGTATTTTGAATCAGTAACCTAGGTTAAGTGGCTGTGGATAAAATCCCAAAAAATATGATCCTAAAATTCCCCATGTTAATCTTATAGGAAAAAGGTTTTTAGCTTTTCCTAAGTTAATTTTACTGAAAACTTCTCATTTCTATTTACCAATAAGTTCATCCCCACAAATCAATAATTTTGGTGTTTAAATTGTGATTCTACGTCCAACTGTTGCAGAGATATTCAAAGTGCTAATAATTCAGTTAATTAGTGTTTATACCAGGAAAGTTGTGGGGTAGTTTTGAATTTTTCTATTTGGTATGTTTTTTGGGGTGCTGAATCAGAATCTGAGGTTTGCTAACAAAAATTCTTGACGCAACATTGACAAAAATTAGAAAAAAGTGAAAAAAATGGTATTTTTTGTAGTTTTTGGCTTATAACTCAGAAATTATCAACTTTTCGTAAATAACCTTTATTATTAAAATTAAAGTACACAAAATTTTCTACAAAATGTACTCCTTAAGTGTTAATCTCCGATGAACCGTTTAGGCTCCAGAGCTATTTGAAAAATGGAGCATTTTATATAAAATACAAAACCACTTTTCCATCTGCAACTGTGCAATACATCTTCAACAGCTGCAAATTTAATATCAGCTGTTGTTATTATTGCTATTAAAATAAATAAATAAACCAGCTAAGTAGGTTATATTTTCTAGTGGTGTGAAAAATGGCTTTTGACGTGTGTTTTATTTGTGATAAAGAGTTGTATATAATGATGTAGAGAATGTGACAACAGTGCGCGAAAAAGGGTTGAAAACATTCATTGAGTCAAGTAAAAAGAGGAAGGACGGTAAACATGTCAAACTTTGTAAAATATCTGCAGTAAAGGTCCATGAGCAATGTCGTAAAAACTATAATAATGATAGAATGATTGCTTCTCACTTAAAGAGGACGAATCAAGGTACTGAACATGTTCAAAGGCGTTCTTCTGAAGCACATTTTAGTTTTAAGACTCATTGCTTTCTGTGCGGCCTCGTAATTACACCTGAGTTTTTGGAAGAACAAAGGAAAAAGAGAGGCAACCTCAATGTAGTATATAAAGTTCGAGTTTTAAAAGCAAAGGAAACTATAACAAAGAGAGCAGAAGAACGTGGTGATGAATATGGACAATCTATAATAAAACGTCTTTTACCTATTTCAGATTTGGTGGCCTCTAGTGGTCAGTATCATAGTTTGTGGTTGAGAGAACTGTACAATCGTCCAAAAACTCAAGAGAAGAGAAAAAGTGGGCCATTTTCCAATGACGTGGAGGAAGCAATGGAAGATATTTACAACTATCTTGAAAACAGTTATGGCGAGGGCTAGTTTTCTCTCGAGGAGTTAGTAGGCCAGATCAAGAGTGGTTATCTGCCTGATAATAAGACGGTAAAAGCTCATCTGAACCAAAAATATGGAAGCGATATTATAATTTCTAATGCTCCGAATAAGAAGACCACAGTATGTTTTGCAAACAGAGGATATAAAATTTTGAATGATGTTTGGTACCAACAGGCATCGAAAAATGAACAAGAGGAAAGACTCCGTGTTGTTAAGACGGCTGCTGCAATAATTGTTAAGGATATCCGTAGCCAGGTTTATGAGACAGAGCAGTACCCCCCACCTGACAGTTTTTTGGAAGGAAATGAGGGGCTTATCCCTGAAACTCTCGGTACATTCATGGAGACAGTTGTTCTACACAATAAACGTGGGGACCATGATATGTGGAGGAGGAAGAGTACAGCGCTATCACATAGTATTTTAGCAGCAGTGAGGCCCAGCATTTGTCTCACCACTTCTCGTAGGGCTGGCAGTGTTCTTGTATAAGAAATACGGCTCAAGAAAATTGGTTGACGTGGTTTCTTCATTGGGGTTTTGTTCGTCTTATTCTGAAGCTACTCGTATGGAAGCATCAGCAATCAACAGTGATCCACTGAAAGTTAACCAGCCATGCTTTTCACAACAGGTGTATGATAATGGTGATTTCAATGTACATACTATTGACAGATACAACACCTTCCATGTCATGGGTGGAATTTCCTGTATTGCACCAAAAAAGCAGTGGTCACTAACCAATCCATCCCACGATTGAAAATTATAGGCCTACCCCCTCCTGAGATTCCGGGAAGTTTCGGAGCTCTTCCAGTGATCCATTTTGAAAGGTTAATGCCTGAAGGTTTAGCAGATATCAAGATACTAGACCTCAAGGCTTGTTTATAAACAAAATTAAACTATACTTCCATCCGTGTCTGATCTTCTGTGGCTCTATGGAAAAAGTAAAGATATTCCTGGCCTCAAAGGATGGAATGGATTTTTGGAAGATGTTACCAGAGACCTACCATACGAACGTACGTTCGTAATATTCCAGCCATTTATGCTCCTCCAAGTAATTACGACACAATACTCACAGCATTATTGACCGAAGGAGAAAGAACTAAATCATTAAACCAAGTTACCTGTTTGATTACTTTCGACCAACCCCTATACCTTAAAGCGCGAGACATTCTTGCTAGCCGTCCAAATGATCCTGCTTTGTCAAATGTTGTTCATGTAATTGTTCATGTTAATGGCAATGGTTCATGTAACCTTTTTGTAAATAAAAATGAACGATTCAATACTTAATTAAACAATTTCAACATTGTGGATTTTTTATGAGAACTTTACCTTGGCATAACAATTAACATTTGACATTGGCACAAGAATTTTAGAAATTTACTAATTAATACAAAATGCTCCAATTTTCAAATAGCTCTGGAGCCTAAACGGTTCATCAGAGATTAACACTTAAGGGACACATTTTGTAGCAAATTTTATGTACTTTAATTTTAATAATATAGATTATTTACGAAAAGTTGATAATTTCTGAGTTATAAGCCAAAAACTACAAAAAATACCATTTTTTTCACTTTTTTCTCATTTTTGTCAATGTTGCGTCAAGAATTTTTGTTAGCAAACCTCAGATTTTGATTCAGCACCCCAAAAAACATACCAAATGGAAAAAATCAAAACTACCCAACAACTTTCCCGCTAGGAGTACATTTAAATACACATTTACTGGATTATAAATACAGTACCGTACATTGTCTAATGTTATCCTTATGGAGAATTTAAAAAGTTGATATCTCTATTATTTATGATATCTCTATTTATTATTATTATCTTAAGTATTCATGAAACTTGGTATGTGGCTTCATCTAGTACTGGTATATTGAGGTTTGCACTAAAAAAAGATTTTTTGTTGATTGTCCCCGTTGCAGCAAACCTGGATACTCAGCCCTAATGTTATTCTTATGGAGAATAAGTAATGTTTTAAATCTCTCTTAATTATGAACATAAATTAGTAAAACTTAGTATGTAGCTTCTCCTGGTTGAGTTATATTGATAATTGCATAAAAAACACGTTTGATATCTTTCTTGTCGCAGCAAACCTGCGTACTCAGCCCTAATGTTATTCTTATAGAGAATAAATAATAAAATGCATATATCACCTATTTATAAATTTTTATCAAACTTGATAAGTGGCTTTAAGTGTTAGTGATAAACATATACATGCATTAGATATTTGCAGAGTAAGCGGGTTTGCTGCGACAGAGGTATTTAAAAAAATCAAAAATAAGATAAATTGGGCGCCATTTTGAAATAGATAATTTATTGGTTTTTGATAATTTTTTATCCTTAGCTTAGACAGTGTATTTAATCATTTATAGACGGTTGCAACCTATTTTTGCCCCTTATACACCCCCCTTTTACCCCAAAAACACCATTTGTTCTAAAATGTATATATATATATAGGTATGTATATATACATATACATATATATATATATATATATATATATATATATACATTTTAGAACAAATGGTGTTTTTGGGGTCTGGGGACCTCAAAACAAAAAGTTATCATGGTTCCGGGCCTAGGTCTTACCATGCCGACTACGGTAATAACTTCTTCCTTATAGGGGAAATTCGCTAAAAGGAGGAAATAAAATAAAATACCCTCGTCGCAGCAAACCTGCATACTCAGTGAATTTCCAAGGCATGCATATGTTTCTCACTACCACATAAAGCCACTTACCAAGTTTCATAAAAATACATAAATAAATAAATGATCATTTTATTTTTTAGGGCTGAGTACGCAGGTTTGCTGCAACGAGGAAGATAAGAAATGTGGTTTCTTTTTGCAATTATCAATATAACTCAACCAGGTGAAGCTACAAACTAAGTTTTATTAATTTATGTTCATAATTAAGGGATATACAAAACTTTATTTACTCTCCATAAGAATAACATTAGGGCTGAGTATGCAGGTTTGCTGCCACGGGGATGATAAAAAAATAATTTGTTACGTAAATATCAATATACCAATACTACATGAAGCCACATACCAAATTTCATCAATATACATTCATAAATAATCAAGATATAAAATTTTATTTATTCTCCATAAGGATAACATTGGACAACGTACTGTGTTTAGCACTTTGAATATCTCTGCAACGGTTGGATCTAGAATCACAAATTAAACACCAAAATGATTGTTTTGTCGAGCTAAGCTGATTGGTAAAAGCAAATGTGAAGTTTACACTAAAATGAACTGAGGAAAAGCAAAAACCCTTTTTCCCATAAGATTAACATGGGAGATTTTATGAGCAGGTTTTTTTTGGATTTTCTCCGCAACCACTTAACCTAGGTTAATAATTTAAAATACTATATTGTTTGTTTTTTAAGCTCTATAACATGGTCCAAACCAAAATTAAGTGTTTTAAAAATTTAGGATGAAAAATGCAAAACACTGATTTTTGGAAAATTTAATACCCCCATAAACTCCCCTTCCCATAACCATTTTTCTGGTTTTCAAACTTAGTCATAAAAAAAAAAAAGTGTGTTTTCTTTACACATTTAGCCAAATTTCATCGAACTCAGACGTTTTTTACTCAAGTTATCCCATTGACGGACACACACATATATATATATATATATATATATATATACATACATATACATAAATTTGAACCAATAGTGTTTTTGTCATCTGGGGACCTTAAAACAAAAAGTTAACATGATTTTGGGCTTAAGTCTTACCATGAGACCTACGGTAATAGCTTCTTCCCTATAGGGGAAATTCGCTAAAATAAAATTTTTAGCAAAAAAAACTAAATTTGTATTTTTTTTATAATTAATTTTGTTTTCACGCCATGGCCCCTCAAAAAAAAAATGTCATTGATATTGGTTTGATATGATGGGATTCAGGCACATAAAAAGAAATCCAAAATTCCAAACATGAAATCAATCTTGTCCACCTTGGGTAAAGCCCCCGAAAATCTTATACGCCTGGTGTTTTTGTGATCCCCAAAACATATACAATGAAATGGCACATGTCAAATCCGTGGACCTTATGACGTAAAATTAGACTCTTTTCGGATTTTTGATTTTGTCCACCTGGGAGAAAGCCCCCCGATTGACGGTTTGATCACAAGCACATTTTCCTCATCCCCGAAGATGCCCCTTCGAAATGGCACAGGTTTTTCCTGTGGACCTTATGACATAATTTTTGACCTCCCAGCTACTGGTCCATATCCATTATTCTAGATTCTGGAATAAGGTTGCATGACTAAGACGTTTCCTAACCTCCAAATATATATCTTCAGTATTGCCTCCAGCATTGTATAATTTTAGTGATTTAATAACGCCCAAAGGTTCTTATTTAAGCTAGCTATAATAAAATCATTTATCGATTTTTAATAGTATCATCACGTCAATGAGCATAAAATACCTAAGAATTAAGTGTACAAGTGTGGAGTCAAAACGTGAAATCTCATAAATAACGTCCAGATCCCAGGTCAGTTTTTCCATTGACTATATACATGAGGTTCATATTGACTATAAATTCATGTATATAGTCAATGGTTATTCGTTCTGTTTCTGTCCAAATGTGGAAAAGGTATTTGGAATAGATTCAGATTCAGTTTTGAGTGGAATGGCCGCTATAGTTGTTACAGTTGTACTCCCCCGATTTATCATTTGTCACAATCCTAATGCTGATTCACCCTCAACAACTTTTCTGACACTAGGCAACTATAACAACTGTTTTAAATTGTTATGCAAAGTGATGAAATATTGTTTTAAATTAGCTCACTTTAAAGTTTACTTTTAGAATAATTAGAATCAAGGAAAATTAAAATAATAAAACTTATTGCAGTTTTTAAATGTATAATTTATTAAACATTGACCAAGCAATTCAACATATGTGGTATTGTATTGCTGTCAGGGGAGCAACTTCTAAAAAAACCTCAACAAATCCTGCAACTTCAAATAAGGCTGTGAGGACCCTGACCAGACCTCAACCCAGAGAAAGTTGCAGAGAGGCCTTTAAGACACTAAGAATTCTCATTGTGTTTGCACACTACATATATGAGAGGATATGATGTATGCTGATAGTGAAGACATGCCAAGAAACAGTAACCACCAGCAGTATATCATCACTAGAAATGGTCATCTCTACAGCCCCCACCACATTATCTGTCACTGTTTGAGAGTAATCAAACTTCTAACGGGAGGAAGTTCCTCAATCACCTGCCACCAGACCTATATACAAACCATAAGACGGGAGAAGCCTCAAGCGGACTATGAGATCAAATGCCTACTGAAGATGATCATTCTATTTGCCATCTGGTTATGGTCTATTGATATTTGTATTTAAAACCCCCATGCTCCCAGTTCCTATTACAGCAAACCTAGGTTCTCAAGCCTAATATGTTGTTCTTACGGAGGATAACGTATATATCACACATTTATGAATATGTACTTTGAAGAAACTTGGTTATTGGCTTCATGTCGTAGTGAGATACATATATATGTGCATTGAAAATTCTTTTGGTATTCTGTGATGGGAGTATGAAGGGATTTTTTAATGCAATCCCATGTTTCTACTTGCATAAAGGTCTGTAATTATGGTTGTTTTATTTCCTTTCTTACAATAAAGTAATGTACTGGGTGAGCCATAAAAACCTGACTGTTTTCATGCGGCGATCGATCAGCTATTATATTTTTTACAGAGTTCATTGTTGCATTCAATTGTGGTTTGGTTAATGCCATTTTGAGGTGAGTTACCATTGATCATCAGTGGCAAGTGCATCATCGTGCTTTCGTGATTGAAACATTTTCCAAAAATAATGAGTCGTGATTGTAACGCATACGCACCGACAGTTTCGTGCTTACTTCAACATCGGTCGTCATGGTGACATTCCTTGTCGAAATACGATTTTAAAGTGGGTAGATAATTTCCGGAATATGGCTTCGGCTCTCAAAATAAAGCCAAGCGGGAGGCTCTATGCTGTTCGAACACCGGAAAACATTGAAAATGTCCGCACAAGTGTACTGCAAATTCCTAAACGTTCGGCCCGTAAACAATCTGTTGCATTGGCAATATCCAACACTTCCCTGCGTAGAATTTTACATTGTGACTTGAATTTCCACCCCTATAAAATAGCAATGGCACAGAAACTGAAAGACAGAGACCTCGTACCACGCATTACTTTATGTCAGAGATTATTACAGCTTGTGAATGAAGAAAACTTCCTTCAAGTTTTGATAATGTCCCATGAAACACACTTTGAATTGTCAGGTAAAGTGAACAAACAAAATTTTCGGTCCTGGTCAGCCGAAAATCCAAAAGAAATTCATGAACGCCCGCTTTATGCAGAGAAAGTGACTGTTTGGTGCGGAGTGGCGCGGTTTGGGATAATCGGGCCATATTTTTTTAGGACAATGAGGGAAGGACTGTCACTGTCAATTCAGTCCGCTATGTGGCAATGATTAGGGACTTTTTGGTGCCGCACTTTTAGGAATTGACACTCAAGCTATGTGGTTTCAGCAGGATGGGACCACTTGCCGTACAGCAGGACCCTTTATGACGGTTTTACGTCAGTTGTTTCCGGGACACTTGATTTCACGATTGGTGATTTTCAGTGGTCTGTGCGGTCCCCAGACCTTACGACTTGTGATTTTTGGCTATACCTGAAAAGTAAAGTTTTTGTATCGAAGCCCCGCGATATAGCTGAACTTAAACAGTGCATAAGAAACGAGGTTGCTGCTTTTCCTCGATCAATGTTACGAAAAGTAACTGCAAGTTTACAGAGAAGATAGGTAGCCTGTGTAGACGTGAATGGACGTCACTTGAGAGACATTATCTACCATAAATAAAATGGCAAAATCATGTAAATATTTTAGTTGTATTTGCAATAATAAACTATTTTTTATTCCCGAACAATTTAATTTTAAAAACAGTCATGGTTTTATAACTAATAGGGCAGCCAGTCGTGAAACTCATCTGAGTAAATGTGTCACGCACCCAGAACTCACTAGTGATCCATACAGTTTGCGGCCTAACTAATATAGTGATATAACAAACTAGTGATCCTGGTAGTTGGCAGGGCAATCAGGCCTGATTTTGTGCCATTACTTTGGATAGGTGAGTTTCTCGACTGTGGGACTGTGTGTCACCGTGCGAGTAGACATGGCGCTGGTTGTAGTTGTGCTGCTACAAGTGTTTGTGAGGCAATTCCTCACGACAGCTTAGACAGCTAAGTTTCAAAACTGGATACTCTATAGTTATATTTGACTGTGACCTCCGTACTGTTAGAGTTTTTCCATATATGAGTTAATCTTGGGCACAAAATTAGCTTGTATAATTGCAATTCTACTGAACTATAAGACAATTTAGAAAAATATTCAAAAAATTACCATACAAATCAATTAGGTATCATAAAATGATACTTTGTAATATTCAAATTGAGATCGCACTAAATCTGCACACTTCTACAAATAAAAGAATAAAAATAAAGGTTGGGTTATTATAACACGATGGCAAATTAAGGTACAGTATTCAATTTTCAAATAAAAATTATAGAATAGTTTAAATGAGCTATGCTAATAAAAACTCCATTAAATAATAACCATTTAATATAACCTATAATACATAGTGCTATACAAAACTAAGCGTATGTGCTCCTGCCCAAAATGTGTGCAATAAGTTTAATAACAAAGAATGCCGGATTGAGATGGCTTCAGTTTGAGAATTTTTCACAATCCACTATCTTCTGTGCTTCACTCTAGAACAAATCACAACAAAACCAGTAAATACACTTTTGTCACATCAGTGGTAAACAGTACTATATTTACTCAAATGTCAATGTTAGATTTATTGAAAAATTTTAACATTAGGCCTATTAGCTGTGTACAAATTAGCAATTGTTATCTCTGCCCAATATTTTTTTTTTCAGGAACGTTCACTGTGAGTCACAATTAAAGAAAGGCCCTCGTCATATAAACGAGGGCTTCTACCTCATCCGTACAACTTCCAGGCTCCAACTAAATCAGACATTGATGAGTGCTGTAATAGTTTTTGTGATAGTACAGAATGTAGCCTATATATTTGTCGTGTACTATGATTTTAACTTACTTATTTTTAGATTAGCAGGTTTGACCACCTTGCAAATTGGTCTCTCAACTGATTTGAAAAGTTTTATTGAACAAACAAAATAAAAATAAGAACACATTACGCTACTCACACAAAATATTCATTCAAGAATATGTTATTTTTCATTATGAGGAGGGTTGCCATCTATAACGGTAGAGTTATTATACACTGATCCTCCAAAACGTGCTCATTGAGAATCACAGACCCAATTAGGATTCTCTTATTAGGGTCTGAAGAACGTCACCCATTGAAAATCATGGCCTTACAGTATCTTAACCGTTTGTTTATCAACCAGCGTGTGTGTGACTACAGTGTAAATGTAAAAAATTGTTTAAGTATTGTAAAACTTTATGATTACGGTACTTGACTGGTGGCCAAAGGGTTACACGAGTAGATATGCCATTTATTCTCACCTGAACTAGCTTGTACAGGTACATGAGGGAGTCCATGGATGCCTTGCAGCCGTCCTGAGGGGTGCCTCTCTTGCCCCAGGAGGGGGAGAAGTTGACTTGGGCGACACAGGCAGCCACCAGCACCATTGCACACAGCACAGTCAGCAGGGTCTTGTACATTCTGTAACAGTATGTCCTGTACTGTTACAGTCCGAACCCACATGCATATTTATGTTGTTGTAATATTCATTGTAGGAGTACTCTTTAACAACGAGTATAGGTATGAACCTATCCTGAGAAGTGGAGTGTTTTCAGTAATTAATTGATAAGGTACTCCAAAAGTTGAATGAATTAAAGTCATACTCTTCTGTGGCTTCTATAACGATGGTGAATAGGGTTATGGATGAACTCGTGTTGTAAATGAGTATCCCTACAGCAAAAATATTGAATAAGAAACAAATATTAGTTTAACAAAATCCATAAGATATGAGCGTTTGGTATCTGAATGTCCCTCATTAACAGTCAAAACAACACTTTACGTGTTGAAAACTTCAACTAGGTTGAATATAGGAATATACTTAAATTTGGTCCCAGGGGGTTTCCATATGATCAATAAATTTCAATCTCAATCTCTGTTTCCTGCGGCTTCGCTCATGACAAATCAAACATGACAAATTACAACACATTACAAAATTATTAACCTGACCAGCACTACCACAGGGGCGAATCCAAGGGGGGCGGTAGGGGCGGTCGCCCCCCCCAACCTAAGAATTATTGTGTTTTATTTTATTATTCAGGCATACGATGAAAGTTTGAATAAATCCGGATGAAAATGTAAGCATCAAAATCCTCCCGAAACCCCATTGTTCGGTTCTGAGAGTCAAATTTTGCCGCTCCCATCTACAGGGTTACATTAAAATTCAAACTAACGAACCTAAACTTTTCTTTAAATTAAATTAAATGCACACTATTAGATAGGTGACATTTTAAACTTCCATTTTAGTATACAACACATTACTTAGATCCATGTATTTAACCTAAAAGCGTCTTACAAAAACATGGATATTTTCAACTATCACGAAGTTGTTGCGGTTTTGCCAGTTGACAGACCGAAAAATTTAGTGTTTTCAACATGGTCTTGGAGGTAAATGTTAGCAGCAAAGGTTGCTACAATTGTATTCGGTGATTATTTTTTACTGGATTTCGCCCGCCTACCGTCGTTTGCTATCAGCGGTGTTTTGTTTACAGGTTAGGTTTGATTTTTGTTTAAAACCGCGTAATCCGTTGTTAGGCAATAAATATCCAGTGGCTAGGCTAGAAGCAAAAAGTGCCTCGAATTATGTAATGAAATAAGAGGAGACAAAGATTAAATTGCGTACAAACAGAAGCTCATACGCCAAGTATTTTATTTTGTAAAAATGTGGTACGACATTTTCATTTTTCGAGTGGTTGACCTTGGCTGTCAGCCTCACTCCTAATTGGATGAAGCGAGCAAAGCGAGTTGAATCATTCATACTCGTGTTTAGTCACTCTCTTGTTACGCTAACTCCTTTTTAACGGTTTAATGAATTGCTTTGACATTTTCATAATTGCTCTTAATTGTAAAAAGGATGGTAATAAACTATAATTGGATTATTATTTTGGTATATTTATATTTTTTCATTTTCCGGAAATATTCAGATGTGTCTAGGGTTGGGTAGTAGGTGGTAAGCAAACAGTCGCTCAACTGATTTTTCAGTGAAACAGACTACGGCCGAATGTTGACAATAGCAGCTAACCAAAACAAAGCAACTAATATGTCGTCTGTAGTCTGTGGTCTCCTGGCCGGTCAGTTCAGTGTTCAGTAGTTCAGTTAATGGCGTTTGCGAATAAATGAGTTTTGAATCAAGAATTTGTAATAGAATCATTCCACGTTTATTCGTTTTAAAACAATCAAAATGATGTATTCAGTATTATAGTGAAAGTACTTATACGATGTAATGGAAGTTGTAGGCCGTATGGAAAGACTTATGTCTCGTCCCTGACGGGCACCGCGCTTACGAATAGCCGGAGATAAACGAATGATTCCGAAGGCCGCGCTGCTATTCCGAACGAACGTTCTCGGAGATGGGCGAAGAGAAAAACTAGTCACACAGAATAGATAACTCATCTCTCTCTCCCTGTTAGTTGTTGTGAAATTAGCTCCGGCGATTATGTATTTGCTTGTCTTAAAACTGTTTTAGGTTTCACTATATTTTACGAAGGGCTCATTGGGAATGTTTTCAGGCTTTTTCAACTAACGGAACTAAATCGGAAGTGTTCGGTGCCACTGGAAACACGCCATTAGTTGTTCTTGTTTTTCGTAACAATATTTTTTTTTTAAATCAGCTGTCATGTCATGTGTTTAAATAACATTTTGGCTTTGGCAAAACTCAAATTTTGTTTTTCAACTCATATCGTATAAAGTCATAAAAACCGTCATAGGTTAGTGTTATCCTAACAGTTTCGTAGCTATATTAATTTGTGATTTTTACATTACATTAATGTTTGATAATAAGGAAGGCAATGGAAGATTCTTGAAATTAACATTATCTACAGTTATGCCTTAGTAGGTTCGAAGTAAGTGGGCTTTAAAGACTTACTCAAATTTTTGCCCATAGCCTACTATGGTAACCCCAGGGGTCCGAGCCGGAAATATCCCACCTCTCAGAGCCCTGGGATTACCCTCTTGTATTCTCTTAAAACTTAACTCTATTCAAAGACAAATTTTAAATAATGGTTATTCTGAGAGGTATGTTTATATGTTGTAAGTGGTTATTTTTCATGGCGAATAAATTTTGGTTCTTCACCTAATATAGGCCTACTAGATTCAACAATAAGCTGGAGTGTGGTTGGCTGGTCGAAGTATTAATGTGGGCCTAGGTGAGGTTAGGTTAGTTACTTTTAATTAATTAATCCGGCACCTATACTGCCTATATGGTGGTATTACAAATCCTAGCTTCATCCTATTACGGGACACAGGAGCGTATACCTAGTTGTATCTTCGCATAATATAGTTCAGTATTGCAAATTTCAAATACGTTTTGTAAATAGTTTTTTGCGTGGGTAAATACTAAAATAAATTGTTTATTTAGGCATCTTACTTGTTCTTAGACGCCTACATATGACGTAGAAAAAAGTTTAATGCCTAAATATTTTATATTTACGGTCGGGCGCAGTAGAACTAAAGTTAATTTTTGTTTAGCTCGTTTATAAAGTTAAGATTGCTTTTTTCTTGAGTACAAGGTTATTGATATATTAACTTCCTTTCATTCGTTGTGTAATTCCATATAGTTTAAAACAATAATGGGGGTGCCAGGGACCATCCACAGGGAAGGGGGAGGGGTAACTTTCGGTAACCCCCCCCAAACATCACCTCTGGATCCGCCCCTGCACTACCAAATATTGTTTTACCATATGCCTTCCTTTGCCCTAACTGACAAACAACTATAGCTGGTAATTTTATAAATTATATCCTATTCATTCATATTGCCTCTAGGATTGAAGTTTGACTCGAAATAATGGGATTTGATGATGGGACAGTAGTCCCGAAGTCCCGAAACTAGTTATCTGATAGTAAACCAAAGGATTACGACGGAAAGATACGTAAACCTGCGTTATTTCAAATTATATCCTCCCATATAGATCCAATAAATGTTTAATATGCATATATAGCTATGTTTTATTTGTGAAACATCAGTAACATTTATTTTATAGAATGGTAAAATATAAATTGAAATAATATTTGAATTATATTAGGCTACCAACTTTTTATGCTTCCAACGTTTAGACTAATATCGATTTATTTGTAATGAAAGAAATTATATAGATGGCATTAAGAATGAGATGTGGAGACCATTATAAGGGAAATGTGAGCTGTTTCGTCTGTGAATAGCTCATCAACCACTCCAGTACACAGCTTATTATTCATGAGAGCTCACAGCAACACTTTATGTACAATATTCTATGAATATTGTACAGCTTCAAATCATGATGATATTTCACTTTGATCTTGAATTTCTATATTAGTCAAATTTATCTGTATTATCAGTATTTATTTACGTATCTGTACTATGGAAAATATTGATCAGGTATTATAAGTTGGAGTTATTTGTAAATTCAGTCTTTACAGTTGGAGAAGTGAAAAGTATATTTGGTCTTAAAACAGTTTCAATAACGAAACCGTTAATTGCTTGATATTCTTATATTTATGTATGAGGAGCAAGACCTGTTCTCATCACATGTGAGTGAACGTTTTAAGCTTTACTGACTTCTAATGACCTCGCTATTTGGGCAAAATTGCTTACTGTTTTAACTTCGAAAGAAGTTAATGACCCCAAAAAAAAGAATAAGTTGATTGAGTTTAATTTCCTAAAATGTATAAAATCATTAATTTATACTAAGTCCACAGGAGTGCTAGGTAACAAAAATAACATTTTCATGCTATTAAAAATTTATAATTTTTTTATAAATGCTTATTTAGCCTGCAGATATTTACTTTCAAAATATTTTATTGGTTTGTGCCTAGTTCTGTGGGAGACCTCTTGCAGATCTGTGTACATTCTTGTTTTACAAAAAATTCATTTAATTTGCAAGTAATCTTTAGAAAGTTTATCACGCTAAATCTTTATTTTTATGTGATAAAAAATACTGTTGAAAACCTCTTTATTTGTTAATTACTGTAAAACACGTTACAAAACAGGAATTACCATAACTATATAATACCAGGGTAATATCATACTGAGTATTTTGTACACAAAACAATGTTTTAAAGACTGCTTTCCTGCAGGTTTGTATTTGTTGATGTTACTAAAAATATACATTATAATTTAATTCCGTATATTTTGTAACGGAATTATCAGTTGCCAGCTTGTACCTGATTGTATGTTTCATAACTCTGTGAAGGGTACAGAATGTCTGATGTTATGCAAAAGGTTTTTGTTAGTAACAATAACAATCTTGAATACAACAGTTAAGAAAAGATTTAACTTTGTTTAAATAGGATGTCCTATTGTTACTTTGAGAACTTGATAATTCATCTTGAATACAAAGTTATGTTAAACCACACCGTCACTTCATTCAGATCCACTGTACACATTATATACTACTGCACAAAGTAATTTTACTTTTAAACTTTAACGATTTCAGTTTTAATTTTGAAATTGAGTTTCATGTCCAATAATAAATTTATTCATGTCCTTATTTAAATTTTAAATAAGGTCGACATTTGATATTATTTAAGTGAGACAAGGCGACATGCTCCGAAACCAAGGTGTGACCCTGTTGTGGGCTTGAATCCCAGTCCCTCTTGGTAAATTTGATGTGGACTGTACATTGTTCAACTCGTAACAGCTCACCCTTTATTGATTGTTTGGATATGGTCCACGCACAGATCTGTAATCTGAGTGGATGAGCAAAGTAAGTAAAAAGAGGCTGCCAGCCTCTTAAAAAATACAAATTTAAATTGGTCTTTTGTTTGCTTATTCGTATGGAACATAACAAAATATACTAACAGTGAATGATTGATTTCACCTAAGGAGTTTTGTAAGATAAAACAAATAATAGTAAAGTAAATATTATACCCATACTTATGACAAAATGATGAAGCTGTACTATGTATGTAAGTTGTATGTAAGCTTGATTGTTTGTGTGACTTGGCACTTGAACAGTATCATTTAAATGTACTTGGCGCAATACCCTGTCTTCAGCTGTAACGATCAAGATAGCTAGCTTATTGTGCAAGTCCTTTGTATTATACAGTATATTTTCCTATTTCCTACTGGATGGGGAAATATTGTATTGTATTGTGAGGGTTTTCATTTATAAATGATTTTTACACACAATTTCAGTTGTTATACTGTAGTTAGTTTATTTCATAAACGTTATAGCTAAAATTTTGATATTTTTATACATTTTTTAGTAAGATTTATTGCATCTACAGTATTAAGTTCAGCAATTTTCAATGATGATATTAGTAAAGAATATTTTAGTTAAGAAATGTTTAATTCTCTAAACATTTTGTTCACAGTATGCATATTGTATGGCTTTTTTGAAGCAACCAGAACAAACATGTTTGTAAAATTTCTTTTCAGTACTTTTTATAATTGTGTTGCAAAAAAAGTTAATTTAAGTGAGAAGAATATGAAAATAAAATATGTCGTAAAATATACTCTCTGTAGAGCTAAGTCCAGCTCCCGCAGCCAACTAAATGCCCCTCCTCCAACACTGCGGAGACAGACCAAACCTCCTAGAAAGTACCAAGAGATATTAACTATAGTAGTCTGGTAGATGGCCCCCAAACCCAGGAGTTGTTCAATGCCTCTCCTCACCTTGACTCAAAATATTTTATCAACCTGCATTGACGCGAAATCTGCTCAGTGTGGTCCATTTTTTCCCAGGAGGATGTTTACCTACTGTTGGAGCTTAGTATATTCACAATCAACTTAATAAGTTTAATCAACGTATATATTGGTTATAGGAGAGATGTGGGATTTTTTCTTAAAACCTTCGACATTATTGGATAATCCTACAGTGATGAAAATTAATAAATACTCAAAAATGTTAGTCTGTGTTGTTTTTAGTACAAGTTAATTAATAAAATAATTTAGTAACATTTTAATTAATATTAAGTGTGAATTATATTTTGTATCCGTTTGAGACATGTAATTAATGTACAGAATAATAAATAAATAGTAATTATATGTTTACATCATTTGATAGCTATTTGACTCTTTGACAGCCCTCAATGTGAACACATCTATTGTATTGTTTAGTTGCAAAAACTTACTAAATTTCTAATAAAAAAATTCTTTGAGTTTTAACAACTAAAAATATATCATAATATTTTGATATATATATAACCAATCAACGACACAACAAGACACTAATCTGCAGAACAGCGAACACTTTTTAAGTCAACCTTTACTGTATAATGTCACATGGGTATTGCATGCAAAAACATTGGGTAAACAAATTTATACAATCAAAATTCGGAATCTGCAAAGAATGGCTACATTCCAAAGCATGTCTGTTTGTTCCTACATGTTATTACTTCTTTTATTTCAAAATAGAATGAACTTAGATGTGTTTGTAGTGTTATGAAATATGTAAATAGGTAAAAAACAAACAAAAACGTTATACCAAACTCTTCATGAAAGGGTTGAAAGCAATTACTTAGAGTAGTTGTGCATCCAACAAAATCCGCTATTTAAATCTTTACTATTTATCTGAAAATAATTTCTTTAGTAGCATGATACGTGTTGTTACAACTAAACAGGATAAATAAAATACGTCTTACAATATTACAAAGTATATTTACACTTATACTTGTCTTACATACAATACGGTAAAATATACACAAAATATGGCACAAGGCGATCGATTTCAACCAGTTACCCCGGTCATCATCAGGCCCAATCAGGGAATCTGTACTTAGATACATTGTCTCTTATGTAAGTACATTTACACTATAAGCCACAAATAAAATTATCTGTGATGGATAAAGGCAAATTGCATAAACAGTACCAAAATAATTATGGTAACTTACGTTAGAAGATTTTTTTTTTCAAATTTATCTTAAAGGATTAGCACATCTAAATTTTAGTTTTACTGTTTACATCTAAAGTCTAACAGTGGAAGGCCATTTTTTGGAGTTAGGATGAGGTGAAGGGGCGACACATCCGGAGTTGGGGCGGAAGAGCTAAATTATTCACAGATTGAACATTAGACTCACATCGCAAATGAGAAATTACCTAGAGGAATTTTGGTATTCACTTTAAAAAGGCAGTAGGTATAGAACCCATTAGTTTTCATGGTTCTTAAGTTCAAACGGTGTAAATTATATTAAATTAGAATACATATACATTAACATTAATATCCTGCTAGATTATTTACTTAAATTTAAAACAATACCTTGACTGTTAATCTGCCCTACATGAATGGTGGGTAAACTTCTGTACTTTTCTTTTCTACACACTTCATAATTCCTATGACATACCACATAACTCTTAAAGTGTTAGTAGTCTTTAGTTTTCTTTAGAGCATCAAGTTAACTCCCATCTTTAATTCTATAAATTTACAAAACATTTTCTTCTGTATTTATTGTTTATTTTTTAAATTTAAAATATAATTAGAGTAATATTTTTTCCTATATAAGTATTTTTTTTAATATTTGGAAAATCACAAAGTTCATTGAAGTTTATCAATTGGATTTAATGATCTTGACTAGTAAAAAATATGTAATACTATTAAGAGTAAATGATGCTATATTTGTAATATCACATACAGCAGTATATGTATATTTAAAAACTGATTCAATTAAAAAACAAAATAAAGCTTTGTGTTTAACATACTTTGAAATATTATTGTAGAAAATCCATAGGGCCTAATAGGATTACCGGAGTTGCTTAGGGTATGCAATCAATGGAGGCTCGGACAAGTAATTTGCCTTAGAGGGAAGGGATAGGATAAAGCTATAATAGTTACATTTAGTAATACTCAAGAATATCTAGTAAGTCAAAAACGACAGAGCAAGGAGCAAGGATTACATGTTCAGCAATGGAGCTCATTTAAAGGTACTTAACATGGTCTATAACATTATGTGTAATATATAATAATATAATTCCAACGATGAACAACATTAAAAACTAGAATTTAATTTCTTTAATTACGTTAATAATAATATTTACTGTACTGGACAAAAAAAACATTATGAACTGTAAAGGCTTTTACAACAAATCTAAGTCTAAATATGTCTGATAATTATGATTTCGTTGTAACTTTTTGATTTAGCTTTGTTCATTTACATATAATTTCAACATATCTATAGTAAACAATTAAAAAAATTGTGATAATATGGGTCTTCTCAAAGAGCTTACGACTTGGCTCGTCGTATTTGGTATCATCAGTGCAGAACTATGCATACTGAGTTTAATTTTTTAATGATCTTATTTATTTTTGTGTTCCAATTGAAATGGTTATCTAACGTTAAATCCAATCCATTTATTTTAGAGATTTCAGGAATTTTCTCATTGTCTAATTTTATATTTAATCATTTGTCCTTATTTTTACAATCTTACATGTTGCAACCGTAAGTGGAGAATATTTTGTATTTGATTTATTCAATTACAGACCATTTTCATTATACCAATAATTTACTCATTTAAAATCAGTTTTAACGATAATTTTAGAGATTGAGTTAAGTCTATTGATAAAAAGCAAGCCGAATGTATTTCAACAGCAATTACAAGTTTTAATATTTTATTTGATGTCATTGATTATATTTGAAGATTTGTTAATTCATCTTAATTTTATTTCTACATGTGACTATTATTTTATTTTCAGGTTTTCATTTTATTTTTAGGTGCTGAACTTCAGACCTACACCCAGCTCTGTCAATATCATGTGATGAGGTGAACGTTACAAGTGTTATTCCAAAGCGATGACAAAATATTACAAGGAACCGATATGAAAACATCAAACCGATAGTCACCTACTACTAGAAAACTGCAATCTAACAGTTGTTTCAATAAATCAATAAGTAGCACTTAATTACATTGAAAGTGTTTTATAATTTTTCCATGCCATCCGCTTTGTTTGGTATGCAAATAATTTATAACAAAGTGGAGATGTTGGTGTAATGAACTAAATATTCTGACGGGACAACATATTAACATTTCTCATTCAGTTTATTGTATTCACTTCAATGCTGCAAAATTAAATTGAAAAACTATTTTAAGTACTAAGTTACTATCACTTAAAATTTGTCGCTTTTTACTAATAGCCCTGTATTTTATGTAAATTGAAAGATAGCATTTAAATTGTAATACTTAAAAGAAAAAGTTAGTATTTAATTTTGTTTTAATTAATTATTTATCTAGCATAACAATTTACAACATTTATAAATCATTAAACATTAATTATTTAGGAATATTTTGACCATTATAGTGTGGTGTTCGGTTTGACGTTTTATTTTAAAATTACTTTTCCTATTTATATTAGCATTAAAAATTGTACCAAGAATCTTTTTAAGAAGTCAGTTTCATGTAATATGTTTATTCGCACACACCTAAGAATAGCATATCTATACAACTGATCATATTCAATATATCATTAAAGAAAATAATTGAAATGCTCTTTGGGGAAGTTATATATAGCATGATAATAACAAATTTTGAATCACACATAATGTTCTAAAAGAGTAACTTTTCCTGAGACGAGAGACGGATGTGATAATTATTGATCTTGACTGAAAATTCGAAGTTAAAATATCTAATGAAGTGAAACATTTGTTACTGATGGCTAAATGTAGCCAGTTTAATGACAGGTAAGCCTATACAGAGCCGGGCGGGGTGGCCGTGAAAGTGTGAGACTCTTATTAGTGAATTTCCTTTGGAAAGTGAACTATTAGCATGACCCGCACGGTGAAACTTAAGCCCGGGACCACCATAGAAGTTCCTAACGTGACCACCTGAACACGTTTTGGGGGGTCGATCAAAATTTTATATATATATATATATATATGTATTACCTACACATAATAAAGTAAAATACAACAATAATTTCATCATTCCCTAAAACCTCCTAAAATTATGATATTTTTATACATTTTTATATAAAAAAACAAACTAGTAACCTCTATACAAAAACAATACCATAAAAAAACAGTAACAAGTAAATATAATGACATCTAACTGTTTAAAAAACAGACTAATACGCAAGTACAACATAAACCCAGCTCAAAGTTCACAAAGGCACTTCAACCCTAATGTATTTAAACAGCAATTACAAGTTTTAATATTTTATTTGATGTCATACGACACATCAGAATCGCAGTTGTTTTGACCTCTATCGGTTTGTGACAACTTCAGGGCATTCTGATGCTAACCATTTCAATATTATATTCAGATTATTGTTTGTTATTGGTGTATTATTACTATTATTAGTATTATTATAATTATTAGTATTATTATAATAATAGGGGATTGAATAGGGCAGCAATAAAATGAATAAACTAAGGACGTCTCTTTAGATATATTTGTTGAACCAAACAGATGTAATGTTATCAGGATGTACTTATAGGGATATGATGTTGTGTGTGTTGTTTGATATGATGTTGTTTAGTATTGGGTTACTTTAGGGTAATTCGCTGAGTGTGCAGGTGCCCACCATTCATGTAGGTACCGCACAGTAAGTGTGCGGTCGCATTTTTTGTCCGATTTACTTCAAATTTGGTAGGGACGTTCCTTTCTGTAATCTATTGGACAAGTTCGTTGGGCAAAACAATCGGAAAACTATAAACCCCTTTTGGGGATTAATCTTTCAAATTTCGACTTTTTGCGCCCACAAAGGGTCAGAAAAGCCCCGTATGTAAAATTAATGCATGTAAAAAGATGGGAATTAGTGAAGCGGAAGTTTTAAGCCCTCTCTCGTCATTCTAGCATACATATTTACCGAGTTATTAAAGAAAATGTGTTTCGACTAAACACAGTATGTTGTCTTATGGGGGTTTTACACTAGAAAAGCCTGTTATTACTTTGTTAGAGCACTTTTATCATCCCCAGCAACCTCACGCTTACTTTCAAGCCTCTCTGGACCTTCTCCTAACATTATAATGCGCAAAATTGTATTCCCAGCTTTGCAGGTAAATGAAACCAGGAGCATCAGAACAGCCAAAAAATTACTGTTTTCAGATTTTAATAAAAATTGGAATAAATGTATGTTTTTACACTGATTTTGAGTTTTAAAAGTTTTTAAGTGGAAATTCACTTCCCTCACGTCAGCGTGCTGCGTGCGAACTCGTTACTGTTCTGTGGTCTCGCCGGTCTCGGCGCTGCCTGCTGTCTCATCAGCTAATTGGCCCTTGATAAGCTTACAGCTGACTCAGTTTGTCATAATTAATATTAGCTGTTAGCGAATTTTCCCAATAGGGAAGAAGCTATTACCGTAGGTGGCATGGTAAGACCTAGGCCCGGGACCTTGAAAACTTTTCGTTTTGAGGTCCCCAGACCTCAAAAACACCATTCGTTCGAAACTGTATATGTAAGTATATAATACTATATGTGTCCGTGAGCACAATCTCTCGTAAAATTATTCGATTTTTATGAAATTTAGTATAAGCGTGTAAAGCAACATGTATGACTTTAAATTCAAAAACCAGCCAGATCGCTCCATCCAAAGGGGTATTTTGGGGGGGTTTGTACCCCAAGAAAGGGGGTTTTGAATTTTTACATATAATTTTTGAAATAGTCATATTTTAATTTTAGCCATTGGATTCAGCTTAAAAATACACACAATGTGGTATTTCGATCATTCCTCTACGTCAATTGGTTACCGAGATATTGAAAGTACTAAACACAGTACGATGTCTAATGTTATTCTTATGGAGGAAAATAAAAATGTTATATCTCGCTTATTTATGAACGTATACTGATGAAACTTGGTATACGGCTTCATCTGGTTGTGGTCTATTGATGTTTGATCAACAAAATAATTTTTTGCCAAAGGCTCTCGTAGCAGCAAACCTGCGTACTCAGCCCCAAATGTTATTCTTATGGATAATAACTAAATGCTATGTCTGCCTTAATTATAAACATAAATGAATAAAAGCTGGTATATGACTTCACCTAGATGAGTTATATTGATATTGGCATAAAAACCCATTGGTGTTCCTTGATGCAGCAAACCTGCATACTCAGCCCCAATGCCAATGCTATTCTTATGGGGAATAATTAAAATTGTATATATCGCTTGTTTGTGAATATATTTTTATGAAACTTGGTAAGTGGCTTTATTTAGTACTAATACATCTATATCTCCATTGGAAGTTCTCTGAGTATGCAGGTTTGCTGCGACGGGGTTATTTATAGGTTACACGTAGTTTCACTTTCAATTTGAAGGTTTTCAAAATATATTATTTTTAGCGTGATACTTGGTTATTGTTGTTGTGGACCTGAACTGTGATATTTTAGTTGATGGACCATTCAGTAGAACATTTATCAATTATGTCTGGACATGGGCTATATATATTGTCAATGAATAATGAACTAACTAGAATATTTCTAGATGGCTTTACATGCCTTGATAATGTGTTTTGACTCGTCTAAATGATAAAGTAAATACAATAGGATTTAATTACTGTGTTAGATTGCGTTACTTTAGGGTATTACCTGAAAATTGCTCATCACTCTCATGTAACATGCTGTTTTTATTAATGAAACTACACAATAAAATGAACAAAATTTTATGTTTAAAGTTGTCTTGAATAAACTCAATAACATTCTTCGAATCACAGATTTTTCTTTGGTTTATGATTTAAATTTGGTTTGGTTGCTTTTGAAAGTGTCATTCAAATTATTGCATGTGATGTTAACAAATATAGGTACCAATATTATCTTAAAAAGATTAAGTAAAAAGCTTTCTCATTCGTTAATGTTTCTACGGATTAGTTTCTCAACACAACTGGGGAACAACAGATTTAAAATGTACTATGGAGAAAATATCTCAACGTCTAATTTCTCAGGATCCGAAATGTGTATTTCATTTCTCATTCTTAAAGTCCAAAACTGAAATATCTCAGAATTGTAAGATTTTAAATGCGTAAAACTAAACATATCTGTACTTCAAATTTCTGTAAATCCGAAAGTATAGTCTGTGAAAGTATTAAACAGTTGATTTTATATTCAACTTTGTAAACAGTGTGTACTTTGGACTTGGTGAAATTATAATTAAAAGACATGCGTTTCTTTTAGAGTCCAAACGCAACTTTCTCTTTTAAGCGAAGGAAATGTGGACTTTGATTTTAATATGTATTGTACTTGCCTTGAAAATGATTTTATCGTGTCAATATATTTGCCCATGTGGGAAATATGTATACTTTAGTAAGTTCCAAGGGAGAATGCAGACTTTTAATTTATCTTAAGTTACAATGAATATTCTTTTGTTCAGTAGGTTCTTCCATTATTACTGAAATATGTATTTTTTATGTTTGATTATCCGTGCTATGCTATGATTTAGCATAAGTAGGCCTACACAGGTTTTACGGTTTGGTTCAATTAGTTATTGTTTTAATATATGTGTTATTGTCATAACAGTAATCCGGATTTTCTTTTTCTTTCACAGGTAATTTAATTATCTGAAGGTTGTCCCAAACGGGCTTAGCCTAGAGGAAATCTATATTTTTCACCAATGTGTGTATTGATTTACAGTTTTAATATATTTTTTTAACTGTTAAATTTGTTTTGTTTTCTATCATATTTAGTGAATAAAGTATTTTTCATTCATTTAATGTATATGTATCAATCATACCGTAAATAGTTTCCCTAAATATATATAACTTTTGATTTTATTACAGTATTTTAGCTGACGGGTCCAAACATCTTGGCATTTTATTTATCCCGTTAAAGATTGTCACTAAGAAGTACACAACAATATTAGTAAGATTGAATGTTCAATAGAGAAGACTTGAACAAAAAAATTATCGTTAACCCAAGCCTGAAATAATACAGTCAAACCTTGACATAACGAATCTGAAGAGAGTGAATAGGTAACAAAATGTTTAAATCAGAAATATGTTACAATGAGGTTCGTTAAATTGAGGTTAGGTAGCTAAGCTTTCGCTATATAGAGGTTCATAAACTTATTTATTAACCTCGTATCAACACACTAAATTGAATTTAACCTTGATAAAACGCTATGATTTACAGTACATAGCATGCATATTGCCAGTAGGTGTACTGTGGCATATCTACGTTTTATCTCAACGCTTTACTCAGTACTTGCACCGTTTTCGTTTGTCCGCCACCAGTATTCCACCACGGGGATATACCAACTGCGCTGCGCGGTCAGAAAATTCCTAATTACCCTCACCAGCTGCGCCGCGCGGTCAAAAGGGTCCCTCCTCCTGGTTACTATACAAACTGCGCGATGCAGAATAATATGACAAATTATACTGATGTACTTTATTCTTGGTTATATGTATGAATATTATTATTTAGCTAGAATGGTTTTTATTAAAGAAATATTTCCCAAATGCAACAAGTCCCGAAGTTTTGATAAATAAGGTCAAATAACACTTCACGACTATAATAAATGTTTTATAGTTAACCAAAGTGTTTATTGGTATTGAAGACGTTCTTAAGGTCTCCCTGGTCAGTATGGTAGAGTTTAGACTATTTTTAGATAACTATTACGAATATATCAAGGTAAAACTAGGAACTAATAACAATGTACACCACCATATTTGTTTAAATTTTGTGTAATATTTCTAAATGATGTTTAAATGTAAAACGTAATATACATTGAGATTCACGATTTTATATCTGTGTTGCCTCATCCATAATAATTTTTATATATAATTCAAAATCTGGTGGAAATGAATTTTTAATATATATATACAAATATATTTGTCACTAGATGTCATCATGACATCACGGATTTAAACTATCGTTTTATGGCTAAGACTGTTAAAATGTGCGGGTTTATTTTTATATGGTAAGGGAGAGTATATTTTTAATCACATGAAAAACGTTTATTGTTTTTCATGTGATCAAAAATAGCAAATAGCAAGTGAAAGATTACGATCGTTCGTTACGATTTTATTTAAGTAAGTGTTTAAACTACCGTAAGTCACCATACAACTGTTTTATTTCTGGTTGTTTAAATTTGTGAGTTATTTGCTGGAGATATTACTGACCAATCAAGGATTCCCGGCGCAATCCTCGATTTAAAGGGGCTCAAGCGTTTCCCAGCGCAGTTGGCATGGTCCTTTTTCTGGAATGTGGGGTACCTTCAGTGTTGCCACCAGGTAGATGAAATTTTACCCTAAACGTGTGATGAAATTACCCTAAACCTTTTGTAAATTACCCTAAAATTAACCTGAGAGTTGATTTTCTTCTCTAAAAGCTCAAAATACACTCGAGAGGTTTTTAAACATGATTAAGGCATAAAAAGTGAGGTAACGTAGCATTTAATACTCGTCTTTGGCCCTATATCACACATCAAACGAAGTATGTATTATAAATTCAAATAAATATTCTGTTGTTTATTCAGCGCTATTCTTAATGTGCTGGTATCGCTGATAATAGAAACTTGCTGATACATTTTATAACACAGAAATATATTTCTGTGTTAATAAAAAACACAGAAACTACCAATTGTATTACAGATGTATTTGGGAGTACTTTATTGTTTTGTAAACTTATTTCAGCTATACAAATTCGTTAATGTTATTTTTTCTAAATAATAATGCCCAGAGAATATGTTTGTCATCTTATTACTATTTGATTAGATCAATAAGTTTAATTGCAATACAATACATCACACAAATTTACACATGTTTTACCTTGTTATGATGTTTTCATGTGCGCTCACCTGGCTCACCATGGGTATTTCACAGGCATACAATACAATTTAGTTCCCAAATTAACCCGATATATTTTTACTGTTTTGGGTTTTCTATATTATTATGTTATGCCCAATTTTGGACACATAACATAATGTCTCAATTTTATCTGTTCGATGTTTGTAATTACATGCATCTTTAGTCAAATACTGAATATGATATAGGATTTTCATGCTAGTTATATCTCTTTTATAATATACTTTTAATTTACCCAGCACTTAATTTAAATGATTTAATTCCTGGAAAACCCATTTTACATTGCCAAAACATTAAATTTAAATTAAAAAGGGGCTCTAGATTTTACCCCAAAATTACCCTAAAAACTCCAATACCCTAAAATTACCATAAAACTCCAATACCCTAATATTACCCTAAAAAATGGTAACTACCCTAAAAGTGGCAACACTGGGTACCTTCCGAATTCCTATGACCGCGCGGCGCAGCTGGTAGTAACCCCTCCACCACTCGTATCTCGTATACGCACTTTCCACGGAAACTGACGCACTGACTGAGGATTCGAGTTGAGCCACGATTGATTTCTGGAATGTATGTTTGTTTAAGTTCGTAAAACTGGGGTTGAAGTTGAGACGTGGATATAAAGATGAAATTCGCTATAAAGAGTTCTACATTCAATAATTTGTTATATAGAGTTAAATTTACTTTTGCTTTAGAATATTATAAATTTGTTACATTGAGGTTTAAAACAAGATTTATTCGTAATGTAGAGGTATAATTTTTATTGTGTGTTATGGCAAGTTCAAAGGGATGTTACAAAATATTCATTAAATTAATGAAATCGTTATATTGAGGTTTGTTACGACAAGGTTTGACTGTAGTATTAATGTAATACATAAAATGAAAATGAATGTAATGTAATATATCAAATAATAATTATTGTAAAATTTATATGTATGTAAAATATGTATATAGTGTAAAAATGTCATTGAACATGAAAACAAATATGTCATGAATACAACTGAAATTGCAATTGCCCCCCCCCCCAATTATTTGTGGGAAATATTATTTTAATATACGGAAAAGTCACAATAATCACGATCACGACCGTTTTTGCCCCTCCAATCAAAATACTGAAATTACGCTTATGTATAATTGGACTAATACACCATGACGAAATTTAAATAATAATCTTTCGTTTACTTATATAATTTAAATTAACAAGGGCATCCAATGTAATACTTTAAAATATATACAACAAGGAATCGTTATGGCTACAATGTTGTTTGAAACTGTATTTTAAGATTTTAATTGTATACAAATAAAGAATTAGCCAGATTATTTCACAACAACTTCAACTTGGAGGGAAATGTCAAAATATTATTTAACTGAGACTTTGAGAACAACGAAGTATACCAAATGCAGATATATTTGAGAGACATTCATAATATGAATAACAAGTTAAGGCTTGAACCAAAGTTTGTTATAAATGAATTAAAGTTGGCGTGAGCACCGTCAAAGGTGTTGCAAAGCAGATTAAGTTTGTCCTCAATGAATCACTATACCGGTACTGTACGTTGTTCTCGGCTATTGTTTGTGGTCGGACAAGTTGAGCACCTGCAACGAACATGTTATTCTCAAACCCAAAAATAATTCTTCAGTATTATAATCATTTGAATATGGCAAGTACATTATACATATTTATTGTTATTGCATACCACTCAGGCAGACGTAATTGTATGAATAAATGTGTAATACAATTGGAAATAAATAAACTAAATAACTATTGAATGATTGCAGATTAGCTTATTTTTTAATTTTTTTATAGATGTTACCCAGTTTTTCAGCTTTTTAGATTGTTATACAGTATGGCCAAAACGTTATAGCTTCTTATTTGACGGATCACGGTCGAAGGGGCGTAGGGGAAAATACTAGTATAATTATGCTGTAGTTTAAAATTTGTTAGTGATTTGTTTCATTGACAGTTTAAACGTTTTTATTCTAATTCACACAAAATGTATAAAACTTGATACTATACTCGGTCTTATCACAGGATCTTACTTAATGTAAAATTATAAACGCTATACAATCGGTGGTCGAGTCTGACAGTTTATTTGTAAAAACCCTAAAAGGCAAATAGTGCTCACAATAAACTATAATTTTGCAGTACAATTTCACAGGTCCATCATTTCATGTTACCTCGCAGGTATACATAGAAATGAATTGAGCAAACAAATACAGATATTTGTTGTTTGTAATGTGTTTCTGATTAAATATTAACTCGCAATGACCCTATAAGCAACAGAATTTTCACTAATCGCAAATTTTAAAATACTGATATTGATACCAGTTAAACTAATGATAAATTAATTCTATGTTCTAGGTCAGGTGAACAGATAAATTCGTTATGTCTGACATAGAACATTAAGGGAATGATCCAATCTTATAGCTATCAGATCACAAAATTTCAACAATTGAGTGTGTTACTCTTAACTAGAAACGTACAAAATCTGGCATACACGGCAAAACGTGTTTTGTAAATTGGCTTTAGTTACAAACAAATTAAATGCAAAAAACTTGTATCTCTAATATAACCTCAAATCGCTATGACAGTTCACACAACGTTGTTAGGTATTTACACATAAAATTCAGTCAAATACACTACTTGCCTCAAGCAGACATTGTTAAAATTTAAATTTTCCCGGATATACTTATAGGCTACAGGTTACCATAGAAGCAAAACTATCAATAAGAGCAGATTAATAAAAAATACCAGTGACTACATATACAATTGTATATGTAGTCATTGAAAATACTCTACAGAAAGGAAATTGCCCCCGCCACTCTAGCCTTGCAACGTCATAAAAACAGCTGTTGGTTTACGGTCAGTGCTATCACCACTTCATTTGTAACAAATTTAATACCATCCGACATGGCAAAATGGTTCAGTGGTTAAGGTGAGAATTTGGTACGGTAAAGGTTCCCAGTTCGAAACTGTACATACATTATGGTTATCTTTTTGAAGAAATAAAATTGTTAATTATAGTGTTTCAACTGTTTGAACCAAAACAATAACATGTTTATTCATTTTTTTTAGTGTTTAACAAGTGTTACGAAATTACTTGTTTAAATTTAAAACGCCGTAAAAACTTCAAAACATTTGCAAATATTGGGGGCTCTTCGTTCGGGTGTCATAGTCTATACTTGTGAACGTTCGGTTACGACGAGTGGGGGTGCTATTTCCTCTCTGTAGTCTTGTATAACTAATTATCTCAACCATTTAAAGTTTCAGTTTTAGCGAATTTCCTCTATAGGGAAGAAGCTATTACCGTAGTCGGCATGGTAAGACCTTGGCCCGGGACCATGATAACTTTTGGTTTTGAGGTCCCCTTCCCCAGACACCAAAAACACCATTCGTTCGAAACTGTATATATATGTGTCCGTGGGTGCGATAACTCTCGTAAAAAGGTCCGATTTTGATGAAATTTTGTATAAACGTGTAATCCAACTTTTATTACTTTAAGTTCGAAAACCAGCCATATCGCTCTATTTAAAGGGGTGATTTGGAGGGGTTTTGTACCCCAAAAATGGGTTTTTTGAACTTTTTGCATATAATTTTCGAAATAGTCAATTTTAATTTCCCGTAGCAGCAAACCTGCGTACTCAATCCCCATGATATTCTTATGGAGACAAATTAAAATGATATGTCTCCCTTAATTAAGAACATAAATGAATAAAACCTTGTATATGACTTCACCTAGTTGAGTTATATTGATATTTGCCTAAACATCCATTTTTTCGTTCCTTGTTGCAGCAAACTGCGTACTTAAGCCGCCATGTTATTGTTATGGAGAATAATTAAAATGCCATAAATCGTTTATTTATGATTGTATATTGATGAAACTTGGTATGTGGCTTTATGTGGTATTAAGATACATATGTATGCATTGGAAATTCGCTTAGTATGCACGCTTGCTGCTACGGGGGTATTTTATAATATAATAATAAAAATGATGAACTTCTTTGTAATTAAATTTAATAACAAAAACTATTCCTGACATCCTTTAAAAGGCTTAGACTGGAAAACAATGCCCCATTAACTGGGTATAATCAACCAACATCATAAAACAACTTAACAACCACGACTATTACAAATATTCCAAACATTATAACTAAGTAAAAAAACAAAACTTACATTACACTAAAACATCTATCATTCTGTTACAAAAATGTCTAGTTTCATATTGTTAACTAGCATTTGCTGATTAGGCAAGAAATAGTAAAATCTTACAAGTATAATGAAATGCCGGTGTTCTTAAACAGTTTGTTTACTTATCTATTATGAAAACACCATTTGTCATCAAAATCATTAATCAAGACAACAGTAGGGTATCTTATTCAAACTTTGTTGATTAGTTTTACCAGTCTTCCGAGTGCCAACCGCATCCTTTTATGAAATTGCTATGTAAATTGCTTGGGTGTATTGCTGTTACTGTACTGCAAAAGCTGAGAGGATGCGGTAGAAAGTAATTTTATTTTATTATTTATTACCGCATACTCTCTGATTGTGCAAATAAATTTAAACCGCCCCAGCGGTTAACATGGCAATTTCATTAAACACGATACTGGCTTATAAATGTCTGATTAAGTTTGTTCTTATTTCAATATGGCAGAGTATGCAAATTTGTTTAATAATGCAAATATTTGAATTCTCGTGGTTTTCTTACACTTAATGTAATTTATTTTTAGCTAAACGAGTTTGCATTAAGCTCATCTGACTTGTGGCGAGTAACATTCCAAATCATAATCTATAAACAGATACATTATGTACGTAAATATTCTTTCAAAACCTTGGACAACTTAATATTATTTAAAATATACCATGTTCTTTTAGCCTGTGTTTAAAATATAAATTCCTCCTGTGTTGGTTTCAAAGCAATTACGATTCATTATAATACAACGTGCCTGATGATAAATTCGTGGATTTTTTCTTTATGTTTTTATTTTTTTCATATTTGTCGCCGTCTCTCATGTTTTGTTTTCAAATCTGTGGCGTTCCTTGGCATATGCCTACCACATAGATTCCTTGGCATTTAGTACATCGCACTTGCTTATCAGAATGCTAAATTTCATCAACATTGTTTCATTTGTGTGGTTTATAGGTGTGTACAAAACAACCAGACACACAGACTGACAGACATCACGACGAAAACCACTTTTTGGGGTTCAGGATGCGGTAAAACCAATATTTGACCCAATAACTCAAATTAAATCTAGGAAAACAATACTTCACATACGCTACTGTATAGAGGGAAGAAAGTAAAACTATGAGAAATAAGTTTTCTCCTTGGGAAAATTGATATTAAAATTCGCGTCCATTGTTAGATTTATAATTGATTTGTTTCAGTGAATTTTCCCACATGAAAAGACTATTTGTATGGTCGCCGTGCTAAAGTACTATACTAGAGTATTTTAAACTTGTGTGGTTGAGGGAAATCAAGAGGAAGCTACGGAATGAATTCATTGGCTGTGGACAGGAGGTGCATTGTTGCCACTGCCGTCCCCCAACCTCCTACTCACAATAAATATTTCCCCTTACTCCTCAAAAGGTTAAATTACCTTCATCATTCTATATTCTTTTAGTCATCTGCTCACTAATAAACCAAGGAATATGGTTAAAACTGAAGCATGTTATTAGTTATTCCTTCCCCTCTCAGACGACAGTTATTTCCATTCAACAAATAGCTTGTTAGGTGACTGGAAGCCTATGGGAAGCTATGATGACCAACCATCGTATACACGTTTAGTGAAGATTGTGATATTATAACTATTAGTAAACTGCAATTTAAAAACATGCTTAGATAAATATGTAAATATAACTAATCAACATGAAGATCGATTGTGATATATGGAAGTAATTTCCAAGCGAAGTTTAGTATCGTACAAAACCAAAAACTTAAGCTATACATAAATCATAAATGGTTATTTCACTGCCAATTTAGCCGATTAATATACTCATTTGAAAGTTTAAAATATTTCAGTTATGTTGGGGGTCAGTGATGTAGTGTTTTACCTCTTTTATAAGCCAGTCTACATGTACCAAGACCAAGTGGTAATATTTCATTCACGCTAAAATATATAGTAAAGAGAATAAGTTACTATAATTAATTCAAATCTGAACTCTCTCACCCACACTGACCTACGTAAACTCACATACCAAATTCTGAAACTGACTGGTTATGCGAATCTACCCTTGCTCAAACAAACTTAAAACACGTAACTATTATTGTTTTAACTTTTCCTTTTAGTTTTGATTATTAAAGTGACTTGGTTCACTTCATATTTAAAAACGATTTTCCTTTGATGAATAAGGGGGAAATTGGTTCAGTTTCACGCAATCACAGGCGACATTGTTAAAAACTGTTCCATACGAAACTCAGTGTCTAATCAAAGAGTGAACCCAGACAAACAGAAAACGCGGTCGGCAACGTTGCTGCATCGGTTTCGAGAGACACGCTGCAGTAAAAACAAAATATACTTAGAGGCTGCTTGCCTTAGACCATTGTTGTAACAGGAATTACCGAGCAACTATAGCACACCTACATTAAATTGTACAGTTAAAATTCTTCTCGTAGGTCCATTTTAGTTATGTAACAAATGGTAATGGTAAAGAATTACCCAAGTAATGGTAAAGAAATTTGTCATGACATACAATTTAGATAAGGTAAAAGCTGCAAAAAGTTATTTCGGCCAAATTTTTCTTTAAAAAAAGCATAATCCTTAGGTACTGTTAGATAGTACATTTATATTGTGATCAGATTGCACACATTTAAGCAACAAACACAAAATGATTCATCCATAATTTTAAATTATTGTTTGAAAAATGAACATTGACTCACTTAAAATATAAAGTAATTTTTAATTTTTCGTTGTTAAATTTTAATCTTTATTCCGCTAATACAACGTATAAGAGAAGGTAATTAAACAGTCTGTATAATCCTTCATCAAACACTTGACTGTCATATTACGCAGTGTAAAAAATTTAATATTAACATATTTGTAACAGATTTGTTATTTGTTCTGTATAACTTATTATATATGGTTTTGATGCTGTAAAACAAATTTTTACAATTATTTACTTAAATAAATTTATGGATTTCGCTATTGGTTTGTTATAGTTCCTCTCATGAAAATTATATTTGAACTGCAATCCAAATTCCTAACAATTCCAAATTAATACGATTTATATCAGTTTACATTGAAGTGAAATAGTTTATCATGTTTACTTGTTAAAATGGCCTGTCCTTATCATTTTATTATACACCAGTTTTAAATGTCTTTCCTTAGTCTAAATCCAAACGTAATAATATGCTACATTTTTCACCACAACGGATGTTTGCTATTTACTGCATCATCTTCGTTCACTGGCAAAACATGTCTAGTTTGATTAAATATTTAATAAATGTAATATTTCAAAGTTTTTTGATTTTTGTAGTATTCAAAATAATTTATATAAATATAAACAGTAAAACACATTCTCTTCGCCATTTCATCTGCTGCTACTTAGTTAGTTATGATCTTGGAAATTACTACAAATAGGCATTTATTTTCATAGGTACCTGCACAGTTGGACTGTTATCCCTGTTATAAACTAGGCTTTGCAATACTGTATAATTTATTCCGAGGTATGGGATAAGGCTGCAGAGGAGCATATACAAGCATATCGTCAATAGCGTCATTTTTAAAATCCCATCCGACTTTTATCCTAAGTGAATAATAGTTTATGGTTATAAGATGACATTTCTCAGTAATGAAATTACTTGTGAATCTTTGCACTTGCGAGTGTTGTCGTGGTCAGAACCATCAAACAAGATAAATATCAAAAGTCATTATAAAATAAAATAAAAATTTGATTTTGTAATATTACTTAATATTTCCAAGACCTAATCGTGGTATGTTGTAATTCTGCTGCTAAACTGCAAATAGTTACTAGAGCTAAAGAAAAATGTTTTACTTCAGCGATCATTAATGGCGATAAAGGTGAGAAAGAAAGCGTTTCTTTTTCAAACTGGCAATTTTGTACTAAACACGCCAACACGACTGGTCTCTCTTCTTACTGGAGTTTTTGAGGATTTTGAGATTGGATGAGCAAAGTAGTTTGTTTTATATCACAGCAACGGTTATCAAGGAAGATTCCCTAGAAACATAGAAATTTCTTTATCCAAATTTATTTTAATACAGTTCATAACCTAGCCATAACCTCATTTCAATACAATCATCTAACCTAGTCGGGCAATGAACCTACTCGTAAATTCAGAAACTCGGTATATTTTACAGTATTTAAGAATTCAGAAAACATATTGTTGGGGTATTTAGAGCATAATTAGCAGTTATAGTAGTACAATATTTATTGGGTATGTGGTTTCCTGCAATTAAGTTGCCAATTCACAAATGAACAATATTCACTTTTTGTGCACCCTATGTATCCAGTTTTCTGTTTTGTATGTATGTACTGATGTAAGATACAATGTAATTGACGCATTTTGTTTATCAGCATATAAAATAAATAAATCTGTTACATCGTTTAAGGTAATATAACTAACTTGAGATAGTTTTCGGAAAGTGGCATTATAAGAAAACATATTTGTCGTGATATTTTAAAAATTTTGTTTACTAATTAAAATACAGTTCAGAGCTACATAAATATAACATTGGTTTTTTATACACATAATGTCTGGCTTGGATTGCATTTGATGTTGTTTTAAACAGAGCAATGGATTGATGAGTGACAGGTAAAATGTTGATTTACTTAAACAAAAATTAATAATTTAAATTCAAAAATATGTTAAAAAAGAATCTGGTTTATGAATGCATCAAGCGTATGTGATTACGCTTATTTAACTTGGATTAAAAAATACACCTAAGGACTGTAAACTTGGATATAAACTATTTTACTATTTTTCTCGGTTGGCAATAAGATTTCAAGTAAACACAGTTCAATTTGTTTTTTATGATACTGAACCTTTTTCAAGTTTTATGGATAATTTTACTAGTCAATTTTGATTACTTATTTACCAAGTTTAATACTTTATCCGGAGAATAATCAAAGCATTTTCAGCGAAAAACTAGTTTTGTTAGTTGGGGAGCACACGTCACGGATTACAATCTAAAAGTGTGAATTACTACAGTGAATTAACTTCATAATTCAGTTGTTTAATATATAACTAATTATCATCCATCTAGAAATAAGCCAACTGATAATATAAGTATGCCTTGGAAATTCATTGAAACATTCGATGTATTCCTCATGTAATCTTCTGTATTCTTCTTGTTCGTCCTCGTTTGTAATTTAATTTAAGTGAACACGAACTGTGTTTTTACATCAATATTTAAAGTACCTAAAGTTTTGCTGGAAATGTCTGTAAACGAAGAAAAATACTTACCTTACAATTACTATAGTTATAATACGAGGCATAAAGTCATTTGATCGTATACAATTTGTTTTTGTCCGAAAACCCAATTCTTGTGAGCTAGAGTTTCAAACCATTAAAGTTATAACACTTTGTTTTACTGCAATATTACTATAACTATGAATGGTTAGTATTAGAATTGAAATCAAAACTATAAAAATTGGCAAATCTCTTTGTGTTTTATTAAAAACCAGTACCTATGTGAAGAATAAATAACACAACTTGAATAATCTTTGAAAAATATTTGCTTGAAACGGTTAATTAAACAGTTGAAACAGAACAGCTTGTAAATATTTCTTTATTTTTTCTCTAAATTAAGATACATATTGTCATTAAACATCTTTCGCCATTTAACTTAGAGTATACGTATTTTACGAACATGACATGTGTACAGGAGGTGCATTATTGTCAAGACTATGGGTTTGTTCAGTAGAGTTCTATGAGTTGAACACGTTAACTGAACTACTACTCGCTGCGCTACTCGCTGCTAGGTTTCTGGATACTCTCTGGTTTGCAACTGTATCTAGATGTAAAATAATTTACACGGTATTGGCGAATCAACTAGAGAATTCAGTCATACAGACAAAGATGAAACCTGGCTCGTTAATAGGTATTACAATGACACCGATTGATAATTTCAGGTGTTCGGCTCAGAATGAATGTAGAGTAACAATGTTTTAAATCCATCCGTTTTAAGAAAACATCGGCAATTTGGAGTTTTACTAAACTTGTTAAATACTGTTCTTAACTTTGATAGACTTTACAAGTAATGGAGATGAAAGTTATATCTGCCATTTCAAAACGGCATTGTAACATTTTCACTGGTTGGTCACACGTATCATATAAAGCCCAGTCAATAAAGGTTTTGTGTCGGAACTAATTAGCGAAAAGCTGATTTTTTCATGGATGTTAGTTGACTATATAAGGTATATATTCTGAAAAGTCCCCGCCCCTCCCCCTCTTGCTTCCCCCCTACCCTCTCTTAAAGTTCAATTTTGTAAGACTTCAGTTTTTTGTCAATATCAGCGAGGTAAACAGCGATAAAGTCATATTTTTTCATTATTATAATCCTCATAATATTCTCTATCAAAAGTGCCCATATAGTATTATCAATAAAATGATTTTTTTTTGTTTAAGTTCCAAAATTTAAATTCTCTATGTAAATAATGACATACATGTTTAGTTATTTTTCTTTGATATTAGACAATTTATGAAAAAATGTCACAAATAAAATTATTGGGGTGTTTTACAATTATTAAAATGATATAAGTTTTATGAATGTGTTAAGACACCCAGTCGACATAATCGGCCCGACAAAGGGAGGCGGTGCGGGCGCACACACGCTCGCAGGCCGGACCAGCGCGTTGGCATGTTAGTGGTTTTGAGGCACAAGCTGCAGCAAAAGCCTACTTTTTAGTTAAAAGTAAAACACCCCGATAAAATTTTCTTACACCTAAGCTTCCTAGGAAAATTCCAGGAGAATATGTCTGCTAGTTATTTGAATTGTTTGTTGTCAAATGTGAAATGTTTATAAGATTGTTTTGACGGTTAGTTGCTTTGAAGTATGAACTCATACAACTCACATTGATCGCAAGGAACTATATAGGACTAAAACTGTCATTAGAACTTCTGTGATCTTACCCTAGGTCAATAAGAAATTCTCCGCAAATGATCACACATTTGTTATATCGATTTCTTCTTCCTCTTCGACATCTTCTTGAAATACTTTAAGGGCAGATTATTTAGTTCCTTTTCGTAGCGAAATATCGTCAAAAAGGGATGTGAAGATAGTTCATATTAAAGGTAATATTTTAATCTTTGAGGGCTATTACACACACACAGAGGATTCTATTGAAGAGCTGTTGTGAGTTTGTAGGCATTTCTTTAGATCTGACTTCAATAGATTTTTGTGCTAGCTGGGTCTAACCATGTCCTTTCTTTTTAAAGTCAGTTTCATTAGTGATTTTCCTGCCATTCCAGGTCCAGATTCCTTGGTAAATGGATTGTGCAGCCTGAACCACATATTAAATTTATCAATATTGGCTTGATCTCTAATCGTCTTGAATTTTTAAGCTCAACATGTTGTTCCCTGTGAGTAATAAATACGTCTAAGAACTCTTCGATGTAAGGTTAAAGCAAGGCTTGTTTGTATAGGTGAAAGAAATTACCTTGGTCTTATGGCAGATACTTTTCCATACTTTATAACAAGGCATTTCTAGTCAAATTTATGTGATTCAGGTAGCCTAAGTTTTTCTTTTCTTTTTTGCAACTTGTGATGTACAAATTTCCTGAGTCTCCAGAGATTTTTTACACCGGATTTATTTTTTCCCAAATATAGATGGGAATTAAAGTTATAGTTTTTCCTTTGTATGTCTTCCTTTATTATCGACACCGCGTCTAAAACAATCCTCTTTCTCTCTTCTTCTGGATATACAACCCTATTTTTGTACCACTGGTTTATAATTTTATGTACATTATTAGCAAGACAAAAACAATTTTTCTTCCGTAAACGTTTGTTATTGTTAGGCTTTCTTTAATTTAAAGTGTTCTTGAATAAGAAAGACCACATCTTAGAGCTGTGATTTGCTAATTTTCCACAGATAACACATCATATCTTAAAATCAAAAGTGTCATGTTGGTTTCTAAACATCTTGGGGTTGCGCGCACACAACACACAACCGACTGGCCGGCTGGGCCTGAGACTCGACCCTTGCACTATTCAACAGTATCCTCTGGTCAAATCGCTTTCGCTGATACAACCCTATCATACATACATCAACTTAAAGCTAAGAAAACCAGTTAACTTCATTATTCCAACAATTTTGTTCGATTGCTGGACAGTTTTAACTATGCCTAATAAAAGAATAAAACATAAAAGCAAATTTTAGATTTTTCGACAATTTATTTTAATAGTGTCGCATATACTCAGTTAACATCTGACAAAATTTCAGCTTTTCACTAATTACTTCCAACAAAGCCTTATTTTTCACCTTTATTGACTGGGCTAATACCCACCGACCCGACGTTACTTTTCAGTTTGAAAGAAAGATTCAAATACCGGCCACCGCTGTAGCTTCACCCTGCAAGACCAAGTACAAAATCGTGTGTACATTAGTATGGTCTTAAATCAACGCACAATATACCTGACAATGTTAAATTGCTGTACGTTTGTACTTTAACATATTCTTTTTCAATATCTTTACTAATTTCGCAGTATAAGTATATACGCACATTTTTAACTTTTCTTTACATAGAAAAAAAAACTTCAAGTAATATTAAAGATTAAAGTAATTATTAATAGTTTTAAAGAATAATCATTGTATTTTGTCCACTAATTCTTCGTCTTATAAAGTGTTGTGTCGCATGAAAGCAACTATTCAACATCCAGCAATAGCGAACTCGTTCTAATTATTTTGACCCATAGTATAGCATATTTCAGTATAGCCGCCACACGGATCTGATAACATTAAAGGCTGTACAAATTATGTGCAGTATTAGGAAACTTTATCACGATAGAAATACACTCCCCGCTCACAATAACCAGTTGCAGAATAATTTCAGAACCAATAATATTTAAAAATCGTATTGTTAAAATTGTTTTCAACATTAACGGTGATAACTATCCGTCGTGAAAAATACTATCGATTTCGGAGAAAGCAACGTTACAGGTTTTTACGCAAGTAATGTGCAGAATATTATTTAGTAATAAAATGAGCTAGACTAATAGTACAGAAAATAATACATCAATGTTATTATTACCAGACCATTCCTAATATAATAAATAAACATATAATGCCAGCTACCACACATTATATACATACGCGAAAAACATTCTGACGGACTAACCGTCTCTTGGACGGTTATCTTTGATGTTGATTGTAGATGTTTGGGGAATTTGAATTTTGGTTTTAGTTCACACTTTTTTCTTAAATGCGAATTAGAATGCATTTTTAATACGTTTATTATGTTTGTATTTTGTTGGGGGTTAATGCATTAAAAACTTCTCAAAAAGGGTTTTCCTAAGAATTCAAACAAATTTCTAAATTGTGTGAAAATAATGTTTGACGTAAAAATCATATTTATCCCCAGTCACGCGGACGGCCCACGAGGAGTCGGAAGCAATTTTTAGTTATCAGCATGTTTTTCGAGATTGATATCTTGTAGTCTCTTTTAACATAATTCAATTCTGCAAACCCAATCTCAAAAGGTGGAATCAATACAAAATGGTCGCGGGTTGAAGTTTCCAAAACGTTCAATTTTTGATTTGTTAAAGATGAGCATTGTTTCTTACTATGGGCAATTACAATAAAACTCATGAAATAAATATAATTTCCAATACACCATATTTTGCGGCAATTTGACACTCTTCCCTTTCACTGAGAAACGGCTCAAATGGAGTTTGAATTAATTGTAAGCAAATGGCAAGATTTACTTAAAATAAAAAATGTATATATCAGTTTAGAATAATGCCCCAAACCGCACTTCAAATGGTTGAGTAAATCAAGAACGGTTTTCATTCATTTTAAACAAAGAATGAAAATGTTCGGATTTAAGTAATTATCTTATCTTGGTTTACAATGTATGTTCGAAGTGTTCCCCTTGGAGCATTGTTCTGCACTTGTAATTCTTCACTTATTCTGTGAACTTGTCCTCGTAACCTATCTTACATACTGATGTAATTGTTTAAGTCAATTTTATATCCTGATTAAATCAGTATGTTTCATCTGTCCATACTGTACAAATGTGCCATAATTGTCAAAAGCTGTTTTAGTAAGCAAGCTATTTTAGAACTATTTACTATTGTGATGTTAAAACAAATTACAAAATAAGATGACAGCCATAGTAAAAAGCTATAGAAGCTTCAAGGTCAAGCTTTAATTATTTGATGTGGCTTTTATTAAAATGTGGTATATATTATTTTATATCAACATAAATCACCTATTTTGCATAAAACTGCATTTATGGATGAACTTAAAACTGCTACTGTCCTTGACTTGACTAGCCTCCTATTTGTAAATTTATGCCACAAACAACTCAAATTATACCCTATCCAAAATCATCCCAATAGTCAAGAACTTGATACAATAGTTCTAGTACAAAAAGTATGCAAAATTGTTAGATTCAGATAGGAATCAAAATATATTCGTACAGAATAACGGACTTCGGATTGTTTATAAATATAAAAGGAACACCCAAACTTAAAATCAACCGTGTTTGTTTTCTTTGGATTTCTGTTCTTTGCACCTTTACGAATGGCTAAATAGTGGGAATCTTTATTATGATTCTGTTAAACTTCGGTAAAAATGTACTTGACAGATACATAACTTGTAACAGAGCATCACATAGTCTTCTATCGCTTCAAGAAGTGTTTTAAGCGCGCTTAGTAAGGTATCTTATACCAGCGTACTTCAACTTATTAGCGAATTTCCCCTATAGGGAAGAAGCTATTACCGTAGGTCTCATGGTAAGACTTAAGCCCGAGACCATGATAACTTTTTGTTTTGATGTCCCCAGATGTCCAAAACACTATTCGTTCAAATTTATATATATGTATATATATATCTATATATATATATCTATATATATATATATCTATATATATCTATCTATATATATATCTATATATATATATATATATATATATATATATATATAGATATATATATGTGTCCGTGAATGCGATAACTTGAGTAAAAAACGTCCGATTTCGATGAAATTTGGCTCAAATGTGTAAACTGACATTTATGACTTTAAGTTCGAAAACCAGAAAAATCGGACCATGGGAAGGGGGGTTTATGGGGGTTTTAAATTTTCCAAAAATCAGTTTTTTGCATTTTTTACCCTAAAATTTTTAAAACACTTAATTTTGGTTTTTACCATGTTATAGAGCTTAAAAAAACAAATAATATGGTATTTTGAATTATTAACCTAGGTTAAGTGGTTGCGGAAAAAATCCAAAAAACATGCTCATAAAATCTCCCATGTTAATCTTATGGGAAAAAGGTTTTTGGCTTTTCCTCAGTTAATTTTACTTTAAACTTCACATTTTCTTTTACCAATCACTTCAGCTCCACAAAACAATCATTTTGGTGTTTAAATTGTGATTCTACGTCAAACCGTTGCAGAGATATTCAAAGTGCTAAACACAGTACGTTGTCCAATGTTATCCTTATGGAGAATAAATAAAATTTGATATCTTGATTATTTATGAATGTATATTGATGAAATTTGGTATGTGGCTTCATGTTGTACTGGTATATTGATAATTGCACAAAAAATAAATGTTTTGTTGACTGTCCCCGTAGCAGCTAACCTGCATACTCAGCCCTAATGTTATTCTTATGGAGAATAAGTAAAGTTTTATATCTCCCTTAATTATGAACATAAATTAATAAAACATGGTAAGTAGCTTCACCTGGTTCAGTTATATTGATAATTGCATAAAAACTCATTTCTTATCTTCCTCGTTGCAGCAAACCTGCGTACTCAGTCCTAATGTTATTCTTATGGGGAATAAATAAAATGTAATAAATCACTTATTTATGAATGTATTTTTGTCAAAATTGGTGAGTGGCTTTATGTACTAGTGAGAAACATATCAATGCATTGGAAATTCGCTGAGTACGCAGGTTTGCTGCGACGGGGGGTATTTTAACTTGTCTTTTCCCACTTTTATTATTTTATTTTATTTAAGTCTTAAGCCTCCAGCTACCCTAATTTTCAATTATTCAGAGTTAATGACTCAGATATATAAATCTAAGACATGTCTTTATTGACTATACCTTTTCTTTTACCCGGGTTATTTTTAATAGTCTTGTTTATCGATAGATTGGGTCTGAAACATTCTCCAGAAACATTCTCTGATTGGGCCTGATGATGACCGGTGTAACTGGTTGAAATCAATCGCCTTGTACCATCTTTTGTGTATATTTTACCGTCATATATGTAAGTACAGTATAAGTGTAAATATACTTTATAGTGTTAAAAGACGTATTTTATTCATCCTGTTTAGTTGTAACAACACGTATCATGCTAATAAAGAAATTATTTATCGATAGACAAAACTTAGACTACTTTTATTATGAAGAAGGGACCCGTTTCACATGGGAGCGCAGTCCAAGTCGGTAACCATTAAGAATGTCGTAACAGCGTGAAATTATTACGTTCCTTTCATAACAAGTGTTGTAAATGAGTTAACAGCTTGCGTGTCCTATAAATGTTCCGGTTTTCAGTTATAAGATATTTAGATATTTTTCGATTTTCATTGATGACCAAAGGATTTATTAAGGCTTAGTAACGTATTGAACGATTGGAAGTACGCATAGAATGTCTAATACTTCTGACCAAAACTTCACTTGTTAAAGGTTTACTTTTGTAGCAACTGTCTGTATGGGCTCTTGAATGAAGTTAGTTAATTAATTTTGTTAGATTGGTTGAAAATATATTATTTATGTTAGCATTTCGTGTGTCTGGAAAAGTAATTTCAGTGTCTGATTCGAAAAACACCCATTAGAACACTTAATGTTTAATAAGTGATGCAAAATATCGTTATAAACCAAGTGTTAAATCTTATTATAAATACATTTAGTTTTATCAAATTCCATCCCACATGCTTTTGCTAACCTATATTGAAAATAAAAATTTTGTAGAATATTATTTACGGATAAATTATTTTCTGAAATTTGACTGCCAGTACACACGGTGGCCAGGTTTTCGTGTGTTACCTGATGTATGTAGCTGTAGGGTGGCGTCGGCGGGCGGGGTGTGAGCAGTAGCGCGTCGGGACGGTGTGTGAGCGCCGCAAAGCCGACAACACCTCTTATACCCCCGAGCCGCAGCCCCATCGCCCACGGGGCTTCGGCCAAAAGTCAAATTGCAACTGGTAATTAATCCTACGCATTGGGTATGAAGGAATCAAATTCACTAACTCAATTGTGTAAGCTTGGCTTAATTTTAAAATACATCCAATATTAAAATTGAGTTGTTCTTAACATAATTATTAATTACATATTTTAAATCTTTTTTTATACCATTTTATAATTTATTAATAACGTTTTATTGTTAGTCTTTATACTTGCGTTTCCATTCTATAAGATCCTGGATATAGTACACAACACATTTTTCATATTTTCATTCATTTAATGTCTATAACAATTATTTTCAGTACTATAAACTTAAATAAGTGGAACAAATAAGGGCGTTCATTTATTTTAAATTGTATAATTGAATCGAAAGGTATAATTTTCGAGGTTTACCTGAGTTTGTGTGTTATAGCAAAACACAACACATACTCGTTATTCAGAACAGTAAACATTTTAAAATCTTTTATATAAGAGATAATTTTTACCTTTTTTCAACGCCAATGGCATTTTTGTTATGAGATGATAGAAACGCTTTTAAGGAAAGCGGTCCAACAAACCCCTCAAATTATATGTGACCCTTTGAACCGAAGTCCAAGATGCTAACCGTTAGGCCGTTAGGGATTTTATATTTTACACATTTAATGTTTTTTTCTAAAATCTTGCTCTGCACTTGTCCTTTCTTTGCACTTAATCTTCCTCTCTCTAGGTAATGGCGTTTAAAGGCGAATGAACAATTCTGGTTCATAAGGTTCATTGGTATGGTTTAATTTCTCATACCGGTAATCTTACCGTGGAGAGGATCGCTGTAGGTTACGATATATATTTTACTTAATGCTGTTAAACCAATTATCTATATAAAAACTTTGGAGTATTATACGATCTTAATAACTAAAAGGTGGTTTTAATTTCCTTAACACAAAAACGATATTAGTACTCTTTTTTAAATCGTTGAACAAAATTTGTGGTACAAAGGAAAGTATTAGCTCCTCCCACTCGGTGGGAAATGTAAGTTGAATGTAATTGTTGTAAACTGCCACAGCAAATAAGGATTAGGAAACCCCCGGGGTACATACGAATGTCTCCCGCCCACCCTCGCGATGGTTTAGCATTCAGAATTTGTAAAGTCTTCGAGTCGGACGCGCCAAAACAAACACTTATACCTAATAAAATGTTTGTATAGTTTATTGGTTGTTTGTCATATTAATAAAGCTTAAGCATTTCTATCTCACAGGCTTGAGAATTTAAAGACAGACACATTTGTCAGGCTGGTCATAATTAAACTTAATTTTGATTATTACCTAACAAGAAAAAGCAGGTTCTTGGGTGTTTTGATATAAGTTTTTTTTTTTCTTTACTTCCTAACTCAAACGTTAAGTTTTCGCCGTTTATAAAATTTCTTTCAAAAGTTATTCTACTTGAGTATCAATTCACTAACAATTTAACCAACATTCGTTAAGTCAAGGTCTAAACAAGTAAAAGATTCATCCATCAAAATAAAACGTTGAGGGTTATTATAGCCAGTGGTGATAATATTTGGCCCATTTGGAGAATGTATGTAGAACGGACAAAATGTAAAAATACTAATTAAAAACTCTTTTAAAAATTATTTTGAAAATGTTACAAAAAACAGCCTAAAAGGAATAAAGTGGTGTTAGTTATCGTAGGTCCTGGCTGAATCCGTTGTGTATGCTGCCCACTAAAGGAATTATACACATATTTTTAATTCGATTAAAATATATCCAATTGAATCCCTGGGCTGAAACATCATTCTTCTGAGGTTCTACTGTTGGTAGCTTTCTGATTGTATATCTTTACTAGCTGTTCCCGCAGGCTTCGCCCCGCAAATAATAATTTATAAATACCCCCGTAGCAGCAAACCTGCGTACTCAGCGAATTTCCAATAGATATATAAATGTCTTAATAATACATAAAGCCACATACCAAGTTTCATAAAAATATATTCACAAATAAGCTATATGCACAATTTTAATTATTCTCCATAAGAATAACATTGGGGCTGAGTACGCAGGTTTGCTGCAACAAGGAACACAAAAAATGGGTTTTTATGCTAATATCAATATAACTCAACTAGGTGAAGTCATTTACCAGATTTTATTAATTTATGTTCATAATTAAGGGAGACATAGCATTTAATTATTATCCATAAGAATAACATGGGGCTGAGTACGCAGGTTTGCTGCTACGGGTGCCTTTAGCAAAAAAATAATTTTTTTGAGAAAATATCAATATACCACAACCAGATGAAGCCATATACCAAGTTTTGTCAGTATACGTTCATAATAAGCGAGATATAAAATTTTTCTTTTCCTCCATAAGAATAACATTAGACAACCTACTGTGTTTAGCACTTTCAATATCTCGGTAACCAATTGACGTAGAGAAATGATGAAAATACCAAATTGCGTGTTTTTTTAAGCTGAATCCAATGATAAAAACTAAAATTTTATTTTTCAAAAATTACATGTACAAATTACAAAAAACCCATTTTTGGGGTAAAAAACCCCCCGAAAATACCCCTTTGGATGGAGCGATCTGGCTGATTTTCAAACTTAAAGTCATAAATGTTGCTTTACACGTTTATATCAAATTTCATCGAAATCGGATCATTTTTACGAGAGTTATCGTGCTCACGGACACACACACACACACACACACACACACACACACACACACACATATATATACTCACTTCGCTCGCTGGGGGCTCCGCCCCCAGACCCCTGTGGGGGGCTTTGCCCCCAGGTTGCTGTTTGGCCACAGTTTATTGTAAATTTAAGACCTAAATTCTACAACTATTCCAAGGGTTTAATTATTTTAAAGGGTTTTACATATAAATCTGGTCATATTCCTGTTGATGAATACTAATTGGCATGGAGACGTAGTATGTTATATTTTAAGCCTCCATGTATTACCCAAATGTTAAAAAAATACCCTTAACTGATGTATAATGTAGCCTTTATAAGGCGTCTTTTGAACCTTATAAGGTATACGACCACCGTTAACAACCTAAAATACTGGCTTTGGGTTTCTACAATCCTTCTGCAGCAAATATGACATGATTTATAAGGGATTTTACCCTCGACAGAGCGCAATATACAAAATCTAAAGGGAAATTCGCTAAAACTATGCCAGTTGTGTATGCTGCATTCTGTGGTTATCCCGTGGAACTACTACGAAACAAGATCAGCTGTTTGTATTTTCATCAGCTCAAACTTAAAGTAAATGTCCAAAAGAATAACACAGGATCTTGACTCTTGACTTTGACTCCCCGTGGGGTGGAGCCCTATGGGAATTTCTTAATACCCTTTCTTAGTCAGCATCTAAGACCCAAGAGGAAGGTTCCAAACTTCATTGCAATCCGATCTGTGGTTTTGAGATTTCGTGATGAGTGAGTCATCGAGTCAGTCAGGATTTTATATATTAAGATTAAGGTGGGGAGGAGCTTCAGCCAAACAAGAGACAAACATGAAAATTCTGTCTCTCCTCAAAGGATTATTCTAAATTAATGATCTATGGCTCGTTTTAAAGAGCAAAAATATGCCTAGTGATTTCTGTGAGCAGGTTTCTGATATCACAAATGGTTAACCCGTTAAAAATCACAAACACTTAATATGTAGGAATGTTATTGAACGACTATTTCTGATATCAAAATTCTGCTACTGAAATCACTAGTATAGTTTTTTCGGGAATTAGGCGAGCAAGGAATTTTGAAAGGTTTTCAGTTTGTGCAGCCTAACATTTTAGTCAAACAGAAAGGATTTCCCAGAAACACATTTTTACAGGATATGTTTTTCTATCGATAATAAGCTGGCTTGTATTAATACTACAATTGGAATTCCGTATCAGTGGTTCTGCATATTTAACAAATTAATTTAGCACCCAATGGATTCATCAGATTGCTTAGGGGTACACCAAGGCGTGTAAACCTGCTTCCGATGCCGGGCGCGGTCCGGTGAAGCAGGCTTTCTTTAAATACCTTCACTATGACTAATGTCTACCACCACTGTCGACAAACATTGCAAAATTAAATCAATCTCAATCCTCTTCAGTCCTGGCAATGACTCATTTTAAAGCTTGAGGGTCAAGGACGGTGGGAAACATATAAGAAATGTCAAAAATTACTTGGGCTCCGCCCTACTAAACTTGAAAGATCCAATGATTTTCTTATGGAAATATCACTACAGTGAAAATAAACTAATGATCAGCTGTGATTATTTTGTAATGTGAGTTAAGCTTCTGCTTTGTTTATGTGTTAACATGTGTTCATACTCCCCTAAAGATTTATTCTCCTAACAGTAGATTAAAACAAAATTTTAGGGGCTATAGCCGAGGCCTACGATATATAAAGAAATCTGTCGGTATTTACAAAAATAATTACAACTGACTTCGTTGCTACAAAATGTTTGGGATCATTATATTATTTTCAGACAGAATATTATTTCGTGACGAATTAAAATAGTTGTATGTTAATGCTGCTGTATTAATTTATTGTGTTTTAAGTTCATAACAATTAGTTTATCTAAAATACCAATTTTTTAGCATTTTTATTGGACGTTGAGTATAAGAAATTAAAAGTATTACAAATGTTTTTGCAACTATTACACAGTCGACTTAACAAAATATTATTATTAGAAAATGTGTACTTATATTTTTCGTATTAATGAGGCCACAAAATTACTTTGCTATCATTATTAAAAGATTTTGGGGCTTGGCCAAGGCCCAGAGGAGGTCTTCGGACATGCCCCATTGTCTTTTCCTTGATGGAAGGGGAATCCAACGATCTTACAAGTAAATTTGACCTTATTTCCACTTTCTTTAGCCGTCTTCTAACCTTTACCAACCTGTCTTCTGGAATGATTGAGCTAAAATGTGATATGAATATATAACCTGTTTGGGTACATGAAAATATAACCTACAGAATCTTACTGAAAATCTTATTGGGCACCGCTCTATGTGCATGATTAAATATTGTCAGAGTTACCCTCATGGGCTAGTGATTTAATTTTAGTTTCCGTGGTAACAATATTTTTACCAGAGGTAAAATAAACGGAAATCAACGGTAATAAAGAAAGGTCACGTAAAAAAAGTCGCACCGGGTACCAGCTAGTGCTATATATAATAATACTACCTTGACAATCACCTTCACTGTCCTATTAAGTTTGATTAAAATTTAAAAATGACAATGTTTCAAAATTGAGAGGTAGGCCTATTATTAAATACCCCCCGTCGCAGCAAACCTGCGTACTCAGCGAATTTCCAATGCATTGATATGTTTCTCACTAGTACATAAAGCCACTCACCAAGTTTGACAAAAAAACATTCATAAATAAGTGATTTATTACATTTTATTTATTCCCCATAAGAATAACATTAGGACTGAGTACGCAGGTTTGCTGCAACGAGGAAGATAAGAAATGAGTTTTTATGCAATTATCAATGTAACTAAACCAGGTGAAGCTACTTACCATGTTTTATTAATTTATGTTCATAATTAAGGGAGATATAAAACTTTACTTATTCTCCATAAGAATAACATTAGGGCTGAGTATGCAGGTTAGCTGCTACGGGGACAATCAACAAAACATTTATTTTTTGTGCAATTATCAATATACCAGTACAACATGAAGCCACATACCAAATTTCATCAATATACATTCATAAATAATCAAGATATCAAATTTTATTTATTCTCCATAAGGATAACATTGGACAACGTACTGTGTTTAGCACTTTGAATATCTCTGCAACGGTTTGACGTAGAATCACAATTTAAACACCAAAATGATTGTTTTGTGGAGCTGAAGTGATTGGTAAAAGAAAATGTGAAGTTTAAAGTAAAATTAACTGAGGAAAAGCCAAAAACCTTTTTCCCATAAGATTAACATGGGAGATTTTATGAGCATGTTTTTTGGATTTTTTCCGCAACCACTTAACCTAGGTTAATAATTCAAAATACCATATTATTTGTTTTTTTAAGCTCTATAACATGGTCTAAACTTAAATTAAGTGTTTTAAAAATTTTAGGGTAAAAAATGCAAAAAAACTGATTTTTGGAAAATTTAAAACCCCCATAAACCCCCTTTCCAATAGTCCGATTTTTCTGGTTTTCGAACTTAAAGTCATGAATGTCAGTTTACACATTTGAGCCAAATTTCATCGAAATCGGACGTTTTTTACTCAAGTTATCGCATTCACGGACACATATATATATATATACTCAAAGATATTTTGTTGTTAACCTATTTTGTTTAGTTTTTTTATACAATTATGTACATATTTATACACCTTCTTTTATATTTATCTGATGAAGTTCACCAGATGAACGAAAATTAATAAAGATTTTAAAATTTGAATCTGGAGAGAACATTTCTACTATATATATATATATATATATATATATATATATATATATATATATATATATATATATATATATATATATATATATATATACATAAATTTGAACGAATAGTGTTTTGGACATCTGGGGACCTCAAAACAAAAAGTTATCATGGTCTCGGGCTTAAGTCTTACCATGAGACCTACGGTAATAGCTTCTTCCCTATAGGGGAAATTCGCTAAAAGTAAAATGTGATTTTTAGAATAATTCAGCCTTAATAATATATTTATTACTGTTTAACGTGAAGTTTCATATGCTGCACTCTGAGGTAAACCTTATAAACTCACTCTATAATTTATGCTAACTTTTGTAATCAAAATTATATACATATTGCGTTGCCTTTCCAGTATTGCGTTACCTTTCCAGTAGTGAACATGAGTTCCTGCTAATAAACTGTGTTGACTCTATTCACCTGTTTGATCATAGCCTACACTTCAAAACAATTCTTTCTCAATGTTAATCTTATAGACAAATTACGAAATTTAAGGGCGTCTAGGGCCCTTATTTTAAGTCAGTTCTTTATGAAATTCAGGCACAAACAACTTCAGACAAAGATATATCCAACGACACCAAAAATATCAAAATCAAAAATCAAAATTACTATATGTATATTTATTTCAATATACCGTATAATTAATCTATATAAATAAAATTAGAGTTTTGTCTGTACATTGCTCGGGATTATGAAATTTGTGCATATTTTCACGTTTTACACCTTAGGGAAACCAAAACAAATCTTATCTCAATTTATGTCTATCTGTCTGTCTGCCGGTAACGCTCAAGGACGGCTTTTTGTTCGCTTTTCACTGGAAAACGGGTGCACTGACATTAATGAAACTTTGTTTCTTTGTTCTACATATACGTGAGAAAGTTTTGGGGCACTATAAACTGGCATACACCTTTTAAACAAACAATGGCGGCCGCTCGAAAACGTGATTTTGTGTGGTTTTGGTCATGTTTTGTTCGCTTTTCACAGGAAAACGGGTGCACCGATTTTTATGCAACTTTTTTCTATGTTCTATATGTGCCTTAGAAGGTTTTAGGCTAATTGGATTGTTTTAAATTACCTTAGGTCACTGCCCCATACAGTTTTAATGATCCTATGCTATTCTTATGGAAAAAGCATTTATTTATATTGAACCAGATGATGACGACCGTCTACGCGCAGTCCATGCCGAAGCTGTTGCGCATGCGCACCAGCGTTGGATAGGTGTCACTGTTACATCTAATATTTACCTGTTCCTTTGTGCGTTCCACAGTTGAATAAAGTAACAGTGTGTAATGTAGCAGTTCTCGATTCTTGGTTTGTTGCTAAGTGCCAGATGCTTTTTTAAATTTTTTAGTTGTTGTTATTGCTATGAGGCCAAGTTAGCCGTTAAAAAACAACAATATTTATAGGCCTACCTAAACTGAGTTTTATATATAAAGTTTTTGTGTTTTATTTGAACTTAAAATATAAAGCTTGTTTGTTCTATAATACTTTATGGTATCTATTCATTTTGAAACTGTGAAGTCCTACTCAAATTAAATATGAAGATAATTCAAACAAATAAGTGTTGCAGGCATATTTAAGTTTTTTACTCATAGTAGACATTTTCTATTGACAATTATTAAATAGGCTGTTGTAAATCTCTATTATGGTTTGGTGTTGCAAGAGAATCCTGCACAATACACCTGGTAATACACTAAATAAAACCTGGAGCCTATTTTATAAACATATTTATAAAATAGTTTTTATTGTATAACATTCGATGCCAATGATCAAATATAAAAAATAACCAAGGGCTAGACGACTAGTGAGTGGCTCAGTGGCTGTCAAGTTCACAGGTACGTAAAATCGGTTACTTTCAACTATAGCAGTAACTGTTACTCGGCATTGGCGGCATCCACGGAAGGAACGGTTACTTTAAAATATAGCAGTAACTGTTCCACGGCATGGACTGCGCGTAGACGGTCGTAGATGATGGCATAGTTATTCTATAAATAGGTGTTGTAGTTCTTTTTTAAAACGTTGAGTGAAGATTGGTAATAAATAACATAAGTGGATATATGATCTAAATCTATATTTGTCAGACTCATGCACTCACTGACATAGTGATCACTTTATTTAAGAAACGACAATGTCTATTGAAGATAAAATTTTGGATGGTGGTTCCCCTTATGCTGCAGATTCACAATAAGAATAATTTAAAAAAAGTCCTATAGGTCTCTTCGCTAATTTACTTTTATGACAATGTTATGAGTATTAGTTTACTGGACCTTTGTAAGTTACATTTCGGTAGGAACATAACTAATTCATCAGAACAAAACGCAAGCCTATTCCTGTTACGAAAATGTTTAAGGGCTTCGCCCTCCGGAATTTCAAAATACAATATTTTAGCAATCTTGGACATACTCTTGGACTGATGGATCTGAAATTCGGTAGGAATGTAGCTGATAGCTCAGTACAGACATTTACCTACTCCAGACACAAATATACTCAAGGACTCTGGCCCAATGGCCTTTAATATAAGCGTGTTAGTCATAACACACCAACTACTCAACCAGTAGAGCTGAAATTTGATGTCTTAAAGGAAATAAGAAACAACATCATGGGGAGTCACGGTGTTGTTCTCTGAAGATTTCACACAGACCCTTTGTCGTGAGACATGAGTGGACGAGTCTACGCCTCTCTAAAAATATATTTTATGTAGCCACTGAGCGTCTGAACTTAACGGTAAATATGAAACTGTATTTTTGAGAAGATTAAGGGGTTGAGCAGTTTTCTTATGCGCTTTTAAAAGTTGAGATTGGGACATTGGAAAACAAATTAAGTCTCAGAAACATCTATCCTTCACTCGGCACTATCGATGAGTCACAGGATTTACTGATTGACAGTTTGTTACCCGAGGTTCATAAACAGTTTAATCTGGAAAGTGCCTGACTCTGTGATTATGCCATCCCCACGTCCAACAACAACGGAGCAAGCAATCAACAATGAACAAGCAACGGAGATAAACACAAATGTAGGTCTATTCCAAAGGGAGGAACGAACATATACAATATTTAATACCGTTCATTTAACCATGACCACTGTTAGAACAGTTCGTATATTTTGATTTACATTTTTTTAAATAAAATCAAGTAGTCATATGTTTTTAAAACATATGATTTTTCCAAGTTTAAATTGTTTATTAACAATTATAATAAAACAGGACCTGGCAAGAATGGTGATTTTAAAAGTGGTTTGTCAATGTTTTTAAAGTTTAATGTTTCGTTACATTACTAATAATTTATTGGAATGTAAAGATTAATGTATCAAAGTATTTAAAATGTTAAATTAAACAGGGTTAATACTTTGTTGGACTTGAGTTCTTTTATTTCTAAAATCGAATCCAAAGTGTTACGTGTACCGATTTGGAGTCACAAAAACCACACCGTTCACTACCCGACAGAGTTCCTCGACTTGGCAACAGTATCAACTATCTGCCATAGTATATTTCGTTAACTTTAATTTAATTCTACTTTAAAAGTGTAAAACGTAATTTTAATATTGTAAAATTATGTGGGTTGTTAATTTTTTTTAGTTAATCTACCATTTATAAACAACCCGTACGAAGGACGGGTACACAGCTAGTATACAATAAATACCAATAGACAAAAAAATTAACAAATAAGTTATTTTAAAATAGTATACAATTTAAATACACGAAAAAAGCAACAATAATAAGAGAATCTTGAGATAAATCCAAGCATCCTATTGGACTAGTTCCAGATAGTGTCGATGTGAATATAAAAAACTCCATACTACCATCGAAGCTAACACCTAAGTCCTTTGTGCTTTGCGCAACTGGAATCTAGATGCCCGTGGTGGAATAGAAAGTTAATAATGGGGATTTAATGCGGTGGAAGACTACGGAAGAACATTTGCTGGGGTTAACAGACATGCCGTTACTGGTGCACCATTCCTCTATTGCAGATAGGCTCCGTTGCATATTTCGAGAGTCTTCTGTGTGATGAGATTGTCGTGAAAATCTTCAAGTAATCTGCAAATTGCAAAGCATTAACAGAAACTGCCTCGGGGAGGTCATTGATGAAGACATTGAATAGGGAGGGGCCAGAAATTACCTCTGCGGAACGCCAGAAGATGGAGAGGACTGAGTGGATGTTACGGAGCCAATTCTGACGGTGAGCAAGCGGTCATGCAGGTAGTCAGACATCCATGATAGTAGTGGATCAGCAACACCATACCTCTACAGCTTTGATGCAAGGATATAGTGGTCAACCTTTCCAAACGCCCAGGACCGTAATTAGGACCTCTGGGGTCTGGGAAATTAGAAAAATGGAGCAATGCAAGAGGAAAAAATAATACAAGCATGTATTTAGGTATATGTACATATTAAAGTTATTTTTTCTATTCCGTAATATAACCTTATTATTTCTAATATTATAGTCCATAAATACACCAAATATCTATAACTATATCCATCTATCTATCAATATACTTATTTAATTATTTAATACGCTAGGGGTTCTTTTGTTACTGTAACTCCTCCTACAGTTTTATACCGATTTTGATATTTTTGATGTCGTTGGATATATCTTTGTCTGAAGTTGTTAGTGCCTGAATTTCATAAAGAACTGACTTAAAATAAGGGCCCTAGACGCCCTTAAATTTCGTAATTTGTCTATAAGATTAACATTGAGAAAGAATTGTTTTGAAGTGTAGGCTATGATCAAACAGGTGAATAGAGTCAACACAGTTTATTAGCAGGAACTCATGTTCACTACTGGAAAGGTAACGCAATACTGGAAAGGCAACGCAATATGTATATAATTTTGATTACAAAAGTTAGCAAAAATTATATAGAGAGTTTATAAGGTTTACCCCAGAGTGCAGCATATGAAACTTCATGTTAAACAGTAATAAATATATTATTAAGGCTGAATTATTCTAAAAATCACATTTTACTTTTTAATAATAGGCCTACCTCTCAATTTTGAAACATTGTCATTTTTAAATTTTAATCAAACTTAATAGGACACTGAAGGTGATTGTCAAGGTAGTATTATTATATATAGCACTAGCTGGTACCCGGTGCGACTTTTTTTACGTGACCTTTCTTTATTACCGTTGATTTCCGTTTATTTTACCTCTGGTAAAAATATTGTTACCACGGAAACTAAAATTAAATCACTAGCCCATGAGGGTAACTCTGACAATATTTAATCATGCACATAGAGCGGTGCCCAATAAGATTTTCAGTAAGGTTCTGTAGGTTATATTCTCATGTACCCAAACAGGTTATATATTCATATCACATTTTAGCTCAATCATTCCAGAATTATATATTTGTTACTAAACATAAATAAATAAAAATTCTAATGGTTTAAGGCACCAAAGAACTTTGGGCACGGGAGAAGGACATGAGTATAATTTCAGGATCATCTGAACATGGGAATAATAAAGGCCAGCGGGGTGGAGCATTGAATCATATTTTGGTCAGGAATATGCTTATGTCTTCTTTGAGTATATTAGCTACCTTCCACACGAACTTCAGATCCATAATTAAGTCCAGTAGTAGGTACGAGGTGATAAACTTGATTTTAAAAGCCAGTGGGGTGGACCTCTTATGAGTTTTGGAACTGGAGTTGGTCAATATTTAATTCTAAAGTATGGTCTATTTTCCAAACTTAATTTGTATTGGTTCATTCGTTGGGTGTACCATAGTTAAAATGGGAAAATAAAGGTCTGCGGTGCGGAGTACTGGCTTTTAAACGCGGATATTAAATAATTTTTGGGGTTAGGGACATTGCTCAAGAACAAGATCATCTATTGCAAATATACAATATCTACAACCATTGACTATAGCCAAAGGTACAATTTATACTCATCAAAATAAGATGCTCCACAATACCGTCAGTAGTTACATTTCAAATCTTACCTGGCCTTTTCCTGTTACTGGATTAGGGCATATTTATCAAATCCGCACACGGTATTCAAAATAATAATCATTAGTACATGACTTTGGGTTTGAGACTTAGTTTGAACGTACACCCTTTACAACTTAAAAGTATTTGTATTGTTACCAGTTAAGAAATAAACAACTTTTTAGAACAAAATTAAATCACTGCCTCGCGAGGTGGCCAGTGAGATCCCACTTTCATGGCATGGGAGCCCCCCTTGGGCCCGGGGCCGGGCGCTCGCCCCGTGCGCCCTTAGGGAAATAAGGCCCTACAATCGCCTTTGCCTTGTTGATGTACACAGCATTAACTTGTTTATTCTTGCAAAAGGCAGCTAAGTATTATTCTTAAAAGAGAAGAAGATTGGAGACCGTGGATTTGCCTCGAACAAAGCCATGTTGAGATGGGTGAATCAATTTAGCGACGTGATGGTTTAGCTTGTCCAGTACAACGCTCTCAAAAACCTTTCCTATGACTGGGAGAATGGTAATCGGGCGATAGTTCCTTATGTTTGAGGGACCGCCAGCCTTATGTGTAGTGGAATATAATATATCCATTCTTTAAAACTTTATGAAATATGCCTTTTTCCTATGATTCATTAAAAAGTGCTGGGAGAGGCCTCGTAAGAAGTACACGACAGTGATGAATTACTGAAGGGGGCAAGGGGGGATGTTATCAAGGCTAGCTTCCTTTTTTTGGTATCCAGATTTTCCAGCTTGAGCCTGACTTCCTCCTAGCTAACTCTAATAGTGCTGATGCAATCTAATATGGGGTATTGACAGTCAGTGGTATGGTGTGAAAGGTTAGAAGACAGGTTGGTAAAGGTTAGAAGACGGCTAAAGAAAGTGGAAATAAGGTCAAATTTACTTGTAAGATCGTTGGATTCCCTTCCATCAAGGAAAAGACAATGGGGCATGTCCGAAGACCTCCTCTGGGCCTTGGCCAAGCCCCAAAATCTTTTAATAATGATAGCAAAGTAATTTTGTGGCCTCATTAATACGAAAAATATAAGTACACATTTTCTAATAATAATATTTTGTTAAGTCGACTGTGTAATAGTTGCAAAAACATTTGTAATACTTTTAATTTCTTATACTCAACGTCCAATAAAAATGCTAAAAAATTGGTATTTTAGATAAACTAATTGTTATGAACTTAAAACACAATAAATTAATACAGCAGCATTAACATACAACTATTTTAATTCGTCACGAAATAATATTCTGTCTGAAAATAATATAATGATCCCAAACATTTTGTAGCAACGAAGTCAGTTGTAATTATTTTTGTAAATACCGACAGATTTCTTTATATATCGTAGGCCTCGGCTATAGCCCCTAAAATTTTGTTTTAATCTACTGTTAGGAGAATAAATCTTTAGGGGAGTATGAACACATGTTAACACATAAACAAAGCAGAAGCTTAACTCACATTACAAAATAATCACAGCTGATCATTAGTTTATTTTCACTGTAGTGATATTTCCATAAGAAAATCATTGGATCTTTCAAGTTTAGTAGGGCGGAGCCCAAGTAATTTTTGACATTTCTTATATGTTTCCCACCGTCCTTGACCCTCAAGCTTTAAAATGAGTCATTGCCAGGACTGAAGAGGATTGAGATTGATTTAATTTTGCAATGTTTGTCGACAGTGGTGGTAGACATTAGTCATAGTGAAGGTATTTAAAGAAAGCCTGCTTCACCGGACCGCGCCCGGCATCGGAAGCAGGTTTACACGCCTTGGTGTACCCCTAAGCAATCTGATGAATCCATTGGGTGCTAAATTAATTTGTTAAATATGCAGAACCACTGATACGGAATTCCAATTGTAGTATTAATACAAGCCAGCTTATTATCGATAGAAAAAAATATCCTGTAAAAATGTGTTTCTGGGAAATCCTTTCTGTTTGACTAAAATGTTAGGCTGCACAAACTGAAAACCTTTCAAAATCCCCTGCTCGCCTAATTCCCGATAAAACTATACTAGTGATTTCAGTAGCAGAATTTTGATATCAGAAATAGTTGTTCAATATCATTCCTACATATTAAGTGTTTGTGATTTTTAACGGGTTAACCATTTGTGATTTGTATGAACAGTTAAATGCTAGTATTAGAAGCGCCGCAACATTGACCTCTGACCGCAGCCGAATGATAACGGCGCTTGGCGCGAGATAACAGGCCCCCGGTTAACACGATTACTTGAGTAAAAAACGTCTAATTTTGATGAAATTTGGCTCAAATGTGTAACGTGACATTCATGACTTTATGTTCGAAAACCAGAGAAATCGGACCATGGAAAGGGGGGTTCATGGGGGTTTACAATTATCCATAAATAAGTTTTTTTGCATTTCCACCCTACAATTTTTGAAAAACTTAATTTCGGTTTCGACCATTTTATAGAGGTTAAAAAACCAATAATATGTTATTTTGAATCATTAACCTAGGTTAAGTGGTTGTGGAGAAAATCCAAAAAACTGGTTCATAAAATCTCCCATGTTAATGTTATGGGAAAGAGGTTTTTAGCTTTTCCTCAGTTCATTTTAATTAAAACTTCACATTTACTTTTACCAACCATTTCAGCCCTACAAAAAATTCATTTTGGTGTTTAAATTGTGATTCTATGTCCAACCATTGCAGAGATAATAAAAGTGCTAACACCTACTGTACGTTGTCCAATGTTATCCTTACGGAGAATAATTACAATTTGATATCTCGATTATTTATGAATGTATGTATGAAACTTGGAATGTAGCTTCACCTAGTACTGGTCTAATGATATTTGCACAAAAAAATTTTTGCCGAATTTCACCTAAGCAGCAAACTTGCATACTCAGCCCCCATGATATTCTTATGGAGAATAAGTAAAATGTAATGTCTCCCTTAATTATGAACATAAATGAATAAAACTTGGTATGCAGCTTCGACTGGTTAAGTTGTATTTATAATTGCATAGAAACACATATTTTTGTGTTCCTTGTTGAAGCAAACCTGCGTACTCGGCTTTCAATGTTATTCTTATGGAGAATAAATAAAATTCTATACATCACTTATTTATTCGTGTATTTTTATGAAACTTGGTGAGTGGCTTTATGTGGTAGTGAGAAACATATACATGCATTGGAAATTCGCTGAGTACACAGGTTTGCTGCTACGGGGGTATTTTTTATTTATGGTTATGCAAAAATAACCGAGATGATGTATATCCAAAACGCTCGAAAAAATAAGGTTTGTAATGTTTGTTAGGGCATATTATATTTAAGTTATATACATATAGTCAATTTGCAGGTATTAATAGGTACAGAATATATAACAAATAAACTTACGCTGATGCAAATACCAAACTTATAAAAACCTAAGAAGCCTATACGTGTCTTGGCTGACAAGCATTTTGACTGTATATTAGAAAACATGTCACCGGTTTGTTAGTGATATCCCACACTCACTGTCTGATACCCGACAAAAGATAATTGGAAACGCTTTGACAGCAAGAGACCAAACCGGACCGGTGGGATGGGGCCGCGTCCACTGCTCGCACACATTCCGCAAGTATATTGATTAGCTATGCTACAACAACTCCAACTACTTACATAATGGGGACCAAACGAATTCGGATATAATCAGTCAATTAAATCATCATAACATCATTACATCATAATGGAAATGGAAACATACATTTCAGGTTACTAGAGGTTACATGTGTAGTGTCACTGTGATTCAGCCATAAACGCTGCTTTAAATGTTAGCACAGCCTGCAATCTCATTCCTGCCTATCTAAACCTACTATATATACCTATCTACCTATCTATACCTACTGTTAAATAGCTATTCGAAGGATTGTACATCAGAAAACATACAACAGCGGTACAACAAATAAACAAGAGAAACTATCCACGAAAAATCCATAAAATGTAAAACAACTAACAACGTTAAGTTAAGATAGTGTACCTGTAACCTTTTAGTAAACTTCGGCAGCTGATGTTTCTTATAAAATAAAAGTTCCTATTAACAGGGGTCCTAAGTTTTCTGATAATTTCATTTAATATTCTGACCTATTTAGGATCTTGTGCGTCGAATCGGGTCCCGTCAGCGACTATCACTCTACCGATGGGCTTGGATACGGCCAACTCGTGAATGTCATGTAGCCGCTTTAAGTACGTCTCTTTCACGCGGTTATTTTTGCCGATTTCTTCGGGGTGCCTTCTCTTAAATTTGCGACTGTAACAGGTTTCTGGATCCGTTCGCAAGTACAAGGTGACATCATTTATGGTACCTCCGGCGACCGCTGACTCACGGGGATCTGTGATCGTGTCGCTTAGATCGCTTAGAATATGAAACTCGGTCAGTGCCATAAACGCTTTCATCTGTTCGTTGAATATATGACGCACACTGAATGAAGAACGTTCCTTGATCACAATATAACCTTTCTTCGAATAATCCACTGCTCGTCTGCCGCATTCAGTCATATACATCAGCGCGATCCTTGAAAGGTTGGTTGAAAGGCCCACTCTCGATATTTTCATACATCAAACTTAACAAATTGGTACCGTGGAAATCGACCCACGTCCCGACCGGCTCTTGTATCTGCACCGTTTTTAGTTCAAGATTTTTGAATTCCTCATATAGGCCCCGGTCAAGCGTAGTTGTACCTGCACCGATGTTGCCTTCCAACGTGATGATCATGTTTGATGATGGTGTTTTGCATCTAACACCTGTTGAACCGAACCCTAGGTTTCCACGTTCAGTCTGCCGAGTATCGTTTTCACCATCAGTCAATACACTATGACTATATACTGTTAATATTAATTGTGCAATGCGATTCCCTTCTTTTCATTATAAAATCAACGTCTGAATGATTAAACAACAACACGCCCACATTTCCGGTATATAGTCAAAGTCGACAACACCTGCGCCAACATCGATCGAGTGATTAACCGCTAATCCAGATCGTGGTGCTATTCTTCCATAACAACCGTGGGGAAATTCAAAAAATAAATCAGTTAATAACAACTGCTTTCCGCGTTTTGGCACTATATATAATCATATGCGCTTTTTAAATCATACCCCGCGGCTTCATGCGAACCTGTAGTGGGGGGTGAGGCAAACTCTGTTAGCATAAAGTATTTATAATAACCAAAATCCATTTTTTATCCATATTAGATTTCTTTAAAATTCGTACAGAATAAATTATATGATTGAAGGTGAAAAAATATGTCAAACACATTTAAATTGACTTAATCTCTTATAAATTTTATGTCATGTTTTGTCTTGTCATTTGTAAATTTAATTTTCCGTTATACACTACGTAGAGCGGTTTATCGGATTGCATGAGTAGTTTAATATTACCATGACTCATTCCATCATTCCAACTTTCCGGAAGGTTAAACTTAACATCCTGCATGTAAGAAGGACGCGTGGACCGAACGATGTATGTGTTCTGCGAATATCCTTTACTAAGTATTTTTAACCAATTGCCAAACCACCGACTTTCGTAAATGAAGTATTGATTACGTTCGTAATGTCATCATCGATATAGTGTTCCATTTTTCGATTTTTTATCCTATATAGAGAAAACAATGAAAACAATATTTTCCGTACTGAATAGAAAATATAAATTCCATGAACAGATTATATTATTTACCATGTACCACTCAGTTCGCATATGGTAAAATTATAAATATTTACTAATGTTTGTAAAAAATAAAGAAAAAAGGGAATTAATACAACTTATTCTCACTAACAAGTTTTAAATAAACTATATAATTAGTTAAAGCGTTCTGTAAAGGTCTTAAATTTTCATCTGTTAAAGATAACTGATATTTCTTATGCTTTGCACTCCACCCTTTAGCGGAATATAGTTTAAGATGTTTGGTCTTTCGTATATTCTATCGTTATACTCTTTCGGATTAAAGTGATACAACAACGAAGCGTGTTCATGCTTATGCCAGTGTACACTGTGATTGATAGAAGAATGTTCCACTAAATCACAATGAACCTCCACAACGTTAAACGGTCTTATTTATAACGTGTCATCCTTATCATAAATAAAAATGAAGTTATCAGACACGAACTTGTTTTCATATTTGATTTCATCTTTCTTCAATTCGTTAAACCCGAGAAACCTTCGCATGCCAATGTCTATGTGACACTTTAACGGCAAATAGATACATATTTTGCTGTTTAAATGCTGATAAATCTTAAATTTGTGTACTTCTACCTCTGATACTATTTCATCTTCCAATAACCACTTCTTATCTGTATTTTGAATATGTTTAAAATCCCAGAACCCTGGAGTATTTGGAGTATACAAGTCGGATACTTCCCAGGTTTAAAGAACGATATTGCAGCGCGTTCGTATAGATTGTAAAAATAATTATCGCAATACAATCTTGATAGCGCAAGATAATAACGCACACCTTCCTCCAAGTGTATTGGGTTATCCATATTAACTTTAAAAAGTGACTTTGACCGGATAATCTGAAAAATACCATCACTATATATACAAAGTAAAATCTGAAGCTCAATTTAGTATTTGAATTTAACGAAAAAAAATCAAATTCAATTAAACCAAGAAAACCATGTGTAATTATTTTTCCGAAGTGCACGCTCAATTTCATAATATTCTTGTCCGTTCGAAAAACGTCGTAAAACTTCTAAACACAAATGTCCGCATGTAGGAGGATCATCGTACTGTTGGTACCTTGTATAATTATACAATATACCTTTATCTATACTGAAATACTTTTCCAATTCTAAAAGCGGCGGCGCATCTCCATATGAATCAATACCCTCGTCGCAGCAAACCTGCGTACTCAGCGAATTTCCAATGCATGCATATGTTTCTCACTACATCATAAAGCCACTTACCAAGTTTCATAAAAATACATGAATAAATAAGTGATCTATAGCGTTTTATTTATTCTCCATAAGAATAACATTAGGGCTGAGTACGCAGGTTTGCTGCAACAAGGAACACAAAATATGCGTTTTTATGCAATTATCAATATAGCTCAACCAGGTGAAGCTACATACTAAGTTTTATTAAGGGTGCGCCGTACCTCCCTTCCGCACGCTCAAGTAAGGGGTTTGCATCTCCCTCATTGTAGGCTAAATTGTTAACCAATTAAAAATAATTTGATGTTAATTAGTTCAATAAATGTTCATCTAGAGATCATACGATTTAAAAATCGTGATTTTAATTCAAAATAAGTGGTAGGCCATTAGTAATGTTCTCAAATTAAGCGTTTTTCTAAAGATTCCTAACGTATGGAGAAAAATTATTTTGGAGAAAAGGAAACGTATGATCCATAGATTGGAATCTGAAAAGTGTGTAACTGCAAATAGTTTGGTAGAAATCTGTAAAATAACAGTGCGATCGAGGAGAACAAAATGGTCTTCAAGCGTAAATATGCATGGCCCTGCTTGTTGGCGGCGCCGGCGCGGCGCTAAACAACAATGAATTCAATCTGGGTAGGGCGCACCCTTAATTTATCTTCATAAATAAGGGAGATATAAAACTTTACTTATTCTCCATAAGAATAACATTAGGGCTGAGTATGCAGGTTTGCTGCTACTGGGATAATCAAGAAAAAATCAATTGTTCGTGCAAATATCAATATACCAGTACCACGTGAAGCCACATACCAAGTTTCATCAATATACATTCATAAATAATCGAGATATAAAATTTTATTTATTCTCCATAAGGATAACATTGGACAACGTACTGTGTTTAGCACTTTGAATATCTCTGCAATGGTTGGACGTAGAATTACAAATTAAACACCAAAGTGATCAATTTGTAGAGCTGAATTGATTGGTAAAAGCAAATGTGAAGTTTACATTAACATGAACTAAGGAAATGCCAAAAACCTTTTTCCCATAAGATTAACATGGATTTTATGAGCAGGTTTTTTTTATTTTCTCCGCAACCACTTAACCTAGGTTAATAATTTAAAATACCATATTATTTGTTTTTTTAAGCTCTATAAAATGCTTAAAACCAAAATTGAGAGTTTTAAGAATTTTAGGATGAAAAGTGCAAAAAACTGATTTTTGGAAAATTTAAAACCCCCATAGATATACAGTTTCGAACGAATGGTGTTTTTGGGGTCTGGGGACCTCAAAACGAAAAATTATCATGGTCCCGGGCCTAGGTCTTACCATGCCGACTACGGTAACAGCTTCTTCCCTATAGGGGAAATTCGCTAAAACTTTTGACTACATTGTACGATAAAGAAAAGTACGTTGTACATTATCAAAATTTGCAGCTTTACCTTTCGTTAGGAATTAAATTGAAAAGATACACAGAGGTGTCGAGTTCTGTCAGTCGCCCTGGTTGAAGGAGTACATCGACATGAATACGAATATGCGAACAAAAGCGACCAACGACTTTGAGAAGGACTTTTAGAAGCTCATGAATAACGCGGTCTTCGGTAAGACGATGGAGAACATCCGCAAACACGTAGATATACGTCTGGCTCCGCAAGATAAACAAATCGATAAACTCGTGGCGAGACCTATACCCACACAGCACAAGGTTGTCCCCAGGACATCCCAAGGACATCACAGTGGGATATGCAGGATATCCCAGGATCATCCCTATCTCATCCCATGATATCCTCAAGATACCCTCAGGATGTCCCCAGGACACAAAAATGTCCTCTCCCCACGACATCCTGGGGACATCCTTCAGGATAACCATGGGATGTCCCTTGGACCTAATCAGCACATGATAATGAAAGCCATAGGACATCCCCAGGATGTCCCACAGGATTATCTGGGGATATCCCTCGGACCACAAAAGTATATTGTATTTTGAAGCCCTAGGACATCCCCAGGATGTACCACAGGATTTACTGGAGACATGCCTTTGACATGTATTGAAAGGTGTCCCATTATTCTATCAGTATGAATCCCATAACCCCACAGATATCCCTGCCTCCCCATGATAATTCTGAGTTCATCCTTAGGAGGTCATAAGGCTCCTAGTACATAGGAGGTCATAAGGCTCCTAGTACATTGTAATAGGTAGTGTGTACCCTGATGCCATATCGCCTCCTAAGGATGACTGAAGAATTATCATGGGGTAGGCAGGGATATCTGTGGGGTTAGGGGATTCAAACTGATAGAATAATAGGGCACCTTTCAATATGGTCACACAATCTGATAGGAAGACAGTTCTAAAATAAATTACTGGACAAATTAAAATTATTCTTTTATAAAAATAATACTATAATTGTCCATGCCCAGCTTGCACATAGAAACAAAAGTTTTAACTTCATATTGGTGTTATTTTTTTAAACAGGTTGACTAGTTTATAAACGTTAAATACCTGTAATCTTCCTTATGATCCTAGGATATCTTTTCAATGGATGACACGTTTTGTCAAAAGTAATTTTGTCATCTTTAGACCCATACAAAACTTTAAATTGTCACATCACAGTTCAAAAGCAAGAATACTTTAAAATCATGTTTTACATCTTTATATTGGTTACCAATGTCATATTTTATGCTAATTTTTATCATTACTATCACATGATTTATTTGTAAAAGTGTCACTAATGTCCTGATTATATGTACTTAATTGGATTGACACTGAAAATATATACACAACTTACAACTTTTTATTACATTTACTCAAATCTTAAAAAAATAGTTGTTTTAACAAGTTTATAATAAAATGAATATATGCATGTGTAGGCCTAAACATTTCTCAGAACAAAAGTTGAATTAATAAATACAAATTTAAAAAATTTAAGGATGGATTCCAATTTATAATTGTTCGGTGATGTGATACAAACAATTAAGGATTTTTTTAAATAATACAGTAATGAATTCAAACAAAATGGCAGTATAATTGCAGTAAAAATATGTACATAAAAAAATGTTAGTCATATAAACCAGGGTGTATAAACACACAGTAAGTAGTGGTAGTTGATTAAATTCCTTCTCTGTTTTCATCTTCATCATGGCCTCGCTTCCTGTAAATAAAAAAAATTAAGCTAATACTGCATATAGCCTTGGGTAATATTTTATCCAAAAATACCCCTGTCGCAGCAAACATGGGTACTAAGCGAATTTCCAATGCATATAAATGTGTCTCACTACTACATAGAGCCACTTACCAAGTTTCACAAAAATAAATTCATAAATAAGTGATATATAATATTTTATTTATTCTCCATAAGAATAACATTAAGGCTGAGCACGCAGATTTGCTGAAACAAGGAAGGTAAGAAATGTGTTTTTTTGCGATAATCAATATAACTCAAACAGGAAGCTAAATACCAAGTTTTATTAATTTAAGTTCACACCTAAGAGAGATATCAAACTTTACTTATTCTCCATATGAATAATACCCCTGTCGCAACAAACCTGCGTACGCAGCAAATTTCTAATGCATATAGCCCTATATGTTTCTTACTACCACAGAAAGCCAGTTACCAAGTTTCATAAAAATACATTTATAAATAAGTGATACATAGCATTTGAGTTATTCTCTATAAGAATAACATAAAGGCTGAGTACGCAGGTTTGCAGCAATAAGAAATATAAGAAATGTGTTTTTAAGCAATTATCAATATAACTCAATCAGGTGAAGCTACATACCAAGTTTTAATAATTTATGTTCATAATTACGGGAGATATAAAACTTTACTTATTCTCCATAAAAATAACACATGGCTGAGTATGCAGGTTTGCTGCTACGGGGATAATCAACAAAAAACAAATTTTTGTGCAAATATCAATATACGAGTACTAGGTGGTTTTTACCTATTTCGAACTCTCTTTCCATAGATAGCCTGATCGATCTGGTTTTCGAACTAAAGTCATAAATGTTACTCTCCACATTTAGACCAAATTTAATCAAAATTGGGCATTTATTTCAAAATTTATCGAGGTAACAGAGGCATATATATAAATCTAAACAACTTGTGTGTTTTGGGGACCTCAAAACAAAAAGTGATCATGGTCTCGGCGTTAAGTCTTACCATGCCACCTACAGTAATAGCTTTTTCCCAATAGAGGAAATTCGCTAAAAAAAGATAGAAACGAACTGGGAAGTAAACAAGACCAAACATTAAAAATGTCTTCTCTAGTAATAAAATACCCCCGTCACAGCGTGAAAACTCAGTATATTTCTGCTGCTGCCATTTCAGTCGCCTTGTTAATGATTATATTACAGTTACTGGTAACCACCAATCATTCACACTAAGATGAAATATAATGTTATGAATATTAATGTTGAAAAATTTAAAAGAAAATTGTCAGCAAAATTGCAAATTTAATCTCCCATTAACATTATATTTGCTAAATATGTCATTGAATATTTTGTGTAGCCATATGTTTATAAGGTACAGTTTAAGTGCTTAAAGAAACCATATATCTTTATATAAACCATATATAACCATATAATAACTTATATAACCATTAATATATAACTTTATATAACCATATAAAGAGTTGATTTCTTTGGGGTTCGAGCCAATCCATGAAACCAATATGTTTTACTTTGGCCTCAGCAAACTAATTTTGATCAGCTCCTAAACAGAGACACATGCTATTTTAAATACCTAATTGATTAGCAAACAAACTAGGCCTACAAATTTCCTGAAAGCACATAGTTACGTCATATGCCTACTTTTAATGTACCATACCCACTCATCAGGCACTGTAAGTTTCAGTTCATACGGCAATTTAGGTTGAGTTTTTAAAGATTTGATTTATTTACCTAATCGTACGTCATACGCTTTTTATTAATTCAATAGTAACTAAAGTACACGATGAAGCTGATTTTTCTTTCCACCTAGCATCAAGATTATAGTATCTTAAAATAAAGAGTTGATTTACCCTACTTCAGTTAACCGAATGATAAAATTCAATATGTTCTTCAATATTCTCTTCAAAATTTGCATAAGTTTTAGGCGCTAACAAATAATCATTAAGAAACCATTATTACTTTATGTATCGTACCTAAGGCCCTATTTAGGGGCAAGTGGGGAAACTGGGCACACCTAAGTTAAATCCATTATACCGTACTCAAAGATTTTTATAGTTAAACTTCAATTTATTCATATTGCCTCTAGGATCGAAGTTTGACTTAAAATAAAACAGGTTTTTATACTCTATCGTCAATCCTCTGGTTTACTAGCAGATGACTAGTTTTGGGACTACTGTCCCATTATTAAATCTGGCGTCGCTAAATTAAAATATGAACACATAACTTTGTCACAATATATACACCAACACAAACAAACGCACAAACGGACGGTACGATTAAAACAAACATTTATTTGGTTTGGCCGACCAAGGACAAGTCCAGACAGCAGGACAAGAACACGCGGAAGGCTGTGATGTGACTACCTCCAATACCTAGGCCTATATAACTAACTTACCTCCTACCAATGTACCTTATCACATTGTAGCCTTCCGCGAGTTCGTATCCCGCTGTTTGGACTTGTCCTTGGCTTGTGTTAGTGTATATATTGTGACTATGTGTTCATATTTTAATTTATCGACGCCAGATTTGATAGTAGAACAGCAGTCCCGAAACTAGTCATCTGCTAGTAAACCAAAGGACTGACGACGGAAAGGTATGTAAAACTGTTTCATTTCGAGTTAAACTTCAAACGAATACATATAACTGCTCCCCGTTTAGCTTATTCGTTTCTTAGGAGGAAATTCCAATTTAATCGATTCAACCATTATTTGTACAGAAATTAATAAGTCAAAGTATGCAAAAGCGTCTCCCCGACTGGTGTGTCACTGTGCGCAGTACCGGTATAGCCTAATTGCAAATTTGGGTGAATAATAAAAATAAAAGGCTGTTACCTACTATCAGAGTTAATAAAATAACACATATGGATAAGAATTATATATTTTGTAAAGAAAACAACTTTATGCTAAAAAGTCTTCAGTGTTCTTATGAATAAATAAATGTTAATCCAGGCTGCCCATAAGACTACTGTTAATTGTAACATTGGCCTTATGGAAGTATGGAAAGCCTAGTTTTTCATTCGTGCAATACACTTTATAGGCCTAGATAGTTTTGAGGTTATGGTAGTTCTTAGTATGAGAGACTGACTAAACTGATTCAGTACTGATACTGTCTATAAACAAACCATCCTAATGGAATAACTCTTTATTACATTATGAAGAAAAATTAACTATAGTTAACCTGTAAATCTGTTTTAACAAAGTATGTTACTTACCAAGAAACAGTACAGTATTCAAAACACCTGAAGTAACTCTTGAATGAAGATATATTTGTCTCAATTCAAACCTGCAAAACTTAAAACTTGGTAGCCTAAGTAGAAAGTAACTGAAACGTAATTTACCAAGCCAAATACGGATTGACCGTTATAACGCACGTCTATCTGGTCTGTCGTCTGTAGGCATGGAGTTAGAGTTTGGTTGGGATGCTGCGATTCTGTGCAGGCGCCAGGCGCTGCGTCGGATTTTTTTCTCTTTTCTCTAAAGGGGATTATGGGAGATCGGATTGGCCGTTAATTTAATGGTGTACTGGTAAAAAGTATGCAATTTTTCTTTTTTTTCTTATAAATTGTCAGAATTCTATGCATATTTCATCGATGTATAAACTGTAAATTCATTCTTTCTTTATACATGTGTTATTTTAGATATCAATCATTATCTTTGTTATTCAATTTGGTTTGAATACTAAAACTCTAAATACAACTTTTAATTAATTATTACTAAAATTGGTCTGGGATATAGAGGATGTTGGTGGGATGTCCCCAAGATATCCACGTTATCCCGGGATTTCGTGGACATCCCTGGGACGTCCACAAATGTCCCGGGACATATCAGGATATCCTAGGGATGTCCTGTTTATCCTGGGATGGCAATGGGATGTGTGGGACACAAATGGGATATCCTGTGGACGTCGTGTGCTGTGTGGGTAGCTTTAAATCTGTCACGATTTTTACCGAACAGTTAGCAGCTGTACACATGGCAAAGACGAGATTATACTTTAACAAACCGATTTATGTGTGCATGTCAATTAGATTATTAGATATTTCCAAGATCGCTGTTTATGATTTTCACTACAATGCCATGAGAGCCAAATATGGTGATAACGCTAGAGTTCAATATATTGACACTGACAGCCTTACTTACAACGTAAAAACAAAATATATTTATGATGATATAAAAATATGATTGATCAATTTGACACCAGTGACTATAAAGGATAAAACCTATATGGTATGCCGCGTGTTAATAAAATACCCCCGTAGCAGCAAACCTGCGTACTCAGCGAATTTCCAATACATATATATGTACCTTAATACCACATAAAGCCACATACCAATTTTCATCAATATACATTCATAAATAAACGATTTGTGACATTTTAATTATTCTCTATAAGAATAACATGGCGGCTGAGTATGCAGGTTTGCTGAAGGAAGAAAAACAAAAAATGGGGTTTTATACAAATATAAATATAACTCATTTAGGTAAACCCACATACCAAATTGCATTAATTTATTTTCATAATTAAGGGAGATAACACGTTACTTATTCTCCATAAGAATAACATGGGGCTGAGTACGCAGGTTTGCTGGTACGGGAGCCTTTGGCAAAAAATTGTTTTTTTGAGCAAATATCAATGGTCCACAACCAGATGAAGCCGTATACCAAGTTTTGTCAGTATACGTTCATAAATAAGCGAGATATAAAATTTGTCTTTTCCTCCATAAGAATAACATTAGACAACGTACTGTGTTTAGCACTTTCAATATCTCGGTAACCAATTGACGTAGAGAAATGATCAAAATACCAAATTGTGTGTTTTTTCAAGCTGAATCCAATGGTAAAAAATAAAATTTGACTTTTCCCAAAATTATATATAAACAATTCAAAAAACCCATTTTTGGGGTACAAAACCCCCCCAAAATACCCCTTCGGATAAAGCGATCTGGCTGGTTTTCGAGCTTAAACTCATAAATGTTGCTTTCCACGTTTATACCAAATTTCATCAAAATCGGATAATTTTTACGAGAGTTATCGTGCTCACGGACACACATATATATATATATACAGTTTCGAACGAATGGTGTTTTTGGGGTCTGGGACCTCAAAACGAAAAGTTATCATGGTCCCGGGCCTAGGTCTTACCATGCCGACTACGGTAATAGCTTCTTCCCTATAGGGTAAATTCGCTAAAAAGTCATCGGAAAATGGAAAGACGAACTGGCAGGTGGTGTTATGAGGGAATTTGTCGGGTTAAGATAAAAAATGTATGCGTACGAAGATGAAGGTAATACAACTGGAAAAAAATCAATGGGAATAAAAAAATTGTTGTTAAAAACGAACTCAAAATTGCCGATTATAAGAAGTGCTTATTCGACCGTGAAGAAAAATACAAAACAATGAATGCTATAAGAAGCAAACGTCATGATTTATATTCAATTACCCAATGTAAAAAGGTCTTATCTCCACACGATGATAAAGTGTATATGTACGAAGACGGTATAGAAACACTTCCGTGGGGGCATTATAAAATACCAATGGAGGAAATAATAAATATTGAAATCAACGCAGCTTTGGACTTGGAGTTGGACTAGAAATATTTTATTGCAAATTGAAAAATATGATTTAATATGTAAATTGACGCGAATTGATGCGAAATTTGGTGGGCTCCACGTTGACACTTTGACGTTTTATTAATATTTAAATTTGTTTCAGATTTGGTTTCTTCGCCCCCTAAAGCGATCAGTGTCTATCTTTAAGGGGACTTATTTCCATTAAAAAGAAGTTCTCTGTTGAAGATGGAACCTTTGATGTAGTAACAGAGCTTTTGACAAGTATTCATCAACACACAGAAAAAATATATATTTCGACTATAACTGAAAAAATATAAAACATCGCAAAAAATCTAATATTAGTTTATATTTCTCAATGCATCATCAAATTCATGTTCGTGTTGTTTTTATTTACTGAGTCTTCCAGAATTTTTATCAACAGGATGCAGCGCGGACAGAGTTGACCAAAGAAAATATTTCTGGTCATTATTTCTCACATTAACTATAACTAACTTTTCTGTTATCTCTTTCGGCAGACGTATATAGCTCGAACCACTGCGAAGTGGCTTATAACGGTTTATATGTATTTCAACCCCATCGATGCTGTGAAATGCCCAGCCAGAGCCGTGACTTTGAAACTCTTCCATTTCTTTTAATAATTTTTCTTGAGCAAAATCATAATAGCCCGATACATCCGTACTCGAAAGGATCGAAAATATGAATATTTACGATACGGAAATATGAATATTTAGTTTTGAAAATAAATTCTTCAATCTCTTCAGCTTTTTTATAATCCATATACAATATCAGTCAGGTTTAAACTTCCGCTTCATTTAGTTGTTCCTTGATTTTTTTTTAAATAATCTGCTTCAACCTATTTAAAACCAAAACCGGATCTTTCATATGATATTAATTTTCAATGTTATATACATTTAAATGCCCCTTGAACGCTTTTCTTGACAGTCCGATTTCTTTATCATCAGGTGGAGGTATAGATGCGCCCGTAAACGGCCTTTTGACTAGGTTAACAATAGTGTTCATAGCTAAAAAATCTGCGCCGTGTAACGTATTAAAAACGGATCTATTCGACTGTGTTGATTGAATATCAAGTCTTGGTCGTTTTGCGGGAGTGGGTCCATCATCACTATCATCAATAATGCCACCGCGATTTGAAACTAATTTGGTTTCTGTATGAGTTTTTAGGTGGTAGCTCATGTTGCTTTTTCTTATTTATCGCATTGAGAACATTTTACTTTATACTCATTACTTGCTTTTTCTAGGAGTTTGTTTAGTAACATTATTTTCCACAATCGAAGCTTTAGCCGGGGCGTACTGTATTACAGAAGGTCTACTTTCAATTTCAGTACGATTAACTTTATTTGTAAACTGTTCCATTGGTATTAAATCTGGTACAGCCAGTTTTCGTTTTAATCTATTAATCCCACTTGTACTGAGTTCAGTTTGAGGTGAACTAGAAATTGCACTATTATCTTTTGGCCTATTGCAACTTTCCAAATGACAAGTAAAATTATTCCGAATTATAGATTTGTTACACGTTTCACAAACCTTCTTTTCATATACTGATTTATTTGGGTTCATTGAACATATTTTATTATGATGTGAAATATTTAATCTAATTATTGCCTTTCCACAAAATCGGCATTGTACTGTGTTTGATTGCATCATTAAAATGTATCTATAATAAAAAAGTTAGTATTAATACAGTAATTATTTAATGATAGAGATAAGAATGTGAAATAAAAATGCTAATAACAGTCTTTTTATGAAAATAAAAGTAACGAATGAATTTAGTTTCAATAAATAAAAAATATAAGTTTCAAATATGTAAAAGAATACTGTAATATAATATTTAATAAAACTTAGCTTCGAATGATGTCCGCCAACACTGACAATGCCACTGTTTCACTCACACTGGCTAAGTTTAACATTCAACTATAATTTTTTTTATTACTTTTTGTATATAAAATTTATTTTTAAAATATAAAATTTAATTGTTAAAAACTTCATTATTCAAGAGAAAAATAACGTTTGAATAATAATTGGGGAGAATTTATAAATAATAACATCATTTCAAGAGTATTTCTTCGTCATTTGACCGCAACGTTTAATTTTAAAATATAAAATTTATTTAAAAAAATAAATAATTACCAATAAAAAATACCCTCATCGCAGCAAACCTGCGTACTCAGTGAATTTCCAATGCATAATAATGTCTTAATACCACATAAAGCCTCATAGCAAGTTTCATAAACATATATTCATAAATAAGCGATATATAAAATTTCAATCATTCTCCATAAGAATAACATTGGGGATTAGTACGTAGGTTTGCTGCAACAAAGAACACAAAATATGGATTTTCATGCAAATATCAATATAAATCACCTAGGTGAAACCACATAACAAGTTTCATCAATATACAAATAAGCGATATATACTATTTTGATTTTCTCCATAAGAATAACATGGGGGATGAGTACACAGGTTTGCTGCAACAAGGAACACAAAAAATGGTTGTTTATGCAAATATTAATATAACTCAACAAGGTGAAGCCACATACCAAGCTTTATTAAATTATGTTCATAATTAAGGGAGACATTACATTTTACTTATTCTCCATAAGAATAACATGGGGGCCGAGTACGCAGGTTTGATGCTATGGGAATAATCGGTAAAAATTGCTTTTTTTGTGCAAATAACAATAGACCACAACCAGATGAAGCCGTATACCAAGTTTCATTAGTATCCGTTCATAAATAAGCGAGATAGAAAATTTTTCTTATTCTCTATAAGAATAACATTGGACAACGTATACTGTGTTTAGCACTCTCGATATCTTGGTAACCAATTGACGTAGAGCGGTGATCAAACTACCAAATTTGTTTTAAGCTGGTTTTATTGTTGTTGTTTTTATTGGCGGATTAGGAAACCCCAGCTTTGCTGCTAGTCATCTCTTCCACAAGCGGGAATATTGCGAAGGTTACCGGAAAGATAGGATATAGCAGAAAAAGAAAGGGTGGGATGGGACGGCAGCCAAATCGACCCTTCAGAGGGCCAACTCCCGTGGCCCTGTGACAGCTGGGATGAGGCTCTCAAACGGGGGACCCACATTCTGCCCTCCAACTGGTCAAATCAACTGACAGGGTATCCATGTACAACAGCCAGGGTCCATTCATTCTCAGGTTGGCAGGTGGGGACCAAACCCGGAGATTCTGTCCCTAACCGCTGCAAATGGAGGGACCAAAGGTGAAAGGGAAGTTAGTCATAATGGACAGCCAAAAGACTTACCATATGTAATGACAACTTCATTTGCTGTACCCAGTGTCAGCCTCAAAACTGGTATATGCCAGTCTTAAGGTAGTCCTGGGACAAGCTGAATTTAATGGTGTAAACCAAAATTTGGGTTTAAAAAGAATTGTATGTAAAAAGTTCAAAAACCCATTTATGGGGTACAAAACCCCCCCAAAATACCGCTTTGGATGGGGCGATCTGTCTGGTTTCCGAACTTAAAGTTATAAATGCTGCTTTACATGTTTTACCAAATTTCATCCAATTCGGATCATTTTTACGAGAGTTATCGCACCCACACACACACACACACACACACACACACACACACACACACACATATATATATATGTACAGTTTTGAACGAATGGTGTTTTGAGGTCTGGGGACCTCAAAACGAAAAGTTATCATGGTCCCGGGCCTAGGTCTTACCATGCCGACTACGGTAATAGCTTCTTCCCTAAAGGGGAGATTCGCTAATAACGTTTAAATAATAACTGAGGAGAATTTATAAGGCCTGGGTTTCAAGGGCGTTTTCGTGAGAAATGTAACCTTTGACCTCATACTTCACTCGTACATCCTCATACATACTCATCGATGAGCCCTCGTGCCACTATTACTCTCACACTGAACACTGGATAGTCTGAGGCGGTTGGTGCTAGGCACGGGAAATCAGCACTGACCTCTGACTGCAGCCGAATGATAACGGCGCGTGGCACGAGATAACAGGCCCCCGGACGGACGCTGTGAATCGACCAATATTTATTGAAAAAATGAACTATTAATTCGGAAATGTACTTTATTTTTGTCGAAACTACACGATACTACGACTTTGGAAGTATATATGAACTGGAGAAATGATGACATCTGACAATGGTGACCTCGAAATGACGAGAGTTCTGGCTCATGAGCTCGTACATCCTCGTACATCCTATTCGATGAGCTCGTACATCTCGTACATCGTCATGAGCTGAAACTCTCCTTTTTATAATACTGTAGGTTATCTTTTGTTGTTTATGCCACAAACCGAACACTTTCTTAGCTCTGAGTCAATAATTTTTCACAAACAATTGTCAAAACCGACAATTGGCATCTACAATAGTGTCTTGTTCCATATATAAATTATACTTTTGTATACACATTTGGTCTTATAGTACGCTCAGGGTGGTATAGCAGTCAGGGGTTAGGCCGCTTACTGCATAATTTTAGTTTTATTGTTCAGTCCGAAGCAAAATCTCACTAATTCTACTGATATTTTGAAACTAGTAAAAGCTTACATCTAGCTTGGGGCTACTTTTGTTCTATATACTATAACAGTAACACAATCAGGGACTCGGGATTATCACCATTCCATATCGGAATAAGAAAATACCATACCACCAACGCTCACCAACGCAACGGTTTGCTAGACTTAGATAATTTTAAAATTTGTAATTTTATTTATCATTATAATTGTCTTTGATACAAACCAGTTTTTCTCTCGACGTGGCGATGGAGCGGTGCGGCGAATGCTGGTTTGGCGGGAGAGAGTAGGATGACATGTATCAGAGTCAGAATAGGTGACGGTAACGGCTGGCCCCGAGAGTCAAACCGGAATGAGATCTGATTGGAGCCTTTGTACGCCGCGCCTTTCTGAGATGTGTGCTTTCTGCACACGGTCCCGAACGGTCCCTCCAGACGAACACGAACAGTCGGTCAATACCATTCTGTCCCTAACTGAATCGAACGGTCGAGCCAGAGCCAGGGAAACAATCAATGGCATAACGACTATTTGAGAAACTGTTTCTTACAATTGGGTTGAGGAAGTGACTACTTTTCTTTTAAGAATTTAAAGTATCAACGATAACAACGAATTACAAAAATGTTATTTAGGGCTTTAATTTGATACCAATGGATTGATTTAGTCCAGTCATTATATTAAAAGAACGAGTTCACACGCAGCACGCTGATGTGAGGGAAGTGAATTTCCACATAATAAACTTTTAAACTTAAAACCAGTGTAAAAACAGACATTCATACCAATTTTTTTAAAATCTGAAAACATTGATTTTTTGGCTGTTCTGATGCTCCTGGTTTAATTTACCTGCAATGCTGGGAATACAATTTTGCGCATTATAAGGTTAGGAGAAGGTCCAGTCAGGCTTGAAAGTAGGCGTGAGGTTGCTGCGGATGATAAAAGTACACTAACACATGAATAACAGGCTTTTCTAATGTAAAACAATCATAAGACAACGTACTGTGATTGGTCGATATACATTTTATTTAATAACTCGGTAACATCTATGCTACAATGACGAGAAAGGGCTTAAAAGTTTCGCATTACTAATTCACATCTTTCTACATGCATTACTTTTATATTTTACATCCGGGGCTTTTCTGACCCTTTTTGGGCCCAAAAACTCCAAATTTGAAAGAATAATCCCCAAAAAAGGAGGTTAGAGTTTTCCGATTGTTTTGCCCATCGAACTTGTCCAACTGATTATAGAAAGGAACGTCCCTGCCAAATTTGAAGTAAATCGGACATAATATGCGACCGCTAGAGTGCAAACACACACACACACACACACACACACACACACACACACACACACATATATATATATATATATATATATATATACATATATATATATACATATATATATATATATATATATATATATATATATATATATATATATATATATATATGTGTACATACAATTTTTAAACGACTCCCGAAAATGTGTTCAGGGGGTCACGTTAGGAACTTCTATGGCGGTCCTGGGCTTAAGTTTCACCGTGCGGGTCATGCTAATAACCGATTAACCCCCCCCCCCCCGATTGGTTGTTAAACCGATTTATTCCCCCCCAATCAGATTCTATTGTACCTCAAACGTACATGAATTTTACGTCTCAGTTTCTTGAAGATTATATGTAGCCATTCCCTTGTCTTAGTTCACAAAATAGTAAAAATTGCTATGCTAAGTCAATTGTAACTTCTACCATGTTAGTTTTTCTGATTACAACAGTTAACGCTTGTTATTCCTAAAGAAAATTATTGTTCGAATATTTATTTTCAAGCCATAATTGTACAATATCGTATTTCGTGACTAGATTTATTGCAGGAGCTTGTGTACGTTGTTTACAAGGCGATTTAAAACAAAACTCACCTTCAAGTCGGATGGCTCAGCAGAATTTACTCCTGCGCATTCCACCACGCGTGGTTAATTCCTGCGGTTGACACATTTTGATTAAAACTCAGTTGTTTTGAATATAAAATAACCTAATTCTTGCTAGTTATTCGTCTAAACGACAAACTTCGTTGTTATTGGGGTACTTTTACTTTAATTTTGTTAAACTACTGATGGGTATGTCTTAATTTTTAAACAACTGTAATTTAATGTTATATATTTTTAATGTTAGGAAACTAGTTTATATTGTTATTTAAGTATAATATAAAACCCACTTTAAACATCTTACCAAACAGACAATAAGTCAATCGGCTAGTTTAAGTATCATTGGCCCACCGATTGATTGGTATGACATTTGTCCGCCTGACCATTTGATAAACATTTCAAAAATTAATAATCATTAACAATTTTAAATAAATACAAAAAGTAACATAAATACAACTCAAATTAACAATTTAGAGAAGAAGAATATAAAATAACGTTTCAAAATAATTTATTCCTTTAATCAAATAAAAATCAAAACAGCAGCCTGATTTCAAAACTGGATCATAACTTAACATACTTGGGACGAGGAAAAATATTCTGGAGTTTTTGTAGAAATTTGTAAACACCCTACATGAAATATCATGTTGATTTGCTACAACTAGTTGCTGTGCAAAAGATTGTGTTAATCAATAGATGGGAAATTAACACAACCAATTGAAGGAAGCTGCATAAAATCAAATCTTTATTTTGAGCATCCTCCATAAAATGTGGATTTCGAACAAAGTTTATGACTTGGTCTGTTGATTGATGATTCACTGATCCATAAAACTTGGTCGTAAATAGGATGTTACAGGAAATCATTGTTGTAAATTTGCAAAGTTGATTTGATGAGTGTTATTAAAATTATGTTTGTCTCATGAAAAAACATAAAGGGTCATGGATGGTAGGCCATCGAACTTGTCCAACTGATTATAGAAACCTTTGTATACATCTTTTGGTTGAATTTGTATTAATCCAATTTAATAAGATGTACCTTAGATTATAATCGAATAATTCGATGAAGATATTTGTTAGAATATGTTTTGAGAATGTCTGATTAGAACATATATTTCAGAATACCGCAGTATTTTTGTATACATCGCATCGTTAACTCATGGTTGCGGCTGGTTCGTCCACTTACTTTTGTCGTTCATAGCAAGCGTAAAATAAGAAAATAAACTAAAAAATTAAATGCACTCTAAGACTTTGGTCCTAGACAATCATTTAAGTTCGTCGTGGACCCACTGAGATGTTCAGAAAAATCTCGTTTACTTTTAATTAATCATATAGCCATTTTAAATGAGAAAAAAGTTGTGTACGTTTTTTGAAGCCGTTTATTTAATATGGGTTAATTACCAGGCCCTAAGGTCCACTTTCAAACAGAAAAAATTAACCGTTTAACAATAGTAGGAAATTATTATGAAAGGTGTGTAGGCTTAACTGATGTTGAAAGAAGTGAATCTACTTTGAAGTTAGCCGAATCATCGCAATGAATAGACTCTAATTACTACGCAAGCAAGTACTGTATAAAGAAACTGATTCTTCAGCATTACCTCCAGAGGCTTTGAAAGCTATGAAAAGTGTACATCGTCAGTTAGTTGTGAGGTAGGACCCTTGCCTCACCCAATATCTCCAACGCAGCTCGGCACCCGCTGCGGTTTTGTCGACAATATTGAACATATATCAGCGAACATGCGATGTTATTGCTCATCTGATGAAGTTTATAACCGACGTGGGAGTGTTGTGAATTAATTCCTCCAATATGTTGAACTCGACTAAATTATATATTATCAGTAGTGATATTGCAAGATTATTGCTAAGGGTATGTGACATTCGCTGCAAAGGAACATTGTGTACTATATTATGATAATTTAATACAGGAAGTTACAATAGCCAGTTTACGTGTGTAAACGTTGCATCATAATGGAGTTTTATAAGTTGTGTTCATGTTTTAAAATATTGTTTTATAATGCTGTTTGTAATGTATTATATATTGCGATTGAAATTCTAAAAATGTATGAAATTTGTCGACTAAAATAAGTTTTCAAGAGAGAGTTGTAGTACTATCATGTTGGATTTATTAACTCTTAAGAACAATTTAACCTTAAAGAAAACTATATTAGTCTTATTTATGTGTAAAAACGAAATCGATTGTGTGCTTATTAATTTGTCTTATATGGTCATCAAATCAAGGGCTCCTATGGAATCGATGTATTTATGTAATTTAAAAAGGCGCCTCTAAGTCAAATCCCTTGCATTTATTGCAAAGCGTACAATTATTCCACTTTTCTGTCCCACTATGTCATCAAGTTTATTGTTAAATCCAAATAGGATTCACTGGTTTTACTAAATGTAGATTTTCTATCAAATCCGAACAAATATTTTGCTAGGATCACAGCTGTAAGTCACACAAAAGAAAACGTTTAGTTGAGCGAGTTCATTAAATTGTTTAAATTATGTTGCTTTGTGCTAGCAATATTGTTCATGTTCAACTGACGCTATTGTACAGAATACTGTGTAACAATAAAACGATGTAGTATAATTTAATGTTGCTTGGTTTGCGATCCAGCAATAAACATAATTTAAATTTTGTTTAACGTTTTAAAATAAGGCTATATTAAATCGGAAGACATTATTTGTGAAAGAAAAATCAGGTTTGGTCCAAAAAAATTGGTACAACCTATGAGAATTTGGTTCAGATCTTGGCTGTGAAGCGGAAATGTATCAATATAACCAAACCATTCTGTTAAAAACCAGGGTACTAGTTTGTGTTTGTTTTGGTTGAATTTGTATTAATCCAATTTAATAAGATATACCTTAGATTATAATCGAATAATTCGATGAAGATATTTGTTAGAATATGTTTTGAGAATGTCTGATTAGAACATATATTTCAGAATACCGCAGTATTTTTTTTAAACTTACATAATTTTGGACTTCCTTTTTTTGATTCTTTAAAAATCAACTTTTACCATTTCTATACTCAAACTCGTACACAGAACTACGGGACTGCCGCACTGACGTAACACCGCTGATCATTGTCTTATGAAACAGCGTGATGTTACTGCATTTTTTAACACCTATTAATTTATTTTAAAGTGATTCAATTTATATAGTGTCATGCAGGCAAATCGTAAACATCGATGAGCTCCGTAGGATTCCATTCAATCTTACACTTGACTTCTTAACAATCAATCACGGTGTTTTGGCGTGAAGTAAAATTAGTTTGAAACCCCTGTACAAATTGGAAACCACAAAAGTCGCAATGAAATTCCGCCCCCTCAATGACGTTCGGGGGTAATTGGAAGCTGCTGGCTGCTGGCTGACATCGTGACACAACGCACCGCCGGCGCCGCCGCCGCGCCGCGCCCATGCCCCTGGAAAACTCCTATACTTTCCTTTCCTGTCTTATAAACCGTTGTACATTGTTTATTTATTATTAATCACTAGTTGTTTGACCGACATCTTTGCATTTATTAAATTTTGTTCATGGACCACACATACAAAATGTTGAATAAATTATTAATAATGTTCAACACGATTGATATCAAGAACGATTATACTAAGTTAATTCTTCCTGCAAGAGGATGATTGAAAATTGTATTTTTTAACAGAGCCCGTTCACAAGGCGGCAAATTTCTGGTGGGCAAACTCACTTTGCTCCGACGTTTGTCCTACAATAATATTAGGGGCATTCGCCTTTTTATTCACCATGGGAAAATCTTTAGGCTCATTTATTGCCTTTATTGTGTTATTATTTATCCTTTATTACTCTAGCGTTGAACCCATGTACAGTAGCCGAATATTTCGTTTACTCAGCCGTATTAACAAAATGCTTCAAACAGCCAAGTCTAAATAAATCCTATTGGATTTATTCTGATTGGATTATAGTCTACGTTTGCATACAATGAAAACCAAGCGTGAACCTGGAAAACACTTGAGTATTACACCTATGAAAGTACAGAAACTAGATGTAGCACTTGCTACAGAACACAATTTTAAAGGTTTATATATTTACAGATTTTGATTTTTAATCAAAGATTTAAAATGATAACTATTTTGATACGGATTATTATACATACAAAATCTCTTAAGCTCTTTGTGTTACTATTCAAGTCTTTAATAAATTATAATGAGTGTATAAAACTGGAACTGGTTTAACCGTTCCATCAGAAGTGTGCAAATACTTATACCGTTTATCAGATAAATGTATTATTTTGTGGAAAAATGCGGCTACTTGGAGAACGTAGCACTTAAACCGAAGGTTATAGATTTTGTTCAGCAACAAACACGCTGATAAAATGTAAATGCAATCGTTTAGGCACCCTACATAACACAATGGCTGTGCGCCGCACTGTAAACAGCATTATATAGTCTACGTTTATCAAACGTTTGTCTTATAAAACTTATCCGCTCTTTTGTGTAAATTGTTTTAATAAATTTTACTTTTCATTGACGTAGAGGAACTTATTTGAAATGTCAAATGACAAACTGTTTACAACATATGACAAATACCGGGTGATTTTTAAATGTAACTCTGGGTTTACAAGTAAAAACTACATATATTTTACATAAATAAAATATATTGTATTGCTTGTGACACTCTAAAAAAACCTGTAGCTTCGTAATTGAAAAAATTAAATTTGTAATGAGTTGTTTGAAAGGTAAACAGACCAACAAGCGTCATGGTTTTCCGGAAAAACAAAAACACGTGTGATGCTCTTTTAATGCAATAACGTAATTATAACAGAAAATAAAATAATAGTATATTTCACTACTAGTCATGAAAGTGGCCTATTTCGGGGCAAGATCATTTTACGCGCGAGGCGAAGCCGAATACGTTATATCTTAGGAACGTCTGGAGATATCAACTTCAAACTTGAAGCATATATTACTTCTAATAAGACACATTTTTGAATGGAATATCAAGTTTCTAGTTTGTATAATCTAAACATGGCGGCCATTTTTGTTTTTCAAAGCTAAATATCTTAATCACCGTCATTTAGGAAAAATCTGTAGGTATAAAAGAAGTTGTGAAATTTCGTCCTAAAAATAATGATATGAAGATTTTAACTATAGAATTTTAAATAAATGAGAAATTGTGATTTTTACACCAAGCTTTTTTACCATTTATGGACTAAAACATCATATTTTAACTTGTAAAAATCACAATTACCCAGTTATTTAAAACCCTATAGTTGAAATCTTCATGACATTATTTTTAGGACAAAATGACACAACATTTTTGATACTTACAGATTTGTCGTAAATATTACGGTTTTTAAGATATTTAGCTTTGAAAAACAAAAATGGCCGCCATTTTTAAGTATATGAAAATGGGTCTTATTATATTTAATATATGTATCAAGTCTGAAGTTGATATCTTCAGACATTCCTAAGATATAACATATTGAGTAAAAAACAAACAGACAGAAAGACGGAAAACAGATGCATCTCCGGATCTATGTTTAAATAAATTGTTGTCTTTAATTTTACATGTAGAACGTGCTACCGAAGTTTCTGCATACATTCGTGAATCACCCTGTCCTGTACAAGTTTCGATGCAAGTGAAACTAAAGTAACAGTTCTAACTTATATGACCAGTAATTTTGTGATGACGATTTCAACAGTCCGAACCAATTGGTCTGGAGTAGAACAGTTTAATCTTATTATATAATAAACGGTATCAGGAAACTGACACATACTTTCTCCCTTTTAGCCCAACATTAATGAATAAATTACTTTTTATTTACTAAATATAAAATACAAAGCACGGTCGAATGTACAGAAAATCTTGTAAACAAATTGTTTTCAAAAACATCCACCCAAATCCCTGTTTTGGAGGTACTACAGACTACTACACTGTTTGGAGGCCACTACACACGTGGTTCTAAAAGGGGAAATGCCCCCTATCACCCCCCCCCCAGGGTTACTAAGGGGCAACAGATTTAGAATTTCCTCTGTTGGCCAATGCTAACTTGACAAGCATATCAAGTTTGAACGAAATTGATCAGTAAATAAGAGAGCAATAGTAATTTTTGTATTCCCCATAAGGATAACATTGGACAATGTACTGCGTTTACTGCATAATGAAAATTTAGATTTTCTTCACAACCAGCAATCGCAGCATACTAATTCAAGATACTAAATTATTTAGTTTTTTGAGCTCTTTTTAATGGTGAATAGTAATATGTTTTAGATTTATGTTTTTTATAAAAAATCCAAAAAACTGAATTTTTGATGTTTTAAGTCCTGTAATTTCTGAACATAAATTTTTACAGAAATGCGGGTGGTGTCATTTTGTTGGAAAACTAAATATCTAAAAACGACTAAATTTTAATTAAAATCGTTAAAGCCGTTTTTGGGAAATTTTGATTGTTCATATTCTTTGGCAGTTTTTGGGGGATAATTACCCTTAAAAATCAAAAATTCAAACAAAATAAAGAAACGCCTGGAGATATCGTGGATTAGTACCTACATACCAAATTTAATAAAAATCGGACCATTGGTTAGCTCTAGCTCTAGCTCTAGCTCTGTACACATCCATACAGACAGATAGACAGACAGACACACATACATCACGTAAAAATCACTTTTTTGGATTCAGGGAGTACCAAAACGAATACTAACAATTCAAATCCGAAAATTTTGCCGAAAACAATACTTTCTCCATATACTATGTATAAGGGGAGAAAGTAAAAATGAATCCCTATTTCCCTTGGTCACACCATAATTAGAATGAGTGCAGCAAATTGATAATTATTTTGTTGATGTGTTCGTTAATGTCAGTACAAGGGTTTTATAAAAGATAATTTGTAATCTGACCCAAGGGCTCTGCCCCACTGGACTTCAAAGTTCCCATTGATTTGATCAAAGTTCGGTTGTTTACATCAAACAGCTTACAAGGATTATACAAGGATTATATCTAAACATACTTGAAAGGCATAAACATATGTTCATTACGGAAATAACGAATCTAATTGAATGGCAATTCAAACTCTTTTTTCGATGCCAAAGTTAGCACTATATAAAAATAGGTGAGTGAGCGTAGCGGACGAGCTCATCTTGAAAATGAACGAGTATTTGACATCAAACAAATTCAAAGACATTAGGATAGGGCAACGTCCGTCGGGCCAGCTAGTCAGAGAATAAATAACACAGAGATTATTCATTATAATATGTATTATTTATTCCATGGTTTAATACAGTGCGACTGACTCGTTCGCTTCCAGAGTGCAGCTGTGCAGCGTGCAGCACGCCAAACATTGCATTGATCTGACAATCTGACCATTGCCAACTCTCAGTTCTCAGTCCTCCCTCCTTTTCGACGCGGATGTAGTTTTATAGTTGTCTGCTAGAGTGCAGCACCAGCGCGTTACGTGCAACAAACGGTGCTCTCCATTTTGTATTTTAAATTACAGGAAACGTTCAGAAATGTTTTGTTTAATGTTTCCCTTAAATTCGTAGGTTTTACACCATATTCTTAACATATATATGGACTATATATATACGAACAAGTTGGCGAATTGTCACGTTTATCAACATAAGCGTAATTTCAGTACTGTATTTTGATTGGAGGGCAAAAATGGTCGTGATCGTGATTATTGGGACTTTTCATATATTACAATATTAACTCCAATTTATTGGGGGGGGCAACTGCCCCCCTTGCACCCCCGAATTACGCCTATGATTATCAAAGTACAAACGGGCATTAAATGTTTTGTGTTGCCAAACGTATAACATATTACTATTATCGATTTAGACCTCCAGAGGGCTCTGCTCCGCGGGTCTTCCAAGTCCCCATGTATTCATGTGGAGGAGAGTGTTATTTGGTTTATGTCACATGTGGTTTTTCTTAATTCAATCTTTATAGTCAATTATTCAATCGAATTAAATAAACAGCTGTTATAAGGATTGTACAGACATGCTCTTTTATAATACCCTTAGAGCGTCAAAGTACCATTATGCGAGGCATGGCCTGCATCTTAATGAGGCAGGAAAAAAGAGAATTGCAGCAATCATCTCTGGTGTGGTCTTGACTCGTACCTTGGTCTCCAAACCCACACTCCCCAATTCTGTGAGTACGGGGGAAAGTTCCTCCCAAATCACGATGCAAAGTCCGTTTGATTTCCGGATCCTGCATCTGCAGATGGTAATCATGCTGTTTCTTACAATTTGATGGGTTGGTGGGTTTTTAGAGTGGGGCGGTAGGGTCACCAACTTGGATCTGGTAGGCAACAAGGGTCCACACCACCAGGCCTGCCCAGGGGCCCGTGAAAGCTGAGTACGACCCTCTATACCTGAATTGTTGACGGGTGACTGCCGCCCACCAACTCTCGTTAACGTGTTGTTTTCAGCTCCAGCAATCGCAACGTGCGCTGCGTTTGTGATACTACCGATAAAAAATAGTAGCTCCCACATACTACATGAGATTGTGGTCCGTGTGAAACAGGTGGTCCCTATTATTCTAGGAGACTGTCGCCTGGCGACTTGTCAACAGTTGACAAGTATAATAGGCTCAGCGCCATCGTCGCGCATCCATAGTTGCCAACCAAGCTGATTCAATACCTTGCCTCTTTGTAATTCCCAAAAGTGGTATCTTAAACGTGGTGCCGTCTAATGAGGAAATGTTGCTTCTTTTACTATTAATAAGAAAACGACGACGAAAGTTGAGGAAGAGGTTTCGTGTTCACCCTACATTAGGGTTGAGAGCAGAAAAAGGATCGTACTTTCACCTTATTTGAAGAACTTTGTGCCAAAAAATTCGATATTTTGCACAAAGTTGCACGAATGAGTCTGCAGTCATTGATGATATTAATGTATAGATAAATGTACTAAATGTGATAAAATATTAATCTAATCCTCTTCCTATTTTTTTAATGCACATCAAGAATGCGTTACGCACATTTATATCATAAATTAATTTAGTGGATGTAACTTCACAATGTTAAGGTAAAAATATACTTAGGCTAGTATACAAACAACAATAAATTGTTTATCTTGTATTTATTATAATAATTCAAGATTGAAAAATGATTAAATCGACGTAATTTTCAATATATATTTCATTACAACAACCTATAACAGGTAAAGTGTTTGCTATTATTTGTCATTAGAAAAGGTGGTAATTGCTTAATAGGTGCTGTGGGAAATTTCACTATAATGTACTAGGCATGACAGCCGATCGTTGACTGTATGTGATCACGTGATCACTTGCAACAGTCGCAAGGCAGTATAATAGCTCCCATTTACAGCAATGTTAAAAGAGTTGACGGCCTAGTTTAATAGGGGCCTAATACCTCCCATTTATAATAATATTATGAGAGTTGACGGGCGACATCGCCAGTCGATAGTAGCTTAGTATAATAGCGGTCTAACTACAGATTTTCACTGTTTTGTTTACTATCTAACTATTTAATATTCTTGCTTTTCAAAACGGGATGCGCAAGCTGCTGCGCATAGGACATTCTAGTAATAATTAACTTAAACTAATAATGATTAATATTATTACATTTATAGTATTAATACAATTATAATGAATTAACTATACCATTGTGTCATTTCGTCTATTACTAAACTAACTACTGTACGACAAACTAAAGCAATCCAAATTGATCCAAAAATGTGACTCAAGAAAATGAATTTCTTAAAACTGCTTTATATAACAACAATACTCTCCAAGACTCTAGTTTAAGTGAGACTGACACTATTAAAACTCTACATTTGATTGTAAGCGAAAAAGATAAGTCTTTACGTATGTCAGCCAGTAAGCTGAATGATGCTTTGGAGGAGAGACGCACATTGGATTGTGAACGTTTGAAATCTCTAGCAATCCGAATAAAGATCATGACAACAGACAAATCGTTGGATGACTCTATCGTACAATCGTATTTTTCATCTCTGAATGGCTGCGGAGCGGCTCTCTCCTCTAGGGCTCTGTTTGTGGGTCCAACAATAAATGAGCTTTTTTGGTTCCTCTGAAATTTGTAAGCAACAATCAAAAGATCTAAAGCTCACATCCTTCAGGTATGCCTTTTTTTGTATTAATGGCAATAAAAATCTAGAGTGGTTCAAAGATAATATTGCACCCAAAACATTTGGAAGTGGCTCACACTGGAGTCTTTTGTTTGTCAACATTATTGATGGAGTAGCGTTCCATTTGGACTCATTAAATTACTTTTGATCAATTAGGTATCAATCCAGACAGTTTTTGTTCAGTGCGCTGTCAAAAGCAAAACAATAACTTTGAGTGTGGTCTTAATGTAATATTATATACCATAATCATACTTTTGGGTTTCTGTTCAAATCCTGACACCAGTTTTCTCAACTGGTACAATACGTTTTTTGACAGTCACCCTGTAGGTGACAATAGTGTATCTTCGCATGACAACCAGGCAGCCAGTAACCCAAATCCTCCTTCCATTGTCAAAGCCATCAGTCAGACCGTAGTTTGCAACAAAATTAAACCCCTGGACCTTAAGAAAGTGAATAGTAATGAGTGGAAAGTTGTTGGAAATCCAAGAAGTCGCAAAGGTAAAATCCCACCAAAGTCCCAATGCTCTGATATACCTATCAAGAATACCTTTTCCTTCTTCAGACTTTGACTTCTTTGACTCTCTTCCTTCTTCAGATGTTCCTTTACACCCGGATTGTAAACAACCTGTGGCTCCAAAAAACCAGCCTAAACAAACTTCTTCTTGGGAAAAGGAAAGCATACCAGTATCTGATAATAGCAAAAGGGATTTTGTAAAGTCACATTGTGTAAATCCAAATAAAGAAAGCACCCAAAACTCTAGCATAACTAAAAATAATAGATGTTGTGTTAAAATAATTAGTGACAGTCACGGTACCTTTGTATCTGGCATGTTGGGAGAAAAAACAGAAAGAAATGTAAGTGTGTTTGGTTTTGTGAAACCTAATGCTAAAAACGATGAAATACTTAAAAGTGCAAAACCCGAAGCTTCCACTACGAGTGAGAATGACTTTGTTATTTTAATAGGTGGCACTAATAATATTGTAAACGGACGCTGTACTGACTTCATAGTGGGGCTGGAGGATTTCTTGAGTGTGTTGTCGGGCCCGAGGGGATCTTGGTTGGCATCCCTCTTAGGTACGATTCACCTTCTCTCAATCCTGAAATTTCTAGATTAAAACTGCGTCTGACAGAACTTGCGGCCAAACACAAAAATACCTTTGTTTGTCTGAAATATTTACCCCGTAAGAACTTCACTAATCATGGGCTTCATCTCAATCATAAGGGCAAGATATATTTATCTAACCTTCTGCATTCCGCCATAAGTGGTTCATATATCACTCCAATACAGATACCAAACAGTGTAGTTGATGAAACACCTTCTGTAAATAATATTTCAGACACAACAATGCTACCCAGAATTATCCCTAATTCATCCATCGAAGAGCCAAATCATAATCAAAGTCGCACTTTCCATAACATTAGTTTTTTAGGTCAAGCATTGAGTCCCTTGGTCACACTATCTCGCGAGGGTGTTGAGTGCCAGCAGAATTCTCTAAAGTTGGAAACCCAAAGTATAATAGGTAAATGAAGCTAATAGGTTTTCAACAAGCTAAATGAAACTGAAAAAAACAGTTGAAGGTATTTGTGGTTTGCCTGCTGTTTCATTAGATTTAGCTATCAAGGTCAAAATGTTGATTACAGCAGGTTATAGATTCCCAACAAATAACTACGATGAGTTATTTGCCACATTTTAAGAATGTTTGAGCAAACATGTGCATAAAAACACCACAATAGTTGTCTTGGGCGATTTCAACATTGACCTCTCAAAATATACTTTTGAAAGCAAAAGGTTTGTTTCATTGATGACATCTTTTAATCCGCATAATGTAATCAAATGTTACACACGAGAAGCCTTGGGCTCAAGATCCTTAATATAGATCCAGTTTTTACCAACGAAGCAAGGGCCAAAGGTTCAGTTATAGTTTAAACCTTATCCGACCACAATACACAAGCTTTAAGCATCGAGACTCTTCCTCTTACTAATACCACGGAAATGAAATATAAATATTGTAGGATTGTTGTTGATTCCAACTTGAGCGTTTTAGACGTCATCTGTCTAATGAAAATTGGCTAGATATATTGAACAACAGCGAAATTAATTCAAAATAAAACTTGTTCATTGACAAGATAAAATAGGGACTGGGCCAGTTACACATCAAATAGATGGTCCATCAACCCTTGAATAACATAAATGAAATAACACAAACGATCGATGGACCATTAGTCGTTTAGGAAATTTAATTTAAAATATAAACGAGTCTATGAGCCATCAGACGATTTTATAAATTAAGTCAAAATATTATATTTTGGTCTGATGTACCATCGACCCTCTATCCATAAAATAGCATATTATAAAGACGTTGGGTCGATTACACATCAAATAGATGGTACATCGACCCCAAAATGAAACATATTAAGAATAAAGTTATAACCGGTCGATGTATCATCTATTTTATTTGTAATTGACCCTACACTTTATATAATTAGAATTGTTAAAAGCATGGTTTGATTACAACTTATATAGATGGTACATCGACCCCCAAACGAAACATATTTAGATTTAAGTCTAACGGGTCGATGGACCATCTATTTGATGTGTAATCGGCCCTATAATATTTGAGAAAACTTTTAAAAACGAAGTGACTACGTACACGTCCGATGTAAGCCGCTACCGCTTATGTTAGGTTAGGTTAGGTAAGGAGTTTTCGTTATGTGTCACTGGCTCTCAATCTGTTTTAAAAATCACAGGAAAGTAACGTACGGTGCATCATTTGGAACGGACGTGAACAGTAGCGGCTCACATCGGACGTGTAGGTAGCCTCTGCCTTTTAAATACCCCCGTCGCAGAAAACCTGCATACTCAGCGAATTTCGAATGAATATATAACATAACACATTTAAACACTTCACAGGATTCATAAGAAATGTATTCACAAACAAGGGATATTTAAAATATTAATTATTCTCAATAAGAATAACATTGGGGATGAGTACGCAGGTTTGCTGCAACAAGGCACACAAAATAATGGGTTTTTATGCAAATATCAATAGAATTCATCTTAGTGAAGTCACATACCAAGTTTCATCCATATACATTCATAAATAAGCGATATATAACATTTTAAGTATTTTCCATAAGAATAACATGGGGATCAAGTATCTAGGTTTGCTGCTACAGGAACCATAGGCGAAAAATAGTTTTTTTGTGCAAACAACAATAAACCACAACCAGATCAAGCCATATACCAAATTTCGCCAGTTTATGTTAATAAATAAGCAAGATATACAATTTTTCTTTTTCTCCATAAGAATAACATTAGACAACATACTGTGTTTAGCACTTTCAATATCTCGGTAACCAATTGACGTAGAACAATGATCAAAATACCAATTTTTTTTTAAGCTCAACCTAATGGTATAAATTAAAATTTGATTTAAATTTAAATTACCTGTGAAAACCCCAAAAAACACATTTTTGGGGTACAAAACCCCCCAAAAAACCCCCTTCGGATGGTGCGATTCATCTGGTTTTCGAACTCGTTCAAATAAATGGTACTTTACATATTTGTACCAAATTTCATTAAGATCGGACCTTTTTTACGAGAGTTATCGTGCTTACGGATACACACATACATATATATATATATACTAGGGGCTTGTAGGGGCAAAAGCCCCTAAAAAACCAAAATACATAAATTTTTTATCAACCTTCATTGGTCATTTATAAATAAGCACTGATTTTCTAGCATTATAATATAATATTATTATACTGTCTTATGTTTTTAATAAAATGTCCATTCCTAAACAACTATACATTGCTGTAGTTTAAAAGTAAACAAACTGAATAAGTACAGCTGGTATCAATATCAAAGGCTAATTTAACTCTGTGGCACAGCTGTTTTAATTTCAAAAGATGTAAACAAATTAAACCCCATGTTGTTTTAATGGGAAAAGTTTTATTCTGTTGCGAATTTATGGTAAAAAATACCCCCGTAGCAGCAAACCTGCGTACTCAGCGATTTTCCAATGCATACATATGTATCTTAATACCACATAAAGCCACATACCAAGTTTCATCAATATACATTCATAAATAAACGATTTATGACATTTTAATTATTCTCCATAAGAATAACATGGTAGCTGAGTATGCAGGTTTGCTGAAGCGAGGAACACAAAAAATGGGGTTTTATACAAATATCAATATAACTCATGTAGGTAAAGCCACATACCAAATTTCATTAATTTATTTTCATAATGAAGGCAGATAACACGTTACTTATTCTCCATAAGAATAACATGGGGCTGAGTACGCAGGTTTGCTGCTACGGGAGCCTTAGGTAAAAAATTGTCTTTTTGAGCAAATATCAATGGTCCACAACCAGATGAAGCCGTATATCAAGTTTCGTCAGTAAACGTTCATAAATAAGCGAGATATAAAATTTTCATTTTTCTCCATAAGAATAACATTAGACAACGTACTGTGTTTAGCACTTTCAATATCTCGGTAACCAATTGACGTAGAGAAATGATCAAAATACCAAATTGTGTGTTTTTTTAAGCTGAATCCAATGGGAAAAAATAAAATTTGACTATTTCCAAAAGTATATGTAAAAAATTCGAAAAACCCATTTTTGGGGTACAAAACCCCCCCAAAATACCCCTTCGAATGGAGCGATCTGGCTGGTTTTCGAACTTAAAGTCATAAATGTTGCTTTACACGTTTATACCAAATTTCATCAAAATCGGATAATTTTTACGAGAGTTATCGTGCTCACGGACACATATATATATATATATATATAGATATATATATATATATAGATATATATATATATATATATATATATACAGTTTTGAACGAATGGTGTTTTTGGGGTCTGGGGACCTCAAAACGAAAAGTTATCATGGTCCCGGGCCTAGGTCTTACCATGCCGACGACGGTAATAGCTTCTTCCCTATAGGGGAAATTCGCTAATAAGAAAAATGAATAGTTTTCCCTCAAAATTCACGTCAAGACCTTTAAAATGATACCCCTCCCATCCTTCTACGGCCATCCAGTCACTCACAATTTTTTTACAAAAATTTGACTTACGGAATTATATATAGATATATATATATATATATATATATATATATATATATATATATATATATATATATATATATATAAATTTGAACGAATGGTGTTTTTAGCATCTGGGGACCTCAAAATGAAAAGTTATCCTGGTCTCGGGCTTAAGTCTTACCATGAGACCTACGGTAATAGCTTCTTCCCTATAGGGGAAATTCGCTAAAACGCGTGGTTTGATTACGGTGTGTGCACTTTATCCAACCCTAAAACCAAAATTTCCCCTTTTTATGCCCAGAACAACAACAAAATCCCTCTGACATCCGACCACAGTTATTCAGAATTAAAATGTAAATAAGTACAACAAACACCAACATGTACTGTAAATAAACAGTTTCACTACGTAAGAAATAAAGTTGTAGAGTTACTTAAATCTAAGGCTATAATTGAAGAAAATAATTAAAAAAAATGCTACACTGATCGTCTTCAAACTTGCTACAAGCTTGCCTCCCATGTTACAGGATCAGTTCAAATTTGAAGCAAATTCGTTGGATGGTTTATTGTTAAACCATTTTTTAAAATCTTAAAATAACTCCATAAGGTTACATGTGAAAATAGTGAATATTTGCTCCGCTAGAGTGCAGTGCGACAATGTTTATAAAACTACTATCGATTAAAACAAAATAACTATAAAAAATTATAAAAAACATAGCTGGAAACTGTAAAACTAGTACAACCCATATGCCAAAATATCAACTAAAAGGCAAGTGAGCAGAGCGAATGAGCTAAACCACTAAACCTGACGGCGCGCGGCGAGTGGCGAGTGGAGCTGTCCTAAGAGCAAACGGACATTTTTTGGGTTGGCAGTGCAAGAGCTGGCATTTTCAAATTTCTAATGTTATAGAAGCATTAAGTAACTCTTCAACTAATCATGTTAAAAAGTCAAAACGATATGATTAAAAAACTGCGTCAGAAACAGGGGTCGACGAAACCATGTTCGGCCAACATTGAGGCAGACTTTTCCTATGCGAATGATAACATACCTACCTTGGTTGCGGAACGTCATAGAACCACGATTCAAATTTGTTTTAATACACACGAAAAAATAAGGTGTTATTTTATATTGTGGGTTTCTTGCAATTATTCGCTATTTTAGACTTGGGGCGGGCAAGAGACGGACTTCCGGAGCTTAACCGGTTATTAGACCAGGCAAATTAGAGTAAGAATATAGGGTAAACAAAGGAAAAAATTCCGAACAAGCTGATTTTTTGTGTACACATTAATAAGACCCTGGTAAACAAAACTAAAAAAGTCCCAAAAAGTCCAAGCCTGGCAACTGCCGCCATCTTGAAAATAACATTTCCGGTGCATGTTTTTCTTCATATTTACTTAATTTACGGAAAAACAAGCACGAAAAAGGTGCACAGAACCTTTTTGGTAGAGGATAAAATTTCAAATTAAATAAGTATAAATACAATAACAGTATAAGAGAACAAACCAGCGTTATTTCGTTTTTTCGCGAATATATACTTCTATCAGTTTTGTTTGTAGTTTAGTTGTAGTTTGTTTTAGCGAATTTCCCCTATATTAGCGAATTTCCCCTATAGGGAAGAAGCTATTACCGTAGGTCTCATGGTAAGACTTAAGCCCGAGACCATGATAACTTTTTGTTTTGAGATCCCCAGATGCCAAAAACACTATTCGTTCAAATTTATATATATATATATATATCTATCTATCTATCTATCTATATATATATATATATATATATATATATATATATATATATATATATGTATAGATATATAGATATATATGTGTCCGTTAACACGATAACTTGAGTAAAAAACGTCCATTTTGATGAAATTTGGCTCAAATGTGTAAAATGACATTCATGACTTTAAGTCCGAAAACCAGAAAAATCGGACCATGGGAAGGGGGGTTTATGGGGGTTTTAAATTTTCCAAAAATCAGTTTTTTGCATTTTTTACCCTACAATTTAAAAAAAACTTAATTTTGGTTTTGACCATGTTATAGAGCTTAAAAAAACAAATAATTTAGTATCTTGAATTATTAACCTAAGTTAAGTGGTTGCGGAGAAAATAAAAAAAACCTGCTCATAAAATCTCCCATGTTAATCTTATGGGAAAAAGGGTTTTTGGCTTTTCCTCAGTTTATTTTAATGTAAACTTCCCATTTGCTTTTACCAATCTCTTCAGTTCCACAAAACAATCAATTTGGTGTTTAAATTGTGATTCTACGCCCAACCGTTGCAGAGATATTCAAAGTGCTAAACACAGTACGTTGTCCAATGCTATCCTTATGGAGAATAAATTAAATTTGATATCTCGATTATTTATGAATGTATGTTGATGAAACTTGGTATGTGGCTTCACATAGTACTGGTATATTGATATTTGCACAAAGATTTGATTTTTTGTTGATTATTCCCGTAGCAGCAAACCTGCGTACTCAGCCCCCATGTTATTCTTATGGAGAATAAGTAAAATGTAATGACTCCCTTAATTATGAACATAAATTAATAAAACTTAGTATGTAGCTTCACTTGGTTGAGTTATATTTGATAATTATATAAAAACCCATTTTTCTGTTCCTTGTTGCAGCAAACCTGCTTTCTCAGCCCCCATGTTATTCTTATGAAGAATAACTAAAATGTTATATAGCACTTATTTATGATTGAATATTGATGAAACTTAGTATGTGGTTTCGCCTAGTTAAATTTTATTTATATTTGCATAAAAACCAATTGTTTCTGTTCCTTGTTTCAGCAAACCTACGTACTCATTACCAATGTTATTCTTATAGAGAATAATTAAAATTGCTTATATGTGAATATATTTTTATGAAACTTTGTTTGCGGCATTATGTGGTATTAAGACATATATTATGCATTGGAAATTCGCTGAGTACTCAGGTTTGCTGCGACGGGGGTATTTAGGTCAATACTGTTTACAAATGAACTAATTAAAATAAATCTTAAAACGCCTTCTTAAAACACCTTCAATAGATTATGTATATTACAAAGTTAGTGAATTTACCATACAACGAATAATATATTACCGAACTCGACGCGGTAAGATCTAAGGTCGAGACCATGATACGTTTTCGTTTTGAGATCCCCAGATATCAAAAACTCTATTCGTTCTAATTTGTATACATTAACGATTTGGTTTGAACGTTTTTTGAGAAAATAGTTTTAATACGCCTTTTGAATTTCTTAGACAAAAATAAAATAATTGCTGAAAATCAGTCTGGGTTTGTAAAGAATAAATCTACAAGCAGTGCGATTTTTGGTCTTATTGATGGATATAGTCTGCAATCTTGACAGAGGAAACTGTTCCGCAGGCCTGCTTTTTTTTAGCAAGGCCTTTGACTCCGTCAATCATGACCTTTTACTTGAGAAAATTAATCGTATAGGAGTCAGAGGCTTGGCTTTGGAGTCGTTCAGGTCAGTGGCGGATTTAAGCAATTGCCGCCTAAGGGCTATTAAGAAATCTGCCGCCCTCCCCCCCCCCACTATAATCTTTGTCCTTTTCGCCGCCCACATTTACCCTCATATGGTATACATCTTGTTTGGTTATTTTTTGACAGTATCTAAAAAGTTACGAATTTACTGAATTAATAGTTTTAAGACATTTCTGTTATTTCTTAGTTTAAAAAACCAGTAAAATGATGTATAATTGACTTTAATCACACTAACACAGTACAATATTGCCTACTCAATGGCAATCAACCATAGAGACAAATGTTGGTGTTAAAAGTAGTGTGAAGCAGTGATACTTTTTATAAAAAGAAAATCCTTCAACAAATAAGGCCTAAAAATCTCTTCTTATACTTCATTGATCATTAATTTTTACTCCAACGCATTGACTACTGAAAATTATAATAAATAAATAAATAATAACCTATAAATGAGATATGATGACACTGTAGCCTTAAAATTCGTAATTCGAACCATTAGCCTCAAGATTCTGACTATTTTAATCCTGAATTAGCTCTTTTCAATGCAGTTTTTCAGTCAATTTGTAATTTATACCTGTATACAAAGAATTGTTTATACATTTTAGACGATCAAAATATAAATTAAATTGATGTAGGCCTAATCTTCATAAAACTCTACACATTTTCAAACACTACTTCTAGTTTCACCTCCATGATGTTGTAGATTTAATTAATTAAAATTTAATACCTACAGGAGTCACTACTGTCAGAAAAATAACCTTTAAAAAGCGTGCCGTCATATTTGGTATTTTGTCCTGTTATGGTGTTAACTTGTTGATGGGACAGTGTCATTCGATGTACAAGGCGGCTTGTTTTCAACACTATTTCCAAAGCCATATTACAAGGGTGTTTTCATTTAACTCAAATCATAACTTTGCTCCGAGATAAACGATAAAATAATTACATCTAAAATATGTCTCAAGATTATAAAGTTAAGTTTAACATCATGATTCGTCTAAAATGTGACAAGATATTAACTTAAAGACTTCGAGTATCACAATTTTTCATTTAATGAAATGGGAGATTTTGACCCCGTCCCACCCAAAAAATATATATACATATATAGTGGTCTCGTCTGGAGTAAAAAACTGCAATTTTGACCCTCTGACAGCCATGCTCTCGTGGCAACAACCAATGACATCCTCTCTTCACAAATTATATCTTTTATTTGTCTTTGGTCAGATCTTTTGATAAAAACAATATCCTCCAGAATGAACGAATATCTGTGGTAGCCTTTGATATGGTAAGTATACGACGGCTGAAATAACTTCCTTTGTTACCTTGAGATTAAAAATATCATTGTAGTCTAAATTTGTTTATTGTCGTCTCAAATTCGATTGTTGCATCATTTCTCAGCCGTGTGCCTTAGTCATTATTTATATTGTGTAACAAATAATTTTAATGCTATACGAATGTACGGATAAACTTGGACGTCCGTGAGTTGGACGTAGTCATAGTGGCGCAGTGCCTGATGTAGTTCGTGGCTTGCCGCCCTTTCTCTGTAGCGTAATCGTCTTGTCCCTAGTACGGAAGAATGACAAATGCATTATGACTGTTTTGAGGAACTGCAGTGTGAGGGGCTGCAAGCGTAATACATTATAGTCACTGATTACTACCTTTACCTTTAAAAGGGCGGCACACCGTCATTGTCATCCACTTTCGTCAAAATGATCCCCGTTTCAACATTTTATTTGTAAACGAACTTATTAATTTTCTGTAAATTTGCCGCCCCTAAAGATTTGCCGCCCTGGGCTACAGCCCCTATAGCCCCCCCCTAAATCCGCCACTGGTTCAGGTACTACCTGAAGGGAAGGAGGCAATGTGTAGGGGTATCGTCAGTCGATGAGCATGGATTTTTGCGGCAGTGCAACTCGCACGAGCTCCCAACATCGAGTGGTGTGCCCCAGGGTTCAATTCTTGGCCCCACACTTTCTCTAATTTTTATCAATAATCTTTCTGTCGACATCGAATAGACCAGTCTTCATTTACGCCGACAACACATCTCTTTCGTTGTCCAGCCCTACTGTGGAGTCTCTTGAACAATTAACGTTTATAGAAGCCAACGGATTACTTCAATGGTTTAACAGCAACCTGCTCTCACTCAATACTCTCAAAACCCAGCTTCTTAATTTCCATATTTCTGATAGATTTTCTCCGACTTTTAGCTTCCATTTGGATGAAACTCCTATTCACCCGTCCAAGAGTACATAGTTTCTTGGATTGATCCTGGATGAGAAACTTAATTTTCATCAACACATTGAACACGTCATCAGCAAAGTTAGCTCAGGTATATTTGCCATCCGCTCTCTAGCAAAAATATCAAACTGTGGTGTTCTTCTTTCTACTTACTAACTTATGTCCTCATTTTCCCACACCTTGTTTACGCTTTACCCATGTGGGGGCATGAGAATAAGAGATCAAACTTTCTATTTCGCCTGCAAAAGAGAGCAATCAGAGTAGTTTTCTCCATGGATATGTTTCAAACATGCAAACCAGTTTTTCAGTCCTAAGATATTTTAATTTTCCATCTCTCTATATTTACGAAACATTATCGTTTTTAAAACAAAAAATTATAAAGTTCAAAATTCCTCAGAGTCATCATTATAGTTTACGTATTCATAATAATCTACTAATTCCTGCTCACAAAACTGCCTTCTTCAAAAAAAATCCGCTACAATTCAATAAACTTCCCAATACACCTCAAAGCAAAGTCAAACCATTTGAAATTCAGGAAAAATCTAAAATCCTTTCTTATTGATAGACTAAGTGGTTTTACAGCGTCCGTGACTTCCTGACTGATGGCTCTTTCAGTTATTAGGTCTGCCTGGAGGGGTATTCAGTTATTTTATTTTTCATTTGATTAAATGAACAAGGAAGTTAATTTAATTTTATAATTTGATACAGTGTATGCGCATTTTAGCTGGTAAGCATCTTTAAATAAATTTGTTGCACTTCCATTTTGTTTGACATTAGCAATGCATGTAGGCCTACATAGGTCTTTGGTTAATAAATGAGTTATGACTTATAGCAAATAGCCTAAAATAGGAAGAAACATGCCAATATTCAACCGTCTCATCAAAAATAAACCTGCCTACTAACATACTATTTTTGTAGGAAAAAGGATGAAAACGAAACGTAGATTTTATATTGACCATAATTAGCTTAGTTTCTTATCGTTTTGTTTGAAGAGCTTCTCGACAGGGCCGGGCAGAAAAGAAACATTTATTGGTTGTTGTTTCAAATTAAAATTAAATACTGTAGTTTTTTATACGTGGTAATTTATATAATATCACAGCCAGAAGATAATCTCTCCACAAAATTCATATAACCCGAGATATAACATTTTAATTACTTGTTCTCCTTAACAAAAATTAGCACATGGCTTAACTCACAGCAGGGTTTCTCCAACAAGGTATATTTTACAAGTATTTTGTATTAATAGATCACTTCCTCATCTTATATACAGAGTTAGCGCCTACTCCCCAAGTTTTAACGCAATACATACAAACATTGCATGTAATGATTTGTGTTGTTTATTTCCATTAACTTTCTGGCAACATATTTGAGACTCATTGACATAAATAAGTCGAATTCAAATTATAATAACAACTTATTACTGTACTTCAGAAATTTCGTGATAAAATCGGATCATTAAAAAAGCCATTTCGCTCCCCAGTTGACACTAACTTCCGTGGCGTCACGCCTGTTCAGCCGTGATCGTCTAGTGGTTAGGACATTGCGTTGTGGCCGCAATAACCCAGGTTCGAATCCTGGTCACGGCACTGGCTAATTTTTATATTTATTCAATATGCAAACAACATAAATGAACATTTTTAGTTTAACTTACTCAAAATTAAATATAATACGAGCTGCTCCCCCGCAAAAATTTGCAGGAATAATCCTTGTTAAGTATTAACTTCAGGAAGTGAGTGAACAAAAACCAGGCATTTTTAAAAAAATGTAGATAATTTGTATGAATTACTAGTTCTGGTTATTGGTTAACATATTCTTAATTCTTGGTTTATAGAGTCGACGTTATAAATTGATTCATATTATTACATATGAATGTTGTAGTTGTAGTTCCTTTGAACTACAACTATATTTGTTTACTATGTTAACTATGTATAATCTAAACTATCAATATAAATAATGACTAAGGCACACGGCTGAGAAATGATGCAACAATCGAATTTGAGACGACAATAAACAAATTTAGACTACAATGATATTTTTAATCTCAAGGTAACAAAGGAAGTTATTTCAGCCGTCGTATACTTACCATATCAAAGGCTACCACAGATATTCGTTCATTCTGGAGGATATTGTTTTTATCAAAAGATCTGACCAAAGACAAATAAAAGATATAATTTGTGAAGAGAGGATGTCATTGGTTGTTGCCACGAGAGCATGGCTGTCAGAGGGTCAAAATTGCAGTTTTTTACTCCAGACGAGACCACTATATATGTATATATATTTTTTGGGTGGGACGGGGTCAAAATCTCCCATTTCATTAAATGAAAAATTGTGATACTCGAAGTCTTTAAGTTAATATCTTGTCACATTTTAGACGAATCATGATGTTAAACTTAACTTTATAATCTTGAGACATATTTTAGATGTAATTATTTTATCGTTTATCTCGGAGCAAAGTTATGATTTGAGTTAAATGAAAACACCCTTGTAATATGGCTTTGGAAATAGTGTTGAAAACAAGCCGCCTTGTACATCGAATGACACTGTCCCATCAACAAGTTAACACCATAACAGGACAAAATACCAAATATGACGGCACGCTTTTTAAAGGTTATTTTTCTGACAGTAGTGACTCCTGTAGGTATTAAATTTTAATTAATTAAATCTACAACATCATGGAGGTGAAACTAGAAGTAGTGTTTGAAAATGTGTAGAGTTTTATGAAGATTAGGCCTACATCAATTTAATTTATATTTTGATCGTCTAAAATGTATAAACAATTCTTTGTATACAGGTATAAATTACAAATTGACTGAAAAACTGCATTGAAAAGAGCTAATTCAGGATTAAAATAGTCAGAATCTTGAGGCTAATGGTTCGAATTACGAATTTTAAGGCTACAGTGTCATCATATCTCATTTATAGGTTATTATTTATTTATTTATTATAATTTTCAGTAGTCAATGCGTTGGAGTAAAAATTAATGATCAATGAAGTATAAGAAGAGATTTTTAGGCCTTATTTGTTGAAGGATTTTCTTTTTATAAAAAGTATCACTGCTTCACACTACTTTTAACACCAACATTTGTCTCTATGGTTGATTGCCATTGAGTAGGCAATATTGTACTGTGTTAGTGTGATTAAAGTCAATTATACATCATTTTACTGGTTTTTTAAACTAAGAAATAACAGAAATGTCTTAAAACTATTAATTCAGTAAATTCGTAACTTTTTAGATACTGTCAAAAAATAACCAAACAAGATGTATACCATATGAGGGTAAATGTGGGCGGCGAAAAGGACAAAGATTATAGTGGGGGGGGGAGGGCGGCAGATTTCTTAATAGCCCTTAGGCGGCAATTGCTTAAATCCGCCACTGTGTATGCCTAACACAACTGTATTTGTACTAACTTAATTCCACGTTGTGGTAATTTTAGGTCTTGCCGAACTCATGATAAGTAGTATGAAAATTTGTGTCATATTTTATGATACGGTACGAGCGATATACTAGAACAAGTACAGTGTGTAGTGCATCTGCTGTTATAGCCAAATATTTCTGCCTCTCTTTTTACCGTGAAACAGCATCAGAGAAAACCAGTAAAATTATAGAGGTCTACTATTAAAAAAAACATTTGGGTTTTGTTTAAAACAGACACGAGTAGGCCATGAAGTTTGTATGGAAAATCGAAAGAAACTCTGTAATCTTATTATATAATCACCAGTATTTTTTTGTCCAATGTCCGTATGCAGATTTCTCAGTAGCCTAACCAGAAATGTCCCAATTACAATATTTAAAACATAAGTAGTTTGTAGGTCGTAGGGGTGCAGGAATATATTTTAAGTATAGCAAGAAACATAGGCTATGGTTTTTAATGCCACATGGTCGTTATTTGGTTGTAATAAACAAATATGTGTATCTATATTTACAAATATATATATATTAATCCTTTATTCTGGCTTCATGGAAAACAATGCCCATAGCTAGCCTAAAACATAAACATTTAACATTATCATAATGGCATTATATTATACAAATAGATATATTAACTAAAATTTAATATACAGTATTTAAAAACAATTTTGATGTCACTAGATAAAATTAAGTACAAAAGTGCACGAATTGTACTGTCTTCATTTTTTTGAAGGAGTTCCATTACATTCCCAGGAAATGTAATGTTCCTTTTATTGAGTGAATTGTAAGAGGTACTGTATTTCAGTTTATTTTCATGTCTGCCGCAGCCAAGTAGTACATGGTCTTGATTACAGTCCAGATGTACAGTAGTACAGTATTGATCATATTTCTTCTCAACAATCACAAAGAGAGTTATTTATATTTTCCCTAGGAAACAGCTCATTTATGCAATGAAAAGTTCATAGCAGTCATTTACATAAACCACATGGTTTTTAGGTTAAAACTTGCCAGTATCATTTCAAATTGTACTACAGTATATTATGATTCTGCAATACTGAAGCGTATTTAAAACATGCCGCTTTAACTAGTTGGATGACAACAGTAATCTGTAGACTATTCAAGAAAGTTTACCATTGGAACTGCTGTTTCAAACAATCCTATTATATAATCACCAGTTTTGAAAAATGTTCGATGTCCGCCCGGATGAAAATTTATCAGAAACAGACACACACCCCAATAACAAGATTTGAAATATAAATCTTTTGTAGGTCGCTAAGGTGCAAAAATGTATCCTGCAATTACTGCCCCTACTGTAGGGGCCCTACAGGCAAAGCCCAATGACAGGTTCAGTATTACATAGCCTAAATTTATAGCGTATGAACACTTTTTTTGACGAAGGGCGACCGCGGTTCTAGAAGTAACGACGGGTGACAGCAGGCAGCAGCACTGTGCAGCATGCGACATGCAACGGCTGGCGGCTCTGGTGGCGATCATGTGAACTACAAGGTGTTTCTTGTTTGGCGAGTTTGGCGTCGCGCCACCGTATTTATTTAATCACTTTCTCGTTGGTACTTCTTCATTGCTTAATATGTTCATTTTATTGTTGTAGTTGCATATAAAAATATATAATCTTTAAGTGCGGTTATGTTAAAAGGTATATTGGAGTAATGGATTCATTTCGGCTGCTCAAATATCTTCGCGGAGTTCACATCCATCGACTGGGAGTTGTGGCGTGCTCCTGTAATCCAGCTACTTGGAGGTCGGGTGTTGAGGATGGTTTGAGGCGGGGGGTCCTGAGCCCAGTCTTCCCATGTTGACTGGACGTCCGCACTAAGCTCGCCATCAACATGGGTGCCCGGGAGGAGTCTTGGGTGTCCAGGTTGGCTAAGGAGGGGCGCACCGGGCCAGGGGGGAAACTCAGCAGCCAAAAGTCCCCGTGGTGAGCAGTAGTGGGATCGCGTCCGGGAGTGGGAACTGGGTTTCAGCCTCGCCAATATAATTAGACCAACATCCTACTTTTTATTTTTGGATTATTATCCTTATAATTTACGGAGATTTGACACTAATCGTTAACCATTTTAATGATTCATTTTTGATAAACAATTTATTATTTTTATTGTTAATACAACCAACTTAAAAATGTATGAATGCTGTAGCAGTGCCCATATATTGTTTCTGTTGAGAAATTGAAAGAGGCAAAGACATTGCATTGTACAATGGTATTCTTATGGTTAACAAATACAGTATGATATAAAATTGATGTTTATTCAATATTCTACGTCACATTTCAGTCAATCGTTTTTCAAGATAGAAACCAGAACAATCTCATCACAGAAATTATGAGGAAATTGGAAAAGAGTGGGCTAGCATAAACCTCCACATAATATATATATATACATAATACTTAAATTTATGATAAACATTAAAATAAATATAAGTATTTTAATCATCTTATATGATATTACACTTCAAATAAAATGTTATAATAAATTAAGTTTAAACCTGAATTTTTTTTAAATTCAAGTGGCAAAACAGTATATTAAATTGCCTAACAATATCCAAAGTTGAAATTACAGATCACTGACTATACTTAATGTATTCAGTGATAGTAGAAATAATTAATTATCTTGTCACTTTTAGTCCAATGGATGTATTGTTTTGAAAATATACCACAACCTAAATGATGGCATATATTTAGATTGCTGATAAAAAATACTACTTTTACTTTTTATCTGATTATTTGTTAAACTACTTTATTCTTACCACTAACTTATCATCTTGCTAAACAAAACTGAATATATTTTAGTTGCAAAATATGTTTATTAAAAAGGTGATTGCTAAGAACATAATTAATATGTATACTTTATATAAACGTAAGTCAGGGGCGCGCCGCAAGAAGAAATTATTGGGGGGGGGGAGACCTCAAATTCCCCAACTATTTAATGCCGATTTCCCAACTATTTAACGCTGATTTCTCAACAAAAATTGATTTTCTAACTATTTCAAGGTGATTTTTTGGATAAAAGACCTTTTGATTGTCAAATGAAGTATCAACAGAAATAGGCTAACATATTACTCACACATAGTTATGATTATTATGAACTCATAACAAAAACTTAATATTTCTGATCAATTAATAAATGGAGATAATTTTAAGTATGTCCATAACAAAAAGATAATCATATATCATAGTAGAAGAACTACGACACTTAAAATATTGTTTGATGAAAAATTACAAACTGATCATAAAATTGCATTTAATGTAGTTTAGGAGAAGAATTTTAAGCTAAATATTTGTGTATACTACACACATGGGCTATCAAATTGCAACAGAATTTAAAATGTCTCATCATTAAATCTGTGATTAATATAACAACATACGAAAAAAACATAAAACTATCTCATAATGTTAATGTATTTAAACATTGCTGAATAATTTTATGATTTGACAATTTGTTATTATCAGCTATTTTTCTAATCTGATTAACCTTACATTTATAAACAGAAAAATCATACTTTTTTGGTTTTATTGTAGTGTAAAATTTAATTTTTCCCAAAAGAGTTGCTTGGTACAAACTATGACAGCAATTATTTCAAAAATAATTGGGTTAGACAAAATTATGGGTTTCAAAATTATGTTATTATTTTAATTTAATCAATACAGATATGCAACTTGATTCCTTTTTACTTTCTCCCCTTATACATCATATACTGTATGGAGAAAGTATTGTTTTCGTCAAAATTTTTGAATTTGAGTTGTTAGTGGAAATATTCATTTTGGTGTTCCCTGAACCCAAAAAAGTGATTTTTAGATGATGACTGTGTGTCTGTCTGTCTGTATGGATGTGTCCAGAGCTACAGCCCTAAACAATGGTCTGATTTTTATGAAATTTGGTATGTAGGGACTAAAACACGATATCTCCAGGCGTTTTTTCATTTTTTTGAATTTTTGATTTTTAAGGGTAATTATCTCCCAAAAACCGCCAAAAAACATGAAAAATTAAGATTTCTCAAAAACGACTCTAACGATTTTGATTAAACATTAGTTGTTTGTAGAACTTTAGTTTCCCAACAAAATGACATCACCCAAATTTCTGTAAAAATTCTGGTTCAGAAATTACAATACTTAAAATATCAAAAATTCTGTTTTTTGGATTTTTTATAAAGAAAACATAAATATAAAAAATATTACTATTCTCTATTAAAAAGAGGTGAAAAAACTAATTAATTTAGTATTTTGAAGTACTATTCTACAATTACTGGTTACGGACAAAATTTAAATTTTCATTTTGCGGTAAACGCAGTACATTGTCCAATGTTATTCTTATGAGGAATACAAAAATTATTTTTTCTCTCTTATTTATTGATCAATTTCGTTCAAACTTGATATGCTAGTCAAGTAAGCATTGACCAACAGAGGAAATTCTAAATATGTTGCCCCTTAGTAACCCTGGGGGGGATGGGGGCATTTCTCCTCTTAAAACCACGTGTGATGGATTCTGTAGTGCCTCCTAAACAGGGATTTGGGTGGATATATTTGAAAACATCTTGTTTATAAGATTTTCTGTACATTCGACCGTGCTTTGTATTCTATGCTTAGTAAATAAAAAGTAATTTATTAATTAATGTTGGGCTAAAAGGCAGAAAGTATGTGTCAGTTTCCTGATACCGTTTATTTACTTTCTCCCCCTTATACGTAGTATATGGAGAAAGAATGGTTTTCATCAAAATTTTCGAATTTGAGTTGTTAGTGGAAATATTTGTTTTGGTGCTCCCTGAACCCAAAATACCCCCTTAGCAGCAAACCTGCATACTCAGCGAATTTCCAATGCATATATATGTATCTTAATACCACATACCAAGTTTCATCAATATACATTCATAAACAAACGATTTATGACATTTTAATTATTCTCCATAAGAATAACATGGCGGCTGAGTATGCAGGTTTGCTGAAGCAAGGAACACAAAAAATAAGGTTTTATACAAATATCAATATAACTCATATAGGTAAAGCCACATACCAAATCTCATTAATTTATTTTCATAATTAAGGGAGATAACACGTTACTTATTCTCTATAAGAATAACATGGGGCTGAGTATGCAGGTTTGCTGCTACAGGATCCTTTGGAAAAAAAATTGTTTATTTGAGCAAATATCAATGGTCCACAACCAGATGAAGCCGCATACCAAGTTTCGTCAGTATACGTTCATAAATAAGCGAGATATAAAATTTTTATTTTCCTCCATAAGAATAACATTAGACAACGTACTGTATTTAGGACTTTCAATATCTCGGTAACCAATTGACGTAGAGAAATGATCAAAATACCAAATTGTGTGTTTTTTTAAGCTGAATGCAATGGAAAAAACTAAAATTTGACTATTTCCAAAATTATATGTAAAAAATTCGAAAAACCCATTTTTGGGGTATAAAACCCCCCCAAAATACCCCTTTGGATAAAGCGATCTGGCTGGTTTTCGAACTTAAAGTCATAAATGTTGCTTTACACGTTTATACCAAATTTCATCAAAATTGGATAATTATTACGAGAGTTATCGTGCTCACGGAGACATATATATATATATATATATATATATGGGCCTATATATATATATATATATATATATATATATACAGTTTCGAACGAATGGTGTTTTTGGAGTCTGGGGATCTCAAAACGAAAAGTTTTCATGGTCCCGGGCCTAGGTCTTACCATGCCGACTACGGTAATAGCTTCTTCCTTATAGGGGAAATTCGCTAAAAGTCATTTGTACGTGATGTCTGTGTGTCTGCCTGTCTGTATGGATGTGTACAGAGCTAGAGCCATAACCAATGGTCCGATTTTTATGAAATTTGGTATGTAGGTACTAATCCACGATATCTCCAGGCGATTTTTCATTTTTTGAATTTTTGATTTTTAAGGGTAATTATCCCCCAAAAACCTCCAAAAAACATGAAAAATCAAGGTTTCTCAAAAACGGCTCTTTAATTTTAATTAAACTTTAGTCCTTTGTAGAAATTTATTTTTCCAACAAAATGACACCACCCACATTTATGTAAAAATTCGGGTTCAGAAGTTACAAGACTTAGAATATAAAAAATTCGGTTTTTTTGGATTTGTTATAAAAAAACTTAAATATCAAAAAATATTACTATTCACCATTAAAAATAGTTAAAAAAACTAAGTACTTGAGTATTTTGAATTACTATTCTACAATTGCTGGTTGCGGAGAAAATTTAAATTTCGTGGTAAACACATACGTTGCCCAATGTTATTCTTATGGGGAATACAAAAACTACTATTTCTCTCTTATTTACTGATCAATTTCATTCAAACTTGATATGCTTGTCAAGTTAGCATTGACCAACAGAGTAAATTTGAAATATTTTGCCCCTTAATAACCATGGGGGGGATAGGGTGCATTTCCCTCTTAAAACCACGAGTGTAGCAATGGATTCTGTAATGCCTCCAAAGCAGGAATTTGGGTGGATGTTTTTGAAAACAACTTGTTTACAAGATTTTCTGTATATTTGACCGTGCTTTTTATTCTATATTTAGTAAATAAAAAGTAATTTATTCATTAAAGTTAGGCTAAAAGGGAGAAAAAATGTGTCGGTTTCCTGATACCGTTTATTTACTTGCCGCCTTGGAAAAATCATAACTACGAACATTTTTAAATAGTATGTTTTGATGTATAAAACAATTAACTAGCAAACCATATGTTTTTATCTTTAATCCCAGCTGTTCTGCTTCTTTTGTTTTGATTTGCTATCCAATGTTATTTAAATGGGCCAAAACCGTACTTTGAGGGCTTCCCAAGGGTTTATGGTTCCACACACTGACTTGAGACCCCCCCTAAAGGCACATCTAGACGTTAAGGGCTTTCAAACTACACGTAAATCATCAAAATTGACCCAGTAGTTTGGCCATAATCTTTAACACAAAAATCGCCTTATTTTAGCGAATTTCCCCTATAGGAAAGAAGCTATTACCGTAGTCGGCATGGTAAGACCTAGGCCTGGGACCATGATAACTTTTCATTTTGAGGTTCCCAGACCCCAAAAACATGTGTCCATGAGCACGATAACTCTCATAAAAATGATCCGATTTTGACGAAATTTGGTATAAACGTGTAAAGCAACATTTATGACTTGAGTTCGAAAACCAGCCAGATCGCTCTATTGGAAAGTGTATTTTGGGGGGGGTTTTGTACCTCAAAAATGGGTTTTTTGAATTTTTTACATATAATTTTTGAAATTGTTAAATTTTAGTTATTACCATTGGATTCAGTTTAAAAAACACACAATTCTGTGATCATTCCTCTACGTCAATTGGTTCCCGAGATATTGAAAGTGCTAAACACAGTAAGTTGTCTAATGATATTCTTATGGAGGAAAAGAAAAATTTTATATCTCGCCTATTTATGAACGTATACTGACGAAACTTGGTATACGGCTTCATCTGGTTGTGGTCTGTTGAAATAATAATTTTTTGCCAAAGGCTACCGTAGCAGCAAACCTGCATACTCAGCCCCACGTTATTCTTATGGATAATGACTAGGCCTAAATGCTAAGTTTCCCTTAATTATAAACATAAATGAATAAAAACTGGTATATGACTTCACCTAGTTGAGTTATATTGATATTAGTATAAAAACCCATTTTTTGTGTTTCTTGGTGCAGCAAACCTGCGTACTCAGCTCCAATGTTATTCTTATGGAGAATAATTAAAATTGTATATATTGCTTATTTGAGTAAATATTTTTATGAAACTTGGTAGGTAAGTGGCTTTATGAAGTATTAAGACATTTATATCTCCATTGGAAATTCGCTGAGTATGCAGGTTTGCTGCGAAGGGGGTTCCGTGAGCACGATAACTCTCGTAAAAATTATCTGATTTTGACGAAATTTGGTATAAACGTGTAAAGCAGCATTTATGACTTTAAGTTCGAAAACCAGACATATCGACCTATCCGAAAGGGTATTTAGGGGGGGGGGGGTTTGTACCCCAAAAATGGGTTTTTTGAGATTTTTACATATAATTTATGAAAACGTCAAATTTTAGTCTTATCCATTGGAATCAGCTTAAAAGGACGCACAATTTGGTGTTTTGATCATTGCTTTACGTCAAATGGTTACAGAGATATTGAAAGTGCTAAACACAGTACGTTGTCCAATGTTATTCTTATGGATAGTAAGAAAATTTGTATATCTCGCTTATTTATCAACTTATCGTGATGAAACTTGGTATAATGCGTTTTGGTCTATTGATATTTGCACTAAAAACCATTTTTAGGCTGATAGTTCCCGTAGCAGCAAACCTGCGTACTCAGCTCCTATGTTATTCTTATAGAGAATAAGTAACGTTTTATCTCCCTTAATTATGAACATAAATTAATAAAATTTGGTATGTGGCTTTAACTTCTCGAGTTATATTGATATTTGTATAAAACCCCATTTTTTGTGTTCCTTGCTTCAGCAACCCTGCATACTCAGCCGCCATGTTGTTCTTATGGAGAATAATTAAAGGCTTTATGTGGTATTAAGATGCATATATATATATATATATATATATATATATATATATATATGTATCGGAAATTCGCTGAGTACACAGGTTTGCTCATACGGGGGTATTCTTTTAATGTAATGATGATTAAAAAGGGATAATTTTAAAACATTATATATAAACTGTTTTTGTTTAACGGAATCGTTTTCTAAATAATTCCTCCCATAGTAGCATGTTTCCTACAGAGTTTGTTCTGATTATAACCTTAAAATGAGCCTCAAGAAAATCAAATGAGCATTTACTTGACAATAGACTTAGAAGTATTATAACATAGAGATGTACCTATCAAGTTTAACTTATGTGAATAATTATCTTATGAATCACACCCAAAACAAATATCAAACACAAAAATCAATCATTATTGCACCATTTCATCAAACACTACTTCCCTTCTTCCCTACTTTGAGTACTTCGTGGTTTAACCGCGTTTGACCGCGACTGGTTGTTTGTCTACAGTGTTGCCAGACTGGGTTTGCTTACCCGCAAACTACCTATAAAATCCCCACTTTTACCCGGTCATCCTGTAGTAATCCCCACAAAATCCCCGCACGAGCTTCAAATACCCGAAAACCGGGTAATTTCTTGGAAATTGCCAGATGATTACCCGAAAATTAACTAGTATACCAAAAAAATGTCAGTTTTAGTAATCTTAGCGCTTAATGAAGGCCAGATTTAGGAGCCATGGGCCCCAAGGCTCAAACGATGGTGCGGGCCCTTGTTGTGTCCAGGTCCCTTTTTTTCTTGCTTGTATCAGGGTTTTTAAAAGGGTTCTGTGTGGTGCAAGCACCTAGGTGCACGCCTAAGTAGCCTATGCTTAATTCCAGCCCTGCGCTTAGTTTTAACCGAGGCCAATTAGTTTTCGGGGCCGCGCATACATTACGTCATGCCTACCCGAGGGGGAGGGGGTTCAGCACATAGTGACAAACCGTGACACGTGTGAGGGTGGGGGGGTTAAGGGTTGCGTGACGCATCACGATTAATGGAGTTAAGCCTGCGAAATCGTCAGTTACAGAGTGATAAAATACCGTACCAACAATCAAATACTTAATAATTAATTAGTGTGACGTGACATATGGTGAGGGGGGAGGTATGAGCATTGTGACTGAGCGTTAAAAAGGAAGGGGGAGAGGTCAAAAAGTGCTAAATATAGCATGGCGTAATTTATGCACGGCCCCTTACTGGAGACGAATCTCTTCAAACATAATGCGCTAGATTTCCTACAAGTTAAAAGTTGGTACACTGGTCAAAGGATGACAAACCGAACGATGAGTAAAAAAAATCGTACGATCATACTGTAGTTAGTTTGTGGTATGATTAAACTATGTTGTTGCAGTCAAATCTGGCATTCAATTATTCGTTTATAATCATATAGATTGATCATTTGTCATCGGGTTATTTTCACCATATAAGTATGTTTGAAAATACAAACCGGCTGCACCTGAAAATGTTAACCGGATCAAAATAGTTGTATAGATTCAACGAGTTTAATGTATCTAGAGGTCTTGTATGGGTATAAAGGTGAACCCTTCATTTTTACAGTCATTTTCTTCAGGTACACTAGGCCGCCTTCCCACTAGCTCGCAGGCAATGCGTTGCAGCTACCCGTCGGCCACTGAGTTGACCTTGTTGAAATTTAATTTAGCCTTATGGAACTCTTCACACTAGTGGGTTGCAGCTACCCACCTCGGTAGCAATCAAATCGTCTATTTCTAGTAAGCTAATAAATTTGTAACTTGTGATGAGGGGATTTGATTGGTTTACATGGGGCAGAGTTTACAGAGGGGCAAAATGGCGATTGACCATGAAGGCTACACTATTTTACACGAAACGAGACATCTAGATATATTAACCATTAATCTCGTTGGGGTCATCAGATATGTCCTCCTAACCATAGACTAAATTCTCTAACACCTCCCTCGTCCAGCAATGTTCCCATTAGAAGAGCTGCCTTTTTAATTATCTATAAACAATGATCGTAATATAGAGCGTATGCAACACGTTAATTTCCTAAGACAAAGTGAAGCATGTAAGGGGGCCGCCATTTTCTGGAATATTCACAACCAATACCCAATACCTCAGTGCAGGGCCGGATTTAAGTATATGCTACAAAGGTGAACGCCTAAGGTCAAGATTTGTAAAAGAATATCATAATCTAACTTAAGTGCAATCATAATAACATTACAATAATTTATTTATCAATGAACAAGTAATGTACTAAAATAATACATATCCTTTGACAACAACAAATGCAACACAACATTTATGTCAAAGGTACTGTTGACTATATTTTCATTATGATCCAGTTTGTGTGAAATTGCGACCACTGTCGTTTATATCAACTGTCACACGAAAATCTTAATACCCGGTAATTCGGGTAAATCCCCGCAACTCGAGTCCAAAATCCCCGGTTTTACCCGATTTTTTCCTAATCCCCGCAAAATCCCCGCACGGGCGTCAAAATACCAGAAAACCGGGTAATTACCCGGTTTCTGGCAACACAGTTTGTCTATTACCTTTCAGACGACAGACGACGCATGCATCAGACCAGGTTAGACAACTATGCACTGCTAAAGAAGAAATACCCCCAAAACGACCCGATTCACTGTTTACCATAGATACCTTTAGCTAAACTAAACCTATAAAATTATTCATTTCGAAATTTTAACAGTGTTAGGAAAAAATCTTGGACTTGTCTGTTTATTTGAAAACAATTTTGTTATAAATTGCTGGTATTAAACAAGGTTTACTCAAAATTCCCAACTCTTCCACTTTTCAAGATTATTGGGTGGGGGGTGGCTCTCCCCTAACCCCCCAGGACGATGCCCCTGACGTAAGTATAAAGTATACATTCCTACCAAATAATTAGGATTTCTATTTTAAAATAACACCACGCCTCAAACACAGATGAAGATCAAGGTCCGTAGAGAGCATTCGAACCTTGGATAGAGATGAGAGCTACAATTATTGCATATTCAGTCATTTTAGTGCGGTTTACGGACCAAACATATTCTTAAACAAACAGCTAGCTGGAATATTTTGATTGGCGTCTTTTATTATATAAACAAATATGATAGTTAATTGTTTTTACATTTTTGAGAAGTAGACATTTGTGCATGCAACTGGGCCAATGAGAATTAATAGGGAAACTATGTCAAATTATTGTCTGAACTTGGGTTGCGAAACCATAGGAAAAACAGAAATAGAAGTGTGGTGCGTATTAGCTGGTAGAAACACACAGACAGCGTAGCGTGGTCGAAGCGTGGACCTTGCACACTGACAGCGTGCAGCAGCATCAAGGAATAGCGTCAAACACTTTGCAATATGGTGTTGTCAAAGGATAAATGTACGTGTTTTATCTCTGAAAATGTTTATTTCAAAATGAGAAGGATGCTTGGACCAGTTAAAAGGGAGTGGGGATCAAAAGTAGCCGTTTTTGAGAAATTTGTATTTTTCATGTGTTTAGTCGTTTTGGGGGATAACTACCCTTTAAAATTAAAACCTCCTTGAGATACTGTGGAATCATATCAAATTTTATCAATATTTTAATACGTTTATGAGGGATGAGGTTTGCAAGATAACATTGGTGTTGTGGAAGAAGCAGGTAGAAGGAAGTGACTGGAACCCCTCTTAAATTTTCCTTCACAATTTGGAAGACTAAACGTCCAAACAGCTATCTATAAATGTCCATACAAAATTTACAATGTTTTAAATGAAAGCAACAATGATTACATAACATAAATTCTAAAAGACTTTCAGGGCCGTACTCAGTTTTCACAGGCCCCTGGGCAGGCCTGGTGGTGTAGGCCCTTGTTGACGTCCGTATCCAAGTAGACAACAGTGTCCTAAATTAGACACCGGCCCGACCGCCCGGGCCCCCTCTACCCAGGACAAAACTGGGACCTGGTTAATGGGCCCTGATGAGTTTGTAATTTCATGTTTGGATCAAGATTCTATTAATTATTATTATATACCCCCGTCGCAGCAAACCTGCATACTCAGCGAATTTCCAATGGAGATATAAATGTCTTAATACTACATAACGCCAATTACCAAGTTTCATAAAAATATACTGCTCACAAATAAGCAGTATATACAATTTTAATTATTCTCCATAAGGATATCATTGGGGCTCAGTACGCAGTTTTGCTGCAACAAGGAACACAAAAAATGGGTATTTATGCCAATATTAGCATAACTCAGATAGGTGAAGTCGTATACCAGTTTTTATTCATTTAAGATCATAATTAAGGGAGACATAGCATTTAATTACTCTCCATAAGAATAAAATGGGGCCGAATACGCAGGTTTACTGCTACGGGAGCTTTTGGAAAAAAATTTTTTTGAGCAAATATCAATAAACCACAAGCAGATGAAGCCTTATACCAAGTTTTGTGAATATACGTTCATAAATAAGCGAGATATCAAATTGTTCTTTTCCTCCATAAGAATAACATTAGACAACGTACTGTGTTTAGCACTTTCAATATCTCGGTAGTAACCAATTGACGTAGAGGAATGATCAAAATACCAAATTGTGTGTTTTTTTAAGCTGAATCCAATGGTAAAAACTTATATTTGACTATTTCAAAAATTATATGTCAAAAATTCAAAAAAACCTTTTTGGGGGTACAAAACCCCCCCAAAAATACCCTTTTGGATGGAGCGATCTGGCTGGTTTTCGAATTGTAAGTCGTAAATGTTGCTTTACATGTTTATACCAAATTTCATCAAAATCGGATTATTTTTACGAGAGTTATCGTGCTCACGGACATGGCTAGAGATAGGCAGCATTAGCTGTTTCACTGATGGTTCTTATGATTGTAAACTGTAAACAAAATCTAATTAGCTTTCGTGATTTGTACACCGTGATTTGTGAAACGGTAAACCAATTTATTATAAAAATCTATTCATTCTGTCATGAAATATGTTATAAATACCCCCGTCGCAGAAAACCAGCATACTCAGCGAATTTCAAATGGAGAGAGATATAAATGTCTTAATACCACATAAAGCCACTTACCAAGTTTCATAAAAATATACTCACAAATAAGTGATATATACAATTTTAATTATTCTCCATAAGAATAACATTGGGGCTGAGTACGCAGGTTTGCTGCAATAAGGAACACAAAATATGGGTTTTTATGCTAATATCAATATAACTCAACTAGGTGAAGTCATATACCAGATTTTATTAATTTATGTTCATAATTAAGGGAGACATAGCATTTAATTATTATCCATAAGAATAACATGGGGCTGAGTACGCAGGTTTGCTGCTACGAGAGAATTTGGCAAAAACATTTTTTTGAGCAACATATCAATAGACCACAATGAGATGAAGCTGTATACCAAGTTTCGTCAGTGTGTTGATTTTTGTGTGGTTTGGTTATTTGATTTTATAGCTTGAATATGCTCTTTATATCCACAAAAATCAAAATTTGCCGAACATATTTTAACTACAGATCACAATTTTGGTACACTGCAAGAAAGTTTAGAAGTTTTGTCTATTGAAAAGAAAGGTGACAAAATGAATGCAAAAGAAGAGCTTCACATTTACATGAATTATTCAGAAGACAAAACTAATATACTAAATATAATGCAGGCGCAACAAAAAAATCCAATCTTTGAAACAATCAAAAAAATCAAAAGTAATTAATCATATATAGATAGATAATTTAGCATATGTTAACAAAATTATCATACTGTTTTGTTTATTTATAGATTATTTAATTTTAAGTTTAAGGTTACTAGCTGCACTGTGATCATGAGGTAAACCTCGAAACAAGTGTCAGTGAATTAAAAATTAATTTTGAAGGGTACTCTGGTAATTTTCTTTTAAAAATAATAATATATATATATATATATATATATATATATATATATATATATATATATATATATATATATATATATATATAAAATACCTCCCGTCGCAGCAAACCTGCGTACTCAGCGAATTTCCAATGCATTTATATGTTTCTCACTAGTACATAAAGCCACTCACCAAGTTTGACAAAAATACATTCATAAATAAGTGATTTATAACATTTCATTTATTTCCTATAAGAATAACATTAGGACTGAGTACGCAGGTTTGCTGCAATGAGGAAGATAAGAAATGAGGTTTTATGCAATTATCAATATAATTGAACCAGGTGAAGCTACTTACCATGTTTTATTAATTTATGTTCATAATTAAGGGAGATATAAAACTTTACTTATTCTCTATAAGAATAACATTAGGGCTGAGTATGCAGGTTAGCTGCTACGGGGACAACCAACAAAACATTTATTTTTTGTGCAAATATCAATATACCAGTACAACATGAAGCCACATACCAAATTTCATCAATATACATTCATAAATAATCAAGATATCAAATTTTATTTATTCTCCATAAGGATAACATTGGACAACGTACTGTGTTTAGCACTTTGAATATCTCTGCAACGGTTTGACGTAGAATCACAATTTAAACACAAAAATGATTGTTTTGTGGAGCTGAAGTGATTGGTAAAAGAAAATGTGAAGTTTAAAGTAAAATTAACTGAGGAAAAGCCAAAAACCTTTTTCCCATAAGATTAACATGGGAGATTTTATGAGCATGTTTTTTGGATTTTTTCCGCAACCACTTAACCTAGGTTAATAATTCAAAATACCATATTATTTGTTTTTTTAAGCTCTATAACATGGTCAAAACAAAAATTAAATGTTTTAAAAATTTTAGGGTAATAAATGAAAAAAACTGATTTTTGGACAATTTAAAACCCCCATAAACCCCCCTTCCCATGGTCCGATTTTTCTGGTTTTCGAACTTAAAGTCATAAATATCAGTTTACACATTTGAGCCAAATTTCATCGGAATCGGACGTTTTTACTCAAGTTATCGCATTCACGGACACACACACACACACACATATATATATATACATATATATAAATTTGAACGAATAGTGTTTTGGACATCTGGGGACCTCAAAACAAAAAGTTATCATGGTCTCGGGCTTAAGTCTTACCATGAGACCTATGGTAATAGCTTCTTCCCTATAGGGGAAATTCGCTAAAAACAGTTACGAACGAATGGTGTTTTTGGGGTCTGGGGACCTCAAAACGAAAAGTTATCATGGTCCCGGGCCTAGGTCTTACCATTCCGACTACGGTAATAGCTTCTTCCCTATAGGGGAAATTTGCTAAAAACAGGCTGGCAGACAACTTCTATTTTCTGTTCATTTTCCGCTGTGAAAATAAAACACAATAATAAAACCTGGGGTATCCCTCAACGAGCTTAATACATCTTGAGTTCTCATCTGGGGATAAAAAAGTGAAGCGTCACTGGATAATATTTTTGAAAAAAAAACACAAAAGAACAATGATTTACAATAAACTTATAATCAAAAATATGTTTGACATATATATATTTAACAATTTTATATACATTTCTATTTCTTCCTTCTTTGGCTGCTTTGCCTCATTTAACGGCAGACAGCTTTTTATTTTTTTAAGTAACGGGACACAACTTTGACATTTTATTTCTTCCACAACTCTTATTATGTTTGCTAAGAAAGATTCCAATAAATTTGGGCTAAAATCAGTTATTTATAAGTATTGAATTATTTAATTGACAAAATGCTGTTGGACAATTTTATATTTTTAAAACTATAGATTGGTTAAATTTATCTAGACAACTTTCTAGTACTTTAAAATGTACATTGTTATTCAAAATTAATGATGGTAGTTACTACTTGGACATGATTAAATGTATGGACATGAACATCTTGGTTTATTCATCAAGGCAATCTAGATTAAGGTCATCTAATGGACTGTAATCAGAGTGTGAAAACTTTAATGATTTTAATTTAATAATAAGAAAAACGGCTGCTCCATATTAATAGAAAGAATTCAAGTAAATTCAGAAATATTAATCTCCACTTTCTACTGTAAACAACCATTTTGTTGTTGTTGAGGGTCTTATGTTAACTGTCCAACTACAAAAGCATTGGACCAGATAGTTGAATAATTTATGTGACTGGCAGAGATATTTGGAATAAAATAACACTTTAGGGAAAGCGGTCCAAACACTTGTTTATGTGGACATTGCAGGAATCAAACCCACGACCACTTGAACCATAATCCAAAACACGAATAGTTAGGCTATAAGTTAGTGAGATGCCCTACAATATCTGCAAGATGTTTTGTACAAGAACATTAAAATATACTTTTTTTAGCATATAAATTATATTTTGGTATAAATTTTATAAATATAAAAACTAACCTTAAAACATAAACAAATATAACTCTACAAAATATTACATTTTGGTGTAGGAGAGTTCAACATTATTTTTTGTTAGCTTTCACCTTTTACAAAAAGAGGAGTTGTAATCGTCCGAGTATTCGACTGACTAGCATTATCTGCTGAGCTCCAAATAGACAATCTGCTTTCAGGAGCAGAGATGGCATCCACTTGAGAGGAAAACCTGACATATCTCTTGTTCCTCGAATATTCTTTGCCCACTTTTACTGTCTGATTGAAATCATAAGTGCTTCGCTCCACATTTGTCGAGTTGATAGTCAAATCACAGAATGTTGTCATCAGTCTTAGTTTTGATTTTGAATCACTAACACTTTCCCGATATCTAGATTGATTATTAAGAGTGCTTCTCAAGTGAAGACCTCTAGAGGATGCAAATAAAACAGGAGTTCTTAAGCTGCAAAGAGAAACTGCTGGGAGTGTTCTTTGTTGATCTGTATTGTGACTACTGATTAGACTCTGATCAAAGCTAGAGATTACATTTCTTCGGGGACAAAACACCTGTCTACTCTGAAGCCTAATATCCCTATCTGTAGAAAGGATGACGATTGGAACCAAAGCGTTATACATGTAACGAGAATAAACAAATAATGGTTCCAAAGAATTGGTTAAAACTGAGCGGATTTGGTTGGTCGGAATTCTCGGATCAATCCAAGGATTAGGTTCCAATATAGGGGTCAAAAATAGTGTTGCACTGAATGATATTGTCATAGGTATTAGCAGAATCGTGTACAGAAATACAACAGTATATGCAGTTTTATTCTTGCTGCATAATGTTATAGGAAGAACAGGATTTTGAATTTCATTTGATGATGAGAAAATTGATAGAATATCTATTTGTTTTCTATCGCTGAGATATTTCTTTATACAACAGACAAGTTCAAATACACCTATTGCCATAATACCCCATACTAGAAGAAATCCCAACAGAGAAAATACTGAGAACCACAAGTTAGTCTTGACAGCCCCGCATGCATTCCTGAAAACAAAAACCAAATTATTATATGGACATTTTTCTCGCCTTGAGGATGTTATTTCCTTAATAATACACCTTGGTTGCAGCAAACCTCCATACTCAGCAAATATTAAATGCATATCTGTTATGTATGAACCTCACACACCAAATTAAGCCACTTATCTATAAATAAATAAAGCAGAGTTCTTGCCTGTGTGTGGATTGCCGTACGGCTAAACTACAAGGAGTTAAGGCATGAAATTTTCAGGGTAGGTTCCTTCAGGTTGTGACGACTCCCAAATTTGTTAGTGTGTCTGAGAATTCAGCAACACTTTTTTCATTTTTACTTTCTCCCCCTATACATAGTATATGGAGAAAGTATTGTTTTCGTAAAAATTTTCGAATTTGAGTTGTCAGTGGAAATATTCGTTTTGGTGCTCCCTGAACCCAAAAAAGTGGTTTTTACGTGATGTCTGTCTGTGTGTGTGTGTGTGTGTCCGTGTGTGTGTGTGTGTGTCTGTGTGGATGTGTACAGAGCTAGAGCCCTAACCTATGGGCCGATTTTTATGAAATTTGGCGTGTAGGTACTAATCCACGATATCTCCAGGCGTTTTTTTCATTTTTTTGAATTTTTGATTTTTAAGGGTAATTATCCCCCAAAAACCGCCAAAAAACATAAAAAATCCAAATTTCTCAAAAACGGCTCTAACGATTTTGATTAAACTTTCGTGGTTTGTAGAACTTTAGGTTTCCAACAAAATGACACCACCCGCATTTCTGGAAAAATGCGGGTTCAGAAATTACAGGACTTAAAACATCAAAAATTCAGTTTTTTGGATTTTTCATAAAAAATCATAAATGTTAAAAAAGATTACTATTCACCATTAAAAAGAGCTCAAAAAACTAAATAAATTAGTATTTTAAATTACTATTCTACGATTGCTAGTTGCGGAGAAAATTGAAATTTTCATTTAGCGGTAAACACAGTACGTTGTCCAATGTTATTCTTATGGGGAATACAAAAATAACTATTTCTCTCTTATTTACTGATCAATTTCATTTGATATGCAGGTCAAGTTAGCATTGACCAACAGATGATGTTCGAAATGTGTTGCTATTTAACCCTGGGGGGGGGCAAGGGGGCATTTCCCCTCTCAAAACTACTGTGTGTAGCAACGGACTCTATAGTGCCTCCAAAAAAGCAATTTGGGTGGATATTTCTGAAAAAAACTATTTTAGACAATTTTCTGTACATTTATCTATACTTCATATTCTATATTTAGTAAATAACAAATATTTTTGTCATTAAAGTTTGGCTAAAAGGGAGAAAGTATGTGTCAGTTTCCTGATACCGTTTATTTAAATATTGGTAATACCATATTTGAGAAAGGAAGGATAATTTATATTTAACGTATACTGATTAATAAATACAATAATTAGGAAGGCCACCAACCATTTAAAATCCCTTCAAGCAGCCCAGAAACCGAATTCAATATTTGCATTATAAAACTAGTACAAAGTTTTCGAGCTGGAAATACACTTCGCAGCCGCGCCTGGCTGTCAAAGTGCTGGCGTCAGCACTAACCTAGATCGAGCCATGCGCTGTGATTTGCTGAGGCTCATCACCTCAGCAACGCCGAGGGCGTCAAGGCAGAGTTGCGCCAAAACCAGGAAGTGTAAGACGTGTCTCATCGCCCCTACTCTAAATTCCTCATTTTTTCCACATTTAATGTAACCTTATTTTGTAATTGACTGCGGTTGTACCTATTGTGAAACAATGTATTAGTTGATTTGTTCAATTGCTGTAATGTTGTAAAGTTGATTGTGCAAATTAAAAGAATTAATAAATAATAATTTGTTTCCCTACCAACATTTTATTATTATAAACTCCCGAAATCAGCCTGGGTCTACAAGGTTACAGCTGTTGTACCTGACTCTCAGTTTCATCTAAATCCTCTAGGGCTACTCCCCGTGGGACACCCAAAATTCCAATGTTAATCAAATGAGACCATACGGTTACAGTTTTCTGCTATTTATTTAATGTTATTCAAATAAACAGCTGATATTAGTAATTTACTTTTTAACTCAATTTTATACCCAGGTGAAACTGGTATAATCAGCTAGTTCATAAATATGGCGAGATTTTATTTACACTCCACAAGAATTAGGGCTGAATTTGTAGGTGTGCAAGAACTAGGAACACAAAAAATGAATTTTTCATGACAAAATCAATGGAAAACAACAAGTTAAAGCAACAAACCAAGTTGTATTAATAAGTTAGGCATACAATTTGTCTCATCCTCCATTAGAATGGTGTTCAGCTGAGTATACCGGTTTGCTGCCATGGGAACAAAATCAAACGAATTCGCACGCAGCACGCTGACGTGAGAGAAGTGAATTTCCACATAAAACTTTTAAAACTCAAAATCAGAGTAAAAACTTACATTTGTCCAATTTTTATTGAAATCTGAAAACATTGATTTTTTGGCTGTTCTGATACTCCTGGGTTTCATTTACTTGCAAAGCTGGGAATACAATTTTGCGCATTATAAGGTTAGGAGAAGGTCCAGACAGGCTTGAAAGTAGGCGTGAAGTTGCTGGGGACGATAAAAGTACTCTAACAAAGGAATAACATGCTTTTCTAGTGTAAAACTCCCATAAGACAACGTACTGTGTTTAATCGATACACATTTTCTCTAATAACTCGGTAAATATTTATGCTAGAATGATGAGAGAGGGCTTAAAACTTTTGCCTCTCTAATTCCCATCTTTTTACAACCATTGATTTTAAATCTGGGGCTTCTCTGAGCCTTTTTGGGCCCAAAAACTCAAAATTTGAGAGATTAATCCCCAAAAAAGGGGTTTACAGTTTTCCGATTGTTTTGCCCAACGAACTTGTCCAACTGATTACAGAAAGGAACGTCCCTACCAAATTTGAAGTAAATCGGACAAAAAATGTGACCACTAGAGTGCAAACACATATATATATATATATATATATATATATATATGTCTATATATATATATATATATATATATATATATATATAAAATTTTGAACGACCCCGCAAAACGTGTTCAGGGTGTCATGTTAGGAACTTCTATGGTGGTCCCGGGCTTAAGTTTCACCGTGCGGGTCATGCTAATAGTTCACTTTCCAAAGGAAATTCACTAAAAAATGGTAGACAAACATCAATAGACCACAATCAGATAAATAGACCACAATCAGATAAATAGCCACGTACTTTCAACGATATACTGTATAACAAGCGAGATATAAAGTTTTACTCCATACCATTAACTTGCTTTTTGTACATGGGACGTATCTACCCTCAGAATGTAATTAAACAGATTAATGCATATTCTTCTTTTGGCTTTGCCTAATTAGCCTTCAAAGTTACAATGTTAATCTTAAGAAGGAGATTTATTCAGTCAATTACTTTAAAAAACTTACAAATCAATGGAGAAAGCTAATTAGGTTCACCTCGGAACTCATTGCATTGATTTTATTGTTGTATTATGTTGTATAGATTTTCTTTCAGAGAAGGTTCTTGTTTAACTTAAAAGAAATTTCTCCTAAGACTTAACCCTTGAGCTTTTGGGTTGTTTTGGGAAATTTGACATTTTTAAATTTGAATCTGCTACCTAAAGACATGTTTAACTAGAGGTATGCTCATTTATTCCCGCAATTAGATGAGCAAACTCAGAAATTGTAAATGAAAGTTACTGGTAATAACGAATACACTTGGTTCAATCAATAAATTGTTATATTTCGCTCATATTTTTATTATATTATTAAGTTCTAAACTCACCTTATTACATTAGAGGTGTGAATGCTTTAACAACAAATAACATAGTAACATAGTATGTATACTATATATATATTTTACTTATTTAAAATTAGTTCGCTTCGGTAGGATATAATATAATACTTCTTTATTACAGTATATATGTTTACAAATGTTGTGACTACAGTCCAATTATCAAAAGAAAGTGACTGGCGGCCAGGGCCGGCGACCAAACATTATATTTCATAACAACATGTAAACGTAAAACAAAGGGTTAGAAATTTCCAATAAACGTTATTTAAATAGTCAGTTAAAGGGGTTTATAGTACATTTTTCAAATATTTTGTATCTTATTCCGATGAGTTTATATTGATAGTTATATTTTTTTTAACACAAACTGAGACTTTTGATTGTAATTCTTGTTTAAAAAATATAACTGTCAATATAAACTCATCGGAATAAGACACAAAATATTTGAAAAATGTGCTATAAACGCCTTTAACTGACTATTTAAATAACGTTTATTGAAATTTCTTACCCTGTATTTCACGTTTCCATGAGGTTATGAAATAGAATTTCGGTCGCCGCGCGGCCGATCCGCGAGTGACTTTCTTTTGATAATCGGACTATACTTGTAAGTACTCCATAAAGCAAATTAATGGAAGTGGGAAATTTTATTCTAAGTGGGAATTTTGAGGTTTTGTTTTGGCAGAATTGATCCAGTTTCCCGCCTTTGCCTGGTGTATACGAGACGGCTGTCAACGGCAAAAACATTTCAGAATAAGGAAAACGGTAAACGATCAGTGAACTGTGGTAATGACGAAAATTTGATTAAGATGCTAAAAGCCTAACAATCGTTTGAGTTTTATTCTTCACTGCTGATAATGTTATCTTTACAATGACGATATATGTACAGTGTATTTTTGTAAGCAATAACGTAAGAAGTTACAAATTCTTATAAATAAAAAGGTATAAACTAAAAATTAAATGATAACTTTTCGTTTTGAGGTCCCCAGATACCAAAAACACAATTTGTTCAAAACTGTATATATATATGTCCGTGACCACAACAACTCTCGTAAAAATAATCAGATTTTGACGAAATTTTGTATAAATGTGTAAAGCAGCATTTATGACTTTGAGTTCGAAAATTAGACATATCGACCTATTCGAAGGGGTATTTTGGGGGGGTTTTGTACCCCAAAAATGGGTTTTTTCAGCTTTTACATACAATTTTTGGAAAAGTCAAATTTTAGTTTTATCCATTAGAATCAGCTTAAAAAGACGCACAATTTGGTGTTTTGATCATTGCCCTACGTCAAATGGTTACAGAGATATTGAAAGTGCTAAACATAGTACGTTGTCCAATGTTATTATTATGGAGGATAAGAAAAATTGCATATCTCGCTTATTTATCAACTTATTCTGATGAAACTTGGTATATTGCTTCATATCATTGTGGTCTATTTATATTTGCACTAAAAAATATTTTTTGGCCGATAGTTTCCGTAGCAGCAAATCTGCGTACTCATCCCCCATGTTATTCTTATGGAGAATAAGTAACACGTTATCTCCCTTAATTATGAACACAAATTAATAAAATATAGTATGTGGCTTTACCTACTTGAGTTATATTGATATTTGTATAAAACCCCATTTTTTGTGTTCCTTGCTTCAGCAATCCTGCGTACTCAGCCACGATTTTATCCTTATAGAGAATAATTCAAATGTCATAAATCGATTATTCATGAATGTATATAGATGAAACTTGGTATGTGGCTTTATGTGGTATTAAGTTTCATATATATATGCATTGGAAATACGCTGAGTACGCAGGTTTGCTGCTAAGGGGGTTTTATAGTCTATGGTTAGCTGTGTTGCCATGGGAACGGTGGGAAAAGAGGACATAGTGGCCACCATGTAGGCTTCAATTTTGATTGGAGACTAATATGTGTATGAGAGCTCCAGATGTATTAAGCTCTTTGCTCATTCCTCTTTAAAATAATAAACATACTAGCTGATGTATCGTTCTCCCCATGGCATAAAGCCAGACGTTTTAATAGTTTATTTACATGATAATCAGCTGACTAACTAAATAAAATATTTTGTTGTATCTTATTTAGTTTGACCAATGAGTAAATAATATGTGAGTTATAAAACAACAAATAACGTTAAAGCTTGAGGTAGTTGCTAACCACTGTTAGCGCTAACAAAATAACTACATAAGATTAACATTGGAATTTTAAAAGCATATGGGGCGAAACACCGAAGGTGGAGGTTTTCCAAAGAGCTTGTAAGTAAGCAAGTAAGAGCTTTTCATTTCTTGGATACAAAATAATAGTTTTAGGGGTCGAAAATCACGGAACAAAAATCAAGAGATTCTTTTAATAATATAGATAGATTTTGGTTAGTGCACAACAAGGTTAGATATATCTAGAGGTCTCATTTCGCCTAAAAATAGTCGACTACCATTTGCCCATCTACCAACTCTGCTTCTATGTTAACCAATAAAATCCTCTCTTCTCGAATTATATGACAGTCAGCTAAAAATCATTTAACTTGTGAAGAAATGATTTGATTGGTTACCTTAGCAAAATGGCGGTCGACCATGTAGGCTTAATTTTTTACCCCAACCAAGACCTCTAAATATATTTTTAACCTTGTTGGTTAGACAAGTATTAGTCATCTTAGGTTGTTAATGAATTTTGGGGACAATGCTCATCAACAAAATCGTGAGCTCAATGCATTATGGTTTTTATTTAATTTAGAGGAGGATTATGGCTAGTAGCAAAGATCTCCGTGTGTTGTATAACAACAAAATTTGCAAGTCAAATGGTAAATCGCATAGATCGTTGCCGATAACGTCTTTTTTGTGTCGTAAAAGCAGAAATGGCAGGTAGGTTTTCGGGCTTGTGCAGTTGCTTTTAATAGGAATGCGACCAGAAGTGTATGCAGGCTATTTTTTTCGTAGGTTCTGCTTAGATCCTAATTGGGTTGGGGTACAAATTAACCTTGCCCCCCCCCCCCCGAAAAAATCATAGATCCGCCCTTGGTGTGTTGCACTCAAGGTTTTCGCTACTTTTACCAATTCTTATTGTATGTGTCATACGGAAGCATTTTTTGTTATTTCAAATGTCAAAGTGTTAAAAATATTTAACAAATTAACAAAACAACATAGGTTTTACTACTCTATCCACAAGCTTGGGGCCCAAAGGTTTAATTTGACACACAACCATCAGTCACACAACAATTTACATTTCTACCTGCTTCCCCCATAAGGTCAATGTTAACTAGTCCCTCCTCAATGGATTATCCTAAACCGTTGATTTATCACTGAGTATAAAACAACCCGGTGAGCAGAATGTCATTACCACAATCAGTTCAATCATGAAACAAATCCTAAATATTGAATATTCTGTAATTTTACTAAACAGTTATTTATGATATTGAAATTTTATTAACTTAAATCGATTGGTATTTTGTTTTGCTCTTTATATTGAGCTATAAAGCAACGATATCAGATAACCCATTGGAGAGTGATGGGAATTAAAAGTCAACCATGGCTTTATAGGTGAAGCAGGTAGAGGTACCAAATGGTTCGTACTGAAGCCCATCTTGAGGCCAATTCCTCCAGGACCAGGTTTCCAATAACAAGTTCTGCACAGTTTCAGTAAAAATTACACAGCTTGTAAGTATTGTTCCAGCTGTTATGTAATTTGTTTTACTAAACATTTAAAAAAAATCAACTATAAACATCTAGCAATGGTCTCTTGTTTCTGATTAATGATTATTGTATTTTTGTATGAGAGATTTTTTAGTATGCCTCAAGTGTTAACATAAAATGGCAGTCCCCATTTCATTTGTTCACATTGCTATCGATAGGATGCATGCATAAATCAGTCAATGGTGAAGGACTTTTCTATTTGCAATTTCTTGATTTTCCATTACCTCATAGTTATCTTGATATTTAAGTAAATTTTTCCCTTTCTCTAAGATTTGATTTATTTTTTTTCAAGACATTTGTGTTTTTATTTTTAATGTGCTTGGTAGCATCATATTTACAATTTTTGTTAATCAACCAAAGGATACCTTCCTTTGATACTGTGTCTGGAAAATTTCCAATCGACTGAATTCCTATGTCTTAAAAATGGTCCGAATCTCAATAAAGTTCAGTCAACTGATATTCTATTGACCTAACAGAATGTCTTCTAGAGGGTGCATCAGTAATAAAACATTTGGTGCAAAAATTTAGCTATTTAAAAACTGAATTATTAATACAATCAACTTACCTGTATGGGAACTTGTGAACTTCAAAAACACCAAACATGGGTGATACAAAAACTAAGCCGAAGAGCCAAGAAACTATAACTCCACTGAGGGCAACTCTGACAGTTATCAAACGATCCTTCGGTGAGAGAGCTCGTTCCAGCAAAAGAAGTCCAAGACTGGAGGAATGAGTAAGAAGAAAAAAGTGGAAGACTGCTGCGGAAAACCCACACCAGGTGTTGCCACTGTTGAGGAGAAAACCAAAGGCGATGCTCTCATTGGTTAAACAGTCCAGTAAGCAAGTGACGCACACTTCCAGCAACATCACATAGAAGGAAGAAGTACGTAGCTTATTACTGTGCAGCACTGCTACGATTATAATGAGGTTGTAGCCCATACCAAACAGGTAGCAAATGATGATAATGACACCCTCGGCTACTGGTGATGGAGAGTCTATATTGATCACTTGGGGAGTCCCGTTGTTAATGTAGAGTAGAGAAGTTTTGTCCATCTGAAACAGAGGTTCACAGTTTACTTTTACTCTGAAGATGTTTAAAAATAAAAGCTTAAAATGTTGTTTATTACATAGATGTTCTAACATTACTTTTCCTGTCCAAAACAATTGAAGTTCCCGTTTTACTCAACAGGAGCACCAGTGTGATTTCCTTATTTTTGACGATTCTGTGTTCAAACAGCTGACTTTAACACTAAGATGAATTGTCATACCCCGTTGCAGCAAACCTGCATACTAAGCGAATTTCTAATGTATATAGCCTATATGTTTCTCACTACCACAGAGCCATTTACCAAGATTCATAAAAATATATTTATAAATAAGTGATATATTAGCAATTTATTTATTCTCCATAAGAATAACATTAGGGCTGAGAATGCAGGTTTGCTGCAACGAGAAAGATAAGAAATGTGTTTTTATGCAATTATCAATATAACTCAACCAGGTGAAGCTATGCACCAAGTTTTAATCATTTATGTACATAATTAAGGGAGATGTAAAACTTTACTTATTGTATATAAGAATAACATTAGGGCTGAGTATGCAGGTTTGCTGCTACAGTATGGGGAAAGTCAACAAAAAATAATGTTGTTGTCCAAATATAAATATACCAGTACTAGATGAAGCCACATACCAAGTTTGATCGATATGTATTCATAAATAATTGAGACATAAAATTTTAATTATTCTCCATAAGGATAATACATTGGACAACGTACTGTGTTTAACACGTTGAATATCTCTGCAACAATTGGACGCAGAATCACAATTTAAACACCAAAATAATTGTTTTTTAGGGCTGAACCGATTGGTAAAAGCAAGTGTGAAGTTTAGAATAACTGTGGAAAAGCTAAAAACCTTTTTCCCATAAGATTAAAATGGGAGATTATATGAACACGTTTTTTGGATTTTCTCTGCAACCACCTAACCTAGGTTAATAATTCAAAATACCATATTATTATTTTTTTAAGCTCTATAAAATGGTCGACACCAAAATTAAGTGTTTTAAACATTTTAGGGTAAAAATTCAAAAAACTGATTTTTGGAAAATTTCAAACCCCCTTCCCATGGTTTGATCTTTCTGGTTTTCAAACTTAAAGTCATGAGTATTGTTTTACACGTTCGTGCCAAATTTCATTGACATTGGATGTTTTTTTCAAAAGTTATCGAGTTAACGGACACACACATATATATTTATATTGCATTCATTTGTTAGGGCTACTAATATAATAATAATCAAATTAAACATTATTTAAACTAAGTACCCTCAAGGAATTTCTTTATTTTTCTGACTACATGTTTCGGGACCTAAGCCCATCATCATGGTCAACAAATACCTAACCTAGTTTTGAAATATTAAAAATATTACAAAAACAGACAGATAAGGAAATTATTTAGCAGATGTTTCACTTTGATGAACAAGTTTTGTATCTATCTATCCTCATTTTCCTTATCTTTTCAAATATTGGATTACTCGTACTAATTTGAGTATTTAGTAATTCCTGAGGCATTTCTTTGTGAGTGACAAATGTATTCAATTCTTCTGCTGAGTTCATTTTCTCGCCTTTGGACATATAGCTCATTATCGTTAAATTCTCGTCTATGCTCTGAGCATTGAATTTTATAGAGTCCGGGTTGACTATAATCATTATTTCTTCTGAAATCTTTTTGAGAATATTTTTCAATCATTTTAAATGTTTTTTTTTGGGTGTATAGCTTAAAGATAAATCAGTTCTTTCAAAAGTTTTGCAAATAGCTTTGTTAATCTTAGTATTGTATGGAACTTTTACAAAACGTTTCTGTTGGTTTTCGTTTGATGTATTGATGTTTCTAGCTTTTTTATTTGTTATGTTCCTAATCATTTTATCAACAATGTCAGGTTTGTAACCATTCTTTTGTGCTAGGTATATAATTAAATTTCTTTCTTTATTATATTCACTCTTATTAAGAGGCACATTTAATGATTGATTCACCATTGAGCGTAATCCAGCCATTTTATACTTCCACGGGTGATTTGACGCTGAAGGAATTAATAGGTCTATTTGAGTGGCTTTCCTATATATTTTAAATATGTATGTATATAAATATAAACATATATATATAAATTTGAACGAATGGTGTTTTTGGCATCTGGGGACCTCAAAACAAAAAGTTATTATGGTCTCGGACTTAAGTCTTACCATGAGACCTATGGTAATATCTTCTTCCCTATAGGGGAAATTCGCTAAAACCGTGTTGTGTTTACTTATACAAAATTACTAGACTATGAAATATCAGATCATTTTTGTTTAAGTTTAGGTGTGGTTATTTCGTGATGAAAAGTATCTTTCACTAGTCGTCACAAAGTCCTATTTCGTGACTAATAGTTAAATATACTACTTTTGATCAAATTTCCTTAAGGGCACAAATATATACATACCCCCGTCGCAGCAAACCTGCATACTCAGCGAATTTCTAATGAATATATAACATAACACATTAAAACACTTAACAGGATTCATAAGAAATGTATTCACAAACAAGCGATATTTAAAACATTAATTATTCTCTATAAGAATAACATTGGGAATGAGTACGCAGGTTTGCTGCAACAAGGCACACAAAATAATGGGTTTTTATGCAAATATCAATAGAACTCATCTTAGTGAAGTCACATACCAAGTTTCATCCAGATACATTCATAAATAAGCGATATATAACATTTTAATTATTTTCCATAAGAATAACATGGGGACCAAGTACCTAGGTTTGCTGCTACAGGAACCATAGGTGAAAATTTTTTTGTGCAAACAACAATAAACCACAACCAGATCAAGCCATATACCAAATTTCGCCAGTTTATGTTCATAAATAATCAAAATATACAATTTTTCTTTTTCTCCATAAGAATAACATTAGACAAGTACTGTATTTAGCACTTTCAATATCTCGGTAACCAATTGACGTAGAACAATGATCAAAATACCAAATTGTTTGTTTTTTTAAGCTGAATTCAATGGTATAAATTAAAATTAAATGTGAAAACCCCAAAAAACACATTTTTGGGGTATAAAACCCCACAAAAACCCCCCTTCGGATGGTGCGATTCATCTGGTTTTCGAACTCGTTCAAATAAATGGTACTTTACACATTTGTGCCAAATTTCATTAAGATCGGACCTTTTTTACGAGAGTTATCGTGCTTACGGACACACACACACACACACACACATATATATATATATATATACATATATAGATATATAAATTTGAACGAATGGTGTTTTTGGCATCTGGGGACCTCAAAATGAAAAGTTATCATGGTCTCGGGCTTAAGTCTTACCATGAGACCTACGGTAATAGCTTCTTCCCTATAGGGGAAATTCGCTAAAAAGGCATGAGTTTAAACACACTTATAGGTATTTAATTTCCAACAGCTGATACATTTGTTTTTATTACAGCTGTTACCCGTGCGAAGAACGGGTACACATTCTACTAGTTTACTAATATAGAAAATATAAAGTACAACAGCACAAACAGAAAATCTTCTAAAGAACATTTTTAAATAAATATCCACCCAATCCGTTTTTGGAGGGACTATATCATTTGATACACATAGTGATTAAGTGGTGAAATGCCCCCTCATCCACCCTAGGGTTAGGTGGCAACATCCTTCCAATAAATATTCTCTGTCAGTCCATGTTAACTAAACCAACATACCAAGTATTAGTAAAAATGATCAGCTAATAGAGAAATTATAATTTTATTATTTTACCCATAAGAATAACATTGGAAAATGTACTGCTTAGTGCTAAATTAAAATTAAAATTTTCCTCGCAACCATTTGTTGTAGAATAATAATTCAAATTAATAATTTATCTAGTTACTGAGCCATTGTTTAGGTGGGCAGTGATCCGAGCATTTTTAGTTGCTTATCAGTAAATTTCATTTAAAGTTTATTGTTTTATAAAATAAAGAAATCTTAAAATTTTGGGATAGTTTAAACCCGGTAATTTCTGAACCCATATTGTTCCAGAAATGAGGGTGGTGTCATTTTATTAGACCCAAAGCAGTATAAACCACCAAATCTATCTATACCTATAATAGGCAAATCCCTCACTCACTCATCACTAATTCCCCAACATCCCGGCATGTTGAGAGGTGAAATTTGGTATATTGTTTTTTAGGTCTAAAATAAGAAAGTTAAGTATTTTAATTTCGATTCAACTATAGGGCTTTGCCCCACAGGACAAAGTTACTATGTATTCCTTAAGGACATTTGAAAATTGAAACAGCTGATTTTGATTCAGAGAAGTTTCACGGGCTAAGCACAGAATGCAGCACACACAACTGTCATATTTTATGGGGGCGAAGCCACAATGGGTCCCTGCTAGTTTGAAATAAAACCATTTAAAAAAGAGCAGTTTTTGAGAATTTTTTTAGGGATGATTACCCTTAAAATTAATTTTTTTTAAGTGAATAAACCACCTTGAGATTCCAATGATTAGTACCTACATAGGAGCCATACACATATTACGTAACACATTTTTTGTCATTTCAACCCCCCCCCCTCCACCATGTAACGCAACATAACGCTTGACCATACCCCCTCAAATGTGTTACGTAACTGTTATTAAAATAGTACGATAGAAGTATTTTTTATATAACTAACTGTAACCTTGATTTAGATATAAATTTGATTATTTTTTAATTTTGAAAGATTTATAACACCATCAATAGATAAGGGAGTGCGCCAGCTCTTAGGGTTAATATGTGAGAGTTACGTAACATTGATCTAACCCCCCCCCCCACATAACGCAGCATAACGCTACGCCATAACCCTCCCCCCCTTAACTGCGTTATGTAATATGTGAAGGGCCCATACTAAATTTGATAAAAAAATGGCCCATTGGTGTTGTCTCTAGGAAAGTAAAATATACTCATATTTCTTTAAGTTATTATAAACTGCAATAACCCGTTCAGAGAAGAGGACACAATGATAGGTTTTGAATAAATGAGTGACAGCTCATTGTGTTTTGCATGTCATGACAATCGATCACCAAGCCACTGACCAGCGGTCAACATTGACAATCTGGTTGATGGCCCTTTTAATCTCCATTATTGTTGACTTTCAAATAATTTACCTCCCATTCAGTACACTGGTTTCTATCATCTAGTATTATATAAATATGGTAGCAAAAACTAAAGTTACATACTAGCGTACGCCCAGTCCTCGAGTAAAAAGATTCGAATCCACATTAACCTATTTTATTGTGTCTTAAAAAATGCAAAGAGCTTGTTAAATTAGGTATTAGTCAGATCCTGCAAAAATGTATCATATCAAGCCTTTATCTGAAAGGTTCTGGCCATTTCCTTATCTAAACAAGCGTTATCTGTCTGCAGTGGCATAATTATCTATGTGGTGGAAACACATGATTATTTAAGGTCCCTATAGTAAAGAGATGACTTGTTGGTTGTTGGCCACCTTGGGGGAAGAAAAGAATAGGTGAACTTACCCTACCACAGTCATATTTTGTGCATAAGTAACAGTTATATTACTGTTACTGATGCTATTGTCAAGTTTGTCTTGCAAGTGTTTGAAGCTAGGGGCTATGCATTTGACAGTACTAAACTTGGACATTTATAATGTGCTACTGTATGTTAGAAATAATGTTACAAAACTAACATTGAGGGGAGGTTAAAATAGCAGAAATCGAACATGTAGATGTGCCATATCTAAGATTGTTTAAGCATTGATTATGCATTCCGTAGGATGTATCAACAATGGTCTACGTCCAGGGCAGAGGCGGATCCAGGTTTAGAGTCAGGGGGGGGCGAACTTAGTGGTGGTACCCCCTCCCCCCCGCCAACACCGTAATTTGTATTGTTACGGGTAATACCAATTATTTGTAATTAAGGTTAATAGTTGTAATATCAAGGTAACCAAATATTCGTACTAATAATAAAAGTTAAAGACAACTTGCCCTAAGGCCTAAACTGAACCTTTTTGTTCATCTGTGACTGAACTAAGACAGAAAAGGCAGAACAGCGTTCTTGCGCATTGTAAGACCGCGATGACTAATAATATCACGTGGGCACAGTGGATGCGCTGACAAACTCCCGTCGCCATGGTAACGTCACGTACGCACCCAATGCACCAATACCACCACTTTACCTGCACCTTGCTGTCCCGCCCACTCGAGCTACCGCTACCACTGTTGAATCCGAGATATTGCAGATATTTTATCAATTATAAATTCTTCAAAAATCGATTCGGAAAATTTGTATTTCGATAATCAGAGTTTTAATATAACTGAAACTGAAATAAGAACCTGTTTCTATCTAAACTAATTACAATTATATTAATCTTGCAATTGTATTTTACAATAGGCAAAATTTTTTTTATTTACTATTACCTTTAAGTTAGCAAATATTATAAAACATGTTCTTTAAAGTCTTTAACTCAGTGTGTTTTTTAGTATTTTACACAACGATAATTTAATTTATTTCTCAAAGAAGACATATTCAAACAGAATAAAAAGGGTCTAATAAAATATAGAGTTAATGGAACAAGTTTGTATATTTAAAAAAATAAAGTCCATACATAAAAAGGCTTTTGTCATCAATAGTTAAAATAAAACTTAAAACTAGGCATACTTTACTTAAGAAACTAAAACATAAGTAGCTTTCTTTGCTTTAAAAAACTATAAACGTAAATCTAAAGCATTCTTTGCTTGACAAAAAAAACAACTAAATCGTATGCCTAAAGCTTTTTTAACTATTATAAAACTAAAAAATCATTATTTACTAATGCTGATATTGTATCGTTAATCAAAAACTAGAGTTAAATTGACTTTCAAAAGCTTTTTAAAAAAAAAACTAACTTTGTATTCAAAATAAGTTTAAATATAAAACGTTAATTCATAATTCTCTTGAGTCAGTTTAAGCCAACCATTGAGCTTAAGCCAAACCTAAATCAATGCTATAAGAAACCCTGTAATTAACAATCCTAATTATAAAAACTGAGAACTACAAAAATACTGTCATCATGAGTAAATATGTTAATTACTTTTAAATAAAATGTCATGAAAATAAGCTTATTTTAGGATTAATAAGCATAAGTTTTGCCATTTTACTTAAACAACAAAGTTCAACTTTCTGGATTTTTTGCTTGCAAAGTTGCTGACAACATTATCAATGTTTATAGCAATGTCTCTATGCACATATAATAATGCAAGTCCCGTCAATCTGTCCTCCGTCATTCTAGACCTCATCCATGTTTTCACTCTTCTTAAAGTAGAGAAGCTACGTTCAGCAGCAGCTGCAGATATTGGCAAAGATAAAAAAATTTGCAGCAGTGTCTTTAACAATGGATAGGCGTTGCTGTCACACTTGTTATAAACTTCAATAGCTCTGGTAATTTTTCTTAAACTGCTGTAACCACTGGAATTCTTGAGTGAGTGAATTTCATTTATTAGTTTAGAGACCATTGTGTCCGAATTTTGCGACATTAAACCAGAGAACTTCTTGCACAATGGTTCAACAGCTTCTTTCAAGGTTTTAACGTCTGATATGGAGTCATGTTTTGCTGGTAACAAATAGTTCATTTGAAAACATTTCATGCCATCCTCTGAAAATCTGTCCTTTAAATCAGATAATACATGATCTAGTATTGGAATGTATACAGACTTTCTCCAATACAAAACAGTATTTTCTTTCTCATTAGTAGATTCAGATGAACTTTGGTAGTTTGCTCGGTTAATTTGCCTCTTAGCGATTCTTGGTATCTTAACTTCTACTTCCATTGTTTCCATCGTCTCCTCAGCTTGATCAAAAACCAAAGAAAAAAATGATTCTGAATCTTTGCGTTTTCCACTAAGAGTGTTTACAGCCTGGTCTAGTTTATCTTTGGCATGAGCCATATCAATATTTTCGTTTTGCAAATATTTGCTAAGTATCACAGTTGACGATAAAATGTCACTTAAGCTGTAAACAGTGACGACAAACTCACAGTTTGAAATACTATTCAATAATGCATTTGCTTTGGAAGCAGTTGACGAATCTTCCCATCTCGAGACGATTTCAAGAGTATCTTTAATCTTAGGAAGATCTTCTTGAAATTCTAATACTGTCTCATGTCTCTCAACCCAGCGTGTCTCACAATAACTCCTTATTTTATGGCCTAAGACATTTTTCAGCACATGATTTCTTTTTGCAGATGCACTGAAAAAACCGACAACTTCTTTAATTGTTCCAAGAGCATTTCTGACACTCTGAACTTTGCTTGATTTTGAGAGAGATAATTTAAGTGCATGATTGTGGCAAATACACAATGAGCTATACGCTGCTTCTTTTTTAATTTCTGCAACAGCACCTTTAATGGATGAAATATTAACACTGCAACCTTCGCAGCCAATTCCAACACAGTATTTAAGATTTAAATCAAGTTTTGTCATAAACGTCAAAACTGTTTTGCCCAGAACTTCGCCAGTCACTGTGGGTTCTATTTCAACGTTAGTTTCGTCGTAATTCGTCTTGTGGACGTCAATGAAGCCCACAAAATCCTCTCTTTCACATCCGTTATACACATAGCGCAGAGCCAAAGAGAGTTGTGATGTGTGAGAGACATCGGTTGTCTCATCGAAAATTATGCTATAATATTTGGCCTCACTCACTCTTTTTTTAATTTCTGATAAGATTTCCTCACCACAAATCTGAATCAGTTCATTCGCAGTGGTTTTACTAATGTATGTTGCATTTGACTTTGCATTTGTCAAGTGGCTTTCTAACTCTCTATCTCCACTGTCGACTCTGAAACGTAACAGGGCTCGGAAATTCCCTTCATTTTGTACTGGATCATCATCCAGTTCAGAAAGACTGCCGTCATTCCGATGTCCCCTTAACGGAATATTTTGTTTTCCATGCAAAAGTATTGTTTTGATAATCGGAATCAACCGAGACCTGTTTTCAGACACCTGTTTCTTTCTTGTCTCGTCCATAACATTAATCACCGCATTTTTAGGGTTTTGATGCATGAAAATAAATGACTGCACATCTTTTTCAGCTGTTTTATGGTAGTTTGATAACGCATGTGTCTCCAAATCTCCGTCTTTTCCAGTCAATTTTGCATACTTTTTTAGAGGTTCACTAACCAACTTTTTAAGTGGAACAGTTTTTTGCCCTCCAGCTAAAGTCTGGTAACAAAATATGGCACAGTACTTACAGAAAAGGCCTTGTTTGTTTTCTGAAAAGATCAACCAAGGGTACTTATTAAAGTGGCTACTATTTACTCGCCTGTGTTCCTCACGCCCTTTTTTTACATGAACAGACGAGGGAAAAATGTAATCTTTTGGTGGGATATAATGATTTGTTAGAAGTTCATATTTAATGTGCTCACTGAGACCTGACATACTCCCCAAGTATGTGCCAAGATCGCGAGAAAGGATGGATTCGATATCCCTAGTTGTACTAACCTCATCCTGACCAGACGACGAATTTCCTTCACCACTTGCACTAGTACCAGGCTGAGGCTCGAGAGCTTTTTCTTGCGCCTGCTGCACCCCTTTCTCATCATCCAATTTTCTTCTTTTTATAACAAACTTATCCATTTCTTATACATTTGACACTCACAACAAGACAACACAAAGTTAATTTTGACGTTTACCGGCACAGAAGAAACGCGAGGGTGGTTTCGCGGGTAAAAAAGGAGGCGGGGGAAGGGGCATTCTCGACAGTGCAGCCAACTGTTGGGCGTCACCAGAACGAAATTACCACACCTACTAACTGTTTACGTTTAATCCACAACTTTAATAATCATATGGACCTTTTAGAAAAATAACCTATGGTAGGCATTGCTTAAATTAGATTGGCGATAAAGAATTAATTGAAAACATTTAACCATATGAAAAGTAAATAACATCACGATTTTTGTATACAGTATATACAAACATTCTGAGCTTGAGGGGGGGGGCGATCGCCCCCTTCGCCCCTCCCTTGGATCCGCCACTGGTCCAGGGGCGGCCCATCAGTTTTTCAGCGCCCGTGCAAAGACCAAACTTACCGCCCCCCTGTGTAAAAAAAAGAGTCGAATAGTCTAAGATGGTATATAGGGCCTATAAGATATTTTTAGTTTTCTATTAATGTTTATTCTAATGTTAAAGAACACAAGTTTTTATTTTCTTATTAATTTTTTGATAATAGGGACATATCATATATATGAGTTAGTTTATACCCAGTGATGATTGTTGGTTTGTAATGTTGACTATTGTCATTAATTATACGCCGGAAATGTGAACCCTAAAATATTGAATAAAGGACCATGCTAAGAGGATGTTGAGTCTTAATTAATATCCAATAATGTGCCCATCTAAATATAACACACCCCGCCCCCCTCCACATCAACCAAAACCTCGCCCCTCTCCCCGCCCATAGCTCTGAGATAAGTCTGAACGTCCGCGCCTCGCTCCCTTGCTTGTTGGTGCGATTTGCGATATTTCTGGTTATGAGCGATACTGATCACCTGAAATGACAAGCTATGGAATGGAACCATTCAGCTTAGAGACTTGTGTAATTCAAAATCTTGATTTCATATAGTAGAGTCCTGGAAATATATCTCGTCCCCATAATTTCTCAACACTGAACATTTTTGACAAAAAAACACACAACTCAAAACCTCAAATAATAAAAAAATATATAAATATTTAAAAACAACAAATGTGCACGCTTGTAGTCAACGTTCACAATGCACGCCATAAAAATAATAATGAAAAACCTCAAAACTGAGTAGGAAAAGAAAATTACATATTGATAACAGTACACCTATTCTGAGCGTGGGAAAGATTTCGTCTGGGGAAACCAAAACAATCATCAAAACCGACAAAGATTCGGACGGTTCCAGAAATTTGTAAGGCTGAAGTTTGTGATGAAAACAGCAAAGCTTGTTGTTAGGGTTATTTAAAACCTATGTTTTCTGAATACAGTTTCTGTTTATCGTTTCTAATGTATGAAATGTTATTCAGTTTGCAGACTCTATATTTGAGTATTAATCTGTAAGGTTTTGTGTAGCTATAAAGCTTAGTTTTTTATTCTCTGATATATTGAATCTTATATCTTCTAAAAGTATTTGGATCAGTTGAGTTTAATACCGGTGACTCTTAAAACTCAAGTTGGGTGTGAACATATTTTTTCGTTAATACAAAACTGTGATATACTGTCGCAACTCATTTAAATTACTGCCACTTTGGAAGAAATTCAGATGGAGAGCGCAAATAATCTGTAATTACGAGAAGTATTTTAAATCCTTAACATTACCCACTTAACATTTTCCACTCCATGTCCAATGCTCCGAAATGACTCAGTTAACAAAAGAAAAATTGATTGAAATAGTACTAAATGCAGGCGGAACAATCAATTATATTTTTCAAAGTAAGCTAAAAAAGTGGACCTTTCAAGTAACGATCGAAGGGAGCGTCAAAATCTAATGGCACATCATATTTTCCCCTTATTACATATAATAGCAATATGAAACTCAAATTATTGTATGCTCAATCATAATCCGATTATCCGGTAAAGAAATTGACTGGCGGAGCGGCCGCACGGCGACCGAACATTTTATTTCATAACCTTATAGAAACGTAAAACAGATAACAAATATTTGACTGTAAACGTGTTTAACTGGCTATTTAAATAACTTTTACTGTAAATTTCTAACCCTGTTTTTTTTCCACGAGGTTATGAAATAAAATGTTAGGTCGCAGTGTGGCCGCTTCGCCAGTTACTTTCTTTTGATAATCAGACTATAAAAGATTAAATCCTGAGACAATACTCTCCAATCCCCAAATCATATCTTTCTTAATCTAGGAAGTAGTTTAAAATAATCGACGATGGTGGATTAAAAAACTAGTTGCATTGTGTAACTTGATACTAATAACATTGTAATAATAATTGTAACTGGTAACATTGAAATTTTCTTGCGTCGTATTGCAAGTTGTATTTACACTCTCTATACCAAACAAAACGCCCCGAAGTTGTCACAAAACGATAAATCAACATCTCGATTTGGAATAGAGGGGAGCAGAAGTTGTGTTATCCGATATGTAAATTTAATGTTTAAGTATAATTAATGTGCAACATGGTGAATACACAACTTTCTTCCTAGTAATGTCTTTCAACAACTTTTAATAGTAATATACAAAAGATGTAAAACATAAGTCAGGTCTACATATATTTACAAATACTTTATTTTAGCGTTACGGACTATGCCCCTCACCCCGCGACCCGGCATGAGCGCCGAGCGCCGCGCCCCGTGCAGGAGCACGGCTCACACTGCCCTAGAGCCGGTACAAAATTTGTATGTAGTTATTGGATCAAAGATGTATAATAAGTTGAGCGTAGATTTAAGAGTTACCTAGGAATAAGATCAAATGTATAAGTTACTTATCCCTTTTACTCTACTGATGATTTTTTTCAAGCTGAATTTACTGTATTTTAACATGTGTTTTTAGTAGTGCTGTTCTTGAGGTTTGTATTTATCCGAAAAGTGTTGTAACAATGTTCATCACAGAGTTGAAACATTTTGTTGAAATGTTACAAAATCATTTGTATAATAATATTGCTTGAACAAATCTAAATTTAGATGTAATCGGTTATAACTTTTACATACTTAAAACATACAGGCTATTAACATTTGTTGCAGCAGTTTTTATTGTGAAAGATGTCACTTATTTTTGTAACACAATACAATTTTATCTCATTTAAAGCTTTATTATCATAGCTTTTCGGTAGGCCGTAATCATACTACTTTCCTACAAATAAGTGCCTTCTAAAGAAAGGACAAAGCTGTTTTACTATTCAACAAGTTTTATAAATTTAAATATTTGATATTTACCTCACATGATGACAAAGGTGTAGCTAGGATACTTAGGATAACACACAGCCCTATGAACATAAGGGGTTCTCATGGGCTGTCGTGTTGTGCCCGGTTGCCTAGGGAGAGGTCGATATCATCAACAGGTGTTACTCCACCCTCAGACAGTTAATTATAACGCACTTGTTGTATGCACAACACTTCTACGTCAGTAGAACATTGGTGAAATGAAGAACATTGACACTTGAAACCTCACGATGCCAACTGTAGTAAACACTTGGCCTATCTTCTTTCAGATGTAAACACAGAGACAGATATAGGATTCAGTGAAGGGGGTTAATTGTACACATAGGGAAATATGTAACAGTAAGGGAGAGTAATTATCTAGTATTTGTACTGTGAAGATAATTGTACGTGAAAACACATTTTGAATATTAAAAAAACAATCTAAAAGGGTACTCAAGTTTCTTTTTATTCCTTAATAAATGTCATAGTACTGCAGTATCAGTACAAAGTTGCAAATTGTATATAAAACATAAAATAAAATGAATAAATATGAATACATTGATAGATAGTTATATCAAAAATTTTACAAATTGCGTTTTTGGCATTTGGTCCTAAAAACAAAAATTTATCACAGTCCTGGGCTTAGGTTTTATCATCCAGACTGTGGTAATAGCTTCTTCCCTATGGAAATTGCTAAAACTATAGTAAACGCAAATATAACTGGCAGGTCAAGGACAACCATTGTAATAGACTAGCTGATATTTTTACTATTATGTTACACGGAGAAATGATCAGCTGGCATAGTTTAACATTTGTTCTTGACCCGCCAGTTCTATTTGCGTTTACTATCGTAGTTGTTAGTAAAAAATTATATTTATTTAGCTGTTTGTTTACTTATTTGCTCTAGACATACCATGTAATCCGTAAAAAGTATTAAAACTAACAATTTACAATCAGATTTGCAGACTGAATAATTTATGAATCTGGCCACCTCTAGTTTAGTGTACAACTCTATAACCAAACTGGGTAACCTAAGGGGTCATACACATATTAAGTAACGCAGATAACGGGGAGAGGGGGTATGGCGTAGCGTTATGTGGGGGAGGGAAGGGTTTGGATCAACGTTACGTAACTCACACATTTTAACCCTAAGATCTGGCGCATTCCCCTATCTGTTGATAATGTTATAAATCTTTTAAAATTAATACAATTTTAAAATGTACATATAAATCAAGGTTTTAGTTAGTTATACAATAGACGTTCAGAAATCCGGATCACACTTATCCGGAACGATGATCTTGGTTTTTTTTATTTGTTTGTTGCAAATAAAAACAAAACAACGGAATTTCACGGTTTAACGCCTTCATTTTTCACTTGATGCATTACACAATTGTCAAGTAGTTTGCATTGTCAGGCGCTCTAACCCGACCTCGGATGGTCTGAGTCCTTCAAATCAAATCAAATCATCTTTACTCACAATATGTATACATAATACACGAGAATAGTGTCAAATTCCAAACTAAAAACTAAAGGCTATGGACTACGAGTTATAAAACTCCTCAAATGAGTATAGTTGTTTTTCACATAGACAATTTTTTTAAATTTTCTTAAATTAATTGATATTATTTTCAGTTTTTAACTAAACGGGAAGTTTACATAAGAATTATGATCCAATATATGAAGGTTTTTTTCATAACATGTTAATCTATGGTGAGTGGGTATGATGGTATTTTGATTTTGAGTATTATATTGATGAGACTGATCATATTTCTGTTTTAAAGGATTTTGAACTGCTATTAATGCCGTATCATAAATATTTTGTCCATATACAGTTAATATTTTTAAAGTTTTGTAATGTTCTTTTGCAGAGTGATCAGGTTTAACCCTTTGCGCTCGGATAGGTTCTTTGGAAATGGTCCCCTGGGGTCGTCTGTCCACACTCTGTGGCCGCAGCCATTTTCCCACCAGCCAGGATTTTTTTCTGTCACACGTATGCTCAGCGCTCGCATGTCCACACCCAGTGGACAGAGTTAAATGGCGCATGCGATCGCGAACGCTCGCATGTCCACTGTGTGTGGACAGTGACAATGCAGACTTTTCCAGCATTTAATATTCTTTCTACCGTATTGTGCTGAAATCTGACGGTGGATTTCGAAACTAGATCAATCCCAGAATGCAACGGGCATAAATGTCGGCTGTTCCATTCTAATGTAAACAGTAAACAACAACAGTTAGTCAAGCGCTTTTGTCTTACGCTGTGTAGTCTTCGGCTTATATGCCTGATAATTTTTATTATACGTAATATTTCAAGTTTTATTATATTTTAATATGGAGGAAACATTACGTTCCGACAAAATTCGTAACGAGCTTGAAGGTGAAAGTGAGTGTGGCAATGATTCGGACCATGAAAGTGACATCGACATCTTGTTCTATTTATGTTATTAGCAGTTTTTTAAAATTATTTCTTAAAATTTTCTTAAATATAATTAACAGTAAGTAAATTGTGATTTTCGATGGTAAATAAATAAGTTTCAAAGTATACAACAAGTTTTCCTTAGACCTTGAATGTACGCTTCAACTTGACGTTTCAGTCTAGAGTGAAGAAAATAATTCCGAGCTGGCAGAAGCAGACGACCGGCAATGGCTGCCGAGCTGGCGATGAAACCTAGTGCGGCCACTGAGTGTGGACATGCGAGCTCTGGGCCCTGAGCGTCGGACAATAATTCCCAGCTGTTGCAGACTCCATACTGTCCACTGAGTGTGGACATACGAGCGCAAAGGGTTAAGATTTAAAATTATTCTCTCAGCTTTCTTTTGTTTCTTCAAAATGTAATTTAAGTTTTCTTTTTTTTTGACCCATATAAAGCCAAGCCAAATGAAATAAGTGAATGAATATGGGCATGGTATATCATTTTTAACACACTTATATCAGTGCATAAAAATGACATCCTGCGTAAAGCGTAAATTCCTGAGTTAATTTTAGAAAGAACTTTTTGCACATGACAATTCCAATTCAAATTCTCATCTATTTCCAACCCCAAAAATCTAGTAAACTTTTCGATTTCTATTACCCTAGAATTGATTGCAATTGTTGGTTCAATCTTTCTACTGCACTGAGCAGTCTTAAAGGAAACAAAATTTGTTTTTGATCAATTTAATTTCAATTTATGATTGTTAAAATGTCTATTATATTTGCCAATTCTAGGAAAGATAAAATTTCAACATCGTCAACAGTTTGTGCTGACACTTTCAGGTTTGAATCATCTGCATACAACACCAAGTTGTCTTGTGGTATTTTTTGAAGAGTTTGTGCAATATCTTTTACATAGCAGACAAAGAGGAGTGGCCTAAAACAGATCCCTGGGGCACTCCATGTGTTATTAATTTTAAATTTGATTTTTCTTTTGAAACTTTATTAAATTCCATATGACTTAATTCAACAAACTGGAATCTTCCCGACAGGTATGACTCGAACCACTTCAAGGCAGTTCTAACGAAGAGTCTTTAGTTTATGTAAGAGTGTAGGATGATAGATGGTGTCAAATGCCTTTGACAAATCCATGGAAATTCCTATACAAACTTCTCCCTTATCAACCAATTCAATAACAGATTCAACAAAGACTACCGCAGCAGTAGTCACCGAATTATTAGAACGAAAACCATGTTGAACACTATCTATGAGATTGTAGTTTTCTAAATACTCCATAAGCTGATTATAAACTACCTTTTCAAAAATCTTTGAGACTACCGGCAGTAAAGCTATGGGGCGATAATTTGAAGGATCTTTTGTATCATTTTTTTTATGGATGGGTATTACTTTGGAAATTTTTAGCTGATTAGGAAAAATTCCAGAGACAAAAGAAGAATTTATCAGATGTGCTACTACTTTACTAAGTTCCCATTTTGCTGCTTTTACAATTGTAATTGGAATCTCATCATACCCACTTGAAAATTTTTTTGAAAGAGAACTAATAACCTTTTCTACATCTTCTTGACATGTGTCTAAATCTAAAACATGGGTTTACATCAAATTTTGGGGGTTCTATTATTACATTGTTTTCTACATACAAATCATCATAACTATTGCTACTAACTTCCTGAGCAACATTAACAAAATAATTATTAAGTATATTACATACCTCTTTTGGGTTAGTGTATTCCTGGCCTTCAATATCTAATGGAAGTTTTCCATTGTTTTGGGCTTTTTACTACCTACTTCAGAATTTATTATTTCCCATACAGTTTTTTGAATGTTGGTGGATTTTGATATTTTTTTCTTTATAGTAAGCAATTTTTGAATTTGTCAGACCTTTTTTATACCTAAACAATTTTTCTTTTAAGAATTTTGATAAATGAGGATCCTTTGTTCTTCTGACACATTTATTAAGATTAATAATCTCGTCTTTCTTCTTTAAACTCATTAGTAATCCAACAGTTTTTCCTTTTACTTTCTCCCCTTATACATAGTATAAGGAGAAAGTATTATTTTCGTAAAAATTTTCGAATTTGAGTTGTTAGTGGAAATATTCGTTTTGGTGCTCCCTGAACCCAAAAAAGTGGTTTTTACGTGATGTCTGTCTGTCTGTCTGTGTGTGTGTGTGTGTGTGTGTGTGTGTGTGTCTGTGTGGATGTGTAAATCAAATCAAATCAAATCAAAAATTCCTTTATTCTGTCACATGTAAATTATTTACAAAGAATAGAGTCAGTACTAGCCTAAATAATACATAAATAATAATACATCATACAAGTTAGTTCTTAATTTATTAAAATTGTTTGTACCTTCATTCCAAAAATACAGTAAAAAAAGAAAAAAGTAATACAGTATACAGTAAAAAGTGAAAAACTAAAGAATATATAAAGGCATATTTATTATGTCCCAGAATAACCACCAAAGCTCATTCAAATACAGAAGCTCACCCCAAACAAGTGAGTCTGGTTTATGAGACAAATTCTTGGAGAGAGTAAAAAGCTGATTCAATTAAAGATGTTTTCAGTAATCTCAAAATCTTATTAGGGTCTTTCTCTGATTTCATATTTTGTGGGAGGGCGTTAAAAAACTTATTTCCTACATAGGTTGTTCTCTTTTTAAAAAATTCCAAATTATGTTGTTCGACTAAGCGATGAGCTCTAGTGTTATATGAATGTGTTGTGTTGCCAATTGAAATCCTATTATTGAGTAATGTAAATTTGATTGTTTCATAAATGTATAAACTAAAAACAGTAAATATTTTTAAGTCTTTAAAAATATGTTTGACTGAATCTTTTGATTTTAAATAAAACATTATTCTAAATGCACGTTTTTGTTGAATCAGAATTTTATCCATGTTCTTTTTGGTTGTTGATTCATATATACAAACACCGTAGGCAATATGTGAATGAACTAGGGCAAAATAAATAGATTTCATGGTTTCAATATTACACGAGTGGACCATTCTCCTTAAAGCATATAGACCACTTGAAGTTTTATTTAGTATGTGTTTAACATGGTCGTCCCAAGACAAGTGTTCATCTATAATCAAACCCAAAAATTTGGTTTCATGTAAATGTGTTAGTATTTCATCTTCAATGAATATTGTTGGATTTATCCTATTTCTTCCTTTTTTTGTTGCAAAAGATACAAAACTTGATTTACTAGAGTTTAAAAGAAGGTTTTTACTATTTAAGAATTCTTTAATTAAAGATAGGCTAATGAAAGATGATATTTCAATATTCTCTTCAGTGTTAGCGGAGACAATGACATTAGTATCATCCGCGTAAAGACACACTTTACTATTTCTGCCCCATGACACTCCAGGTAAACCCTTCAGGTAGCATAGAAATAGTAAAGGGCCCAGAATAGATCCCTGAGGGACACCGTATTGCACTGGTAATGGACGAGAGAAAAATTTTTCTTTATACATAAACTTTGGATGATCTATAAAATGTTCTATTTCAACAAATTGCTTTCTTTGTGAGAGGTACGAGCGAAACCAAGCCAATTCTGTACTTTTTACGCCTAGGGAGCTAAGAACTTCAATTAATTTGTGGTGCTCAACACTATCAAATGCTCGGGACAAGTCCAAGAAAACACCTACAACTTTTTCACCCCTGTCAACAGATTCGATGATGGAGTCAACAAATTCTATACCGGCTGTTACCGTTGACTTGTTTGGCCTAAAACCATGTTGTTGCCTATCCAATAACACGTTTGATTCAAGATAGTCTGAAAATTGATTGAAAACAACCTTCTCGAGATTTTTTGAGAATACCGGAAGCAGTGATATAGGTCTGTAGCATTTTATATCCTCTGAATCACCTGTTTTGAAAATTGGAATGACTCTGGCAGTTTTAAATCGTTCAGGAAATATTCCTGTTATCAGTGAGTGATTAATTATGTGAGCTAAAGGTGCACAGATAAATGGGAGCGCTGCTTTAATGATCGATATAGGGATTTCATCATTGCCTGATGAGTATTTATTTTCAAAATATAATACTGTTTTTTCAATATCTCTCTCCGTGACAGTTGAAAATTGAAATTCCGCATTTAAACGAGCTGTAAAGTGAGTATTTGCTGGGGTAACTGTGGTTATCTTAGGAACTATTAGATCTTTTACAGCATTAACAAAGAAAGTATTGAAAGTTTCACAGAGCTAGAGCCCTAACCAATAAGCCGATTTTTATGAAATTTGGTATGTAGGTACTAATCCACGATATCTCCAGGTGTTTTTTTCATTTTTTGGAATTTTTGATTTTTAAGGGTAATTATCCCCCAAAAACCGCCAAAAAACATGAAAAATCAAAATTTCTCAAAAACGGCTCTAACGATTTTGATTAAACTTTAGTCGTTTGTAGAACTTTGGTTTTCCAACAAAATGACACCACCCGCATTTCTGTAAAAATTCGGGTTCAGAAATTACAAGACTTAAAACATCAAAAATTCAGTTTTTTTTATTTTTCATAAAAAGACATAAATATAAAAAAATATTACTATTCACCACTAAAAAGAGCTAAAAAAACTAAATAATTTAGTATTTTGAATTACTATTCTACGATTGCTGGTTTCGGAGAAAATTGAAATTTTCATTTTGCGGTAAACACAGTACGTTGTCCAATGTTATTCTTATGGGGAATACAAAAATTATTATTTCTCTCTTATTTACTGATAAATTTCATTCAAACTTGATATGCTTGTCAATTTAGCATTGACTAACAGAGGAAATTTGAAATATGTTGTCCCTTAATAACCCTTGGGGGGGAATAGGGGGCATTTCCCCTCTTAAAACCACGAGTGTATCAATGGATTCTGTAGTGCCTCCAAAGCAGGGATTTGGGTGGATGTTTTTTAAAACAACTTTTTTACAAGATTTTCTGTACATTTGACCGTGCTTTGTATTCTATATTTAGTAAATAAAAAGTAATTTATTCGTTAAAGTTGGGCTAAAAGGGAGAAAGTATGTGTCAGTTTCCTGATACCGTTTATTTTTAATTGTAATAGTTTTTTGGGGAAAAGCTTGATCAAAATAATATTTGAAAGTCATAAAAAACAGTCATACTTTTTACCTGATGAGGCCAAAAATACATCCAACCATGTTTCTTTCTTTACTAGGTTTTTAAACAGTGTAATATTGTCGTTTGTAAAACTTCTACGTTCATATGTAAAACTAGGGTTATTATTGTGGTCTATATTTTCACTCGTTAATTCCAAAATTTGACCATCATGGTCCGAGAGCATTGTAATTATTCCTTGTACAAACACACAATTTCTTAAACAGTTTTTAACAAAAAAGTTATCTATTGCAGTTTTACTTCTGGCTGTGACTCTTGTAGGAAATGTGACCATATAACTCATATTTTGACTTTTCAACAGGTTTTTTAAAAGCCTATGATCATTTTTATCCACCAAAACATTAATATTTATATCCCCAGCCACTATAATAGAATTATACTTAGATGAAAGATATTCCAAAAGTAGCGATAGTCTGTCCAAAACCTCTTTTGTGTTGGAGGAGGTGATCTGTATATTGCTATTAAAATTAATTTGACTTTGTTATGATTATACATACTGGCACAAAATTCAAACTGCTTATCATCTAAAATTTTACTTTGAAAATATTGAGGGATGTTACACTTTAGAGGTTTTATTTCAGTTTTATTAAGAATCATTACTCCAACTTTGTTAAATAGCTTTCTCGAATAATAGTTATATATCTTATAGTTTTTTATATTTAGTCTGCTAACTTCATCTTCTTTCATATAATGTTCAGTCAAGATCAACAAATCAGGATTTATTTCATTTAAAGTGATTTCCACCATATCAATTTTCAAACTAAATGTTCAATATTCTGGTGGAAAAAAATAATTTTAGCCTCCTTAGATGAGTTTGATTTGCAATTGTTTAAGTTTTTTCCTGATCTGTCAGTAAAAAATTGTAATCTAAACTGGTCTTAATGCAAGATTTTCATTTGAATTGAACTCAGGGTTTACAAATTATTTACAATATTTACATTACTAAAAAAAGTGTCTTTCACAGTAGTTGTGCTGCTACCTGGTATCACGGGCGATGTTTGTAGAGGGAGAAAGTCCATCATCGCTTGTGTCCACTTGCTTGTGCTTGTTATTGATTACCTCAGGTCTTCTCCTATCGATGACTTATCACTTTCTGCTGGAAGCTCACTCTTGTATTAGCACATAAACGTAAACGCATATTATTATAATTGTTCACTATAAAGCAGGGATTTAGCTGGGAAAAAAATTCTTTGAGCAAAAATGCTACAAGCTCTTAAATACTTGTAGCAAAAATATTTTCCTTTTCGCATTTTTATCGCATGTCATTATACTATTTTTTGGTCTTAAGTTGTTTTTTGCTTGTATTTGTATTTAAGGGTTAACATTTAAATAATATATAATTCAGCAGTGTCTACTTTTCTTGGTAACTTATCCATTTTAACCATTAAATAATATATAATTCAGCAGTGTCTACTTTTCTTGGTAACTTATCCATTTTAACCATTAAAGTCTATAATGGAAATATACTAAACATTCTAGTAGAATAGGCCTAATATGGCACCAGAACAACTAAAACTCACACAACCCAAACATTACACACTCTGAAACATAACCTCAAAGCATATCGCGATCGCATTTGCACATCACCGATTTCGAGTTGTCTGTTTTCGCTAAGGTACCTCTACACTTTCGCCCGATCGTTGCGACTTCGAGCGACTCGTGCTCGTGTAACCGTTCACATTCTGCAGCGAGTCGAGACTTTAGTACTCGTCTCCTCTGACTCGGTCACAAAAACTGACAAGAATCGGTGCGATGGCGAGGCGAGCGCCGTCATCCCTTCGGTGGCGAACTAGCCCTCGACATTCTCGCATTCGCCGATTCGCTCGGCTACTACGGAGTGTGCGCCAAACTGACTCACGAGGGGGGTCTGTTACTACAACTGTCATATCAGTAACTCGCCCATTCCGTTTACACGGTACGCAGTTGAAATCGACAGCAACTGTTTAGTGTTTACGTAATGTAGGCTCGTCCCCTCTATCAATGGCTCAGAGACGATCGGTAAGTGATGTAGTGCAACCAACGCAACGTTAAGCCTCTACAACATCTCAACTACCCTTCTAATCTTTTTTGGTTGTGGATCGTGATCACGGACTTTTAGTACCTACAATTTTTATTGTTAAAACCAGATTTTCTGCAATAAAATTATAAAATACCTTTGTAGCAAAAAAGCGACAGTCTGCCCAAATATTGTCGCATTTTCGTGGTGCATGTCGTATTTTGCGACAAATGCGACCGCAGCTTAAACCCTGCTATAAAGGTGGAATTGATGATTCATATCCAACTCCGGGAATTCCGGATTTTTCAAAATCCGGACCAGCTGTCCGTCACGTTAGTCCGGATTTCTGAGAGTCTACTGTATACAAAATTCTTCCATCCTACTATTTTAATAACAAATATAATAAATAAATGACGTGTTTTAAGTAAGTTCTGTATTGCTTTACTTTACAGCTATGTTTTGTGAACATAATGATTTAAAAAAATCCATATTCAAAATTGTTAATAAAACAATGGTTAAAAGGTTTAAGCTGTTTTAAAGTCTACTACGATTGAGTTACATAGCACATTGGGGCGAAGGGGGTATGCTCAAGTGTTACGGTCTGATACATGGGGGAGGGGAGGGTCTGAAATTATGATAAAATGTGTTACGTAATATGTGTATGGCCCCTAAGAACAAACAACAGAGTTGACAGTCATGCAGCTAAGTAAATACACAATTATCCTACATATTTAATGGCTAAAAAATAACCAATCATTATAATGACGCAATCATTTTTGCTATGGGTATAAGAACTAAAAACTACACATATTAATTGTGTACCACGTTTACTTCTTTTTTATTCGATGGTGAAGGAATTTCTTACATTTTGTCACAAATGTAATGGTCAATAATGTTTATACATAGGTTGTAGTCATAACATTTCAATAATTACATAATAGATACTAGTTAAAAGAAACCCCTATTTGTTTTATCAGTAATTTACAGTGCAATTAACATGTTCTATTTTTTTTTTACAAAAATAGATTACATCAAGAATTACTTGGTTCATTAATAGTTTGTTAAATTAATTTTCAATGTATTCATTAGTTAAAATCAATAAATACTAGTTTTAGTTTTAAATCAATTATAATATTTATATTTAAAATAAAAATATGTCAGGTACATTGTTTTGAGTTTAATGTTATTCAAAGTATAAAAAGAATAACTATAAATCAGCGAAGTTCAATGTAAAACACAATAAACCTACAACATTTACCAACAAACTATTTATTTAGTTAATGAGTACTCATTCAAAGTTGTCTTAACAAAGTTTAAAACTCAAATTTAATATATATTAAACTAATAAATCTGACCAATTTGCATGCATTTCCCTCAGTAGTGTTTGTCCATTCACTCAATCACTTACAAGATGAGTTCAGATTTGTTTATAATTAAAAAGTATACACAATGACAACAATTTGTTAAACATTATTTCTATTATTGGATTTTGTCGCTGTTAACAAACACAACAATTAACATAAGAGGGTTGTGAAACTGTCAATTTTTTTGTTTCAGCTCTCATAACCATAATAAGGCTTCCAGCTCCTGCTTCCTCTTCTGGTTATAAGCACTGTAAATGTCTACTCTGTATATTGTTCTTTTTTATTACACTCTTAACTCTAACATTTGTAAGTTTTCAACAGTCATAATCCAAATCACTGCTACGACGTGACCTCCTCCATGGCTCCATCAAACTCGACCTTGACGTCTTCGTGAAGCCCTTCCACATCCACCTCATGCTCAGGTGCGTTCAGCATGTTGAGAGTCACCTGCACCACACGTTAACACTTACGACTGGTTCTACAGTAATATTGTTTCTAATTAATGTGCAAAGAATTAAGATACACGACTTTAACTGCCTTTGTTTTAATTCTTAATGCTTCTGATTGGATTTAGGTTTTAAACCTCTACTGATGAACAAGCAAAGCATTCCATGTCAAATTTCTGGTTTAGCACAATCAAAGAATAATCATACTTTGATCTTTGCTTCAATCGGTTATGACAATTCAACTGTTAAATGAGTTAATAACAAATGTATCCCATTTAAATCTGAAAGAATCGTTATTGACAAGAATAGCTGTGCAGATAATATTAAAGAAAAACTAGCTGATAGTCACCCAGCATTGCCAGGATAAACTAAAACATACGACTAGGAGTACGCTCAAATATTCGCATAATGGATGACCGAACTCAGAAATGGTAGATAAAAGTTAATGCTGTTTCGAAAGCTCTAACCGAAATTTGATCACAAAATATTAAATGAATAGTCCTGGGGCCTCTGTAGGAAAATATTTTTTCTTTTGGTTAATTTTACGCCATAGGATAAATCGCTCTTAATTACCGGTATATTAAATTAAATTATATTAGAGGGGCAAATTCTTCAACAAAAAATAACACAGCAAGTTGCCGATGCAGTGAGGTACATTAGAAATTAGCTGAGTACGCAGGTTTCCTATGAAGGGGGTATTTAAAGATCATAAACTGACAAAACAACACGGCTTGCAGAAGAAAATATGAAATGAGTGGCTGCTGAAATCTAGCGGATAATCTTTTAACTTACTCATATTATTCAAATTATAGGAGAATGTTATCTTTATTTACAAAAACTGGTATTAGTTTTTTAATCTAAAAATTTAAAATACCTTGGATAAATTGAATAAACTTATGTTATACGGACAGTACTTTATTTATTTAATAATAAAACATATATATAGGACCATTTTTTAGTACTGTAGTTTTTTGCAAATACGAAACAATATTGTATTAGTATCTCCATAAGTAGTAATATTTATCCAATGCTTTATCTTATGGAAATTTTACACCTTTTAAATGTTAATTAATAAAAACTGTATAATGAATGTGTTCCATTTTTTAACTGGAAGCGTGGAGTGTACTAGAAAACATTTGTGTAAAATCTGAAAACGATCCGTGAAGCCTTTTTTACGATATTGCATTACGAACACACACACTAACGGACAACGAATCAATGTCTCTGCTAATACATAGATTCCTTCACTTTGTTCCGTCATCAATTATTAACACGCAATGTTTACTCTATATATTTATGTTTACAAACCCTCCTCACTTCACTACTTACATTCCATGAATCAAGTTTACGGTTTACACAATTTGATTTTAAAGTTGTTAGAAAACAAGCTTAAAATGTTTGTGTTTGCTGTTATACTTTTTCAAAATTAAATTAAATTTGTAAACAAATAAAACTTAAAAAGGAAATTATGGATTCGACAATACCTTATACTTAAAATTGCCTTTCCTTAATCAAACGAACATAAGAAATCTGTTAAACGGTTAACTCAGAATTTTTTGATGAAAAATTGCCAGTTTCTTTAATGCAGGGTATTTTGGAATTACCCCAACAAACTTTGGGAGCTGATTCCTCTAATAACAATAAAGAAAAAAAGTTCTTTTCAACTCATTAATGTCGGTCTAGTAATTTTATTTTATTTGCAATAGCCTACAACTGGATTCGATTGGTGCTGCACTCTAGTAGCAAAATCTGCAACTAATGACTGCGGGCAACTAAGGTCCTCTCTGCTAGGGTGTAGAGTGACTATAAACTTATATAACGCCGCCAGGTCATGATAGTCGAGTGGGCTCAGTCGTGGAAACACCAATGCCAGGTGTTGATACGATGTTCGTGGGTTCGATTCCCGCACACGACCAAAACTGACCAGTCGTGCAACTCTCAATGAGTTAACCGGTCTGTGGCAACGTTGGTGGGAGGGCCCAAGTAAAATAAACGGTGGCAGGCTTGTTTGGAAGTTGACGGGATCGGTTAATTCTTTGTGAGTTGCACATGGTCAATACTGATTTTGCTACTTTTTACTTATGTCTACTGGGTGTGTGCAAATGTGACTCTTTAAACTAAAAGAAAACAGTATTTTAATTAAAATGCACCATTAATCCATTTAAAAACTAAATTTTGTCCATTCCAACTCATAGGTTTAAAAAATGAAAAGTTAGGAACGGCACCAGCATGTCATTCTAAGTCCCTGATTTAACATGGGATCTTAAATAGGCTTGGTTTGCCATTTGTCGGTCTGTATGTGTTTTTTTAAGTATTATTATAATTAGAGTTTTGTTTAAGTTATAAACTTTAAACCCAACACAATAGTGTGCCTTAATATTTAAAACAAATATATTTAATTTCATTATTTAAAAACACTAGTTTTAATTAGTGGTAATACATACTACTGTGCCAAATTTCAAGTTTCTGTTTGAAAAAAATGTGTAGGAATATTTCTAAAAAACTCATAAAGTTTGACAAGACGGCAAACCCAGCAATTTAGGACTTACATTAATAGGAACTATTTTCTTTATTTTTATAAGAGTAATAAGCTTTCAAAGTTTGTTGGAGTGTATTTCTAAAACACCCTGTACAGGGCCAGAGTCTCCTATACCTCTTGAGCAGTCTTGGTGAGCATGCCTTGCTGTGGCTGGGACTGGGGTTGGGAATGTTGCATCTGCCGCACTGGCAGCCCTGCATCCTCAAACGCCTTCTTCTTCAGTGTTGTCCTGATTTGTGACCTGTGAACAACTTGTATCAAAATGCTGAGAAAAGTGTAGGAAATCTGTGGCGCTGCATCTCATGGCAGTAGAGTATAGTAACTACATACATTTATATCAATTTAAAATAACAAATATTTTAAAAGCTTTATATAATATTGTTAATATCTTACAGCTTAATGATAGATTAAAATACAAAAGTATATTTTTGAGATCACCAATAAATGGTTGTAAATTGACAGAGTACAATTTTCCTTGGCCATTCAAAATTTGTTAGCCTGCTATTTTGGCCTGGGTGGTCATATCTATGTCTGCAATTTGCAGAGGAAAAGGAATAGTGGGGAAAGAAACTAATAAGATTGTAAAACTATTGTTTGTTGATACTACCTTAACACAACATTTAGCTGTTTTGCATGGGCCTAATTTTTTTCATAGCTTTCAATAGTACATCCTGGCTGGAAGACAAAAACAGAACCATGTCAACCAGCGCTTACGCTACAATACCACTTGGATAACATGGCTGCTAGTCTCATCAGATGCTGAGTGGTCTGAGGCACTATTCACCCGGCTAAAGGGTGTCATTGGACGACAAGTAGCAAGTGACAAGGGGTGGTTTGGATTAAGGGCTTGAATCTTGTCTCAGTCAATGGTTTTCATGCACAACTCATGGAAAATTCACCTGTCTGTAGTAGAGTTTAAGGACAGGGTGAACTTTCTTAAGCAAATGGTGGATGGCAAAGGTTCATAATAGGCTAATGGGAATTCTTTGTGAGTTGCATATTTGATCCTTTTGAGCAGATGCTATTTAATACGTTTTGTTTCCCCACCAGGAAAACAATCTTGATGGTTTTAAATATTCAGGGGATTAAAACATTTCAAAAAGTTAACAAAAGAACACAAATCCAACCACGCCAAACACAGGTGTAGTAACTTAGCATCTCCTAGATGTTTAGACTCAAAAGGGTTACAGTTACTGAGTCAATCAATTTCAAATGTCATTTCTTGGATTGTCTAGTCTTTGTCCCTAAATGGTTTTATTAATGCATATCTAAACTACAAAAATAACTGTATTTTTCTATCAATATCAACAAATAACACAAGTCAAAATATGCCGTTATTATACATTATCAATGATAAACTCATAGAAATTTTGAAGATTTAAAAAAAGTACTACTCATAAACCTCCTGAAAAGTTGTTCCCATATTCAAACTCATAATTTACATTGTGCTGGAGAACCTGTGGGCAAAACTGGGGACAACCATTAGTTTTGATGCTACTGTAAACCACTCACTCACACCTTCCAATCTGTACCAGCCTTCCGTGTCTTTTCACTGATCCAACTAGTGATTCATATAACTGATGGTTAATGTACACTTAGGGCACGAACAGACAAGATCGTTACTATACTGTATATGTTTTGAGTATGATCTCTGTGACTTTTAAATGCTGTTGTTTATTTTTAAGATATTTATAATATTACAAAGTAATTATAAAAATTATAAATTAAATTTATAATTTGAAAGTCTGGCATGGCATAACAAATTATACACTTCAACATAAGTTACAACTCCTTATAGAAAAGGAAGTATAAATAAACACAGTTGTTTGGTGTTTTAGCACAAATCAAACAAACTTTATTATAATTTATTACATAAATTCTATGTAACCGGTTTACAATATCAGGGTTCTCATGCTGAACTAGCCATACTCAGCAAGGTTCAAGTCGTTCTTACATTGCCACCTCAAACATTCCTCATACCCTTGATACTGAGAGATGTGCTCTGAATGTCAACTGTGCAGTGATCAACCTGTAATACTCCATGCAAGTTATATATCCAGGCTTTCACTTTGTACTGATATTATATTGTACAAACGTTGTAAGTAAACCCTACTATAGTGAATGTGCTGAACCTGCCTCCTGCAGTAACAGCACATAATTAACAGAAGAGTACAAGATATTAAGATCTAAATTGAGAGTTCCAAATAAACTTACACTGTCCTCCCTTTGATGTGCTCACTGATCTGATTAAGGTCATCTCCGAATCTTTTAACTGCTTGCCTCAGCATTTCTATTTCTTCTTCAGACCATTTACTGATTGCAAAAAAATGAAATAAATCCTTGTAATATTTTCTTACATTTATATAAAGGTATTGAAATTTTCACTCCACATGACAACTAAACAAGATGTAAATATGATAAAAATTGAGCAACAAATGTGTGGAAAACATTTTAATTAGAAACTTGATTTTTGTTTATTTTGTGCTGTATTATATGGATACGAATTTACTTTTTATAGATTCCAATTTGGTTTTAGACAGGGTAGCTTAACTGTAGATGCATTTTACCACATTAAGACCAGTACTGAAGAGTTTTAAAAACCATGCAAGTACGCTTGCTATCTTTTGTGATCTTGAAAGGCCTTCAACTGTGTCCCACATGATATTTTTGTTTAAAAATAGAAGTTATATGGTCTAAAAGGTGTGTAACATAAGTTTGTTTCATCTTATTTGACAAACCGGACACAAAGAGTCAGCATAAACAATACTCTCTCTGAAATTGCAGAAGTTGGTAATGGTGTACCTTAGGGATCAGTGCTTGGTCTTCTTTTGCTTTTGATATTAATGAACCTTTTAGTTTAAGTTGTAATTCTGTAATCTTTGCTGACAACACAACACTGTGTAGTAGTAGAGCAAACAAATATTTAGGTGAGCTTAGTTTAAAAATGCCAAGGCCTTAGCAGAGAGTACAAATTGGTTTAAAGCAAATGGTCTGTCTCTAAACCACACTAAATCTCAGTTTCCTTTTTACCTTAAGTAAACCACACTAAATCTCAGTTTCCTTTTTACCTTAAGTAAAGACCCAGCCAATATTGAATATTGTAACATCGGAAATGCTAAACTCCTAGGGGCCTGTTTTTGAAACAGGTGAGTGGTGAGTTAGTCAACTCACCTACCAGCTGATTTTAGCATTGTTTAAATTAATTCACCATGTAAGATATGAATTGGCAGATGATTTATCTGTCAAATAAAAAGCCAAATATAAATATTTACTTAATTTTTGTACATTTTAATAATAAATCATAGGTTATTCAAGTGTATTTACAAGTTTTGTATTGTTGTAACCTAGTCAGGCAGTTTCCTAGGGTTTACTATTGATTACTACTGTCATTTTATTCTAACATGAAGAAGAAGGTTTTTTTGTTAAGTCACCCATTTTCAGTCCCAGCGTTTGCCTGGTGAGTAGAAAGGGGTGAAATGGTGAGTGATTCAGTAAAAAAATCTATCTACAGTAAATATCAATCTTAAATATAAATGTTCATTGAAAATACTAATATAAAATGGTTGGATGTAATTAAATAACGGTTACTTAAATAATATATGTACTTTAATCTATTGATCTGAAAATAACAAATAGTGGTTTGAGTGACTCACTCACCCACTCACCACTCACTCGATTCAAAAATAGGCTCCCTGGGCAATGATCTTGACTCAACCTTATACTGGAGTCCACAAATTCATACTGTCTGTAGCAGGCTTAGTAGAGGAATTTATGTAGTTTTAGCGAATTTCCCCTATAGGGAAGAAGCTATTACCGTAATCGGCATGGTAACTTTTTGTTTTGAGGTTCCCAGACCCCAAAAACACCATTCGTTCGAAACTGTATATATATATATATATATATATGTGTGTGTGTGTGTGTGTCCGTGAGCACGATAACTCCCGTAAAAATGATCCGATTTTGATGAAATTTGGTATAGACGTGTAAAGCTAAATTTATGACTATAAGTTCGAAAACCAGCCAGATCGCTCCATCCGAAGGGGTACTTTGGGGGGGGGGGGTTTGTACCCCAAAAATGTTATTTTTTTATTTTTTAGATATAGTTTTTGAACATATATAAATAATCAAAATATAACATTTTATTTATTCTCCATAAGGATAACATTGGACAACGTACTGTTTTTAGAACTTTGAATCTCTGCAACGGTTGAGATTGAGATTATTGAGCCATTGTTTTGACTTGGCGTTCATAAAGTAGTCTATAGGCTGTTGTACACACATTTTATAGTTTTATCTAACTATTTGACAAATATAGGCTTTTACCAACTAATTACTGTACTATATTGCAAAAGTACCTGTCTATACTAGATGTTATTTATTTATTAATAATAATTTGACGTTGTCTATTGCTTGAAGTAATTTAATGGCTAAATAAAGAATCTTAACTCATTCTTGGAAGATGGGCTTTTATTACTGCAAAAAAAAACAATATCACTGACCACAACGATTCACTGCATATTAATTAGCTCCCTTCAAATTCATAACTTATTCTTTTTAGTGAATTTCCCCTATAGGGAAGAAGCTACCACCTTAGGTGGCATGGTAAGACTTAAGCCCGGGACCATGATAACTTTTCGTTTTGAGGTGTCAAGATGCCAAAAACACTCTTCGTTCAAATTTATATATATATATATATTTATATATATATATAATAACACATTAAAACAGATATATATAAATGAATAAAAAGAAGTTTTTTGAGAATTTTCGTTTTCAATCAATAAAGGAGAAAGAATGGAATTAGAACAGTAAATGAATAAAAATAATCAAATATTTTACATCTGACTTTTAAAAGCTAAAACATGTGATATATATATAATATATATATATATATATATATATATATATATATATATATATATATATATATGTGTGTGTGTGTGTGTGTGTGTGTGTGTGTCTGTTACCGCGATAACTTTTGAAACAAATACCCGATTTTGATTAAATTTGGACAAATATGGAGAGTAGCATTTATGACTTTAACTTCGAAAACCAGATCGATCGGACTATGAGAAGGGGGTTTTATGGGGGTTTACAATTTTCCATACATCAGTTTTTTGCAAATTTTACCCCAAAATGTTAAAAACAATCAATTTTGGTTATAGCCATTTTATAGAGCTTAAAAAAAAATACCCCCGTCACAGCAAACCTGCGTACTCAGCAAATTTTCTATGCATGAATACTTTTCTTACTACCACATAAAGCCACTTACCAAGTTTTATAAAAATCTATTCTTATTTAATAGGCAAGCAGGTTATTTGTGACAATCACTCCTCCTACACTACTGAACCGATTTTCATGTTTTTGGTGTCATTGGAAAGAGCCTAATGTGAAGTTGTGCAGGAAACATTTTTTATAGAAAAATAATTTGTGAGTGATGCCCTGTGGCCCCTTAAAGTTGAGTTTTTCCCCATAAGCTTAACATTGGGAAATAACTATAAGCATTGACTATTATAAGTTTTAAGCAATCAGGTGGATAGAGTAAACACAGTTAATCAGCAGGCCATGTTGGCTTTGGAACGGTAAAACAATATTTATACGGGAAAGTCAGTCTTATAATAGATATAAGAGATATAAATCTTTACGTATTCTCCACAAGAATAACATTAAGGATGAGTATGCAGGTTTGCTGCTCAGAGGATAATAAATAACCCCGTCGCAGTAAACCTGCGTACTCAGCGAATTTCCAATGCATATATATGTGACTCACTACTACATAGAGTTACTTACCAAGTTTCACAAAAATACATCCATAAATAAGTGATACATAGCATTTTATTTATTCTCCATAAGAATAACATTAGGATTGAGGACGCAGGTTTGCTGCAACGAGGAAGATAAGTAATATGTTTTTTTTTTTGCAATTATCAATATAACTGAACCAGGTGAAGCTATATACCAAGTTTTATTAATTTAGGTTCATAATTAACGGATATACCGGGTGTCCCAAACCACCCGTCCACCTCATTTAATTTTTTAACGGTTTGTTCTAGAATCACCAGAAAAAAATCTTTATCACTAATTCGCATATGGAGAACCCAATAAAAATGGGAGTTTCAATATGAAATATCTACAGGGTGTTCCAGAACTAATGGTCACAAGCTCAAATCTCGAAGATTTGTTATGTAAACATATGACACATTTCACATCATTTTAAAGGTCTTGTCAAAAGGAACACTTTGGTGAAAACAGAAATCAATTATCTCAATTCGTTCAAAAATGGTGGCCATTTAAACATTTTTTTAGAGGTATTTTTGACACCCTGTATCTCGTAATCCACTGAATATTTTTAGTTCTGATTCAAAACATAAATTCCTCTTATACTTAGCAATACTACAATATGTTACATAGCAACCTTCAAAATGTAAATTTCTTAAAAAAAAAAATATATATAATTTAGATTTACGGTTAAAAAATTTAGATTTTTGGGATTCCAAACGTTAATTTTTTTTGCTTTTTGAAGAAATTTACATTTTGAAGTGTTGCTATGTAACATATCGTAGTATTGCTAAGTGTAAGAGGAATTTATGTTTTGAATCAGAACAAAAAATATTCAGTGGATTACAAGATACAGGGTGTCAGAAATACCTCTAAAAAAATGTTTAAATGGCCGTCATTTTAGAACGAATTGAGATAATTGATTTCTGTTTTCAACAAAGTGTTTCTTTTGACAAGACCTTTAAAACGATGTGAAATGAGTCATATGTTTACATAACAAATCTTCGAGATTTGAGCCGGTGACCATTAGTTCTGGAACACCTGTAGATATTTCATATTGAAACTACTTTTATTGGATTCTCCATATGCGAATTAGTGATAAAGATTTGTTTCTGGTGATTCTAGAACAAACCGTTAAAAAATTAAATGGGGTGGACGGATGGTTTGGGACACCCGGTATACAACTTTACTTATTCTCCATATGAATAACATGGGGGCCAAGTATGCAGGTTTGCTGCTACGGGGACTATCAACAAAAAACTTGTTTTTTGTGCTAATATCTACCACAACTAGTTGAAGCCACATACCAAGTTTCACCAATATTCATTCAAAAATAATCGAGATATAGAATTTTATTTATTCTCCATAAGGATAAAATTGGACAACGTACTGTGTTTAGCACTTTGAATATCTCTGCAACGGTTGGACGTAGAACAACGATTAAAACACCAAAATGTTTGTTTTGTTGAGCTAAACACATTAATAAACAGAAATGTGAAGTTTTTAGTAAAAATATCTGAGAAAACTCTAAAAACCTTTTTCCCATAAGATTAACATGGGACACGTTATTTTGGATTTTCTCCGCAACCACTTAATCTAGGTTAATGATTCAAAATACTAAATTATTTGTTTTTTTAAGCTCTATAAAATGGCTATAACCAAAATTGAGTGTTTTTAACATTTTGGGGTCAAATTTGCAAAAAACCGATTTTTGGAAAATTGTAAACCCCCATAAAACCCCCTTCCCATAGTTCGATCGATCTGGTTTTCGAACTTAGAGTCATAAATGCTACTCTCCACATTTGTGCCAAATTTCATCAAAATCGGGTGTTTCTTTCAAAAGTTATCGCGGTAACGGACACACACACACACACACACACACATATATATATATATATATATATATATATACATATATATAAATTTGAACGAATAGTGTTTTTGGCATCTGGGGACCTCAAAACAAAAAGTTATCATGGTCTGGGGCTTAAGTCTTACCATGAGACCTACGGGAATAGCTTCTTCCCTATAGGGGAAATTCGCTAAAAAAATCCATTTTTTGTGCAAATATCAATATACCAGTACTAGGTGAAGCCACATACCAAGTTTTATAAATATACGTTCATAAATAATCGAGATATAAAATTTTAAATATTCTCCATAAGGATAACATTGGACAACGTACTGTGTTTACCACTTTGAATATCTCAGCAACAGTTGGACGTAGAATAGCAATTTAAACACCAAAATGATTGTTTTGTAGAGCTAAACTGATTGGTAAAAGTGAATGTGAAGTGTACAGTAAAATTAATTAAGGAAAAGCTAAAAACCATTTTCCCATAAGATTAACATGGGAGATTTTATGAACACGTTTTTTGGATTTTCTCCGCAACCACTTAACCTAGGTTAATGATTCAAAATACTATATTATTTGTTTTTTAAGCTCTATAAAATGGTTGAAACAAAAATTGTGTGTTTTAAAAATTTCAGGGTGAGAAGTGCAAATACCCCCGTAGCAGCAAACCTGCGTACTCAGCGAATTTCCAATGCATATATATGAATCTTAATACCACATAAAGCCACATACCAAGTTTCATCAATATATATTCATAAATAAACGATTTGTGACATTTTAATTATTCTCCATAAGAATAACATGGCGGCTGAGTATGCAGGTTTGCTGAAGGAAGGAAAACAAAAAATGGTGTTTTATACAAATATCAATATAACTCATTTAGGTAAAGCCACATGCCAAATTTCATTAATTTATTTTCATAATTAAGGGAGATAACACGTTACTTATTCTCCATAAGAATAACATGGGGCTGAGTACGCAGGTTTGCTGCTACGGGAGCCTTTGGCAAAAAATTGTTTTTTTGAGCAAATATCAATGGTCCACAACTAGATGAAGTCGTATACCAAGTTTTGTCAGTATACGTTCATAAATAAGCGAGATATAAAATTTTTCTTTTCCTCCATAAGAATAACATTAGACAACGTACTGTGTTTAGCACTTTCAATATCTCGGTAACCAATTGACGTAGAGAAATGATAAAAATACCAAATTGTGTGTTTTTTTAAGCTGAATCCAATGGTAAAAACTAAAATTGGACTATTTCCAAAATTATATGTAAAAAATTCAAAAAACCCCTTTTTGGGGTACAAAACCCCCCCAAAATACCCCTTCGGATAAAGCGATCTGGCTGGTTTTCGAACTTAAAGTCATAAATGCTGCTTTACACGTTTATACCAAATTTCATCAAAATCGGATAATTTTTACGAGAGTTATCGTGCTCACGGACACATATATATATATATATATATATATATATATACAGTTTCGAACGAATGGTGTTTTTGGGGTCTGGGGACCTCAAAACGAAAAGTTATCATGGTCCCGGGCTTAGGTCTTACCATGCCGACTACGGTAATAGCTTCTTCCCTATAGGGGAAATTCGCTAAAAACTGATTTTTGGAACATTTTAAAACCCATAAACTCCCTTTCCCTTGGTCCGATTTTTCTGGTTTTCGAACTTAAGAGTCTTGAACGTCACTTTACACATTTGAGCAAAATTTCATCGAAATTGGACGTTTTTTACTCAAGTTATCGCGCGCGCGTGCACGCACGCACGCACGCGCACACACACACACACATGCACGCACGCGCACGCACGCGCGCGCGCACACACACACATAAATTTGAACGAATAGTGTTTTTGGCATCTGGAGACCTCAAAACAAAAAGTTATCATGGTCTCAGACTTAAGTCTTACCATGAGACCTACGGTAATAGCTTCTTTCCTATAGGGGAAATTCGCTAAAACAAATAATTTAGTATTTTCAATCATTAACCTAGGTTAAGTGGTTGCGGAGAAAATCTAAAAGAACGTGTCCCATGTTAATCTTATGGGGAAAAGGTTTTTAGATTTTTCTCGGATAATTTAAATAAAAACTTCACATTTATTTTTATCAACATGTTTAACTCAACAAAACAAACTTTTTGGTGTTTTAATTGTTGTTCTACGTCCAACCATTACAGGGATATTCAAATTACTAAACACAGTACGTTGTCCAATGTTATCCTTATGGAGAATAAATAAAATTTGATCTCGATTATTTATGAATGTATATTGATGAAACTTGGTATGTGGCTTCAACTAGCTGTGGTATATTGATATTAGTATAAAAAACAAGTTTTGTTTTTTGTTGATAGTCCCCGTAGAAGCAAACCTGCATACTTGGCCCCCATGTTATTCATATGGAGAATAAGTAAAGTTGTATATCTCCCTTAGTTATGAACCTAAATTAATACAAATTGGTATGTAGCTTCATCTGGTTGAGTTATATTGATAAGTGCAAAAAAAGACATTCCTAAATTAATAAAAATTGGAATGTAGCTTCATCTGGTTGAGTTATATTGATAATTGCAAAAAACACATTTTTATCCTCCTTATTGCAGAAAACGTGCGTACTCAGCCCTAATGTTATTCTTATGGAGGAAAATAAAATGCTATATATCACTTATTCATGAATGTATTTTTGTGAAACTTGGCAAGTGGCTTTAGGTAGTAGTGAGACCCCCATATATATGCATTGGAAATTCGCTGAGTGCGCAGGTTTGCTGCGACGTGGGTATTTTTTCTTTGCATAGTAATTAGCTACTAATGACTGGCGATCTTAGTCTTTGATTCTTTACATTGAGGTATCAAAGGCAGTCAAAAAGCTCAGTTATACTATTTCAGAAACCAAGCCTACATCATTAACCCAACTATATGGATTATTTACGTTAGATTTCCCAGTTGACTTCCGATACTCCAATAGACAAACCTTATATATATATCAAACTATTTTGCCAACTTTGATTTTAGTCAAAATAAAGAAGCTGATTTAGCTAATATGAGATACCAAAACTGTTACAAAAATCTTTCCCTCTCATTCCTATATATATTTCTCTTTCACTCTCTTTTTCCTTTGTGACAGGTAATTATGAACAATAATTATCTGTTAAAAGCACCATTTGATCTAATAGTACAAAATAAAATCTGTTAGATGGTTATACAAATTTGTCCATACTTTTCATAATGGTGGTGAGACGCCTAGAAAAGTAAGCAAAATCAATGTATTGCACAAACTTTATTATACCTATTTAATGAACGTGCAGGTAGTTTGGTGAGTGTTCTGGGGCAGCTCGGTTACCTACATTCCCCTACTCCAAGCAGCGCCAGATGGGCATGTTTACCCCAGTAGCGTAGATGGGTGTGTTGTATTAACAATGGCAGGTGGGGAGTATAGCCCTCAGCTATCCGAGATTCTGTTTTACCATCCCGGCAGTTGACATAAATGAATATTTGTTTCTTGAACACAGGTCTGTGATTCACATATGTACTAGATGTTGGCCCTGAGGCTGCTACACATCACTGGCTACCCCCGGAGGTCACTCAGGGGACATTAATAAGAGCACCGCAGACCTTCTTGAGATGCAGATAAACTATTTGGTAGCCAAGAAATATTGTGAATATGCCTGTCCTGTAAATAGATTGGAAATAACTATTTTGAAATTTAAAACATTTAGGCCAACAAATATTTTATTTTGAATTTTACTATTTTGTGAGGCCTTCCTCCAGCAATGCATCATCAGACAAACACACACAAAAATTATAAATATTGAAGTAGCCTATTAAAAAGTATGAAGTGTTAGAACCAAAATTATATCAGTAACCCAGGATTGAACGTTTTAAAATTCAGTGCCGTCACCAACGGGACTGACAGCAAGGTTGGAACACAAAAAAGGTCGGATTATCAGGGGTCAATCCACATGAAGTGGTCCAGAGCTGGTTGCTTGACCATTTTTGAAAAAAAAATTATAATTTCCCTGGTGTTTCTATTGTACCGTATTTGAAAACCATTTTTTAAATTTTTTTATCTTAACTCGTTTATGTGTGGCGGCCATTTTTGTATTCCTAAACATGCCGATTTTTGTGGTTGCAGTCTTTTACGTTAACAAAAATATCTCAATAACTGATTATCCTAAACAGATCAAACAAAACACATTTTAAAAGAAAATTTCCTCTCTTTAATTAATATCATTAACAAATTTTGCATATTTCTCTTTCTTCCACCAGAAAAGTTGACTTGAAAATTATGCAAAATTTACTTTTTAGACATTTTATTCTCATGGAAGGAGTCCTATATAATGCTTGGCATTTTTTATGGAGAAGGTTATACATCAGAACTGTTATTCCAACAAATATAATTTGTAAAACTCTTTTCCTTTATTTTTTATACATTTTTAAAAATTGAATTTTTATAAAATTTGGCTTTTTCTGACCTCTATATCTCTGATGGAGCTGATGAAAAAATGCTGAAATTTGTACAGGTTGTAGTCTTTTTGTTGCCAATGTATGAAAAAAAAATTCATCTTGTATATTGGGGCACTATTAAAATTGCACATACTTAAAAATCAAGAAAAGTTCCGTGGGGGACAGTACAGGGTTGCCACCAAAGCTGCATTTCAAAATTCAAGCATAATTCCAGGTTTTGCAGGTAAAAATCTCAAAATGACAGGTAAACTCGCACGGCATTTTTTTTGTTTAAGCGGCACATGTAACGACTTGCAAATCTAAACAAACGTGTTACTTCACAAAAAAACTCGTTATATAGTATTTTATATTTGTTATGTAAGCTACATCTCATAATTTTTTTATGTTATCCACCAAAAATTTGTATATATGCTGGGCCAAATATTTATATCCATGAACATGATTTTTCTCTCTACAATATTTTATCTGATGAGGGGTGTTATATCGAACAGATACATCCAATTATATAAGATTCCATTTAACTTTGGCAATATTTTAAAATAAAAATAAAAAAGAGTATATACAAATCGGTTTAATTTTGTTTTTTGTCTATCTACGACAATGGCATTTTTCAATGCTTGATAGGGAATGGGCCAAAACCCTGGTCTTGTTACTATCTAAAATAAGAATTTTCTTAGTAAGCATTATAGTATGGCAGCTGGATCTAGTTTTGAACATATAAACATGAAAATATTTTTAATATTTTTGCTGGGTATCAATATGACAACAAAAATCAGATCATGAAGCGACCGCCCTAACCACTGTGCGCTTTCCAGCCAATTATGCTTTAACATTTCATCCAGCGATCCCGAAAGACTAGATCTATATATACTAAAAACTTGAGTTCCATTTGTACAATTAATAATAATTATTACCAGACTGCAAACAATTAAAACTGAACCAGTTTTAACCAGTATCACCGACTGGTTATAGTAAAATACCAAATAATATTAGCGTAAAAAACTGCATACTGCTGCCTAGTATCTTAATAAAAAAAATTTGTCAAAAATTGCATATGCATTTTGTAAAATGTTCCTAATGATAGCTCTCACACTCACATCGCTAGTGCCGCCCGCGATCAAGAATGCGTCATGTAGTCACAAACGATATCACTTCAACCTTGCTAATGACGCCAATGATCCCTATTACATCTTTGATGCTACTGTTTATCGACAACGCTCGCTATCGTCACCGGCAATGGTGACTGCATCGCTAACGTCGCCGGCAATCGAGAATACATATCTAACATCAGCGGGAATCAAGAACGCAACGCTAATGCCACACAGTGGAGTATTTTGCCGATAAAACCGGTCAAACGTCCAATTTTAAAACTTACTTAAAACCCCATATTGTTGACCGTTTCTATAGATAAGAAACCGCCCTTCCAGATACTAGCCACAGATAACCGCCAACCCCCCTGGTCATTGCACTTTCATTTTAAACTTGAACGTGTTCAATAGTTTGTACTGTTGCATTTTAATTTAAGTTTAAAATTTGCTCTTTTACACTTGGTACAAAGCTTAAGCCCTCAGAAAATGGATGAAGCAAGTCAGCAAAAGCTTTTTAAATAGTTTTTACCATTTTATTAACAATTACCAAGTTATAATATTAATTTATAGGTAACTTATGCTACACAAGGTTTTAAAGCCTGAACTTAATGTATGCAAAGCTTTTTCTTTCTGAACAATCCATTACGATCCTATGATTTATATATAACTAGCTGGCCCGACAGACGTTATCCTGTCCTAATGTCATTGAATTTGTTTTATGTCAAATACTCGTTCATTTTCAATATGAGCTCGTTTGCTTCGCTCTTTTGCCTATCAAAAGAAGAGTTAAGTTGCCATTCAAGTAGTTTTTTAGCGAATTTCCCCTATAGCTATCACCGTAGGTGGCATAGTAAGACTTAAGCGAATTTCCCCTATAGCTATCACCGTAGGTGGCATAGTAAGACTTAAGCCCGAGACCATGATAACTTTTTGTTTTGAGGTCCCCAGATGCCAAAAACACTATTCGTTTAAATTTATATATATATTTATTATATATATGTTTTATATATATATATATATATATATATATATATATATATACTGTATATCTATATGTGTCGTGAATGTGATAACTTGAGTAAAAAACGTCCGATTTCAATGAAATTTGGCTCAAATATGTAAAGTGACATTCATGACTAAGTTTGAAAACCAGAAAAATCTGACCATGGGAAGGTGGTTTATGGGGGTTTTAAATATGCCAAAAATCAGTTTTCTGCATTTTTCACCATAAAATAAAAAAAAACTTGATTTTGGTTTTGAACATGTTATATAAAAAAAAATATAGTATTTTGAATTATTAACCTAGGTTAAGTGGTTGCAGAGAAAATCCAAAAAACATACTCATAAAATCTCCCATGTTAATCTTTTGGAAAAAAGGTTTTTGGAAAAATGTAAACTTCACATTTGCTTTTACCAATCAGTTCAGCTCAACAAAACAATCATTTTGGTGTTTCAATTCTGAGTCTACACCCAACCGTTGCAGAGATTTTCAAAGTGCTAAACACAGTACGTTGTCCAATGTTATCCTTATGGAGGATAAATACAATTTGATATCTCCATTATTTATTAATGTATATTGATGAATCTTGGTATGTGGCTTCACGTAGTACTGGTATATTTGCACAAAAAATTGATTTTTTGTTGATTTTCCCCGTAGCAGCAAACCTGCGTATTCAGCCCCCATGTTATTCTTATGGAGAATAAGTAAAATGTAATGACTCCCTTAATTATGAACATAAAGTAATAAAACTTGGTATGTGGCTTCACCTTGTTGAGTTATATTGATATTTGCATAAAAACCCATTCTTTGTTCCTTGTTGCAGCAAACCTGCTTACTCAGCCCCCATTTTATTCTTATGGAGAATAATTCAAATGTTATATAGCGCTTATTTATGATTGAATATTGGTGTAACTTCATATATGGCTTTGTCTAGTTAAATTCTATTTATATATGCATAAAAACCAATTGTTTGAGTTCCTTGTTTCAGCAAACCTACGTACTCATCACCAATGTTATTCTTATAGAGAATAATTAAAATTGTATATACCGCTTATATATGAATATATTTTTATGAAACTTGGTATGCGGCTTTATGTGGTATTAAAGGCATATATTATGCATTGGAAATTCGCTGAGTACGCAGGTTTGCTGTGACGGGTGTATTTATTGTGAGAGTTGCCATTCAAGTAGGTTTTTTATTTCCATAATGAACATATATTTATGTCTTTCAGGTATATTTAGATATACTCCTAATAAACACATGTTCCCATAAGGAACAACATGTAAACTTTAAAATTAAAAAAAAAAAACCTGTTTTATCAAAACATTATCTGTTTATTAATTAAATACCCCCGTCGCAGCAAACCTGCGTACTCAGGGAATTTCCAATGCATTTATATGTTTCTCACTCCTACATAAAGCCACTTACCAAGTTTCACAAAAATACATTTATAAATGAGTGATTTATAACATTTTATTTATTCTCCATAAGCAAAACATTAGGACTGAGTACGCAGGTTTGCTGCAACGAGGAAGATAAGAAATGAGTTTTTATGCAATTATCAATATAACTGAACCAGGTGAAGCTACATTACCAAGTTTTATTAATTTATGTTCATAATTAAGGGAGATATCAAACTTTACATATTCTCAATAAGAATAACATTAGGGCTGAGTATGCAGGTTAGCTGCTACGGGGATAATCAACAACAAATTTATTTTTTGTGCAAATATCAATATACCAGTACAACATGAAGCCACATACCAAGTTTCATCAATATACATTCATAAATAATCGAGATATCAAATTTTATTTATTCTCCATAAGGAAAACATTGGACAACGTACTGTGTTTAGCACTTTGAATATCTCTGCAACAGTTGGACGTGGAATCACAATTTAAACACCAAAATGATTGTTTTGTGGAGCTGAAGTGATTGGTAAAAGCAAATGTTAAGATTAAAGTAAAATTAACTGAGGAAAAGCCAAAAACCTTTTTCCCATAAGATTCACATGGGAGATTTTATGAGCAGGTTTTTTGGATTTTTTCCACAACCACTTAACCTAGGTTAATAATTAAAAATACTATATTATTTGTTTTTTGTAAGCTCTATAAGATGGTCAAAACTAAAATTAAGTGTTTTAAAAATTTTAGGGTGAAAAATGCAAAAAATTGATTTTTGGAAAATTTAAAACCCCCATAAACCCCTACCCATGGTCCGATTTTTCTGGTTTTAAAGTCATAAATGTTACTTTACACATTTGAGCCAAATTTCATCGAACTCGGACGTTTTTTACTCACGTTATCGCATTCACGGACACATATATAGATATATATACATATATATAAATTTGAATGAATAGTGTTTTTGGCTTCTGGGGACCTCAAAACAAATAAACTGTATCAGGAAACTGACACATACTTTCTCCCTTTTAGCCAAACTTTAATGAAAAAAAGATTTTTTATTTACTAAATATAGAATATGAAGTACAGATAAATGAACTGAAAATTGTCTAAAATAGTTGTTTTCAGAAATATTTACCAAAATCCCTTATTAGGAGCACTATAGATTCCGTTACTAAACAAAGAGATTTTGAGAGGGGAAATGCCCCCTTGTCCCCCCCAGGGTCAAATGGCAACATATTTCGAACATCCTCTATTGGTCAATGCTAACTTGACCTGCATATCAAGTTTTAATGAAATTGATCAGTAAATAAGAGAGAAATAGTAATTTATGTATTCCCCATAAGAATAACATTGGACAACGTACTGCGTTTACCGCTAAATGAAAATTTCAATTTTCCCCGCAACTAGCAATCATAGAATAGTAATTCAAAATACTAATTTATTTATTTTTTTGAGCTCTTTTCAATGGTGAATAGTAATCTTTTGCAGCACTTATGATTTTTTATGAAAAATCCAAAAAACTGAATTTTGGATGGTTTAAGTTTTGTAACTTCTGAACCCGAATTTTTCCAGAAATGAGGGTGGTGTCATTTTGTTTGAAACCTAAAGCTCTACAAACCACTAAAGTTTAATCAAAATCGTTAGAGCCGTTTTTGATAAATTTGGATTTTACATGTTTTTTGGCGATTTTTGGGGGATAATTACCCTTAAAAATCAAAAATTCAAAAAATGAAAAAAAAACGCCTGGAGATATCGTGGATTAGTACCTACATACCAAATTTCATAAAAATCGGTCCATTGGTTAGGGCTCTAGCTCTGTACACATCCACACAGACACACACACACACACATACATGTATTCGCTCAATTGTGGAAAACACCCAATTGTAGCATCTTTAAGACGAAAGATACTGCGTTATCGACAATAGTGTGGACAGTATGTTCCACAACTCACTTTCCCGATACACACCGATTTTAGCCCTTACACACTAGAAAACAATTGTAGCAACGTGCCACAATCGTGCAAACTCCAACTTTGGTGTGTACTCCCCACCCAGGGTGTCTACTCAGTCATTCAAACAAAAATCAGGGACTTTTCGGGGACTTTTAGGGGACATTTGGAAAAAATCAGTGACCCATTCGCGAAACAACTTTAGAGCCTAGGCTACAGAAAAGCGAGTCATAGAATAATGATAGGGTACAATACAAGCCCAAACCTGAACAAAACCGTATCATCAGATTGTCATGAAATTAGTTAGCTAGGCTAGTGTATGCCATTAATGAGATGAAAATGTACCACAACATAGCTCAGTGTAGCCATAATTTACTGTTAACTTACCATAAAACCCTTATATAGGCTATATAAGTACTGCAACTAAACATAAAACACCATTTCACCATTTACCATGCAATAAAATAGGCCTAAATGAGAATAAAGTTAGGGCCTAGTTGCTTTCCACTTTTCAACAAGTTTTCTAAATTGACATGTTTTTTGCCTTTCATATGGCAGGCTAAGGCATTTGAAACTTGCACTTTCCCGACATTTTAGCATCGGTCAGTAAACAATAGAAAAATCTTGGCAGGTTATCACTTTAACCTTTAGTTTCAAGAATGAGATTTAGTTAAAGGTAAAACACTTAAACACAAGCCTACACCAAATAATTAAACCATAAGTACCGTACTGCAGTTAACTACTAAAACTATTAATACTGAAAAGCAAAACAAAAACACAATATCATTCCTGGGTTATTTCGTTTCAGTCTTATATTACTAAACAAAACTATAGACAATTAGACGAGAAGGCAAATTAACCTAGGTAAAACGTTCTCACTTTCATCCGGCAACCGGGTTGGCGAAATGTCTGCGATAGCGATAGACAATGCATACTTATTTAAATGGAGCAATACGACTGGAGGAAACGATATGAAACTTACATCAACGCCAGCCACCAGGTTCGCTAGTACACTCAAGTTTGTTTAAAGATTAATTTAGCTTCCTACCACTAGGATCGCTAGTGCTTTCAAGGCAAGATACTAATTTTAACCTTCGTGATCGACTTCGTTGGTAGCTTCATAACTGCGCACCAAAGGGACACGCGAGTTACTGTTATTCGATAGTTGTACAGGTCAGTAGCTATTCCCCGTGCCAAGTAGCTGGTTGTCCAAAAAGCGCCACAGCCAGTCAACAACGATCGCGCAAGTTACTTGCACCGTGGTACTAGGTTATTTGCACCGTTCCAAATAGCAGTTACTGATCGCGCAAGTTACTTGCTAGTACTAGGTTATTTGCACCGTTCCAAATAGCAGTTACTGATAACAGTCCTGCGTCCTCAGTTAATTGTACAACTAGTTATCAGTTTCTAATCACAGTTCTTCGCCATCATCGAACTTACATCATGAAAGATTTTTATAAAAAGCTTTAATTAATCTAATACAAGCAGATATTAATTATGTAGTATTACGATGATAAAATTATCATACTGCTTTTGTTCCAAATGTATTGCTTAGAGCTACATTAAATTAGGAAATATAATGGAACTTTATTTTCTAGAAACAACCGTTCTACAGTCACAGTTTTTCAATAAAATAATGCAAAAACCGCCAACCTATTACGTTTAGGAAAGTTGTTATTTCACTGAAACACAAATGGAACATTACAGTTCTTGTTTCATGCCCTGGTTGCACCACAAATGGCGTAGACATATCGGCATATCCAGACATCAATAAATAAACTTAAAGTCTAGAAAGCAAATCTTGAGGTCGAAAATATCCTCTATCGGTTCGGCAAAATGCACCGTAAAACGTCATGTAATGTGGGGTAGAAAATAAATTAAATAACGTGATATTAAAAATTCGTGACTTCTGCACTAAAATCCGTGACTTTCCGTGACATCCGTGCCCGTTTACCGAATTCCGGGACTTTTCCGGGACTTCCGTGACCAGTAGACACCCTGCCACCACATCACCCCAGCGCTGTTGCCAGTTCGTGCCGGTGCGGCGGCGCGCGGCGCGGCGGCCAGCGTGGTGACTGGGTAACTTGTCTCCACTCCGTGATCTTTGTTGGCTCATATGTTCGTTTTTAATGCTCTATTGATGCTTTTTGATAATTGGGCTACATGTTGTATATCATAATATATTGTTGAAGTCACTGTATGTTAAATTATCTCTGATTTAAAATAGAAACCCATTTTTACGTAAATTGAACAGTAGGCCCTAAAACTAGTTAATATAGTATGGTATATATTATATTATTTAATAATTAAAATTATTGTAGAACTTTTATATTGTTATTAGTATTCGGTACTTATTTTAGCGAATTTCCCCTATAGGAAAGAAGTTACTACCGAAGTCGGCATGGTAAGATCTAGGCCCGGGACCATGATAACTTTTCGTTTTGAGGTTCCCAGATACCAAAAGAATCGTTTGTTCAAAAATATATTTATGTGTGTACGTGGGTACGATAATTCTAAAAAAATTGTCCGATTTTTACGAAATTTGATACGAACAGTTAAAGCAACATTTATGACTTTAAGTTTGAAAACCAGAAAGATCGCTCCATCCAAAGGGGTATTCGGGGAGGGAGGGGATTTGTACCCCATAAATGTTTTTTTTAGTTTTTTATACATAACATTTTAGTTTTGACTATTTAATTCAGCTTAAAAAAAAACAAATTGCTATTTTGATAATTTTTCACAAAAACAGTTTTGTTGCCGATATTTCTCGTAGCAGCAAACCTGCGTACTCAGCCCCCATGTTATTGTTATGGAGAATAAGTCAAATTTTCTCTCCCTTAATTATTTGTTATGGAGAATAAGTCAAATTTTCTCTCCCTTAATTATTTGTTATGGAGAATAAGTCAAATTTTCTCTCCCTTAATTATTAACATAAATTAATAAAACTTGCTGTGTGACTTTACCTAGTTGAGCTATATTAATATTTGTATAAAAACCCCTTGTTTATGTTCCTTGTTTCAGCAAACTTGCGTATAAATGTTATAAATCGCTTATTTATGAATGCATATTGATGAAACTTTTTATGTGACTTTATGTAGTATTAAGACACATATATATTTGCATTTGTAATTCGTGAGTTTCCAGGTTTGGTACGACGGGGGTTTGCTACGACATCCATTTATATGATATGGATGTCTTGATATGCATAAGGTGCATTTAAATGCTAAAATATTTTCAATGAGTATTTTCATTAGTAATGAGCGTAAAATTTGAATATAACTCAATAATTGTAAGTAAATAGTAAAACTAGTTTGTTGATTGGTTATCTGATCGCTTTGAGATACCAAAACAAGTTTATAATTCTCATGCCAATAAACAAAGGTGCAAAATGTATTAACACCGAATGGTACGGATTTGGAAAAAAATTTCCTCATACTTGATCAAACATTATTAAAAAATATCAAATTAAAACAGATTTGATTAACTTTGGAAACTCTGATCAAGCAAGCTAAACAAGTCAGTTTAATCAAACTTGATCGACTGTCTTGATCAGGCCTGATAAAATGTGTCCCGGTCTAACCTTAGGGGATCTAACCCCAGGCATTGTTAAACTCCCCATGTTATTCTAACTGTATAATAGAAATCAATTAAATTGGATATATAAACGGATGTCAATAAAAAAAAACAGTACAAAACAGGATAACTACGGGATTTTGATTTTGTTTTCGCCTTTAGGGCGCTCTGCCTCACGGGTGATCATGGGATGAGCATGGTCCCCAAGCTAAACTTATGGATATTAATGTGTTTACTCAACTGTTTAAGCTAAAATTTGTTAGTTGATTAGTAGTTGCTATTATTACTGACATAAACCTTCCAAATATCTAAAAAAAAATCTCTTAGGACTTCTCCCATTGCCTTTGAAGATTAGTTATTACTGAGGCCATTGAGATGACATATTGGGAGGGAGGTAAGTAGTACAGTTATGAATGACATATAATTACTCACAATTTAAGTACTCTTTAGGGCTCCGTCCCACTGGTTTAAAAGTTCTCAAATTAGGAACTACTGAACCAATTGGGTTGCAATTCTGGAGGGAGATTGGTGTTAGAATAATCATACTCACACAAATCCGCTCATGACCTAAGTGCCCTTTTGGGCTCCGCCACACTAGCTTTGGAAATTATCAAATTAAGGATTACTGAACCAATTGAGCTGAAACTTGGGACGGAGATAGAACTGATACATACACACTGACTCATTCTAAAACTAAATCATTGTAATTAATTCATTGTTGGTGATGGCGAGGTCATGTTATTTCAGGAGTTATTGCAGACATTTTCAATCACTTACTAGTAAATGAAAATTAGGAACTGTAAAAACGAGTTAGAAATTAAGTATGTGTTAGTTTCCTGATTCAATTTATTTAGTTTAGACGCGACTATGTTCGTGTCCTTGAATTGTCCCCCAATCCACATACTGTTATGTCCATGCTATCTTAATATATAAAATTGAATCTATGTTCCCTGTGGACTATTAAGCCACTCAACTGAATTTAATGACATTTTCATTATTAATGTAGCATTGGGTCGGGATGGTTCCTGGAAAGTTTATTAAAAATTTAATAAAAAATATAACTAGGAGTACGCTCTTATATCGCGTATAAGGATTGAGTGATCGCGTAAAATAAAAAAAAAAATGTTTCAATTGACAATATACCACATGGGCCCTCCATTATAACTGCAGCTTGACAATGACATACAAATCCAGAACATGACAAACAATGAGGCCTGAAACCTGTCAATCAGTCAGACAAAGTGCATATGAAGTAGTTACTCACCCCTCAGTCTCACTGAGGGCTGTATCATCTAGGCCCTCATAATACTATTAGCTGAAGATTTTGATAAAATATAATATGTTGGCGGCAATAAAGGTCCCCAATCAGTGAGAGCACGTGGTTTAAAAGTAGTAATTTACACTTTGGTTCCACTGGAGGACCCATCAGGATATTTATTTTATTGTAGCTTAATATTGCTGTAAAAATCTATAAGTATAAATACAGAACTTGATGAACAATACGTTTTAAAATCAGTCAATTGGTTTTGAATGCCTAAATATTTTAAACTCTAATCCAGAGGTTTTAATGTAACACATTAACCTTACTGGGGGGAGGGGAGCGGTGCCCCCCAGGCCTCCCATTGTTACTGTAGCTTGATACGGTTGTTCAAATACATAGGCAACCTATAAATGCAGAACTTAAAAAACAATAAGGCTTAAATCATTCAATTTGTTTTTAAGACGAATAAATTGCCTCATTTTAAAAAGAAAAGAAAAGTAGTATCTTATGTTAAATATAATCTAGGAAGAAATTAAAACTCTTTGACCCACTTCTTAGAATCCACGATTCATTGTGTCAAGGTCCAAGATTTTGTATACATCTTAATATATAAATATCCCCGTAGCAGCAAACCTGCGAACTCAGCAAATTTCCAATGCATAAATATGCATATATATATATATGTATCTTAATGTCACATAAAGCCACATATCAAGTTTCATCAATATACATTCATAAATAAACAATTTATGACATTTTAATTATTCTCCATAAGAATAACATGGCGGCTGAGTGTGCAGGTTTGCTGAAGCAAGGAACTCCAAAAATGGGGTTTTACACAAATATCAATATAACTCAAGTAGGTAAAGCCACATACCAAATGTGAATAATTTATGTTCATAATTAAGGGGGATAACATGTTACTTATTCTGCATAAGAATAACATGGGACTGAGTACACAGGTTTGCTGCTATAGGAACTATCGGCCGAAAAATGTTTTTTTGTGCAAATATCAATAGACCACAACGATATGAAGTAATATGCCAAGTTTCATCAGCAAAAGTATATAAATAAGCGAGATATACAATTTATCTTATTCTCCGTAAGAATAACATTGGACAACATACTGGGTTTAGCACTTTCAATATCTCTGTAACCATTTGACGTAGAGCAATGATCAAAACACTAAATTGTGCGTCTTTCTAAGCTGATTCCAATGGAAAAAAAACTAAAATTTGACTTTTTCAACAATTATATGTAAAAAGCTCAAAAAACCCACTTTTGGGATACAAACCCCCCCCCCCCACCAAAATACCTCTTCGGATAGGTCGATCCGTCTGGTTTTCTAACTTAAAGTCATAAATGCTGCTTTACACGTTTATACCAAAGTTTGTCAAAATCGGATGAATTTTACGACAGTTATCGTGCTCACGGACACACACACACACACACACACACACACACACACATATATATATATATATAAAGTTTTTGAAAGAATGGTGTTTTTGGCATCTGGGGACCTCAAAATGAAAAGTTATCATGGTCATGGGCCTAGGTCTTGCCATGCCGACTACGGTAATAGCTTCTTCCCTATATGGGAAATTCGCTGAAATGGATCCCTATTTCCCTTGGCCACGCCATTACTTGAGAATTCGTGGACCAAATTGAATAATTATTTCTTGTTGAGTTCGTTTATGTCAGGACAAGGTTCTTATAAAAGAAAATTTTTAATCCGACCTAAGAGCTCTGCCCCACAAGCCTTCAAAGTTCCTATTGATTTTATCTAAGTTCAGTTAGTTACACCAAGCAGCTGTAAACATACTTGAAAGGCATATACATATGTTGATTATAGAAATAAAAAGCTACTTGAATGGAAACTCTCATTTTGGAAATAAAAAGAGTACTTGAATGGCAATTCAAACTCTTTTTTAGCGAATTTCCCCTATAGGTAAGAAGCTATTACCGTAGTCGGCATGGTAAGACCTAGGCCCGGGACCATAATAACTTTTCATTTTGAGGTATATATATATGTATATGTATATATATATATATATAAGTCCGTGAGCACGATAACTCTCGTAAAAATGATCCGATTTTGATGAAATTTGGTATAAACGTGTAAAGCAACATTTATGACTAAGTTGGAAAACCAGCCAGATCGCTCTATCCGAAGGGGTATTTTGGGGGGGGTTTTGTACCCCAAAAATGGTTTTTTTTGAATTTTTTACATGTAATTTTTGAAAAAATCAAATTGTAGTTTTATCATTGGATTCAGCTTAAAAAACACACAATTTGGTATTTTCATCATTTCTCTACGTCAATTGGTTACCGAGATATTGAAAGTACTAAACACAGTACGTTGTCTAATGTTATTATTATGGAGGAAAAGTAAAATTTTATATCTCGCTTATTTATGAACGTATACTGACGAAACTTGGTATATGGCTTCATCTGGTTGTGGTTCATATTTGCTCAAAAAAATTTGTTTTTGCCAAAGGCACCCATAGCAGCAAACCTGCGTAATCAGCCCCATGTTATTCTTATGGATAATAATTAAATGCCATGTCTCCCTTAATTATGAACATAAATTAATCAAATCTGGTATATGACTTCACCTAGTTGAGTTATATTGATATTAGCATAAAAATCCATTTTTTGTTTTCCTTGTTGCAGCAAACCTGCGTACTCAGCCCCAATTTTTTTCTTACGGAGAATAATTAAAATTGTATATATCGCTTATTTGTGAATATATTTTTATGAAACTTGGTAAGTGGCTTTATGTAGTATTCAGACATTCATATCTATTGGAAATTCGCTGAGTACGCAGGTTTGCTGCTACGGGGGTATTTTTATATTCAAGTGAGCATAGCGCATGAGCTAATCCGGGAAGCGAGTGAGCGAAGCGAACATGCTTATCTTGAAAATGAACGAGTATTTGAAATAAAACAAATTCAATGACATTAGGACAGGACAACGACTGTTGGGCCAGCTAGTTATATATATTAATGATTACAGACGCTGTGTAGCATTTAAGTATCCAAAAACATAATGATCACATTCTTTTTAAGTAACGGTGTATTATAATCCCACTAATGTTTTATATTATTGACTATCTCAAGTTTAATTTATGCAAAATTTCTTTGCAGTAAAAAATAATATGGGGACTTCTGCTTGAAACAGTATTTATTTGTGTATTAAGGGAGTAAAGTGCAACTTTGTTCCCTAAGGGAAATTGTTGGCGCCCGACGCCGTAGGCCAGGGCGATAAATTTACACACAACTTTTTCCCACACCCGAAAAGCCACAAGTATTGATAAGTATTCACATTCACAATCGCTTTCCATTTTGGTTGCGTAATGCGTAATAACTAAACTCGGAACGTTAATTGCTGCTGGAGCAAAATATCAATCAGCTGATCCGATTCCCTTATAGCTGCAGCATTAATGATTGCAGCGAAATGTCAGCTGATTCTGTTCCGGGACACAAAGTAGCACTATACTCCTTCAATAAAAGGAGTAAAATTTGACTTTACTAAGTAGGTGGGGGGAAACAAAATTTATTATACAAGATAGGAACGACGTTTCCTTCCATTTTTAAAATGTATTGTATTAGTTCACACATAAGCAAAAAGTTAGAGAAAACTTAGTAAACAAATTTCATAATCGGCCTGGAAGGACAAGTCCTGCACAGTCCATTAACACATATATAATTCCAATTTCTGGTAAATAGTTCAACAAAATTTGATCAAAATGTTAAAAAGGAGCATCTCTTTTACTTGTTAAACATGAAAAGTAATTTTTCACTGAGAAAAACATGTTTTCTGGAAATGAAAGTACCAATCTCTATAGGACAGGAGCTTCAATTTCAGATCAAAACTATTTTAATCGGTCCTTTAGTTTTTGTTAGTGGATTTACAAAAGGAATGTTGTTGATATTTGAACATGTGCTCTTATGAGAGCCAAAAATTAAAATTAATTTATTATTAGAAACAACACATCTAAACTAAACAAAGATATTGATGACATTAGTGTATGTCAAAACCTATTATAAGTTATTTAGGTTAAGCTATTATAACCTATATAAGCATTATATTTAATAGATTTTGCTAGTAATGTACCGTAAGTGATTTATTGAAAGTTGAACAATATTTGTTATGGGAATAATAAACGCAAACATTGTGCGTTAAAAAACACCTAAAAAGAAAAGAAATGAAATTATGACAAACTGCAGGCCAAAACCTTTAATTTAATACTAAAACAGTTAAAATTGGCACAGTAGTTTTTGCTAATAGATTTACGTAAAGAATTTTTTTTTATGTTAATCGGGCTGTTTCGGGAGCTAAAAGTATTTTGTATTGAGAAAAGTCTATACTTATAATGTAATAGTTGTGCATTTGCGTGTATGTCCCAGGTGATTTTGAAAACGCCTACTCAAAACTGCTCTGGACCATAATGTTGTAGAGGATCAACAAATTGCAGATAGGTACCTTTTTGTAGTTCCTCAAGACCTCAGGACTCTGCCCCAGTGGCATAAAAATCCGCCATGTTATTCTTATTGACAAAATGTTTTGTTTTAACGGCTCCTAAAATTTGCTCAAACCATAACACATTATTGGGGGACTAAAAGACTGGATATTGTTATCAGTGCTTAGTGTGATTTCCATAAATCCCTTACAATGGTTGTTCCCGACAAAACATGTTTAAGATGAAAAACATGATTAGTGGAATCAACATTTGTTAGCTGGACAAATTATAAGACAATATCTTTTGAGATCGAATAAAACTGAAATCTAAAATACCCCCGTCGCAGCAAACCTGCGTATTCAGCGAATTTCCAATGAATATATATGTCTTAATATTACATTAAGCCTCTTACCAGAATTCATAAGAAATATAATCATAAATAAGCGATATTTAAAATATTCATTATTCTCCATAAGAATAACATTAGGGATGAGTACGCAGGTTTGCTGCAAAAAGGAACAAAAAAAATGGATTTTTATACAAATATCAATAGAACTCATCTAAGTCAAGTCACATACCGTACCAAGTTTCATCCATATACATTCCTAAATAAGCGATATATAACATTTTTATTATTCTCCATAAGAATAACATGGGGACCGAGTACCTAGGTTTGCTGCTTTGGGACCCATAGGCGAAAAATTGGTTTTTTGTTCAAACATCAGCAAACCACAACCAGATGAAGTGATATACCAAGTTTCGTCAGTTTATGTTCATAAATAACCGAGATATAAAATTTGCCTTTTTCTCCATAACAATAACATTAGACAACGTACTGTGTTTAGGATTTGTAATATCTCAGTAACCAATTGACATAGAGCAATGATCAAAATACCAAATTTTTTTTAAGCTTAATTCAATGGTATAATTTAAAATTTGATTCAAATAAAATCTACATGTGAAAACCCCAAAAAAACCATTTTTGGGGTACAAAAGCCCCTCAAAACCCCCCTTTGGATGGTGCGATTTGTCTGGTTTTCGAACTCGTTCAGATAAATGGTACTTTACATATTTGTACCAAATTTTATTCAGATCGGACTTTTTTTACGAGAGTTATCGTGCTTACGGACACATATATATATATATATATATATATATATATAAATATATAAATAAATATATATATATATATTTGCTTGACTTGTATATTAGGGCTACTAATATTATTATTTTTAAAATCATTATTAACGAGTACCCTTTTTTTGAAACATTTTTATTTTGACTAAAAATGTTTCAAAAAAAGGGTACTCGTTAATAATGATTTTAAAAATAATATATATATATATATATATATATATATATATACATATATAAAAATTTGAACGAATGGTGTTTTTGGCATCTGGGGACCTCAAAACGAAAAGTTATCATAGTCTCGGGCTTAAGTCTTACCATGAGACCTACGGTAATAGCTTCTTCCCTATAGGGGAAATTCGCTTAAACCGAAACCAGGGTAGACTTTCATAAGTGGAACGATATAAAAAACCGAATGAAATTGTTCGATAGGGTATAACGATTATTTAGGTTATTCGGTTATGGTTTCAGTTAGGCCTATTAAGGTTTAGGTTATTTAGGTTTCAGTTAGGCCTACCGTAAAACAGGCTTGACTCGGACACTTTTTTACTATTTTTAGGTAATAGTGCCTTCCCATTAACGTTGTCACCAATAAAAACCAGACCATTTTAAAGTGTTTGTACTATTTACAATATCCATTTACCTTTAGCCTAACTTATATATTATTATGTTGGATGTTATTATAACAAAAATAAATACCCCCGTAGCAGCCAACCTGCGTACTCAGAGAATTTCCAAAGCATATATATATATATGTACCTTAATACCACATAAAGCCAAATACCAAGTTTCATCAATCTACATTTTTAAATAAACGATTTATGACATTTTAATTATTCTCCATAAGAATAACATGGCGGCTGAGTATGCAGGGTTGCTGAAGCAAGTAACCAAAAAATTGGGGTTTTATCAATATAACTGAAGAAGGTAAAGCCACATACCAAATTTTATTAATTTATGTTCATAATTAAGGGAGATAACACGTTACTTATTCTCCATAAGAATAACATGGAAGCTGAGTACGTAGGTTTGCTGCTACGGGAACTATCAGCCGAAAAATGTTTCTTAGTGTAAATATCAATATACCACAACGATATGAAGCAATAAACCAAGTTTCATCAGGAAAGTTCATAAATAAGCGAGATATACAATTTTTCTTATTCTCCATAAGAATAAAATCGGACAACGTACTGTCTTTAGCACTTTCAATATCTCTGTAACCATTTGACGTAGAGCAATGATAGAAACACCAAATTGTGCGTATTTTTAAGCTGATTCCAATGGTAAAAACTCAAATTTGACTTTTTCAACGGATATTTGTAAAAAACTAAAACAACTTATTTTTAGGGTACAACCCCCCCCCCAAAAAAAATACCCCTTCGGATAGGTCGAACTGTCTGGTTTTTGAAATTAAAGTCATAAATGCTGCTTTAAACAATTATCCCAAATTTCGTCAAAATCAGACTATTTTTACGATAGTTATCGTGCTCACGGACAAATATATATATATATATATATACAGTTTTGAAAGAATGGTGTTTTTTGGCATCTGGGGACCTCAAAATGAAAAGTTATCATGGTCCCGGGCCTAGGTCTTACCATGACGACTACGGTATTAGCTTCTTCCCTATAGGAGAAATTCGCTAATCCCTAAAGGGTAAATTCGCTAAAAATAAATAAAAGTGTCCGGGTTAACCTCCACATATGGTCTTGAACCGGACATCCACCTAACTAACGTTATAACGTATGAAATCAACAGACAAGTACACTGCCGACTTGCACAACGGCAACTAACGTCGTCCCCACCGTTTTTACCCCGCTCGGTGGTTTTCGCGCTCAATCTGTCCGATCCGATGTCTTGTTCGGGGTCTTGATCGGGAAGAAGTTCGGAGTGAATTTAGCTACCTTTGTGCCTTGCTCCCTGCTCAATCCGATGTCTTATTCGGGCAAAGGTCCGGTAGTGTGTGGCCGCCTTTAAATTACGGTTTGGGTATAAACTATTGCGGTTTCCCTTGGCCGATAAACAACGTTTAGGCCTACTTGTCGTTTTCGGTTTAAAAGTTACGGCGACCATGAATTGCGGTCAAATTGCAATTTTTTATCCGAAAAAACCGGTCAAACCGGTAAAACTGGTGCTGATTTTGATCCATGAATTCAAGGCAGTCGTCTTTTTAGGCCGATAACACACATATTGGTCAATAAAACGCGTTCGGATATTTTTTACGGCCGATGAAATTATTATTGATATGGAATTTTTATCAAATTTCCGGGGGAGGACTCCCGGACCCCCCACCCCTGAGGGGTATTCTATACACCCCCTCCCCAAAAAAACGCGGGTATTTCCCCCCACCCAATGTGACTCCCTGGATCCGCCCCTGACCGTGCCTGAATTTTACTTTGTAACAGTAAGTAACAAATTCTTCTGTAACTTTAACAAACGGATTCTAAATTACAAAAATAGCGAAAACTTACATATAACAAAGGTTAGGATGTTGGTGATTGGAGTAAAATATCCCACAGTTGTATACTTATGGAAAATTGTTACGGAATAGTTCGGGGACACCCTGCACATTTATTTAATACAGTATTTTAAGAAATTAATATGATCAATGTATTATGATTAAAGAAATTTGTTAAATTGTAATTCTTAAAATTAAAAACCATTTTATATTTATAATTAATGTTTAAAATAATAATTTTATTAGTTTTTAATACAGTAAAGCTATCCTAGCTTATTTGGGCCTAGATAATTCTAACCTCTAAACCGGTAATTAAAATTCAATGTTTTGGATAGTTCGAATGTTATTACCGCGGTCCCTTGAGATTCTAAATATCCGAGTTCCACTGTATTTAAATGTGCTCACAACTGTGTCAAACCTGTTAATGATAAAATCTGTATAGACTACAAGAAATTTACTCATCAAAACTATAAAGTGAACGCTCAAAATAATCATATATTTAAGATGAGTTGTCGGCGACATTGAAAGGCACATCAGTGGAAAATAGTAAGCAACCCAACCCTAGTCAACCAGTCGAGCCGCGGGCCGTGCGCCCCGGACCGACGAAGAACGAGTAGACGGAAAGACAGTACTGCGTGGGGGGAGGGGGAGAAATGAGGAGAACACGCTCCTCTCTCCCCCCAGCCAGATCACACACACTCACAGCACTGGGCGAGTTGTCTTCCTAGCGGCGCGCGGTGGCGACTTGTAGAACTACTGCTCCTCACTGCCAGACTAGCCTAGCGGCCAAACACCCTTAACAAATTGTAAATGATTACATTAAGCTTCTTGAGTTTTTTTGTCATATGGAATCGTCAACACAAGCCGTTGAACTGTTTCCCTGGTGTAGGCAGTATAGTTCTTGTACGATAAGCTGTTTTTTAGTCTTAAAAAAGTTTATTGCTGTTGCTGATTGTTTAATTGTAATTTTAATATTTTTCCTATCGAACTAATGTTTAAACATATGGACGCAGCAGTGAACTCGCTAGGTTGAAGGCAAATGAAAATGATTTGTATTAGGCCTAATCAATAAATGCCGTCCCGCACTTCTCGCGAATACGCCTGAACACATATACGGCCGAACTCCGAATGTTCTGAGTAATCCCGAGAAGTGTGGGAGCTGCAAAAACTCTTTGGCAACAGTACACTATTGCCGAATGATTTGCTCAAATGCTCCACTGAGTGATCGGAACGAGTCGTGACAACGAATTTTGCACCAAATTAAACGAATGTGCACAATGAAGTAACCAGTACACGCTCGCCAAATACCATGCAATACCATGCTCGCCCATTCGCTTCCGCTCGTCACATTTGATTCAAGCCAAAAACCAGACAAAAATCAGAGCACAGGCAAACACGAATCATGGCGAGGTGAACTCTCCCAAACATAAACGAGCAAACTGAGTAAACTATCGCGCTCGCTTTTGTTGGGCCATTGTGTACTGGTAGCAAGAATATGGGACGGAATGTTCAGTGAACATTCGGGTGGATGTCCGGTCGAATGTTTAGGCCTGGTCGCGAGATGTGTGGGACAGACTTAACCTATATACGATCTTTGCTTAACAATCACTTCGCGTTTGCAATGTTTTGGTTTGGGACGTAACAGATGATTCTCACAAGCGATTTTTTTTAGTCAATAAAAGCACGATGTATAGGTAGCTATAGTTTGTTCTTTTTTCTGTTCTTACAAATGTTAATTATTGTCTTATTGTAAAGTTGCATTGGTGATAGCCGTCAATAAATAAATAAATAACCAAAACATCTAATTTTATTTGGTAACTTACCGTACGTTTTATTAACGAGATATTAATGTGTTGAACAAATTAAGACTTTCTACTGTTAATGAGTGGGAATTATATTTTCTTGTTGACCTTTGAGTTGTCATGTTGTCGTCTGTCGTCTGTCTGGAGTCTGGACCAAATTCCCGTAGTTGCCGTAGTTCACCGTCCGTCAGGCAAGGTTTTGACATAGAGTACCAATAAAGTTATTAATTATAATAGTATGTAAAATAAGAATGCATCTTTTAATTAGTATCAAATAAAATATACATACAACTTTTAAAAGCTAATAATATTTAAACCTTAGTTTTTGTGTTTCAAGTTACGAAAATAAGTTTTTTTCCTAGTCAACATGAACATGAATAACTACAGTTTTGTAGTGAATCTATGACACTGTGACTTACGTTACTCTATACTTGAAACATAGACGTTGGCTAAATATCAACGATTCAAGTACCACTAAAATGGCTCCCAATGTTAATCTTATGGGATAAAAAATAGATTTGTTTTAAAGATAATTTTATTATTACTTATCCAAATATTCCCAATAACGAACTCGACCGAATTTCGTACTATAGAATCTATCTCTAAAGTTTGAAGTGGATCTGTAGAGGCGTTTTTGAGTTATTTATGACAAAAACACGCCAGTTCGAGTTGATTCTCTTACCAGTGTAAGCAGTAAAGTTATGTATAAGGATTTCGTTTCACTCAATCCAATAACAAGCATTTTTTGTAAATCTCATAAGAAATACAGCAGCGTACGCCAGTTACCACTAGTCAATAATAAAACAGCTAACATGAAATGAAAGCCAAATAAAACTCGAAAGTGAAATAAAAATAACATTAACTAAACTACAGAGAACGTGAGAATCTAATCAATAATTATCTCCTACCAGTGGCTGTCAGTCAAAGCAGAGCCTAAAACGGTGGGTCTTGATGACTGAACTGTAGCACACATGTACTTTAACCAATATACATGAGCACTAATGATTTCAAGAAATTTCCATAGTGCTTCACCCTATCGATTGTCAAATTTTAAAAGTTATTCTTACGGACATTCATGTTAATTGACTACTTAATAGCGTAAGAAATATTACATCTTTGGAGTTGTTCATTATGTTAACGATAGAATACAGCACAGCATACACCTGTCCATGTGCCTAGTTCTTTGATAATCTTAATTTTAAATGAAAATAACTGATGGATAGAGAAGTTCACATCTTGTAGCCTTGAAAACTATTTTTTAATAAACTAGTAGCCCGTCGCGGCTTCGCTCGCGATCACAGTACAGTGTTATGTTTTAGATGTCAGTTCCATTTGTTAAAGCACCTGGAGGACCCAGGTTTGTTCGAAAAGCCAGTCAGTTTGTTAAAAATGCCTAGAGTACTTATATTCACGATTCCTCTCCAAGGCGTGCGTATTTGCTTTGCTTATTGCGTATTGCTCGTTTCTTTTCATTTTGGGCATGACCGTTTTATATTAAATCTTCAGTTTGAATAGTGCTCACAATTTATAAATAACCTAATCATGTTTATTTAAAGTTATGTACTCATTGGTTCTGATCTTTATTCCCACAAAAACCACATGATACTTTACCAAGTGATTGTTATTTTTACAATTGAATGGTTGATTTTGAACAGCTGGTATGATTCTTTTATTTTTATTTACAAATCTTAACCATAACTCCAATGTTAGTTTTTTTAATATATTTTTATACAATACTATATTTTTCTATGGATGAGATCTAATTAGAACACATTTATTAACCTATAAATTGGATAGTTTTAACATTTGGTAAAGATATTTTGGAGCAGGAGTAGGCAAAGGTTTTATTCTGATATATTAACTATTCTCTTAACCCATTGGAGACTTTTCACGAGACTGTCTCGTGATAGGTTATGGCGGCCCAAAAGCCTCATCACGGGACTATCTCGTGATGACGACATGACTTTTTTTTTTAACTGCAGTAAATTTATTTCACGTTAAATAATTGAAATTAGTGTTTCTAAACGTAAATAAAGACTTTTACTTTCAGAAAAAAAATATATTACTGTTAAAAATACTCTAAAAAGTGAAGTTTTTCCAAAAATAATTTGCATCGCATTTTTATTTCGTATAAATTTGTTACAGTATAACTTACAATATGAATATATGTTTCTTGGTTGTTATTTTTCCGAAACCGAAATTTATCTTTGAGACTCTTTGACAAAATTCTCGTCTGCTTTACTATATTGCAGTGTTGGTAGTCCTGTAAAACAGATGACTAATAGTAGTTGTATTGTTTTGATGCGTTCGAAGTTGTACTACGTGTTGTACTACGTAACTACGGTACTACTGTTTATCACAGTGATTGTATGTGTATTGTTCAATTCTTTGGATTGTTTTCTAAATGGCGGGACCTTCAAAAAGTAAGTTTGACCGTGTATTTTCAAGTGAAATTGACAAAATCCTACAAGAATGTGATTCGGAATTGGACTCTGAGAACAACAGTGATGATGATTTGTTTGAAACTATTGGACAGGCAGACATTCGGGATGAAATTGAACTTGATCCAATGGAAATGGAGGAAGATATTGTAGGCCTAGATGAATTCAGGTATGAGATCGATTTTCCTATACCTAATCTGGACCAAGTGATAGGTTATGATCTAGAACTAGAGGACCAAAATGTAGAAGAACAAGTTCAACAAACTGTAGCCCCTCAACCAATGGATGTCAGTGACAGGGATGAATCTGAAGGAGAGCAGGGTCAGGGTGATAGACCAAGGGGTACGGTAGGGACACGGCCTAGCAGAGGAAGAGGTAGGGGATCAGTACGAGGTCGGGGATCAGTACGAGGTCGGGGTAGAGAAAGAGGACAAGGAAGAAATGAACCACAGGTTGTGAAACAGAAAAAGAGAAAAAGAAAAAAGAGGGCAGATGCTTGGGTGTGGGCTGATGAAGACAATGTGGTGAAAGACATACCGTATGTTGATGTGTCCGGACTAAACGCTCTGTCAGCTAGAAAACTCGGGGACAACCCTTCAGCTTTCCAGTGTCTCGAAGAATTCCTAGGAGAAGAATTCTTTCTGATGGTGTGTCGTGAGACAAATGATTATGCTGAAAAGCAGCTATCTAACGTAAACAGGCAAAAACTTCATGATGATGATAAGTGGCAGGATCTAACAGTCCCTGAGCTGAAGGCATACTTTGCCCTTTACATTTTGATGGGCCAAGTTAGAAAGCCAACCATAAAGATGTACTGGACATCAAGAAAAATCCTAGAAACTCCAGTCTATGCAGAAGTAATGACTTACCAGCGGTTCAAGCTTATATCAAGATTTTTGCATTTTTCTGATGAAGAGTTCACAGATCGAAGTGATAAGCTGAAGAAGCTAAGGCCAGTTATTACATACTTACAGACAAAGTATATGCACACCTATACAATGAAACAAGACTTGGCCATTGACGAAAGCCTTGTAAAACTTAGAGCTAGGCTATCCTACATTCAATACAATCCCAAAAAGAGAGCAAGATTTGGAGTGAAAATATACAAGCTTTGTGAAAGTTCAAGTGGATATTGTGGGGACTTCAAAATTTACACTGGAGATGACAAGACTCCAAATGTCCCAGCTAGCGAAGCCGTTGTTATGAATTTGGCAGAACCAGTTCTGGATTTAGGCCATAAATTGTTCATTGACAACTGGTACAACTCTCCAGGACTTTGTCAACGCCTACTGACAAGGAATACCCATTGTATAGGCACAGTAAATCTTGAGAGTGAATATGCCTGAGGATTTTGACTCTGCAAAACTGGAAATGGGAGAGGCAATGAGGCGCAGTAAGGACGGAATACTGGCAGTCAAGTGGAAAGACAGAAAGGACGTCCATGTTCTGTCCACAATAAATAATGGAATTGAAATGTCAGTTGACAAGGAAATTGAGAGGAGGGGAGAAGTGCGACAGATCATGAAACCTAAATGAGTAATCCAGTATAACAAAGGAATGTTCGGTGTCAACGTACAAGACCAGATGTTGGCCAGTCACCCGATAATGAGACGAACTGTCAAGTCCTACAAAAAGTTGTTTTTTTATCTAATGGATATGACGGTTTTTAATTCCTTTTGTATCTGGAAAATGATCCATGGAAAAAAGATACACTACAGGGACTACAGGATTGATTTGGTAGAGCAAATCCTTGAAAATGTTGCTTTACCAAATCGTGCAAGTCCAGGTCGTCCGTAAAAAGACAACCCAATGCGCCTGCAGGGTAAAGCATGGGGCCATTTCCCCATGCAAATCCCCCCCACTGAAAAAAAAACAATTCCCTACAAGAAATTGTAAAGTCTGTTACAAGAACAAACTTCGCTCAGAAGTTAGGTGGCTATGCAAGAAATGTCAAGTGCCACTCCATCTCGAGGGATGTTTCGAGACCTACCATACTACGTCCAGTTAGTAGAAAGGACCTCAACAAACTTGTAAATAGTGTAAATATTTATGTAGGCTAGGCACAATTTAGCCTAAGTTTATTAAAACAGTATGTTAGGAAAAGTTGTGTGTGAGTGAACATGAAATTTGTATATGAAATCCTGGATTTGTGAACTTCACGGCGAGTGCAGTGAATAACGTTCATGGTAAGATTCCATTGTTATTATTATTATTTATTTTCACTAGTTTTATTGTTCATAATTGTTGTGCAGTTAAATAATAGATTTAATCACAACAGTAAAAAATCCTGACTTGCTTTTATTTTGGTTTAGATATTGAAAAATGACTTCATTTCAATATTTGTCGTAATTTACAAAAACATTTTTATTTTTCTAAGTATAAGAGATAACAAAATAAATTTTATATTTCCACGTAAGGAAATTAATACAGTATAGATTTATGGAAATTATAAAACTCTAGCACATAAAAAATAAATTTTTTTTGATCCTTGCTTTCAAAAAATATTTTTTTAATTTTTTTTTTATAAATGTTACGTAAGATAACAAATAAAAAAAATTTTTATATTAATTAAAAACTTATGTTACGTGAAAGAAAATTAATTTCAGAGTAAAACAACACCAATTGCATGTATCTAGGTCAAGCAACAGATTTGTTATGGATTTTATACTAAAACCTTACAAATTCGCTATTTTTAATAGGGTTCTGATGGTCATGCTAGTTCAAAGAATATTCAGTCTCCAATGGGTTAACAAATATATGTTCAATCGGTTTAGTTAACTACTTACATTAGTGATGAATAAATTACAATTTTAAAAGCCGACAGAGCAGTTAAGACCCAAAGGGCATACCGGATGAAATTATAGGCCTGTTTCTGACTAAAGTGCATTGCCTGCTGTCTTTCTACAAAATATACGCTCAATCTGTCTAGTAAGTAAATAATTAACATGGAAATGTTGGAGGGTGTTAGGGCCTAGCCTCATTGGAACGGGAATCAACCCAATACTTTTTGGGATGAACCCGTCTTCTTCCAAATATCTGCTCAATAACTCCTGTAGTTTGTTAAACTTATTGAAAGTGGGCTTAAAAACATAAAATATTCGATATTATAATCACAATGGCTACTTAGACAAACTGAGCTTTGATAAATACCATGTAAAGCTTACGTGTTCTGTATAGCCAATGATTTATTACCATGCCGTTATTTTAAATAATTTAGTATACCTATGTAGAGTAGTAAAATATCCATTCTTGTTTTCTTCATTCCGTGATAAAATATAATTAGCTGACTAAATGCTGATTATAACAAATACGGTGCAAGCTGTAGTGAAATATTAAGCAACCTGTACCCCTAGGATCGACTTTGTAGCAGTGCCGGTCAAAGGGGCGTAACCCTAATTACTTATCATGATTTAAAACAGCCAAAAGAGATTCCTCCTCTACACGAAAACAGGCAAGTTATTTAATTTCAATGAGTAAATTTTTTTGTGAAGCGCAGAAAAAATCTGGCTTATAAACTGACAGACGGATAAACAAATGTTTAAAACAAATTAAATATCTCCGTAGCATACAACATTTCACTGCTCAAAACGATGTAGAAAAATAACTTATTTAATTAATATAGATAAATTAATTCCTTACTTGTATAATCGGGTTTTCTAATAACCTGTCCATAATGTACTAACAGCTGCAATTCAAATCAAAATATTCCTCATGTTAATCTTATGGGATAAAAACGAACTATGAAAGCTCGTGGGGCGAAGCCCCGTGGTCGAGAGTGTATGGAAACCCTACAAGACACATCTAGAGAGTAAGAGCTTTCGATTAATACGACATATGTATATGAAATAATATTTTTAAGGGTTGAAAATCGCCTAACAAAAGTCAAGATATTCTTTTAATAATATAGATTATTGAATGTAGAAATTATATATCTTTAGCGGAACACATGTCTGATGAAATATTTGCTTTATATAGGTTAAAACTAGTGGCTTGAAGGGGCGATAGCCCCTAATTTTGCTCCAAGTAGGAACACATGTCAGATTGTAAACAAAGTAGACACTCAATCACATGTGTTATTGTAAACAAAGCAGACGATTTAAATTCCCATAATTTTGGGAATTATTATAACATCCTAAATGTTTGGAAATACAGCTGTTTTTTCCGAGTCCCTGGGATCAAGACCTTTAATTTGAACCGTCTCCCATCATCCTTCGATTTTCCAAATTCCCACAATTTTGACGTAAAATATTTCGCATACAGAATTATATATAACTAGGCTTATCGCCGTTGGAGGCTTCGCCCCCAAACCCCCTTTCGGAGTTCGCTTCGCTCACTTGCATTCCTCAGTCAACTCAAGTTTAAATCAAACTCGTAGTTCATTAACCAAAGAAAAACTACAAAACAATGACCTTTGGTGAGCACCTACACCGGCGCTCCCGTATCGTTTCGGTATCGAAACATTTCATCAACCGGCTGCTTGTTCGTTTTATCGAATGAACTCCCGATTACGATGGTTGTTTCGAGGTGTATAAAAGCAAAAAAAAGTACTCACTCAATCATAGTCAATCGGATATAAATAAAAAGTTGTGGTTACAATGTTAAATTGGAGTTCTACAAATGGATTTACGTGTAAAAGATAACAACAAATTAGACTTCAGTTCACGACAAAATGATAGTAACCTAACCTAACCTAACTCCACAGAGCGCTGTACGGTAGTTGATCGTTGAGCAACATAATTACAAATAAATGAATTTGTAAAAACAAGATAAAGTCAAATAAACATAAATTGCAGACCTCAAAAAGTAAGCATCAAAAGTAGGATTCAAACCCGTGACCACTGATCTTGAATCATCTGACAACATATCCACTGGGCTATGGGGCTAAATTCATTCCATAGAACCGGTAGAATCGGTTTGATTACATTTTCCATTCTCGCAACAAACGATATTCGCGATACTGAACCTCCTGTGTAATGTGCTTACCATATTTTGTAACAGCTGATTTATATACACCTCATGTGAGCAAATTAGTATCGCCTACACTACTAAATAAATCAGCTATTGTTTATTTAAATCAGCTGATACAAACATGTGGTATTAGCCAAAGGTAGTGTTCTTTCATTTAAACAGCTTTCCAAAACTGTACACATTTAAATGGGCCAAAATACTCAAAATTCCTCCTTCTACGATAAATTGCGGCTAAACAGATGATCGGATCTTAAATCTGACGAAATATCGTTAGTTGGAAATTAAATTGTATACAACTTTTGTATTTAACATTTTTTGCCATCTCTTACCGTTTCCGTACAAAACGCGCTCAAAGTGGAAAAATTGAAAAAGTGGAATTTTCCCCGCCCCATAAATGCCTTAAAAACTCAAAAACGATAACCTTTAGCAAAATTTCTGTCAGTTTCTCGTCAAGAGCTTTAACTCAAGTATGATGTTGAGAGAGGTTAGATTACGGGAAGTGCCTCATAGTTTATGTCAGTGAATGAGTGAACCCGTCTAGTTTTATATATTATAATATTTATATATAAAGACTAGTTTATTTTAATGACGAGGATGATATGTACTCTATGTGCAGAGTGATTCAGTGGCGTAACTTATTAATTTCAACCAGGGAGGTTTATTGTATAACTGGAGGTAACACTGCTTAACGATTTTGGTCAAAAACGCGAGCCGGTTATTTTGTCAGGTTGGTACACTTGGTGAGGTAAATGTATCCGTTCTTTGAACTATCCTGATTGGTTGTTTTATTCCAATAAGTGAATCTACTCATGAAAATCATTGGAATAAAAGTAATAAGAGTTGAAGTAAATTCATATTTTCGTTTGATTTATGTATCTAATCTTTCCGTGAAACATAATGTATTATGAAGAAATAAACAAATACAAGTATATTGTGTTTAAAATCATGGATAGGTACTTGTTTGATTCACTTTGTCGACTTGTCCGATTTCAGCGAGTATAGTTCTTTGCTTCACCAAAATTTGGAAAGAACGGCTCGCAGGTTTGTTCATCAGTGTTACCTCCAGTTATACAATAAACCACCCTCATTTCAACCTTAGGTGCGCTGAAGCGAATTAATGGTTTCAGTCAGAGCGCTCCGAGTAATAATTTATTTATTTGTTAGGACTTTATTCTTCGGATGGCAGCTTGTGTCATAAATAACTCATGCTCCACTGAAAAAATCAAGATTTTGATCAACAGCATACTTAGATAAATAACTTCTAATAATTCATGCCTCAACTATAACTTGGCTTTTAATGCTTAGGGAGTAGAGAACAAAATTGATTAAAAAATTAATTTTAAGTAGACAAGTTTGAGTTAGCCAATTCCCTTTTGTATATATATATATATATATATATATATATATATATATATATATATATATATGAAATAGTATATACCTATATGTAAAATAAAAACAAATAAAGTATAATAATTGTATTTGTAAAACACAGGTGATGTTTGCAAAATCCTGCAAACAAAGATAGTAAATAATTATGCCCCAATTAATTGCAATAATATCGTTCTATTAAAACAAATCTTTCAGTTTACTGTTGTGTAGCCTGACATACATAATTAGGGTGATACAACAGTAAAGTAATATGACAAAAAAACAATATAAGCAGAGTCTTCTAACAGTAAAAACCAACCAGCAACGGACGCCGCGAACATGAAATAACGTAGCGGCAACACCGCACGACCTTGCCACTAGTTCTACGCTGCTCCGCTAAGATCGCTAGTGAACGGTAAGCCGGCGAAATGCCACAATCCAGCGAATTTCGGTGTTTCTTACACACATGATGGAAACTCAAAAGTGGCAACTTGAGTTAGTTTGACTTATTTTGACATTTTAACCTCAAAATTATCGATAAAAATTGTAGCATCGTGTGTAAGATGCCACAATTGGATCACGATGCCACAGTGTGGTTGTGTGCATGTCCATGATGCTACAATTGAGTAAATACAAACACACACACACACACACACACACACACACACACACACACACACACACACACACACACACACACACACACACACGGACACACACGGACACACACACACAGACATCACGTAAAAACCACTTTTTTGGGTTCAGGGAGCACCAAAACGAATATTTCCACTAACAACTCAAATTCGAAAATTTTGACGAAAACAATACTTTCTCCATATACTATGTATAGAGGGAGAAAGTAAAAGTTATCATGGTCTCGGGCTTAAGTCTCACCATGAGACCTACGCTAATAGCTTCTTCCCTACAGGGGAAATTCCGTTCAGCTGTTCACGGGCCTCTGGACAGGCCTGGTGGTGTTGGCCCTGTTGCCGTCCAGATCCAAGTTGGTGACCTTTTTACTTTCTCCCTCTATACTTAGTATATGGAGAAAGTATTGTTTTCGTCAAAATTTTCGAATTTGAGTTGTTAGTGGAAATATTTGTTTTGGTGCTCAAGATATTTCAAAAATGTACTATAAACGTGTTTAAGTGACTATTTAAATTATATTTAGTGGACATTTCCACCTGTGTTTTACATTTCCACGTTTAGGGCTTACGATAGCAAAAGTTGGCTTTTATGCTATTTCTGTGATGTCACGGGCAGCGGCCTCCTGCTACACTTACTTAAATGCATGATTACGACTGTATACATGCCGCTAGTTTAACGCGACCAGATTTGGAGGCTATGAAAACAGGACGCATGAAATGGGGAATGTGAGGGTAATCTGGGGTCCACCCCCATAAAAAATACTTAAATTACGACTGTATACGAACCGCTAGTTATCAATGGTTGTATTGAGTGAAGTACAAAACAGTTGTAGATAAGTCTGTGTTACTTGTATGTAAAAAATCACTAAACAACTTTGTAATGCATTTAAATAGTGGTTATAAAGTTCTAATCAAGTATCAGTATAACCATAACACATTCATTTTAGTTTATTTGTCTAATTTAAAACTTAAATTATTTGCTTAAATTAAAAATATATTTGGTTTCATATATTTTGGCAAGCTTTCTTTAGACATTAGTACTTTTTAAACATTTATTGTTATTATCATTGTTACTATTAATTACATCCTGTATGCTATGTTCACCAAGGAGCTGTTTAAAGTTGTTGCCAAGCTTTTTTCAGACATTTGCAGTTTTTTAAACGTCTATTGTTATTATTATTATTATTACTATTAATTACATCCTATATATTAACAGAAAATGGTGTTTATCTATCAAAAGATTCTGAGGTAACAACTAGACGGATTGTCATGATCATTATTGTTATTAAAATGCAATTTTGGTTAAAAAGGAACGTCAACGCCATAATTTCCATTTACAGTTTTAATTTTTTTTTTATTTGATTTTAGTTTTGACAATGTCTAGCAGCCGACGCAAATGTTTTAAGTTCGGAAAATCATATGGTGTAAAACCATCAACTGCAAACACTTGATCTATTGGAATAGAAGATGTAGAGTGAGAATGCTTTGTAAGCATAAGGGTACAGAGTAAACATCAAGTGATAATAAATGTTTAAGTTTATGGGGGCAAGGCAAAACAAGCAGCTAATAATAATTAAGGTACAGAGTATGTAACACATGTAATGCTAGTAATGATATCAAGGTCATGGTGGATATACTTCCATAGCATATCGACTGTGTTGTAGTGACTGTCATAAGTTGAAGTCTATGGAAGATTATCTTTATAAGTCAAACCTCCGTTTTCCAAAATATTTGATAACTGAAATCTTTCCATTACCCCAGAGATTCGACCTATTGAGATTCCGCTGAACCTTTTCATAAAAAGAACAAATGCGATTTTCATTTACTTGTATTACAATTTTTTAATTTCAGTTTATATAACTCATAATAATAGCCTCATCCAGTTTACATTTAGATATATTTACAAATGTGACAAGTGAATTTTGTGCCAACAAGGATTAAGAAAATACCACAGTGGTGGATCTTATAGGACTTGCGCAATTGTAATCAACTATCAAAATGCGAGTGGGTATATCCTGCATTTTGATTTGTAGCGAAATAAATTATTGCTAAGCAAAAATAAAAGTCAGCCTAATTATTATCTATTGTTATAATTATTATTAACACTTAGGAATTACTTAATAGTATTCAAACGCTTGGAGTGGGCTGACCAGATGAACACGACATTTACGGAATACACTGTATTTTCTAAACCAAAACATGTACCTATCTCAATTCCAATATAAATTTATTACTCAATATAAGCTCAGCAAAATAGCCAGCGTAAGAGTCACCATTTTGAAACGGATAAGTGGATATAAAAATATTAACCCTAGGACTGCCCTGGGCTGATTCATGCTAAATTCCTCGGTGCCCTGGCAATTTTGGCCATTTTGCAGAGGTTTTTTTAACGATTCGCAGTGCCTAAACTACGGTTGATAACCTAGTCATATTTCAATATGAAAACCGAGGAAAATCGACAATCCTGTGCTATACATTTAAAAAATAAATATAAAATAAAAAGTATAAAAATAATATACTAAAACTGTTATATTACTAAAGGTAACAATACAGTTATTGGAAATAATGCACTTTAGTACAAAGTAATAACTGTTTTCATAACTTTATATCAGTTGAAAAACAAAATGTGAGTTTCGCCAAAAGCCAAAATCAGTTATTCGAAGCTAGATCTAATTTTTGTACTTTATTATAATATAATAAATGGTACATATATTTATAGTAAATACATTTTTGAACAAGAATATATACATATATGTATAGAGAAATATGAACAAATAAAGGTTCCATAAGCACATATTGATTTTTGAACCTAAATTTGTAGCAGAGGCCTAGCCGTAAGGGCCTATTTGAGCAAAATCTGCAGAGGTTACTACAAACCTATCATACGCATACTCTTTTTATTCATGAAAGAACAGAGAATTAGAATAAAATAAAATAAATCAAATGCGGTTGGGTAGATGGTTAGATAAAGTAAAAAAGTGAAAATTTCCAAATTCATTTTAGGCCTAGCCTAGAAAACACTCACATTTTCAATAACGCACATTCGAACATAAATAATAATATTTACCCATAGGAATATGGATAAATATTGCTACTAACTCACACACTAACCAACAATAAGTTACACTTGTTTTCTACTAAAACACTCAGATTCGATAGTAAAATACGAATAATAACCTACCGGCACTAACAAACGCACATTGGCTCTGACTAGCAGAAAGAATAAACAACTTGTATTTCCTGCTACGTAATAAGAGTAACTTGACACTTCATACAGGAAGGCACCACTACAAAGACGAAGAACGTTTTCCTGGCTTCAAAGTGGTATGATTTACATCACGCTAAATCATTTTTCGATCTATTTATATTGCGATGTATAACTGGCTGATTGTCGGCCAATAGGGAAAATGACGGGCCTGACATAACAACTGATTTAAAAAATTATTTCTCAGACTTTCTGAAGTTGTATGACAAATTTCTCTCCACAAAAAGAAAGAACAACTAATGTTGTTTCCAATGGTACCAACCGCTTCCTATTTGGGCCAAAATACAGACACTACGATTTTTTTAAAGAACCCGTGTTTTACGAGATTTCGCCGCTCGCGAGTCAAAAATGTTCCGTGCGCTAAATTTAATTCAAACTATAATAGCAATTGTATTGATCCGTTACGGCTACAAGGTTCGTTTATATATGAAAGTGAAAGTTTAGAATCTCCTCTTTAAAATGGTATCAATATTATTACGTTTATAGGTACAGTAGAACCTCGATAACACGATTCTCAAGGGGATCTCAAAAATAGTCTTCTTATCGAGGTACACTTGTAATTGAGGGTCGTGCTATCAAGGTGGTTTTCACAACAAGACGTGTTATCGAGGTCACATACTTTTTGCTATACCAAGCACATTTATTATGAAACATTTCTAATAAGTTGTGTTTTAAGTAGAAAATTACTGTATAAATCAGTCATAAATAAAAGAACAAACGTACAAGTAAAACAAACTTCTTTATTATTGCGACAGTAAGAAAAAAATCAACAGACTCAGTGACTAAAGTACTGTATAGAGTCAATAAGCTCGAAATACAGTAAAACTTAACCTATTGTGAAATACGCAATAAAATACTGTAATGTTAGAAAATGAAAATCTACATATTGTAAGTCAGGTCTTCTATAACTCAACTAGTCAATAAATATACAGTAGGTACATTAACAATTTAATCAAAGTTACATTATAGAAAACATTTTAGTTTTTCCCGTGAAAGACCATCTTCTGACCCGTGATAGACAAGGAAAGGCCGGAATGGGAAGGAGGTGGGGAAGGGGTTTTCCTGTTGAGACCTGAGCCCAAGACGTTGTTGTTTACTTCAAAACATCCGTTCTAACCGTGGGAACTATGCGTGAGAAAGGTTTAGTCGTGCTATAAAGGTTCCGTAACGCAAAACGGCGCGCTATTGAAGTTAGAGTCGTGTAATAAAGGTTCACTTACCCAAAGAAGCGTGTTATTGAGGTGGGAGTCGTGCTATAGAGGTTCAGTTATTTGAAAAGACGCGCTATAGAGGTTTATTTATTAGTAATATGAAATTACAAAAAGACGTGCTATCGAGGTATTTATTTGAAAATGAGTCGTGTTATACAGGTGTTTATAACATTGAGCGTTATGGGAGATTCACGGGGATTTGAAAATCAGACTCATTATCGAGGTTTTTGTCTTATCGAGGGTCGTCGTAGTGAGGTTCTACTGTAATTTTCAATGCATTATAAGCAGTTAAAAAAAATTACCCAATTGTCCGAGTATCGGCCAAAGCACATTAGGCGCACACATGCAATGTCCGAATAATCGGCCAATGGCAGTCCTAGGGTTAAATAAAATCATTAAGTATTTTATGTATTACATTATTTTAAATTTATTTGTCTCTCCATTTAATTAACATCATGTGAAATCGTCTTAAATTAGAATTAATATGTGTAAACAATTTCACCGAAATTCTCTGACAGGGAAAAAGCTATTCCGAGAGTTGTCATGGTTAGTACGGCACCTAAGCTTGGGCCACATGTTTCAAGGTGAAGGATGTCATCCATTTTAATGAGCGAGCGAACCAGGACAATTGGAGTCCTTTTTTATACAGCTTTTAAATATATATATTTGAATATTTCTATTTTTAAATTACAAAAGGTCGATGTAATCCATTTAAAAGTGCATTGTTGGAAACATACAAACTCAAGCTCATGGTATTCTTACAGAAAAAAAGTAATGAATCCTATTTCATTAAACAATTTTGCTTATTACTCAGGTCAGCTGCGATGGAAGTATTTTAATTAATATTTTGATCTATCAAACCACAAAAACCCAAAACGACAATAGTTCAATTCAATTCAAACATCTTTATTCATTAACTGTACAAGTTTACAGATTGAATAGTGTCCAGTATATTGGCCGTACCAGTACGTCAAGTGATGTACAGTATCACGGCTGCCGTACTAGTACGTCCGAGGCTTGCGATCGCCTTCTCCTAACCTTATAATGCGCAAAATTGTATTCCTAACATTGCAGGTAAATTAAACCAGGAGCATCAGAACAGCAAAAAATCAATGTTTTCATATTTCCATAAAATTGGCATAAATGTATGTTTTTACACTGGGTTTGAGTTTTACAAGTTTTGAATGTGGAAATTCACTTCCCTCACGTCAGCGTGCTGCGTGCGTACTCGTTTTAAATTCAGATCATCGGTCCAGATAACCGGGAGTCCAGATAACAGTGATCGGGATTTCTGAGAGTCTACTGTACATTTTAAAGCTTGGTTTCTATTAGTCTAGTTCAAATGTATGGCATACATTAATGTATTGTAGCCAAGTTAAACATATTAAAGCCAAAACTAGCATGACCAGCTGCAAACTAAAAAATGTTCTGCTCATGTTTATGAACTTCCAACATCCATTATAACATATTGCCTATAGCCTTCTGCATTATCATTCCAGTAGCCATTTTATTTATAACTAGCTGGCCCTACAGATGTTGTCCTGTCCTAATGTCACTGAATTCGTTTTATGTCAAATACTTGTTCATTTTCAAGTTGAGCTTGTTTGCTTCACTCACTCGCCTCCCGGATGAGCTCGTTTGCTACGCTCACTCGCCTATTTTTATTTAGTGCTAACTTCGGCATCGAAAAGAGAGTTTGAGTTGCCATTCAAGTAGATTTGTTATTTCTGTAATGAACATGTGTTTATGCCTTTCAAGTATGTTTAGATATAGGCCTAATCCTTGTTAACAGCTGTTTGGTATAACTAACTGATCTTTGATCAAATCAATGGGAACTTTGAAGGCCAGTGGCATAGAGCCCTTATGTCGTATTAAATATTTTTTTTTATAAAAACCTTGTCCTGACATTAGAATTATTCAATTTGTTGCACTCATTCTCAACTTATGGCATGACCAAGCGAAATAGGGATTAATTTTTATATATTAAGATAGTGTCTGAAACACCTATAATTGCTGTGTTTTTTAAACACCCATCATTACTGTGTTTTACTGTATCAATATCTGTTAAAAATACCTTTGAATTTATTTATATTTTTCCAAAAGATTAGCATTGAAACTATGACGATCTATAGGTTAGAGAGGCCTAAGGACAAATGAATATAAATTATAAGGGATTTTATCCAATCTATATTTCCACCAAATTTAATTGACATATGTGGCTTTTAAAAGGTAGTACCTAATCTTGGTACATTTAAAACAACCTTCTACACATGAGTCTGGCTAATCCGAACTATTTGGGACAGAAAGCTGTTCGGATTAGCCGAAACATTTTATCATTACTGTGTTTTACTGTATCAATATCTGTTAAAAATACTTTTGAATTTATTTATATTTTTCCAAAAGATTAGCATTGAAACTATGACGATCTATAGGTTAGAGAGGCCTAAGGACAAATGAATATAAATTATAAGGAATTTTATCTAATCTATATTTCCACCAAATTTAATTGACATATGTGGCTTTTAAAAGGTAGTACCTAATCTTGGGACATTTAAAACAACCTTCTACACATGAGTCTGGCTAATCCGAACTATTTGGGACAGAACGCTGTTCGGATTAGCCGAAACAATTTAAATAATAGAGAACGAAGCAACTGAACGGTCTGTAGTATTATGAACGAATGATACACAAAAACAAGTACCGGTATCAATAGACCGTTTACTCTTTCAAACGCAGAATCAACAATATGCACAGTGCATTGCAGATAGCACACTGGCCCACTGTGTGTAGTTTTGTGATGTAATGTGATCGGGCAAGCGGACTGTACGCATGACGATACTGTACGCACTGCCAACCGAGACTGTACGTCTGCCTCCCCACTACTACTAGCTCAAGCGCCAAAATCATAACAAAACCTTGACGTAGTCTGCTATTGTTTGTACTGTTTATAAATTTAGTCTTTTCACATTAAACAAAACATTTGTATTCTTCAAAATATTACTTTGTTTTCATTTCGTTACAACATTATTTACCTTTACCATTATCTTTTGTCTTTTAATTACGTAAAATATATTTTTTTTAGTGTACAGTACTTACAAAAGTAATCCAGAAACTGGTTGGATTAAGTGGACGTTCGGATTACCCGTGTTGGGACTAGCGGGACTCAAGTGTATTTCATTACTTCGAGTTATAAATTATTACAGAAGAAAAAACAATAGCTGTGTGATAAAGAACCTACCCAGCTGGTGAGTCAGCTGTCGGATGTAACTGCAGGGTTAATTCCCCAAGTTTGTTGAAGGCAGTCCCTGCAGCAGTAAATATTTCACCAACCTAAATCAACAAAAAAATTACAAGAGATTGAAAAAATGCATAAATTAAATGGGTAGGACAGACTATTTAATTAATGAAGAATATAATTGCCTATCTCACCCTCTTTCTCTCTCTGTTTCAATTTCCATATTTATCTCCCTAATGCTAAATTCCAAAGTTCCTGTAGGCTAATCAAATCAAATCAAACACATCTTTATTTCATAAAATGTACAACCGGGTACCGTACATGAAATAGTGTCATAATTCTCCTTTTTCCAAGTAGGTAATATTTTATTTAATAATTGGTACAGTAACTTAATACATAAACAGATCATTTCTACATGTAAAACTCAATTGTCAAAATATACTAAAACTTACCCATACGATCAACTTTCTTCAATTTAGTCCAACTTGTTTAAGGGCAAAATTCTTAAATGGAATAAAAGGCTGATTCAATTAAAAATATTTTAAATAAATTTAGAAACGTTTTGAGGTCTTTCCCTTATTTTATACTTGGTGGCAGGCAGTCGAGGAACTTATTTCCTTTAAAAGTAGTTTTCTTTATATAAAATTCCAGCCTATGCTGTTCCACCATCTGGTGTGATCTGGTGTTGTATGTGTGATCAGTACTACTGATTGCAACTCTATTGTTATTTAATATAAATTTGATTGTCTCATAAATGTATAAGAAAAAAATCCGAATGTATAATGTAAATAATCAGTAATTCTGAAAAAACTCATTTAACCGAGTCGGTTTGTTTCAGATCCAACATTATTCTTAACGCCCTTTTTTGTTGGAGTAATATTTTATTCATATAAATCCATCTAGAGCATGTATGTACGACATCTATTGCTTGTGTTCTTTATAATTTACACATGGATTAATTTAGGCTATTGCTAAACATATGTCCGGTCAGGGGATTCCAAAAAGTTGCCATCATGTGGAAATTTAAGTTATATCACTTAGTCCAATGGTGTGGTCCAGTTGATACCTGTTTTTCGTATACAGGTGATATACGATTTTATATATTTTTTGGATAGGTAGCATTAAATATTAAAGTCAGGTTTTTTGTGTTTCAAGATGGTGGTTTGCTTTAGAACTCCTCTAGTAAAATGTTAACTTATGTTCGAGGATTACCAAGTTTTGTTCACTTAGCTAGTGTGTAGATGGACCGTACAACCTCAAATTCTCAATGTATGAAACATTCATACGGTACATGGGGAGTTTTAGACGTTTCGCCTGAATGAATAGTTGTCAAATTTCTTTTGAATATAATGTTGTAAAAGATTGTTTGGTGGCTTCATCTTATTATTTAGCCCTCTTGCTGAAACCCTAATTTTTATATGGGAAACTGAAACCCTGGGCCAGAGGGACCCTTATTATAGTTACACCTTTTGGTGATAACTTTCCGGTACGTCTCATGTTTTATAAATGACTGCATTTAATTCAGGATTCACAGTTGTACTCTTGATGAAGTATTTTTTAGCCACTATACATATTTTGTATGTATTTCACCTTGTTGTTTCATTAACCGGAACCCCGGTCTCACAGACCAGTTAATTTGCTTTCAATGCTAAGTAGCACATTACACTAACTGAAACCTTGGGTCTCACAGACCGTTATAAAAGTAATTTTATTTTTCAAACAAATAAAACTGTACAAAATCAACAATAACCATGCAGTTCTAAAGAAGGTTTAGGTGACTGATGCCTACCGGTACCAAGGGAAAGAGCAGTATAGTATCACCCAGTCCTTGGCAGTACTGTCAATATGATTTTATAATTTTAGACTGGGCCTAAGAGACAGGGTTTGGTTAAAGTGATTCTAGTTCCAGCTAAACTGTTTTAGCCCTTACCATTTAATTTTAAAAGACCATTTACTTGTCAACAATTGTTATCATGGGAATTATCATTAAGTTACCAGACAATATTTATTACAATTTTAATAACTGAAACAAAATACATATCATTATTTTCATTCATGCTCTATAACATCAGAGAATATAAAATTAGAGGATTTAACTCTTAGAATGCCAAGCCAGTGACTGGAGTGGTTGAAGCTGTGTTATTTATTATTTGTTAAAAAATGCATTATTGAACATCTGTCTGAACACTTAAAATTATAAAAAACGTGCTTCTGAAGGGCACGCACACAGTAAGGATGGGTAAAAAGTAGCAAAACACCTGATCAGACGTGCAACTCACAAATAATTCCCCCATGCCATCAGCTTGGACCTGTGCTACATCCTGTTTGTTTAAAATCCGCTCTCCCCCTCTGACATAGACAGGTGAACTCTCCATGAGGTTGCACATAAAAACCACCATCCGAGGCATGATTAAAACCTTTGATCCAAGCACTAAGCACTATCCCTCTGGCCAGGGAAATAGTTGCCTACCTTAGACCGCTCAGCCAACCTGACAGGCCAGCAGTTGTATTGGTCCATGTCATATTACGAGTTGGTTATGTTTGTGTCAACCAGGTTACACCACACGTCAGACGCAGGCAAAGCTCACAATCGTACAATTGTTTGTACCGTGATTAACAGTGATTTTAGGTGGCATTCACAAGCTGATATATTCAGCCCTTGGGGCTCAAAGGGTTAATTTGGGCAAATTATTCATCCATAGAGATGAAAAGTTGGAATGAATAGCTTTAAAAGCAGATGGATATAGGCTACATGGTTCATATAGGTATGCAGATGAGATGACCGGTTCATAAAATGTAAAATAAAGTTCTAATAAAATTAATAGGTTCCTATCAAATTACCGACAACCCAATGAAGTTTGTTTTTGGTTGACGCTTAATACTAGGACCTTTTCATTAGATGGTTCCCATCATTCCCATCACTAAGGTCCAAAAAGAATGGTAGGTACATATAGGCTATGTACCAAGTACAACACCTTCCCATCAATCATATTAAATCCCTTTTCAGCACCTAGGTAGGCCTGGTAATCATATGGCGATTGGAACATATTAACTAGCCTTACTGCAATATTCACCTGACTACAGTTTATTGATTTATCAACCCACGATTGAGAAGTCAGGCCTAGGTAAAATTCATGTAATGTAATCAACTGAAAACCAACAAACTCCAGAAATAGCAATCATAGATTTATGAGCTTACCACGAAAGTAAAATAATTACCTAAGCCCTAAATAGACAATTAATATTAAGACAAACTTACTTTGCTTGCTGAATTCATCCTGAGCTTAATTGTATTGGGCAACGTTTGATAATCAAGTGAAAAACCTTTGGCTAGCTTGATTACCTTATAAAAAAAGTAAATAAGGCCTATATATATTTCGCAATGTTACAAACATTACATTAGAAAGGCAAAGCGTCAATTTAATCCACTTCAACCGCCATAACCTATATTATTGAGAGATGAGTCGAGTGTGCTGCTGAAGCACTTGATAATTGAGTTAAGGTAAATAATATCTAAATAATTTAGAAGTGTTTATACACAAGTGATAATATTGATTAAAAAATATAATTATTTATTTACTAAAGGTACGATCGCACTTTGAAATTAAAACTTTACTGTTTTGCAGGGTTGCCAAAGCGTGGGTAATTACCCACTTGGTGGGTAATTCTAAGGGCCATGGGTAAAATGGTGGGTAATCGCTGAAGGTGGGTAATTGTGGGTAATTTACTCTAACGACCTAATCAAGTTTTATTTTGAAAAAAAACTTTAATTTTATTTGGCCTTTTTGGGTCATGCTAACGATCTGAAAATTGTTTTTTGGTTTGGTGCTATACCTCTACTACAATAATACTACTATAATATAATATTACTTTAATATTGTTGGACGTTCGGTTTTAATTTGTTTAGAGCTATGTTTAATGATATCTTACTCTATGGACGTGAAACTGAGTTTCGGTTGAATTTGCTCATTGCTAAAGCCGGTCCCACACTTCTCGGGAACACGTCCGAACATTCGGCCGAACTCCGGATGTTTGGGGTATTCGCGAGAAGTGTGGGAGCTACACGAACTTTTGAATACATGCGGGAACATACGGGACGGAATGTTCAGTGAACATTTGGGAGAATGTTCGGCCGAATGTTCAGGCCTGTTCGCGAGAAGTGTGGGACCGCCTTAATAATTTCCATATAGTAATCCCTAGGCCTACCAATAATTAATTGCTTTCTAAATTGATACTTAGCCTTTACAAATAATGAATAATCATATTAGTTTTAATTTTTTTGGCCTAAATTAATTGTTAATAATAATAATATTATTATTAGTTTAATACTTGCGCAAATATCAATATAAAAGTACACAATTTTGCGTATTTGTAGGTTAAACCAAGTGGTGGGTAATGGTGGGTAATTTTTTCAGGGACGGTGGGTAATGTGGGTAATTTTTTCAAGGACAGTGGGTAAAAGACCCAAACCGGATTGGCAACACTGCTGTTTTGTTTCGTTTGCTCATGCAACATTTTACATGCAACCAGTGTTGCCAATGCAATTTAAGTAAATTACCACCAGCTCCTGAAAAAAATACCACCTTTTACCACCCTTCTCCAAAAATACTAGAAAAGCGCGTGGCAATTTTCAAATCGGGCTATAAGTATGTGTTATACCGTTGTATTGACACATAATTATTACATTATGAAAATCCATGACAAATAAAAACAACATGAACTTTTATATTGTTGACTATATATTGTTAAACATGTATATTAACAAACTAAAAATGTGAGAAATACAATTTAAAAAGTTATCTATACAATAAAAATATAAGAAATAAAAGTAAAAATTAAACCTATACAAATTATAACCGCTAGATAACCTTAAAACATTATAAAAAACTTAACATAAAAACTAATTTAATCCTCTAAGCCAAACAACAATTTTAATATTGATTGATATCCTTCGGAAGAAAACAGATTTAACGGATATTTGGTGAGAATGAGAATCGTTACCAGACTGTTAATGCTATACCGGTATCAAAACTAATATATGATAAAAACAAAAATCATAATATATTTGACATTGGGAAACCTGAACAACGAAGTTATAACTTAAGAAAAATATGAACAAATAAAAGGTATTTGGAGAGAATCGTTACAAATCGCTTTCCGAGAGTTATTAGTTATTCGTTTTCTTAAATAATGCAATAACTGTCATCTTAATGCAATAACTTATAAATTTCATCAAAATGGGGAACAAATTTACATGTGTAACAGTGTTTAAATACCAACTTTGAAATGCATATACTGTAATACTATATCTCAGCATAGTTTGACGTGGTTGGTATAAGGATAAGAAAAAAAATCATTTTGTTATAATCGGCATCGGTTCATTCGATTTTTTAGCGAATTTCCCCTATAGGGAAGAAGCTATTACCGTAGTCGGCATGGTAAGACCTAGGCCCGGGACCATGATAACTTTTCGTTTTGAGGTCCCCAGACCCCAAAAACACCATTCGTTCGAAACTGTATATATATATATGTGTGTGTGTGTCCGTGAGCACGATAACTCTCGTAAAAATTATCCGATTTTGATGAAATTTGGTATAAACGTGTAAAGCAACATTTATGACTTTAAGTTCGAAAACCAGCCAGATCGCTATATCCGAAGGGGTATTTTGGGGGGGTTTTGTACCCCAAAAATGGGTTTTTCGAATTTTGTACATATAATTTTGGAAATAGTCAAATTTTATTTTTCCCCATTAGATTCAGCTTAAAAAAACACACAATTTGGTATTTTGATCATTTCTCTACGTCAATTGGTTACCGAGATATTGAAAGTGCTAAACACAGTACGTTGTCTAATGTTATTCTTATGGAGAAAAATAAAAATTTTATATCTCGCTTATTTATGAACCTATACTGACGAAACTTGGTATATGGCTTCATCTGGTTGTGGACAATTTAGGCACCTGAAAATAAGAAATAAAATAGCAAAACCTAGAAATAATTAGAACACAGATGAAACCATTGTCATTTGTTAGCGAAAAGTATCGTCAATAACATATCAAAAGTCTCCAAAAATATCTTTGGTGGAAAGCCGCCATTTTTCCAAAATGGCGGCAAAATTCAGTACATTTTTGCTTTTTATTGAAATTCCGACTTTCCTGTAAATTTTACTGAAATATCCCACATTACCTTTATTGTTCCTCTTAAGATTATCTTTCAAATGGTACCAAATACATGTATTAATAACCAAAAATAGACACTGTAAGGGTAATTAAATCTGAAATGGAACAATAATGTTTATATATTAATATTATTTTACTGGTAGAGGTCATGCATAAATTAGGTCACGCTATTTTCAGCCCTTTTTGACCCCCTCCCCCAATTTTGTCACGCTATGTCTTGCTGTTCATAACCCCCCTCCCCTCTGTCACGTCACACTTATTATTAAGTATTGGATTGTGGGTACGGTACCTATTTATCATTCTGTAACTGATGATTTCGCAGGCTTTAACTCTATTAACCGTGCACGGCCCCTTAAACATTTGTATATAAGCAAATACCCCCGTCGCAGCAAACCTGCATACTCAGCGAATTTCCAATGAATATAGCATAACACATTAAAACACTTAACAGGATTCATAATAAATATATTCACCAACAAGCGATATTTAAACTATTAATTATTATCCATAAGAATAACATTGGGGATGAGAACGCAGGTTTGCTGCAACAAGGAATACAAAATAATGGGTTTTATGCAAATACAAATAAAACTCATCTTAGTGAAGTTATATACCAAGTTTCATCCATATACATTCATAAATAAGCGGTATATAACATTTTAATTATTTTCCATAAGAGTAACATGGGAACCAAGTACCTAGGTTTGCTGCTACGGGAACCATATGAGAAAAATTGTTTTTTTTTGGTGGAAACAACAATAAGCCACAACCAGATGAAGCCATATACCAAATTTCGTCAGTTTATGTTCACATATAAGTGAGATATACAATTTTTCTTTTTCTCCATAAGAATAACATTAGACAACATACTGTGTTTTTCAATATCTCAGTAACCAATTGACGTAGAGCAATGATCAATATACCAAATTGTTTGTTTTTTTATGATGAATTCAGTGGTAACAATTAAAATTTCATTTTAATAAAAATTACGTGTGGAAACCCCAAAATATCCATTTGTTGGGTAAAAAACTCCCCGAAAAGCCCCCTTCAGATGGTGCGATTCGTCCGGTTTTCGAACTCTTTCAAATAGATGGTACTTTACAAATTTGTACCTAAAAATTCATTAAGATCGCACCTTTTTACGAGAGTTATCGTGCTTACGGACACACACATATATATATATACATACAAATATACAAATTTGAACGAATGGTGTTTTTGGCATCTGGGGACCTCAAAATGAAAAGTTATCATGGTCTCGGGAAGTCTTACCATGAGACCTACGGTAATAGCTTATTCCCTATGGGAAATTTGCTAAAACCTACGTTAAATGCAAGAGTGATTGAATTTTACTATTATACATATACAATTAGTAACATGTTAAAATAAACGTATTTTAACCATCATAAATCTCTCTGGAGATGACACTCCGTGTCAATTGATTTAGTGTTCATACACGATCCTCAGCATTCTGCACATACATCAAAATATTTCAACCCACTCTTTCGCCATCCACAATTACTAGCCTACCATAACCAGAATGGCATTTGCAGTGGATGAGCTTCAATAGAGAATGTGGTGCTTGTGGCATGTGCGACTGATAAGGGGCATATGTGCCATCAGTCAAGCCACACCCCAATCTGTTGGACCTTGTGTGTTAATTCTATATCATACTTGAACCTGATGACACACCCTCAGGTCGTGGTAGCAATTGGCTGCTATGTTGGTGGAAGTTTCATTACCTTTACAGATTTTACTGCTTCCTCAGTTTTCTCTCATTACATTTTCTCTTTACTGCGGAGTCTGTCTAAGGTGTCGCCTTCCAAGCCACCATAAAAATAGACGAGAGCCTTTTCTGCTGCTAAGATTATATCTTTCTCCTGGACTTTTGTTGAAAAATTCCACACAGCATCTGATTGATTCACCGTTGCAAAGCCTTTTAATACTCATTCCTTTGACAACGCCAAACAAACGTGAAGTTGTGTCACATTCCAAAATCGCAAGTACAAAAAGAGTATTCTTACACAAATTGAGGCCGAGCTTAGTTTTTAAGGCTTTTATGTTCCACACTTTTGGTTTGTTTTCTGACGTACTCTTTCTTTCGGGTTTGATAATTATGTCAAATTGGTCAAACTTTGCATGGAAGCACAAAAATACCAATAAATCGATGTTATAGCTAATAACAATGGTTTTCTTTGTGCTAGAACTCTTAACGGCTTCTTTCACTATTAACTCATCCGCATCCTCAGCTGCATGGACAGCTGTCAGATACCCATTTTGCTGGAATTTACCAGAGAGTTAGTTGATAAATCGCTGTTTGTTCTATGTTTTAATCAGAAACTTCTCATTTTTCGAGTGACTGACGATATTCCCTTAAAATAAAAATTGTTGTGAAGTTATACCCTTTGACCTTTTTAAGTTGCACTGTCTTTGGTTGCCGGACCAGAAGAGTATCCATCGAGCACCATGGTCACTTGGTTATATTTTCTGTCTTCATACCTTACATAGCTGTCACATATGTCATCAAAAGTAGCAATCTTTTGCATATGATTTTCATATCAGTATGCACCAACATAATAAAAATCATTTAATAGTTCTCTTTACTCAAAAGATCATAGTTTCCACAGTTCATCTGCCAATACTTTTTTATTTGCTTGTAACATGAATCCATGCATATCAAATACTGCTGAAGGATAAGGACATAATTTGTACTTAAACGTCTTATTACAAAATAAGGCGATCATTGTGAGCAGGCTACTGCCGAAACTATTAGATCTTAAATCATAGTTTATGTGTTATTTGAAAGCTCTTACCGCTTAGTAAATTATACAATTGACTATTATTTTAAATTTTGAATTATCATTATGGTACCTATTTTTAGTTATTAATACATGTATTTGGTACCATTTGAAAGGTAATTTCAAGAGGAACAATAAAGGTAATGTGTGTTATTTCAGTAAAATTTACAGGAAAGTCAGAATTTCAATAAAAAGCCAAAAAGTACTAAATTTTGCCGCCATTTTGGAAAAATGGCGGCTTTCCACCAAAGATATTTTTGGAGACTTTTGATATGTTATTCACAATACTTTTCACTATGAAATTACAATGGTTTCATCTGTGTTCTAATTATTTCCATGTCAAACCATATATTCAGGCGCCTAATTGATATTTGCTAAAAAAGACACTTTTTTACCCAAGGCTCCCGTAGCAGGACACCTGCGTACTCAGCCCCATGTTATACTTATGGAGAATAAGTAACGTGTTATCTGCCTTCATTATGAAAATAAATTAATGAAATTTGGTATGTGGCTTTACCTACATGAGTTATATTGATATTTGTATAAAACCATATTTTTTGTGTTCCTTGCTTCAGCAAACCTGCATACTCAACTGCCATGTTATTCTTATGGAGAATAATTAAAATGTTATAAATCGTTTATTTATGAATGTATATTGATGAAACTTGGTATGTGGCTTTATGTGGTATTAAGATACATACATATGCATTGGAAATTCGCTGAGTACGCAGGTTTGCTGCTACGGGGGTATTTTTTTTTTCATTCGATTATCCCATCACTAGACTGGACTGGGTTAAGAGGGCTCTAAACCTTCGCCAAACGGCTGAAAAACACACCTCCGTATTACTCAAATTCTGAGGTTATTAAAGCACCTAGCGACCTCCAGTGAACGATAAAATGTTTCTCATGAAATTAACTAGGTTAACAAAGTTATTTTAAGGTTTTAAGTTATTGTTATACATATTTTATTCGGGGTTAAACTCTGTGAAAATTGACCATTATATACTACGTAAATGTCAAACAGTTAAGATCAAATTAGGAAGTTTTTCTGTTTTAGAACCCTTATTAGTTATTCAAGATAATTTCCCGCTAGGCAGGATTTCATAAAAACCAATATTTATCTCATAAATCGAGTAATTTGTGAGGGTTGTTTCTGAAAAGGGCTTCGCAAAACACCCCCGCACAGAGGACGCTCTGGCGAGCGGCGATAGAACTACCACCGCCAATGAGACATTCGTCAGTGTCGCCAACCTTTGTCTCTACCTATTGGGACATCGGACGGACGTAATTCCCCAGAAAGGTCCTCTGTGCCTTGCTTCAAACTACTCTAAAGACACAATATTTGCCCGTCTACCATACCGTCATTCTTGATGATATAGCTAAATCAAATTTCAAATCACATTATCTGGGCTTTTTACCGTTCAAGAATGTGATCAATATCATTCAATATGATTAAAGCTAATATACTGTATTACACAAAAAAATTGAATAAAATTAATTCTTCCTTAAACAATATTTTTTACAAAAATTAAGATTTTTCTAGTTATTAATGTTTACAGTTGATGCAAATAGTAACAATTATATTTAACGTTACCAAGTGCAATCCGTTTTATAATGGTTTTCGTTAACCGTATAGTAAGAAGTTTCTCATTAACAATCATATAACTGTAACTCGGCGTAGGTAGAACGTGGCTTTAGCCAAATTCATCACAATCTGTTTCATGTCTTTTTCAAATTGTGTGTGGTTTTAAAATACTATTGTATAACGCGGCGCGGCGGCCGCGCCGATTTCCAAGAGCACTGAGCCGAGAGGTGACGAGGCGCCCCTCGACCAAGGGTGGGAGTGCATCACCTCATTTCCTGGAAGATCATCCCCTACAGCATTTTCCTTGTCCGCAAACCTGCAGTTCAAGATCTTTGTGACAGTGAAAATACCCCCAGTTTGTAAAAAGGCAGAAATATTGCCATTTCGTCATGTGGCACCTCAAGGGGTGTCCTCCTACTTGCGGTCGGTCCTATTTGCGGTCAGTCCTATATGCGGTCAAGTGTAATTTTATAAGGGATGATCAAGGTTCTGGAGGTGGAAGGGTTTCCAGTTTGTGGTCACATCTTGAGAGATTCCAGCCTGGAACTTGAAGAAAGATCATTTGAAACATGCGAATGTAAGTTTCTTTTTTCTTGTTTGGTAGAAGGGCAAACACAACCGCTGTCACATTAGTTTCGGTTTCCGTGCTACCCAAGTCAACATGGCTTGTATATATTTATTTAAATTGGCCACTGCAACTCTTAAAGGTCCCATCCATAAAAAAAGTCTTGTTCTCTTTAATTGCTTCTATACATTTTTCCCCTGCAAAAATCAAAATTCTATCTTTTTCTCTGTCGTCAGCCAAGAGAAAACTGCTTCCATCTGCCATATTTAGTGTTTCATAATCAAGAACCACTTCCTCGGACTGCTTCGGTTCATTTATTGTATCCCCTGGGATTTATTTATAATGCGATTTAATGAGCTTTTTACATTGGAAAACTGAGGCAAGTGTGTTACAAATTTATAACCTTTGTTTTGCAAAGGCTCAATTTCCTGCTGGAATACCTGTCTAATAGGCGTCTCGAGCCCGTTTCTTAGCTTGAAATACTGACTTCATTACTTCAAGACCAGCTTCGTCTGGAACACAATCGTGGTCAATTGCTCTGATTTCGACATCGTCTTTTGTCACCAGCCTTCCTTTGCACCTTACGGATTTCTCCTTTAAACACACCCACGTCACTTCCCTTTAATAGTTTCAATAAATTCCATCGTAACACTTATTAAAACACTAAATTAAATATACATAAATTTATATTAACCCACTATATCTTCAAAATGTGCAAACGACAAGCAGGGGTTCTGACCTTGTTGACAACTACGGTAGAATGTCGAATGACAGTGGAATCTTGGTTACGTTTTGGGGAAAACTAGTTTTGCATAAGGGGTTGTTTTGCCAGTAAACAAGGGGGGCATGGTGTCGAGTCACCCACCCCTATTCTGGTGTACATACCTGCTGTATGCGTCATCCCCCCCATCCCCCTGGCCCGCTTGTTCTGCGGGACATGGTTTCTAGTCACTTACCCCTACATGTGTACATACCTGTTGAATGCGTCATCCCTCTGGCTCCCTTGTTGTGAGGCTCACTATATTGTGTTCAAATATGTGACCGCAAATTGGACAAATATAATTTGATTAGCCCACGAAATTTTTGGGGTGACCGCAAACTGGACGATTTTGTCCTTGACCGCAAATAGGACTGACCGCAAGTGGGATACAATCCCTCAAGGAATGAGGATGGAAGCGTTTGGATCATGATTATTATAACAGATGCTAATAATAAACCATAGTCTGTTATCATACTCATAAGATGTTTCATTTCTGTTTACTAGTGATAATAATGCGGAAGCGGATTGCAGACGATGATATGAATCACATTGTCATACTTTATCCCTTTTATCATATTATCTATGTTTTACTTTCTCCCCTCGCATGTATAGACATAGTGTGATACGAAAAACGAAGTGACTACGTACACGTCCAATGTAAGGGTAAATTCCATCGCTACCACTTAGGTTAAGTTAGGTTATGTTACGTTGCGTTAGTTTAGGTTACGTTACGTTACGTTAGGTTAGGTTAGGCGGTTTTCTAGCCATCAATATGTTTTAAAAATCACAGGAAAAGTAACGTACGGTGCATAATTTGGAACGGACGTGAACAGTAGTGGTTCACGTCGGACGTGTACTTAGCCTCTGCCTACGAAAAAAGAGTCCCTGGACCAAAAATATTAAACAATTTTGTCTGTTCAAAAGAATGTCTTTTTCATTCACGCAATACCATAGACCTTACAAGTAACGATCGAAAGGGGCGTCAAAATCGGATGGGGGTGCATCATATTTTCTCCCTTATTACATATAATAACAATATTAAACTCATATCATTACAACTTCAATTCAAGATGAAACCCCAGTTGAATACTCTCCAATCCCCAAACCATATTTTTCCTCATCTAGGAAGTACGTTAAAATAAACGAAGAGAGCTGGTTAAAACAATTAGTTGCATCATGTAACTTGATATTTTAACATTGTAATTTTCTTTCAAAGTATTGCAAGTTTTATCCAGCACACTCTCAATACGGTACCAATCAGAATACACTAAAGTTGTCACAAATCGATAGAGGTCAAAACAACTTCTCAATTTGGAATTGAGGGGATCGGAGGATTTGTTGTCTGATATGTAAATTCAATGTTTAAGTATAATGAAGGTGCAACATGGTGAATACACAAATTTCTTCCCAATAATGCCTTTCAACAACTTAAATATTAATATACAAAAAATTAACAAAATCAGCCGGGTTAATATTACATATTTACAATTTATTTATTTTACAACTACGGATTACGCACTCCACCCGCACCCCGCGACCCGTCATGAGCGCCTAGCGTTACACCCCACCCCCCCCCCAAAAAAAAATAGGTGCCGCGTCGTGTTGGAGCACGGCTCGCACTGCCCTAAAGCCGGTACTGATTATTACCATTTTATTTTAATTGATATAATTTTCCTTTTTATTACTGAAATGTCTTTAATTCCAAACGAAGTAGTTTGTATCTTAGTGCCAATTTGTATCTTTAAAACCATAAACTATAACCAATTCAATGTTTATTAGTGATTGTTACATCGGGCTACTTTTCATGTTTTTTATTAACAGTTAAAATGTTGCAGTCTAACCTAATCCCAGAAATTCTGTAGCATATTACAGTACACTGTATACAAAACCTATGTGCAATACAGTCGGGTTTTTACTTTACAACTTGTTTTTCTTCATCCCTTATACAACATGATTGATAACTATTTATCTGAGTAATGATTCCATAATATTACACAATTACAACGTTTAAATGTTTTGTACTATTCCGAAATTAAGTTATGTAATATCTTAAGTTTTTACAACGATCTATCTAAATATATAAAAGAGGAAGTATGTACGCCTAGCGCGGCCACTTGTGAAAATTGAAACTACGTGGAGCTTTGTGGGACACAGATCGTTGTCCTCCACTGTAGCCACGGACCTTTAGAGCCACCTTCTGTGGCCGCGCTACCGCTAGGCGAGCCACCCTCTAAACCGGTTTTTCGCATTACTGCCAACCGAAAGGGAATCCATGGATTCGTGGGGAAGTTGAACGAACAACGGTAACTCCCGATGCCGCTAGTGGCAGGAGGCAGGCTGATGTCTTAATTGGCTGTCACCTCACTGCTTTTATATTCCTTTAAAATTCTCTTTGAGAATCTCACTTTGGATTTAGCCCCGAACTCAAAATGTTTGTCACGACCATTTTGCATGGATAACGAATGTATAAACAATTAATATATATTATTAAAATGTATGAATGCATAGAAAATTCATGTAGTTCTTACGTAGTTGTCAATAAAAATGTCCGTAGGATATAAAATGTACCCTCTATGATAAAACCTGTGAGATTAAGAATAGATCCAAGAACAAATAACAATTGTGAAATTGGATTATATAAATAATAGTTGTAAAAATTTAAGATATTATATAACTTTATTTTCGGAATAGTACACAACATTTAAACGTTGTAATTGTGTAATATTATGGAATCATTACTCAGATAAATAGTTATCAATCATGTTGTATAAGGGATGAAGAAAAACAAGTTGTAAAGTAAAAACCCGACTGTATTGCACATAGGTTTTGTATACAGTGTACTGTAATATGCTACAGAATTTCTGGGATTAGGTTAGACTGCAACATTTTAACTGTTAATAAAAAACATGAAAAGTAGCCCGATGTAACAATCACTAATAAACATTGAATTGGTTATAGTTTATGATTTAAAGATACAAATTGTCACTAAGATACAAACTACTTCGTTTGGAATTAAAGACATTTCAGTAATAAAAAGGAAAATTATATCAATTAAAATAAAATGGTAATAATCAGTACCGGCTTTAGGGCAGTGCGAGCCGTGCTCCAGCACGGCGCGGGACCTTTTTTTGGGGGGGGGGGGGTGGGGGGAAACGCTAGGCACTCATGATGGGTCGCGGGGTGCGTGCGGGTGGAGTGCGTAATCCGTAGTTGTAAAATAAATAAATTGTAAATATGTAATATTAACCCGGCTGATTTTGTTAATTTTTTGTATATTAGTATTTTTAAGTTGTTGAAAGGCATTATTGGGAAGAAATTTGTGTATTCGCCATGTTGCACCTTCATTATACTTAAACATTGAATTTACATATCAGACAACAAATCCTCCGATCCCCTCAATTCCAAATTGAGAAGTTGTTTTGACCTCTATCGATTTGTGACAACTTTAGTGTATTCTGATTGGTATTCTTCATCCCTTATACAACATGATTGATAACTATTTATCTGAGTAATGATTCCATAATATTACACAATTACAACGTTTAAATGTTTTGTACTATTCCGAAATTAAGTTATGTAATATCTTAAGTTTTTACAACGATCTATCTAAATATATAAAAGAGGAAGTATGTACGCCTAGCGCGGCCACTTGTGAAAATTGAAACTACGTGGAGCTTTGTGGGACACAGATCGTTGTCCTCCACTGTAGCCACGGACCTTTAGAGCCACCTTCTGTGGCCGCGCTACCGCTAGGCGAGCCACCCTCTAAACCGGTTTTTCGCATTACTGCCAACCGAAAGGGAATCCATGGATTCGTGGGGAAGTTGAACGAACAACGGTAACTCCCGATGCCGCTAGTGGCAGGAGGCAGGCTGATGTCTTAATTGGCTGTCACCTCACTGCTTTTATATTCCTTTAAAATTCTCTTTGAGAATCTCACTTTGGATTTAGCCCCGAACTCAAAATGTTTGTCACGACCATTTTGCATGGATAACGAATGTATAAACAATTAATATATATTATTAAAATGTATGAATGCATAGAAAATTCATGTAGTTCTTACGTAGTTGTCAATAAAAATGTCCGTAGGATATAAAATGTACCCTCTATGATAAAACCTGTGAGATTAAGAATAGATCCAAGAACAAATAACAATTGTGAAATTGGATTATATAAATAATAGTTGTAAAAATTTAAGATATTATATAACTTTATTTTCGGAATAGTACACAACATTTAAACGTTGTAATTGTGTAATATTATGGAATCATTACTCAGATAAATAGTTATCAATCATGTTGTATAAGGGATGAAGAAAAACAAGTTGTAAAGTAAAAACCCGACTGTATTGCACATAGGTTTTGTATACAGTGTACTGTAATATGCTACAGAATTTCTGGGATTAGGTTAGACTGCAACATTTTAACTGTTAATAAAAAACATGAAAAGTAGCCCGATGTAACAATCACTAATAAACATTGAATTGGTTATAGTTTATGATTTAAAGATACAAATTGTCACTAAGATACAAACTACTTCGTTTGGAATTAAAGACATTTCAGTAATAAAAAGGAAAATTATATCAATTAAAATAAAATGGTAATAATCAGTACCGGCTTTAGGGCAGTGCGAGCCGTGCTCCAGCACGGCGCGGGACCTTTTTTTTGGGGGGGGGGGTGGGGGGAAACGCTAGGCACTCATGATGGGTCGCGGGGTGCGTGCGGGTGGAGTGCGTAATCCGTAGTTGTAAAATAAATAAATTGTAAATATGTAATATTAACCCGGCTGATTTTGTTAATTTTTTGTATATTAGTATTTTTAAGTTGTTGAAAGGCATTATTGGGAAGAAATTTGTGTATTCGCCATGTTGCACCTTCATTATACTTAAACATTGAATTTACATATCAGACAACAAATCCTCCGATCCCCTCAATTCCAAATTGAGAAGTTGTTTTGACCTCTATCGATTTGTGACAACTTTAGTGTATTCTGATTGGTACCGTATTGAGAGTGTGCTGGATATAACTTGCAATACTTTGAAAGAAAATTACAATGTTAAAATATCAAGTTACATGATGCAACTAATTGTTTTAACCGGCTCTCTTCGTTTATTTTAAGAGGGCTTTAAACCTTCGCCAAACGGCTGAAAAACACACCTCCGTATTACTCAAATTCTGAGGTTATTAAAGCACCTAGCGACCTCCAGTGAACGATAAAATGTTTCTCATGAAATTAACTAGGTTAACAAAGTTATTTTAAGGTTTTAAGTTATTGTTATACATATTTTATTCGGGGTTAAACTCAGTGAAAATTGACCATTTTCTACTACGTAAATGTCAAACAGTTAAGATCAAATTAGAAATCTTTTCAGTTTTAAAACCCTTATTAGTTATTCAAGATAATTTCCCGCTAGGCAGGATTTCATAAAAACCAATATTTACCTCATAAATCGAGTAATTCGTGAGGGTTGTTTCTGAAAAGCGCTTCGCAAAACACCCCGTACAGAGGACGCTCTGGCGAGCGGCGATGGAACTACCACCGCCAATGAGACATTCGTCAGTGTCGCCAACCTCTGTTTCTCTACCTATTGGGACAACGGACGGACGTAATTCCCCAGAAAGGTCCTCTGTGTCCTTGCTTCAAACTACTCTAAAGACAGAATATTTGCCCGTCGTACCATACCGTCCTTCTTGATGATATAGCTAAATCAAATTTCAAATGACATTATCTGGGCTTTTTACCGTTCAAGAATGTGATCAATATCATTCAATATAATTAAATGATTAAACCTAATATACTTTAATACACCAAAAATTTGAATAAAATTAATCCTTCCTTAAACAATATTTTTTCTACAAAAATTAAGATTGTTCTAGTTATTAATGTTTACAGTTGATACAAATAGTAACAATTATATTTAACGTTACTAAGTGCAATCCGTTTTATATTGGTTTTCGTTAACCGTATAGTAAGAAGTTTCTCATTAACAATCATAACTGTAATTCGGTGTAGGTACAACGTGGCTTTAGCCAACTTCATCACAATCTGTTTCATGTCATTTTCAAAGTGTGTGTGGTTTTAAAATACTTGTATAACGCGGCGCGGCGGCCGCGCCGATTTCCAAGAGCACTGAGCCGAGAGGTGACGAGGCGCCCCTCGACCAAGGGTTGGAGTGCATCACCTCACTTCCTGGAAGATCATCCCCTACAGCATTTTCCTTGTCCGCAAACCTTCAGTTCATCAGTTGATCTTTGTGACAGTGAAAATACCCCCAGTGTGTAAAAAGGCAGAAATATTGCCATTTCGTATTTCATGTGGAAACCTCAAGGAATGAGGATGGAAGCGTTTGGATCATGATTATTATAACGGATGATAATAATAAACCATAGTCTGTTATCATACTCAAGATGTTTTATTTCTGTTTACTAGTGATAATAATGCGGAAGCGGATTGCAGACGATGATATGAATCATATTGTCATACTTTATCCCTTTTATCATATTATCTATGTCTACTGTCTCTCCTCGCATGTATAGACATAGTGTAATACGAAAAAAAGTCCCTGGACCAAAAATACTAAATCATTTTGTCTGGTCAAAAGAATGTTTTTTCATTCTCGCAAAACCGTAGACCTTACGAGTAACGATCGAAAGGGGCGCCAAAATCGGATGAGGGCGCATCATATTTTCTCCCTTATTACATATGATAGCAATATTAAAATCCAATCATTACAACTTCAATTAAAGATGAAACCCCAGTTGAATACTCTCCAATCCCCAAACCATATTTTTCCTCATCTAGGAAGTACGTTAAAATAATCGAAGAGAGCCGGTTAAAACAATTAGTTGCATCATGTAACTTGATATTTTAACATTGCAATTTTCTTTCAAAGTATTGCAAGTTTTATCCAGCACACTCTCAATACGGTACCAATCAGAATACCCTGAAGTTGTCACAAATTGATAAAGGTCAAAACAACTTCTCAATTTTGAATTGAGGGGAGCGGAGGATTTGTTATCTGATATGTAAATTTAATGTTTAAATATAATGAAGGTGCAACATGGTGAATACACAACTTTCTTCCCAATAATGCCTTTCAACAACTTAAAAATACTAATATACAAAAAATTAACAAAATCAGCTGGGTTAATATTACATATTTACAATTTATTTATTTTACAACTACGGATCACGCACTCCACCCGAACCCCGGGACCCGTCATGAGCACCTAGCGTTTCCCCCCCCCAAAAAAAAAATGTGCCGCGCCGTGCTGGAGCACGGCTCGCACTGCCCTAAAGCCGGTACTGATTATTACCATTTTATTTTAATTGATATAATTTTCCTTTTTATTACTGAAATGTCTTTAAATTCCAAACGAAGTATTTTGTATCTTAGTGACAATTTTAGCGAATTTCCCCTATAGAGAAGAAGCTATTACCGTAGTCGGCATGGTAAGACCTAGGCCCGGGACCATGATAACTTTTCGTTTTGAGGTCCCCAGACTCCAAAAACACCATTCGTTTGAAACTGTATATATATATGTGTGTGTGTGTGTGTGTGTGTGTGTGTGTGTGTGTGTGTGTGTGTGTGTGTGTGTGTGTGTCCGTGGGTGCGATAACTCTCGTAAAAAAGGTCCGATTTTGACGAAATTTGGTACAAACGTGTAAAGCGGCATTTATGACTTTAAGTTCGAAAACCTGACAGATCGGCCTATCCGAAGGGGTATTTTGGGGGGCTTTTGTACCCCAAAAATGGGTTTTTTGAGTTTTTTACATATAGTTTTTGGAAAAGTAAAATTTTATTTTTTCCATTGGAATCAGTTTAGACATACGCACAATTTGGTGTTTTAATTATTGCTCTACGTCAATTGGTTACTGAGATATTGAAAGTGCTAAACACAGTACGTTGTCCAATGCTATTCTTATGGAGAATAAGAAAAATTGTTTATCTCGCTTATTTATCAACTTATCCTGACGAAACTTGGTATATTGCTTCATTTAATTGTGGTATATTGATATTTGCACAAAAACCTTTCATTTGGCCTATAGTCCCCGTAGCAGCAAACCTGCATACTCAGCCCCATGTTATTCTTATGGAGAATAAGTAACGTGTTATCTCCTTTAATTAACAACATAAATTAATAGAACTTGGTATGTGGCTTTACCTAGTTGAGTTATATTGATATTTGTATAAAAACCCAATTTTAGTGTTCCTTATTTCAGCAAACCTACATACTCAGCCGCCATGTTATTCTTATGGAGAATAATTATAATGTCATTAAGATCTTCAGGAAACCTATCCAAACAAATCTAATAGTTCCAGCAAATTCAAACCACCCATGGCAGCACAAGATGGCAACTTTTCATACACTCATTAACAGGATGATTAAAATACCTATGAATGAAAAAGATTATGACGAAGAAAAGGAAGCAATAAAAACATTAGCCAAATTGAACGGATACAAAACCAATTTAATTGACAGGATGTTAAAAAATCAAATAAAAAAACAAAAACAGAATATTCCAGTTAGAAAAGCTAAAAATGATTATTTATGCCTACCTTATAGCGCAACTGTAAACAAAGCCATCCGGAAAACTTTTGAAAAGACAAATTACAAGCTAGCATTTAGAACCAGAAATAATTCGTTTCACTTAATAAATAAATTCTCAAATACTAATCAAAATCAAACAAACAAATTTGAAAAATGCGGTATCTATAAGATCAAATGTAGCGATTGCCCAAAATATTATATAGGCCAAACTGGAAGAAGTTTTAAACGTAGGTTTAACGAACACATCCAAGCAGTTAGATCAAACAATAAAACCTCGCAAAAATCTGCCTTCGCTGACCACATACTAAAAACAGATCATAAATATAAGAACTGTGATGAAAATATGTCTATTCTAGAAATAATGAAGAAAGGCCAAAAATTAAATGTAAAAGAAGAATTCCATATATATCAGAGCCATAAAAATGACAGTAACAATATTTTAAACACCATGCAGGTACAATCAAGTAATCCAGTTTTTAACAAAATTATAAATATAAAGACAAATAGATAACACTTACACCAGTAGAGATCGCAATCAGCTGTCTGTTATCAAATTTTATTTATTTACATTTTGTGAATGATAATGAAAATAAGGTTATGTATTTAGCAAATCAGCACGTGATCATGGCTTTTATAAGTCGAAACATGTTGTGTTAATTAATTAAAATGTTTTCTCCAGGGTACTCATGTTACTTATTTTTCATCTATATATATATATATATATATATATATATATGTGTGTGTGTGTGTGTGTGTGTGTGTGTGTGTGTGTGTGTGTGTGTGCACTCTAGCGGTCACATCTTTTGTCCGATTTACTTCAAATTTGGTAAGGACGTTCCTTTCTATAATCAGTTGAACAAGTTCGTTGGGAAAAACTATCGAAAAACTCTAAACACCTTTTTTGGGGATTAATCTTTCAAATTTCGAGTTTTTGGGCCCATAAAGGGTCAGAAAAGCCCCGGATGTGAAATTAACGAATGTAAAAAGATGGGAATTATATAATGAGGCGAAACTTTTAAGCCCTCTCTCGTCATTCTAGCATATATATATATCGAGTTATTAAAGAAAATGTGTATTGACCAAACACAGTACGTTGTCTTATGGGAGTTTTACATTAGAAAAGCCTGTTATTCATTTGTTGGTGTACTTTTATCATCCCCAACAACCTCACGCCTACTTTAAAGCCTGACTGGACCTTCTCCTAACCTTATAATGCGCAAAATTGTATTCCCATCATTGCAGGTAAATAGAACCAGGAGCATCAGAACAGCCAAAAAACAATATTTTCAGATTTGAATGAAAATTGGAATAATTTTATGTCTTAACTGATTTTGAGTTTTTATGGTTTTTTTATGTGGAAATTCACTTCCCTCACGTCAGCGTGCTGCGTGCAAACTCCTTTATATTTGAAGTTGAAATCAAATTTGTTTAATATATTTGATTTCTAGATAAAATTCTAAAGAAAATGAGCCCACATTTGACCCAAATGCTTCATATCCAAGAGCTGAAAGTAGGTTAAAGCTGATGACGTTATAGTTTGTATAAAATGATTCATATTTTTCTGTGACACAACCCTCAAAGTTCACTTAAGACGAGAAAATTCCTCATATTGTTATATTTATTCCAGGATTAGAAAACAACACTAATTGGAATTAACATACATATATTTATTATTCAATTCTACTAACAAATAACAATATAGAGCATCACACACTAATATGTTTCTACATAATGCAAATCATGAAATACAACAACTTTCATATAATATACAGTTCAAAATAAAAATAAACATACTTTAAAAAAATACTATATAATTCACCCTCCAAATGCCCTGTAGAATACAATGCCCCTCATTGGTTAAATTGGTTTTAACTGCACCAAAAGCATTGATAACGAACGTGGAACATAGTGAGGTATATAATTCTATAAAGTAACAAAATAAAGCTTTATACTCGAACTGTAATGTATTTACATGATAGAAATAACGAAATACAACAATATACATAATAAATATATATTTTATTTACAAAAATAAAAGAACATACTTCAAAATATTATGCGTTTGTAGGGTTAATTTATGTTTACACTTAACTTAAGTATGTAGTAAATAAAAAATAAAAAGTTATATGACATAGGGAAACTTGAAATACTAAAAGATAAAATATAACCAAATTGCTGTTCTTAAAACTAATTTGACACACAACATTAATCTATAGGTTTGTACAGTAGTACTGTATTTACAAGAGACTCACATTAGTTCTGCGCACTCGAGATCGTCTTCAGTCGAACTACTCTCACTTCCAGTATCACTGTCAAAGTCTCCTGGGCACAAGTTAAGGGTGTTTGGTCAACAAATTAATTTGTAATATATTATTTTTTTCACATCAGGATAAAAATTAGGAAACAAAATGGATATATATTAAATAATTCGCATTACTATTAAGTGAGTTATGGGTCTTCAAAGTAGAGATTTTGACAAATGTTGGGAGAAGGTCAGTAAGAAAACCGTTGGTCCGATTCCAATGAAAATTTGCAGTTGTGTTGGATAAATTCAGGTTATTATAACTAATATAATTTCATTTCAAAATATAAAAAATCAGAAATATATTTTTACTTTAATACTCTATTAAAAATATATGAATACAATTTTGTGGTATAAATAATAGATTAAGTTGTGCGGGTCAGTATGATATAAATGTTAGAATTTGTTTGAAGTTTATATCTTTTTTCGTTTGGTCTATGACCTGCTCCTTTTGTTCTTGGAAATTGCCTTCCGGGGCAGAGTAGGCCAGCCGCACTACACCTCACTAACACAAACTCACACGCACAGCGCCACCACGCGCGCACCCCACGCACGAGCGCGTAGTCCAAGGTCGCGCCGCCCCCTACACTCCCTCCAGGCACACCCTCCACGAATCCCACCACTCGCTTAACACGAGTACCGCGTGTCCACGTTTTTCAGTTTTCAGAGTATTATGTTATTACTGCAACCGTAAAAAATAATACCTTGTAAGAAATATAGGCATACAAGAAATAGAAAAGCAATTTCGAGTAAAACGTTGTTGTGTGAAACAAGTTATAGGCTAAGGTCTACCTGTCATGTAACTGAAGATCTAGCTTCTTCTGAAGATGTATTTAACTAAGTGATAGGAAAGTGTAAATTTACGATTTAATTCAAATTTCGTGGAGACATTCTTTTCTATAATCAGTTGGACAAGTTAAATTTTGCAAAGCAATCAGAAAGACCCTAACTTCCATTTTTGGAGGATATAAAAATTACAAATGTTGTTTTTTTAGCTCCCAAAAACGGTTAAAAGAAATCGGGACGTAAAATTAATGCATATTACATTATATGACAAAAAGCCAGAAAATGTAGGCCTAAACCCACTCTCATAATTTTAGCACAAATATTTATTTATTAGAAAGCATTCATTTAGATTCATTACATTCATTAGATTCATTTGTTGGTGTATCTGTATCATCCCCAGCAACATGGCGCCTACTTTATAGCCCGACTGGACCTTCTCCCAACCTTATAATGCGCAAAATTGTATTCCTAGCATTGCAGGTAAATCAAACCAGGAAAATCAGAACAGACAAAAAATCAATGTTTTCAGATTTCAATAAAATTTGAATAAATGTATGTTTTTACACTGGTTTTGAGTTTTAAAAGTTTTGTATGTGGAAATTCACTTCCCTCACGTCAGCGTGCTGCTTGCGAACTCGTTTTGTATTGCTATAAGTAGGCCTAAGCATTTCCAACTCCATCTCAATTTAGTTTGGAGTAAACAAAGATAAAATATGAGGATTTTTCACTGAAAATGTACTATATTCAAATCTATTAATCAACCAAATTAATAACAGAGAAGACTTGAACAGACATAGTAAATGATTTAACTACTGATATTGAAACATATTTCCTGAAGCCTTACTGATAACTTTTTAATATTTTTTATAAATAAATAAAGAGAACCATACAATCCATTTATTTTCCAAGCATTGTATATTTTTGATTTGAGTATATATGTTTTTAAATCAGTAAATAGAAAAAATAGGCGCTCATTGGTGATAGAACGGGGTCGAATCGCCGATTGTATTCGTAAAATATACGTTCCGGTAGTCGTTCGGGCCTATAAAACGGGATTGGGATTTCGCTTCATTTTTTGCTGGGATAATGTGGTCCGATTGTCAGTCAATTGTTACGATTAATCACGGTTAGATTGTGAATGTTGGCATATATTGAGGCTCTGTCATCATTTTCTGTTAATAAACACCACGTTGTGGCCGTCGATTTTGGACTTTAGAATGCGAGGAACGGTTGTTTTCGGCAAATATAATGCTGTGAAATTGCCTATTTTGTTTTGCTATTTCCGTGGATAATATGCTGTTCGCTTGCCACTTCAGGCATATATATAGCATTTTATTTATTCTCCAGAACAATAACATTGAAAGCTGATTACGCAGGTTTGCTGCAACAAGGAAGACAAAAAATATGTGTTTTTATGCAATTGTCAATACAACTTAACCGGTCGAAGCTGCATACCAAGTTTTATTCATTTATGTCCATAATTAAGGGAGACATTACATTTTACTTATGTGCACGTGTTTATATAAAAACGTGGTCTACTATACCAAAATATTCAGTCATTTCGGTGTTTATTAACACCATGTTAAGGCAAAATTTATGTTTTTACCGATAAAACACGGCCTAAAATGCGTTTCGGACGTCGGTTTTGGTATATAAAACACGACCCGGCTGTATATATTACCGAGAAAATGCGGTCCGATTGCCGTTTTTGAGCGATTAAGTACATTTCCGGCATAAAATATGGTTTGTACTCAATTTTTGGCCAATAACAAAATTTGTGGTCGTATTTATGACTCATGTATATAGTCAATGGTAATATGCTGTAAAATGATCGCAAAAAAATACCGATTTTGGCTGATAACTACACATGCCCGGTCGGTAAATGTCTCTAAACACCCAGTTTAACCGTTTTCAGGCTAAAATGTGGCTAGATTGACGTTTTAGACGGCAAAATGAGAATATATTGCTATTTTAGGCCGATAAAATGTGTTTCGATCTTAGTTTTGGTAAAATCTTCGACTTCGAAAATTACATACTTTGGTACTTCCACTGGCGTGTTAGCCTTTAAGACGGCCACACACTACCGGACTTTTTCCCGAACAAAACATCGGACCGAGCAGGATTTAGGGTCGAAGGGAGAAAATCCTGTAGTTAGTGGGGCCTCCGAACCAGACATCGAACAAGACTTCGGACCAGACATCAGACCGAGCGCTCTCGAGGCGGTTTTTTGAGGAAAGATCAAAGAAAGATCGGTCCGATGTCTTGTTCAGGGTCTGGTTCGGGGTTCGGTAGTGTGTGGTAGCTCCATACGCTGCTCCGAGCGCCGTCACGAGCCCCGCCGCTAGCGATACGACGACGGTGAGGGTTGCGGTCTTGACTGTTGTCATTTTAGTTTCCAGTTCACTAGTTTATGTAAAGTAGTCTGCACGATGGAGTGGTCTGAGGAAAAAACTTTGATGTTTATTTCTGAGTACAACAACAGGCCAGTTTTGCCGAGTACAACAACAGGACTTGACCCATCCTTCACTACCACAAAGTGAAGAGGAATGGCGCTTGGAGATAAGTGGGTGAAATCATGGGGAGGTGGGTGACATGGGTGAAGTGTTTGAAATCAACAGACAAGTACACTGCCGACTTGCACAACGGCAACTAAAGTCGTCCCCACCGTTTTTACCTCGCTCGGTGGTTTTCGCGCTCAATCTTTCCGATCCGATGTCTTTTTCGGGGTCTTGATCGGGAAGAAGTTCAGAGTTAATTTAGCTACCTTCGTGCCTTGCTCCCTGCTCGATCCGATGTATTATTCGGGCAAAGGTCCGGTAGTGTGTGGCCGCCTTTAAATTACGGTTTGGGTATAAACTATTGCGGGTTTCCTTGGCCGATAAACAACGTTTAGGCCTACTTGTCGTTTTCGGTTTAAAAGTTACGGCGACCATGAATTGCGGTCGAATTGCAATTTTTTATCCGAAAAAACCGGTCAAATTGCTGATTTTGGTCCATGAATTCAAGACAGTCTTCTTTTTAGGCCGATAACACACATATTGGTCAATAAACCGCGTTCGGCTATTCTTTACGGCCGATCAAATTATTATTGATATGGAGTTTTTATCAAATTTCCTGGGGAGAACTCCCGGACCCCCCACCCCTGAGGGGTATTCTATACACCCCCTCCCCAAAAAAACCCCGGGCATTTCCCCCCACCCAATGTGACTCCCTGGATCCGCCCCTGATCGTGCCTGAATTTTACTTTGCAACAGTAAGTAACAAATTCTTCTTTAGCTTTAACAACAAACGGATTCTAAATTACAACAATAGCGAAAATTTACATATAACAAAGGTTAGGATGTTCGTGTTTGGAGTAAAATATCCCACAATTGTATATTTATGGAAAAATTGTTATGGCATAGTTCGGGGACACCCTGTACATTTATTTAATACAGTATTTTAAGAAATTAATAAGATCAATGTATTATGATTAAATATATTTGTTAAATTGTAATTCTTAAAATTAAAAAACATTTTAATTTATAATTAACGTTTATATAATAATAATAATAATGTTATTTGATACAGTAAAGCTATCCTAGCTTATTTGGGCCTAGATAATTCTAACCTCTACAATTAAAATTCAATTTTTTTGATAGTTCGAATTTTATTACCGCGGTCCCTTGAGATTCGAACTATCCGAGTTCCACTGTATTTAAATTTGCTCACAACTATGCCAAAAATTTTAATGATAAAATCTGTATAGGCTACAATAAATGTACTCATCAAAATTATAAAGTGAACGCTCAAAATAAACATATATTTAAGATGAGTTGTCGGCGACACTGAAAGGCACACCAGTGGAAAATAGTAAGCAACCCAACCCTAGTCAACCAGTCGAGCCGCGGGCCGTGCACCCCGGACCGACGAAGAACGAGTAGACGGAAAGACAGTGCTGCGTGGGGGGAGGGGGAGAAATGGGGAGAACGCGCTCCTCTCTCCCCCCAGCCAGATCACACACTCACAGCACTGCCCGAGTTGTCTTCCTAGCGGCGCGCGGTGGCGACTTGTAGAACTACTGCTCCTCATCGCCAGACTAGCCTAGCGGCCAAACACACTTAATGACAAACTCCCTCACACTTTCTTCATCTGGTCCTTCACTTTTCCATTCTTCGTCTATTACTTTCTTGGTGTGATTCACGTACTTATCCCAGAGATCTGGTGTCACCGCCGTCACAGCATCGGTTAAAAGCTTTTCGACATCCTTCAGTTTAAAGGTATGGTTCCTTTCATTAACATACGATTTGATGTATGCCCATACCATTTCAATCGGGTTGTATTGACAATGGTATGGAGGAAGTCGAATCACCTTGTGTCCCATTTCAGCCGCTTTGTTGTCAATTATATAAGTAGGATGTGGTGGCTTGTGTAACTTGACTAAGTTTTAAAGTTCTGGTTTTCTCAGGTCTTCTGGATAGCAAACACCTTTCTCTTGTAACCAAGTCGCCATTTCAGATTTCCTTGAGTTTGAGGTAGGACATTTGACCTTAACTCTAGAGTGGTAGCTAGCATTATCCATTATTATGGTACTTCCTGCTGGCAATACCGGAATCATAGTGTCGAAACAAACATTTTTCAAAAACATCCGCATCCATCTCTTCGTGGTAGTCTTTTGTGCTTTTTGATTGAAAAACTAAAGGAGGTGCGGGGATCCAGCCATTTTTACCACCGCCATGACAGATTATTAGCCGCTGGCCTTTGCCAAGTGGAGTGCCTAACGTCCCCTTAACAGTATCGTCTGTCCAACCTTTCTTAAGGGACGCTAGTATTGGTAAAAAACTCCTGGATCTCGTAAAGGGTACGGGCATTGGTTTGCCATACTAACGTACAAGGGACACACAATAAGCTTCGGTTGACGTGTGAGGATCTTTGAATCTTTGGATCTCTGAATCCGTCCCTTTAACAACACATAAACCTTTCTTAACAGATGCATTTTGATTGATCCATGTCTCATCTAAGAAAAATGTTTTACTGAGGTCAATGTTACGAGCTTTGCGTAGGAATTGACATCTTTTTAAAGCTACAGACGGCTTCTCCATCAGAACCTTCCTATTGTTGAAATTTTTGTAAGCAAAGCCTAATTCATTGATTATTTTTACCAGAGAAGTCTTACCTCCACAAAAAAGTCCGGCTTCTTTCAAAGAAGCTCCTAATTTTTTTTAAGGTGGGCACTTCTTTCCGCTCATAGTAGCCAACGATGTGGCGACGTATCACTGATTTCCCATAATCGTCCAAATTTGTCACTGGCCGCTCCCGGGCTCGGAGTTTGTTTTTCTCGGCGTACTGAGGACGATTCGTCGCTTCCTCGAGAACGTATTTGCGACTGTTGAGTCTGGGTCTTCAATTACGTCTGCTTCAACATCCTCGTCGTTTTCGGGCTGATGATCGTTCAATTCGGGTGTTTTTTTCTTTCGATGTTTATCCGTTTAAACAGTGGCTATGGGTACACCACACGCCTCAGATACCCTCTCCAACACTTTTTTAACGTCTTTCAAGGGACACATATTGTCTTTTTCGAAATAAAAATACTGAATAACAGTAGCCACTATATCCTGGCCTGTGAGTGGTAAACTACTTTCGACTTGTTATCACTCATTGTCACTCACAACGATAAACAAACCAAAACGGCGCCTCACGACGCACTATCTTCGGTTAAAAAACAGAAACAAAGCGAAGACGGTTAAACACAACGGCGGACCACGTTTACAGCACAAACTATCACTGAGCTCTGCTCACAACTGACGAAAATTCTCGTCTAAAGTGAACTTTGAGGGTTGTGTCACAGAAAAATATGAATCATTTTATACAAACTATAACGTCATCAGCTTTAACCTACTTTCAGCTCTTGGATATGAAGCATTTGGGTCAAATGTGGGCTCATTTTCTTTAGAATTTTATCTAGAAATCAAATGTATTAAACGAATTTGATTTCAACTTCAAATGTAAAAAATTGGAGTACTGTGGGAATGCGCCAGTAGGTGAGTCACTGTTTGCCACCGGCCGGCCCGGCGAGCGGGTAGGGAGGGTGAGTGGAGTTCCGAGGAGGCTCCTAATAATCCCCTGGGTATCACGGCCGAACGGAAAGACTATAGATGAGGAAAAATATGGTTTGGGGATTGGAGAGTATTCAACTGGGGTTTCATCTTTAATTGAAGTTGTGATTCGAGTTTAATATTGTTATTATATGTATTAAGGGAGAAAATATTATGTGCCCCCATCCGATTTTGGCGTCCCTTTCGATCGTTACTTGTAAGGCCTACGGTTTTGCGTGAATGAAAAAACATTCTTTTAAACAGACAAAATTGTTTAGTATTTTTGGTTCAGGGACTCTTTTTTCGTATTACACTGTGTTGCTACCAGCCGTCTCTCATTCAGTTAATTAAATTATTTTAAATTTATAATTTTATCTTGATGATAAAAAAGTAAATATTGTTTAATAAATATATCTCAGGGTTCAAATATTATTTCTTTAGTTCAGCCGGCAGAATATGAGTACTCTTAATTTCAGGGCAGACCCATATTGAATTTTATCGATATATAAAGTCTTGTGGGTTCGTGTGAAGCTTGATGGGATAAATTCATGACAATAAAAGAGTATATAACAGTGAGAAATACATCCATTTATTAATAAAAAGACATCTTAAACTAACAGTTATGAAAATGTTCCATCAGTCTTTACATTCATATACTACTAGCCCTAATAACATCAGAAATGTTTCATAACTATCTTGTACCTGTAAATTTATATATAAAATAAAATGGTGTCACTGGGAATGAATTAATTTTGTTGGATTATACTGTATTAATAAAAGTTCTGGAAGAATGTTATTTAACTGTTGTTTATGTCCGTTAATTATTATGCAGTTTGATACTTTTTCTTCAAGTAAAGATAGGCTATGCCTTCTTCATAACTTAGGATAGGTTAAGCCTATTCCTAGTCTCTGATGATTTTAATAAATGTTCAAAAATAGGCTATGCCTTCTTCATAACTTAGGATAGGTTAAGCCTATTCCTAGTTGAATAAGTTCAGTTAATGTGTAGATAAGTCAGGCACAACCTAGGGTCTTTCACAACTTAGGATAGGTCAAGCCTATTCTAAGTTTTAGATAATTTTGATCAATGTTGAAAATTATATTAACTGTTAAGTAATTTGGATTACTAAGAACTCATCCTTTTTTATGCCTTTTTCCGTTAAGCCTAATCACTGCCTGCACCGTCACTTTAGGCAAAAAACTTCACTAATGGATTGCTCAACACTGCATAAATTTATACGCCATCTTTTGTACTTGGCGTCACTTCTAGTCTAACGTTTAATATGTCCTCACTGGACAATGGTTGGTAAAGAAAAGACGCCTCCTTTTCTATTTATGTGACTTGCCGAACCCTCTCCCGCCAAGCGCTCCTATTGGCTCTTGAGATCACGCCACCAGATTCTAAGCGAAGTTCCAGTTTTCTAGTTTCCTTCAAACGGAATTTTACTGATATAACGTAGCTCAAAATGGCCGGGTTCCCTTCTCATTTATTTCGAAATATTTACTCATTAAGAATCTACTTTTCTATTTCCTAACCGAATTCGATAATTTTCTCAGGCAAGCTAGGGAATTTCATATGATTTACTTCTGTGTAGGTTTAATTTCAATTGGACGTTTAGTTTCAAAAATATTCCATTTTTACTAAACAGTCAATTATTGCACAATATCTTATTTATTAAGGAATCGACTTTTTTATTTCCTGATAGAATTTAATGTTTTTTTCACACAAGTTAAAGAATTTTATATAGTTTATTCCTGTATGATTTTTATTTCAGTTGGACCCACAATTTTTAAGATATTTCATTTTTACTAACTCAAAAGTTTGTAACATTATAATCTATTATTTAAGGTGTGTTTTATTTAGCAATGAATTGGGATACCCGTTACAGTGTCTATACATGCGAGGGGAGAAAGTAAAACATAGATAATATGATAAAAGGGATAAAGTATGACAATATGATTCATATCATCGTCTGCAATCCGCTTCCGCATTATTATCACTAGTAAACAGAAATGAAACATCTTATGAGTATGATAACAGACTATGGTTTATTATTAGCATCTGTTATAATAATCATGATCCAAACGCTTCCATCCTTGAGGTGGCCACATGACGAAATGGCAATATTTCTGCCTTTTTACACACTGGGGGTATTTTCACTGTCACAAAGATCTTGAACTGAAGGTTTGCGGACAAGGAAAATGCTGTAGGGGATGATCTTCCAGGAAGTGAGGTGATGCACTCCCACCCTTAGTCGAGGGGCGCCTCGTCACCTCTAGGCTCAGTGCTTTTGGAAATCGGCGCGGCCGTCGCGCCGCGTTATACAAGTATTTTAAAACCACACACACTTTGAAAATGACATGAAACAGATTGTGATGAAGTTGGCTAAAGCCACGTTGTACCTACGCCGATTTACAGTTATGATTGTTAATGAGAAACTTCTTACTATACGGTTAACGAAAACCAATATAAAACGGATTGCACTTGGTAACGTTAAATATAATTGTTACTATTTGTATCAACTGTAAACATTAATAACTAGAAAAATCTTAATTTTGTAAAAAAATATTGTTTAAGGAAGGATTAATTTTATTCAAATTTTTTTTGTATTACAGTATATTAGGTTTAATCATTTAATCATATTGAATGATATTGATCATATTCTTGAACGGTAAAAAGCCCAGATAATGTGATTTGAAATTTGATTTAGCTATATCATCAAGAATGACGGGATGGTACGACGGGCAAATATTGTGTCTTTAGAGTAGTTTGAAGCATGGACACAGAGGACCCTTCTAGGGAATTACGTCCGTCCGATGTCCCAATAGGTAGAGAAACAGGTTGGCGACACTGTCGAATGTCTCATTGGCGGTGGTAGTTCCATCGCCGCTCGCCAGAGCGTCCTCTGTACGGGGGTGTTTTGTGAAGCCCTTTTCAGAAACAACCCTCACAAATTACTCGATTAATGAGATAAATATTGGTTTTTATGAAATCCTGCCTAGCGGGAAATTATCTTGAATAACTAATAAGGGTTTTAAAACAGAAAAACTTTCTAATTTGATCTTAACTGTTTGACATTTACGTAGTATATAATGGTCAATTTTCACTGAGTTTAACCCCAAATAAAATATGTATAACAATAACGTAAAACTTTAAAATAACTTTGTTAACCTAGTTAATTTCATGAGAAACATTTTATCTCACTGGAGGTCGCTAGGTGCTTTAATAACCTCAGAATTTGAGTAATACGGAGGTGTGTTTTTCAGGCGTTTGGCGAAGGTTTCGAGCCCTCTTAACTTATGTCTCCTCCCTGACGGGCACCGTGCTTACGAAGAGAAGCGGAAATACACGAGTGCACGAGTGCCCCCGAAGTTTTTGCGCCACCCGCTTAAAAACGCGGTTGTTTGCTCTGGCATTGTTTTAGCAGGATAATAATTAAATAGCCTGTGTTTGTAGTAGCGATAAAGTTTTGTGAGGTTAAGGAAATTAGGTTTTGAGGTCTGTAATTAGCTCTGAGTCAATATAATGCCTGGTTTGGGGATATATCTTTTTCTAACTTTGCTTGTAAAACAAACTAACAATAACAATTAAAACGTTAGTGTACTAATAATACTAACTAATTTCCCTATATATAACAAACAATTTTTAGTATTGAACTGATTATTTACTTGCTGTGCTTATCATGAAAAAATCAATTTAATGCATTCTTTTATTTTGTGATTTACCCGTTAGTCTTCCTTTGTCCAGCGATGTTAATAGTGCTGATTATGTCCTTATGTCTAATTTAGCAAATTTAGATGTAGTTAACTTGCATTACATTTAAAACAAATAATTTTCACATAATTAACTGATTATTTAATAAGGACCTGGTAGCGCCCTGGTTTTTAAATCTTATATTTGGTTTTATTACCAATAGTTAGATCAATGATAGTTTACAAATTATTTAAGTAGATAATAAATGTAATCTCACTTATTAATATAAACATGTTGGCACGGATTGGGAACTAATGGCTTAATGTGGTTGAAATATGTTTGATATTGTTAGTTAAATTTACTAACTTCCAGTGGATGCTCACTTTAATAAAATACCTGGGGGACAATCTTTGCTCGGGGGAAGGCCAGTCAGTTTGTTTAGATGACTCGGAGTAATATTTCACCACTTCCCCCTACTGATAATCAGATTTGTATAACTCATTTGCCTCTTTTCTACATTTTTAAGGTCCCTGCAGTTGTTATTTATAGCTCAATGACCCTTTGATTTCTTTTACTACTCTATATATGTAATCTTCACTCAGATATTTTAATCTCTGCTCTCAGGAAACCACATGTTAATAATCATAAACAACATGAGTATTACTTTGACAGTTCCCTGGTTGATTATGCACAGAGCTGTTACAATTCTTTTGTTTTGATTTGAAACTTCATAAGCCCAATGTTAATTTTGTTAACTTTTCATTTTAGTTTTTTACATTATTGGATTTTTTCTGGGGATGAGGCCTGCCTAGAACTTATTTTTATCCCAGAAATTGGTTATTTCGAAGATTTGAAGGAAATCGTTGGAGCCGTTATTTTTGAGATCAGTGTCGCAAGAAAGCAAACAGACAAGGAAACCTTACTCATATTATAGTATAGGATTTGAATACAAATTAAATATGTTCAACAAACTAGTTAATTTATGAAGAATGGCATATTTTTTCCTCTCCGTTAGTTGAAAAAGCTTGAAAAAATTCCCACTGAGCCCTTCGTAAAATATAATGAAATGTAAAACAGTTTTAAGACAAGCAAATAAATAATTGTGGAGCTAATTTCACAATTGGGAGATAGTGTGAATTTTCTATTCTGTTTGACTCATTTCTCATCGGCCATCTCCGAGAACGTTCGTTCGGAATTGCAGAGCGAAGTTCGGAATCATTTGTTTATCTCCGGCTATTCGTAAGCGCGGTGCCCGTCAGGGCCGAGACATAAGTACTGGATGACTCCAGATGATTACCCTGAAATTAACTAGTATATACCCGAAATAATGCCAGTTTTAGTAATCTTAGTGCTTAGTCAGGGCCGGATTTAGGAGCCGTGGGCGCCTAGGCTTTACCAGTGGTGCGGGCCCATGTTGTCCTTGTGTCCAGATCCAAGTTGGTGACATTTTATTTCTTGCTTGTATTAGGCTTTTGAATGGGGTTCTGCGGGCCCTTAGGCGTGCGTCTAAATAGCCTATGCTTAGTTTTGGCTCTACACTTAGTTTTAACAAAGGCCAATTGGTGTTACTGGAGACGGACACTCTTCAACAATGAATAACTAGATTTCCTAAGTTCAAAAGTTAGTACACTGGTCAGGGGATGACATGATGACAAACCAATAACGGCTGTTTGCGTGAATATTTTGCCACACCCTGCGTGAGCAGCTAAATAAAATGCATTTGAACCAATGTCCTTAAGCAGAACTTCATGGATAACCTCTCTTTCTCTCTCCCCCTCTCACCCTCCATCACCCTCTCTTCCCTCACATCTAGGTTTATTTTTTAATGAAGAGTTAAAACGGATAAGAGAAGGGTATTACCATTCCAATAGGCAGTAGTATTTTTAAGGGGTGCAGAGTATGTCCGATCCGGCGAGCCAGGCTCGGGGGAAATTTTGGGCCAACAAACAAAATAAATTTATGTCGCAAATTAATTTAAGGTAAAATTAAAATATTTTTATTAGATAACACAACGACGGCAATGCATAAGCGATTTACAACAAAGTACAAGTATAATTATAACCGTGTTTGTTTGTTTACCTCAAAATTCAGTCGAGCGATCCTATATTTTTGTCTCATTCTTAATGGCTGGTCTATTGAATGGTTGGTCTTTGAATGGCTGGTCTATTGTTTGGTATCCGGTCGCGGGTGCGGTAATTTATTCAAGAGTTCCTACCGTACTACAAAATACTAAAACCTAAACTAGCTGTCGTACAAAGACAAATGATGGCTCATTTTTTCGTCTATCACAAATTCAATAAAATGTCAGTCAAATTTGTGTGACATTCCCTTCAAGAGATATGAAAAATACAATCACAGTTTATCAATTTTCTCGACTATTAAAAGTTTTCTATGATGATTTCCTCCTTTCCCGACATTTTATTAACTTCGATTGATGTTTGTGTGATCATTCTAATTACATTCCCCCATTCCTCAAGAAATTGTATGGTATATAAACATGCAATTCAACTTCAATATTTTTGAATTATCTTTTTTGTAAGTTTATTTTACTGCATTTTATTTATAACATCATTTTATTACAATGTTAGAGGTAATTTTATCAAGTATATAAGTGCCAAAATTGTTCCATAGAATTTAATATTAATAAATTAAAAACATTTAATTAAACTTAGATTTTTTATTGTTTCATATTTGTAAGTTTATTTTATTAGTAACACAATTTTATCACAATGTTAGAGCTAAGTTTATAGCCTAAGTGACAAAATGTTTTTGTGGAATTTAACCTTAATAAATTAAAATAAAAACATGTACTTGATTATTATTGATTTACGTTATGAAAATCTGGTAAAGATATATTTGAAGGGAATTTTTTGGTTCGTTATTGTAGGATTGGGGTAAATTTCAAGAGTCTAAAACATTTTCTGCACCACTGGTATTTTTGTATTTACGTTCCTCCTGAAACACATGTTCTTGCTGTTGCATTTGTTTTTATGTCAGCCGTTAAATATACATTTCAATTGATTACTGTTCTTCCATAAGATTAACATTGAAACTTTGAAGGGCTGTGGGACGTAGCCCTGAGGGCCGATGTAAATTCTAAGGGGTTTCTGCATATCTATACGACAAGACCTTTTTAACGGTATGCATGAATTTCTCCTTCTAGGCACACAAGCTGAGAAAAAACAAAAAAAGGAGAGAAAATTTTGTGCTTGCCTATTAATATAATGATATAAGGCGGTGAGTATCAAATTAAAAGTAGTACATATATTAAAAGTATCAGTTACAAAGGGTATCACCTTGCAGAACAATAGGAGTACTATATAGAGATTGAGTAAGAACAGAGATTTAAAAATAATTTAGTAATGAATGGTTAAGCAAAAACACGGTGTTAGCAATAACCGTTCTTGGTGAAATCTGGTTTTGAATTTTTTGTTTGAAAAGAGGTTGGAGCCTCTTTTTGCCTTACAACCCGTCCACATAGAATATGCATCTGAGCGAGGACGTTTCCAGCAAAGCAAGAAGGGAGCCGCTACAGTAAGAGTTGTACAGTACTGATAAGATAGACCTGAACTAACATAAAACTTGGCGTTAATGCGGGTTTAAAAGGTTCCTGTTTTAAAATAAATATTCCTTTTTAGTATGATTGAAATATAAGAAAAATTGTTAAAATATTAAATTTGTATGTTAAACAAATTTCAAACTCGTGTCTGTAATTTTTTAATATGGTGGAAAAAGCTCAATATAGAAAACATTGAGTGTTTTATTTTGGTCTTAATACACATATTCCATAAAGCTAATGAACAATTAATATTTTTCATTAAAGGTTTTACAACAAATTACACCACTGGTTTGATACTATACAAGTTTACTGGTAAAAAACAAAACAATATTTACATTTTAAACTAACAGGTACTCAAACAACACACAGGGCTCAATCGCAATCTATGAAGAACAGACTTATATGAGACTTGTAATATAGGGGTAGTTTGTAAAAGGTGCATATGTAATCTTTGGCTTTGGAGATTTTTGCTCACTGAGACAAAACTGACACGGAATCCTTCATAGCATGGTAGATTATATTCTTGATTTGAAGTTTGTCTTCGTGGTTGGAGTGAAATTCCGAAAGTTTCCTGAACTCTTGAGTCAGATGTAAGCAGTGAGATACATTCTCTGGAGAGACAAAATCTTCAGCAACTTTAATACAATTGAGCAAATTCCGCACCTAGAAAGAAGTTAAAAAATTAGCAAAGGTTTTGCACTTCTCTCCATTCCCTCAAAAAATTCACTCTACATCTTCTTAAAAAATTACTGAACAAGGGCATCAAACGTTTGGATACCCCCTCTAAAATTTTCAACTGGTAGTAATAGGGGAAAACTTAGAACACCTGTATAGTATAGAACAGCCCAAGCTGCCAACTTAAAAAAAATAAAAAGCCTCGTTTAGCGATACCTCATTTTTAAGGTCTTTATAAAAGAAGAGCAGAGAAAACTATAAGCTTTCATCTCCAGCCAGTACACAACGGTGTACAATTGAAACTTTCATCGAATGATGGGCACTTAGAGAAACTACATACAAATAGACATTTTAAAGATACATATAATTTTGTCAAGACCTTTGATTTAGATGTTATTCTATTGTGGTTAAATAAAAAAAAAAAACCAAAATGACTCTATATTGGGAATGGGGGAAAAGTTTTTCAAATTCTCCCTACAAATGTAAAGCTTAGTATAAAAAATTGCTTTAAAAAGTCCTAAGCATGCTTAACAATACAAACAAGTCAATGCCTACTTGTAAGTAGTTTCTCCTAATTGCTCATTATTCAATGACAATTTCAGTTGGGTGCCATTTTGTATTGGCTTAAATAAAAACCTCTGGTTTTTACTTTTATTCTTTTCTAAAGACCTTAAAATAATTCAGTATCAACCGAGTACAAAAAATCAAGGAGAATAAGTAAAATTGAATGCTGTATATCACTTATTTATGAATGTTTTTTAATGAAGATTGGTAATATTGGTAATGTTTTTGGCTTTTTGTGGTAATGACACACATTAATATGTATAGGAAATTTTCTGAGTATGCAGGTTTGCTGTGACAGGGGTATTTTTAAATATTGATAGCAAAGTCTACTTGGAGTGGCCCGCAGCGAACATATTTAGAGGGAGACTACGTACGTACTACTAAATAGCTACCAAATTTAGAATAGAAAACATATTAAAATAAAATGTCCCTGCCGCAGCAAATCTGCATATTTAGCTAATTTAAAACACAACCATCCCACATACTTTACTCAGGGCAGGATTTAGGAGTATGCCACCTGTAGGCTAAATCCATTTGCCCCCCCCCCCTTTAGAGGCTCACAGTTAATGGACACTCATATGTTTATTAGGGGTGTGAAAGTACTCAAAACTTCGAGTTTTCGTCCGAGTATTTTAATACTCGAACTCGACTCGAAATTTTGAAAAGTACTCGAAAGTTTGAGCGAGTATTTCCCGCCGATTTCCAGACGATCGCTAACGATTGCGACCGGCCAAAACGCGTAGTAACGGCCGCAAAAGGCGATAGCATCACGTAAAATCGGCCGAAAATGACGATCGCTAACGATTGAGACCGGTCAAAACGCGTAGGAACGGCCGCAAAAGGCGATTGCATCACGTAAAATCGGCCGAAATGACGATCGGACCGCGTAATTTCGGCCGTTATTTCGGTTAATGTCTTGCTTCCAAACTTTAGGGAGCAAGAATTTTCTAAAGCATGGCCGAAACCCAAAATTAAATCTTGTTTGTGTGCTAACCCAAGTAGCAGAACAATATTGTTAAAATATTGAAATAATGTTGAGCAATATTGCTGACAATATTGTCAAAGTAATATTGTTACGATATTGAAACAATATTTTCTCAATATTTATAAATATTTCTTGATCAATATTGTTTGGTAACATAGAACAATGTTAGAAAAATATTTTCAATATTACGACAATATTAATTTGAAATGTAGAAATGCTAAGGTTTAAAAATATTGAGAAAATGTTTTCAGACATTTTCACCTTGAAAAATACGGTATTACAATAACATTTTAATCGTTAAAGTAATTACAATTTTGGAAGTGTGAGGTGTTAAACTGAGGAGAAAATACAACAATTTCACGCGTGTGTTTCAGTTTACACGCGCTGAAACAAGCCAATTAATACTGTACCAATTATTCCGATCTTCCAATATATTAGCACGGCAGACCGGCAGAATGCGCGCGCAAGCTTTAAGCTTCCGCCTACGGCCGCACGCAGCGCTTTTGCTACATTATTATTGCGTTGTTCCTTGTTTGCGTTTCCCGGCACGGACGTCTCTGCTATTGTGCTGTTAAACATTTTCATTATCTTTTTATTTCGTTATCGAGCCGTGTTTGTTAATTAATTAATTATTTATTTCGTTAGTAGTCGTAGGGCTAAGTTATTTGTTTGAACGAGTATCAACTTGAGTACTCAACTGGATAACTAGGTAAGTGAATCATGGAGAAATGTTAGAGTATTTAACCTATATATGCCATTGACCCAATGTTATTGATAAAAGTAACACGTTGTAAATTAAGTTATTGGTCACTTGGTTTTATACGTTAGTTTAGTGTCTAATTGAAGACTATCAATCCCATCCCCTTGGTAAACCTATGGAGTTAAAGGTTAACTTATCCTTAATAATTAACCTAATTGTAGGCTGCAGGTAATCATGTCCTAGAAAGTTAGGAGATCGTGAGCGAGAGTGAGACTTTGCTTAAACCAATATTCGGTTGCTTTGAAGGTTTGTTTTAAGCTACATTCTACAGATTCACAAAGCATAGGCCTAGTAGAAATAATTAAATTGATAAATATGCTCAATATAGGCCTAGGTAGATTGTTTAGGCTGTGATGTCTAGTATAAGATGTGGATGTGGTTTAGTTTGGCCAGTAAAAAGGTAAATCATTCATTTGGTTGAAATACATGACCCCTCTTATTTTTAAGTGTAACAACTAACATACAGATTATTATATTATTTTGCAATCGATAACAAAATTGACCTAATGATATACCGTAGGTACCGAATAATTTCATTCGGTTATTTATATCATTCTGCTTATGAAAGTCTATCCGAAACATCAAACTTAGGCCTACATTCATGGTGGAAGGAAAAATATGTGCTACTCCAGTGCCTAAAACAGGACAATCCTGCGCATTTACGTCACGCGGGATGCAAGCTCCACTTCGCTGACGTACAATTTTTTTTACATTAAGCTGACAGTCCACCTGATGTGCATCCCGAATTACATCACAAACCTGCGCAATAGCACACCTATTTTTACCTTCCACCATAGCCTACATTAATATTGATAGGCTACCGGTATTTAGAATTTTATCGGTATTTTGAGGTTTTGATATCCTATATTGTGGGTCAAACATAAAGTTGTATAAAAGTTAGGCGTTGGCTACTAAAGCAGAATTCAAGTAGGCGCGGGTGCCAGTTCTGAGTGTATTAAGGTCGTTGTTGATTGATGTGATAACATACAGCATTTTTAGTAGACATATATAAGTAAAGATTTTATTCTAACTTACTATCAAAGTTTGTATTCTGAACTGACTTTTGTCATTTAATTTTTTTTGTTTAGTAAGACACTAAATATTTTTTACTTAGACTTAAGTAGCCTATACGAACCAGTACTAGTCCGCCACGTTAGTTCTGATAAACCAGGCATTACTGTATTATGCCCATTAACTTGCTTGGTAATATGTAAATTGTCTTTTAATTCTAGTGTTAAATTTTAAATTTACTTAATAATTACCGGTATGGTAAATAAAACTTAACCTAACCTTATCAGTGTTCTGAAAACAACTGGCACTCCTGTAGCCTACACCAATTGACTCTAAATGAAAATAAACACGCGAATATCACCTGTCTTTTTAAATTTGTCATTGCTACTGTGACCAAAAACGGGATGTTTGGATGTTTGGACAGTTTATATGTGATAGTAAAGTTCATAATTTGAAGAATGTAATTTTAAACACAGAACTATGTAGCTATTTGTGTGCTATAATAATGCCCCTTTTTAAAGTCCGATGTGATTGGTCAAATCTGCAATACAATTTAATTTTGGTACCTCTATTACAAAAATCAGATAAATGGTTGTCGATTTAGACAATAAACTCAGTCACTTCAAGGTATATAGTTTATGAATAAATATTTTTAGTTTAGTTTCAAGGTGTCTGTAATGTTTCAGCCGCCACGAGAAAATGTTGGGTCGATGCGGAGCTTAGCAAAATATATGTTTCGGCTCCAACCTGGTTGGCACAGTCGCAGGCGAAGTTGGATAAAACGTAAGAATTAAATTAAATTTTATCATCGTTGAGTTCATAGTTACAGTCTTTTGAACAGAGTAGCCTACCCATCATTTAAAATTTATTGATCAGCAACATATTAAAGCGTTAAAGCAAATAAAGAGTATAATAATATAGATTGGTATCAAATGAAAACTACAGTAAAAAGTTAAATGTCTGCAATAAAACGTATTTTATTTAATTTTGTCGTTGGCTTTCTTTTAGGAGATTAAAGGAATTGAGTTTCTACTTTTAAATAAGTAAGGAAATATTTAATACCAGTGAAACAAAATTATCAATGAAACAAAAGTGAAAGTTCTTAAACGTTCTTAATTTCCTCACTTTTAAACTGTTGTTGTTTCAGCAGTGCCCAATGTCTGCTACATTTTAGCCTAATATTTTAAATAATTTTTGTTACAACTAAACAGGATAAATAAAATACGTCTTACAACACTAAAGTATATTTACACTTATACTGTACTTACATGCAAGACGGTAAAATATACACAAAAGATGCTACAAGGCAATCGATTTCAACCAATACCTAATCCTTTTGGGGCGTAAAGAGTCTGCAGAATTCCCACCATTTTGGATTTTAGTCCTATGAGACCAATGTTTAAATCGCTAACAGTCAAACACTTGGTGCCTTTTGTCCTAAAATTTCTAGCTTCATGTGTATTTTAAAAGAAGACAACAATAACTAGGCTTTTGTGTGGTTGGATACTGTTCATATTTGTTTTAATTTGAATAAAAAATAATACTTGATAAATAAGAACAATTTTCGTGAATGATAATAGACTTCTGGACAGTTGAACGTCACAGATCCCTAAGATTATTACTATAAAAGTATACACAGGTTTCAAATTAATCCGATTAAAGAAACTAGTACTACTCTTGTTTAAAAATAGACATTTTTAAGGAATTTAACATTTTGGTCTTATAGGACTAAAATACAAATTGGCGGGAGGTACTGCAGACTCTTTTAACACCTTGTGGACTGGGCTTGAATAGGGACCAACAAGTGGTAACTTATTAATTATTTTTCAGTACTCCAATAGAAAATGAAATACTGTTCTTAATGTATGAAATAACACCATCAAGAAAACTAACGGGTTGTCTTCGCGTAGCACCTGGCTTTGCGACGGACTTTCCCCTCGCCATAAGGATGATTGCCAAAATTTATCTGCTAATACTTTGATAGCCTATTAATTTGAATTATCAGAGACCTTGCTAAATTAAACGATTATAACATTTATTTCTAATAACGAGTTTGCACGCAGCACGCTGACGTGAGGGAAGTGAATTTCCACATAAAAACTTTTAAAATTCAAAATCAGTGTAAAAACATACATTTGTCCAATTTTTATCGAAATCTGAAAACTTTGATTTTTTGGCTGTTCTGATATTTCTGGTTTCATTTACTTGCAAAGCTGGTAATACAATTTTGCGCTTTATAAGGTTAGGAGAAGGTCCAGACAGGCTTGAAAGTAAGCGTGAGGTTGCTGGGGGTAAAAAATGTACTCTAACAAAGTAATAACAGGCTTTTCTAGTGTAAAACCTCCATAAGACAACGTACTGTGTTTAGCCGATACACATTTTCTTTAATAACTCGGTAAATATTTATGCTAGAATGACGAGAGAGGGTTTAAAACTTTCGCCTTTCTAATTCCCATCTTTTTACATGCATAAATTTTACATCTGGGGCTTTTCTGACCCTTTTTGGGCCCAAAAACTCGAAATTTGAAAGATTAATCCCCAAAAAATGGGTTTAGAGTTTTTCGATTGTTTTGCCCAACGAACTTGTCCAACAGATTATAGAAAGAAACGTCCCTACCAAATTTGAAGTAAATCGGACAAAAAATGTGACCGCTAGAGTGCATACACATATATATATATATATATGTATATATATATATGTATATATATATATATACACACATATATATATATATATATACAATTTTGAACGACCCCCCAAAACGTGTTCAGGGGGTCACGTTAGGAACTTCTATGGTGGTCCCGGGCTTAAGTTTCACCGTGCGGGTCATGCTAATAGTTCACTTTCCAAAGGAAATTCACTAATAATATGTGAATGATCCAAACTTGAGCTATCCGATGCGAATTAAAATTGTACCAACCACACACCTCAAGAAGTATAAATATAGTTGTAAATATATAAAAAATACCTGAGTATTTGCCGTCATATCCTTAACTCTTGTACTTACCTATAATTTAAAAAATAAAATTATAACATAAAAGTAAATTAAAATATGATTCAATATGTGTCAAATTACATAGGTATATATATATATTTTTTTTTTTCAGGAAAGGAAAGACAGCTCTTCGAGAAGCAACTGCTGGAGGAGCTACAGTAGATTAAAAGGACTGCTTAGACCAGTGCATTTTATTTGATTTTATTAGTGGACAAAGACATTAAACTATAGAATAAAAAATATCATTTCTAATTTTGGTTTCTCTTTTCTTTACCTACCTAAATTGCACAGAGACAATATGTGGACAAGTCTACTGTACTTATGATTATTAACTGATTAAAAGTACAGTGCCTTTAATTTGTTAATTAACTTATTTTATACATTATTTTTTCCTTGAACATTGAAATTGGTTGAAAACTATGGGAGGAGTTCTACTCACAAAATAACCTCCTAAGGCATTTTGATTTGATATGCTTTTAACAGTTCCAACAGAGTAACCAAAAGCCTTTGACAAAGGTTAACAGCACTTTTTTAAATATATTTTGAAATGTTGTAATATCACTAATTATTTATTTAAATTTAAATGTTTTTGTTAATAGGAAAATTGTTTGTTTTAACAATATTTTTTAAATATTTTCCAAATATTGCTGGAGGTTTAAACCATGGTTGTACAATATTGTTTCAATGTTGAGATAGTGCTGAACAATATTATATTTTTCTTTTCTCAGTATTGTTCAATATTGTCATTTAATATTTTACCAATGTTGAACAATATTGCCACAATATTGTCAAGAAAATGTATTTTGTTTCATAAAAATGTTTTTAAAATATTTTGAAAATATTTAAAATTATTGAGACAATATTATGACAAGATTGGGAAAATATTGTTGACAATATTAAGACAATATTGTTTTGCTACTTGGGAACCCCACCAGACAAGTGTTAGGTGTTGTTGTTTAGTGTATGTATCGGTATATGTACGTGTGTGTGAATCATTGTTCAATTCTTGCGGTTTGTGCGGTATGGACGGGCAGGTTCCTCAATTTGGGACCTCATCAGACTGATAGACATTTTGGTCCAGGAGTCTTAGGAGGTTAATTTTTGTGTAGTATCTATTGTCAAATTTTTCATTGTAGGGTAGGTCATATACTGGTTGAGAGCAGGGATGGCTTCGATTGTCCCTGAATATTTGAGGAAGCCGGGGTTAGTGTACGAGGTGCGGTCCCGAGGGGAGGTTCCTGGAGCCAATGTGCGCACCTTGAGAGTGCAGTTTAGGAAAATCATGAGTGCCCCACAGTCTTGGCATGAGTCGCTGGATCTGAGCGAGAAACTTGATGATTGCAAGGAAAGAGTCGAAGAACTGAGTGGTGGATTAACAGTTGGAGTGCATTGCCTACGGGCTCAGCCAAATTCTCCTTACTCACCCAATTGTCACATTGGCAAAACCGACTGAAATTGTTAGCTAGTAACCCGGAGCTCCAAGAAGGTGACAAGGTTTGCGTGGAGGCCAGGATTCAAGAGCTTCAAGGAATCGTTGAGACCATACTAGTAGGCAGGTCCGTCAAGGGGACCGTTAAGATGTTTGAGGGTGCAGAGAGTGTGCTGAATCTTGAGTCAACTCTGAGCACTTCTCCTTCAGGGGTTTTGAAGGAAGCACAGGAAAAACCGAAGATGTGGCTTCAGGTGCCACCCCTCAGGATCAGCCGAGCCCGAGTTCACTGCTACGGTTGCCTGCATTTGAGCTTGTTTCTCCCTCCCGCGACCACCCAGTGGCCGCAGCTGCATCAGAAACTCGCGCTCCTGGCCAGATGGCGCCCCGGCTCAACAGTGACCCATCTCTTTCACACTCGTTTGACAGACTTCCACATACTCTCGCTTCTGTTCTGAGTGGCTTTCGGCCGGTTGATGGGCTGGATGTTGACGCCCTGCTCAGTTTTCTTGAAACTGTGTTGCGCATGCGGGAGTTTCGTGGCATGTCTGATTCTACCTTGATGGAGCTGGTTGCTCCATACTTTGTGAAGCCTTTGGGAGATAGAGTTTTGGATTGTTTACGTCGTGGGGTGAGTTTTGACGACTTTCACAAGGAAGTTTTGGAGCTTTTCTTGCCCAGGCGTGACATGGAAAAATTGAAAGTGGAAAGAGTGTTCCGTCCCTAACATCCTAATGAAGCTCTCAGCCAGTATGTGGGGGACATTCGCACGGTGGAGGGGGTCTTGCGACTTGGGATCAGTGAGCTGGATTTCATTGACATTGTGCTGCAGGGCCTGAAGCCGGAGGAACGCTCCAGGTTGGTTTTTGCTCCGAGACCGTCATCTTTTGCGGACCTGGACAGACTCTCCATCCTTTCAAGGAGCGTCCAGGACGCAGAAATTCAGAGGAGGCAAGTTGCTGGGTATCTTCCCCGGGCTGTCCTCCGTCCTGTTGTAGCACTCGTAGGACAGAGACCTGAACCGCCGCAGTGGCAGAGGCACCCAGTTGTTTGTTTTGGTTGTGGGCAACCAGGCCACATCCGGCCTGGCACTCGTGGCTCTTACACATTTTTAAGATGAGACGATCACTCTACATGTAATCCTTATTCAAGCTTCATTTATGTCATGGAGTTCGTGAGGATTCATCAGAGTAACAAAAATCGGGAGGGTCGACAGAGTAAAGAAATGTTGTAATTTAATCATAAATAAATAACAATGATTGTAATAATAAGTATATAACAGAGTATAATATAAATTTGTATATTTTTAAAGGCTTTAGTAAAATTACCCCTTTTTACTCTCGAAGTTCAAAATTATCACTGACAAGGGTAATTTCCCTCGAATTGGCATTGCTGACTACGCAACATGTAAATGGAATGCCTGACTTACTGATGCGACAGTTGTATAGTTACAGTAGCTGTCTTCTGTCACTTATTTACACTGACTAATACAAATCAATAGGCAACTGACATGCAGTAAAGAAGACGTATAAACGGTCTTACACTAGTGCCAATCAGCAGTCAGTTGACAGTGAAAAAAACACCAGCAACTTAACAAATGTCGCCCGATTTCCTTTGCACCGTGGAAACCAGAACCAGGTCTAAATCATCCGAACAGCTGCAATCAGCAAGTAGGCAGACGACGCTATATTCACCGTATTAACAACGTAATAAATAATTCTGCTTACATTTCCCTATCTGAAAACAAATGTGATATTTTATGATAAGATAGTATTTTAATGTTTTTCACGTTTGATATATTTTTAAGGTTTGATATCGAAATTCACGGCTTATCCCAGGTTTTTTCACGGTATACGAAATTCACGGCTTATTCAAGGTTTCACAGTTTTCATGGTTGGGTGGGGACCCTGTAATAGTAAGGGCAGTAAAGTAAGTAATGTTCCTAGTAAAGTTCTGGTAAGTCGACCAAAGTTAAAGTCTGTTCCCAACTGTGTTTCTAGCGCCTCCCCTTCTGGGAGTGCGGTTGCTGTTTCTGAGCCTCTGCTGCGAGGGATGACGGGCCTTGCATCCATGGGTGTGAAGGCGGCGCGCTCAACCTATCCACGACTTAACATCTTGGTAGGTGACATGGTTCAGAAGGCCCTTGTGGATTCTGGGTCAGCCCGTTGTCTCATCTCCTTGTCCCTTTTTGAAAAATTAGAAGCTTCTGGGCTGATCAAGCAGGTTGAGCGAAGTACCCCTATCTGCTGGACTGCGTCTCATTCCCTACTTCCCATCATCTATGAAGCCCGCTTTAAATTCAAAATTGAACATTTTTCTTGGGTTTTGAGCTTCTGGGTAGGTAGGGACCTTTGTTTTCCTTTCATTGTGGGAGCAGATTTCACTAAGCACACTGGCCTGATTTTGGACTTAGGTAGAGGCCAGTTTTTTTCCGATTTGCGAGGCGGGTGTTGATTCCCTTTGCTGATGAAATTAATGGTGGAGCCACTGTGGTGGAGCCTGAGTCACCCAGCGAGCCGAAGATCGATCTGTTAGGGCATCTGACTCCTGGTGAGGCTGAAGCGATTAGAGCACTGTGCATTCGTTTCCCTGAGGTGCTGACGCCAAAGCTGGGAGTCACCAATCTGTTAGAATATGAAATTCGCCTGACTGACCCCCGCCCCATACTTTCTCATCCATATAAATTAGCTCCACCCAAGATGGAAACACTTCGAAGCATCATTAATGAACTTTTGAAAAATGGGGTAATTGAGCCTTCCTGCTCGAGTTACGCAAGTCCAGTATTCCTCGTCCCTAAGCCCAATGCAAGAGTCGGATGGTCCTGGATTATCGCAAGTTGAATGCGCAAATTGAAATCGACTCTGTGCCTCTCCCCGTTTTGCATTCGGCGTTCGATTGGTTTGGTAAGGCCAAGTATTTTTCTGTTTTCAATCTAAATCAGACTTATCATCAGATTCCTTTGAAACCTGAGTCTCGACCTCTCACTGCTTTCTGCGTTCCGTGGAATTTGTACCAATTCACACGAGTTCCGATGGGTCTAGCTTTGGGGGTCCAGACTCTTACCAGACTCCTTGATTCCATCTTTCATGACGTTAAATTCAAATTTATTTTCAATTACCTCAACGATATTCTGGTGTACAGTGAGAGTTTCGAAGACCATCTGTTTCATCTGGAGGAAGTAACGAGTAGATTGCGTAGGGCTGGCCTTACCGTAAATCCCGACAAAGTTAGGTTTGCTCAGGCTGAGATTTCCTTCCTTGGTCATCTTGTGTCCTCTCGGGGCGACTGCATCGATCCCCCCAACTTGGAGGAAGGAACTTGGTTCGAACCCAGGCCATCAGGGAGTTTCCTCCTCCCAAGGATGCCAAGGGTATTGCCAGATTCATTGGCATGGTAGGTTGCTACTGTCGCTGAGTTGGCGGCCCCTCTCAATGAACTTCGCAAGAAGGGAGCCAAGTTTGAGTGGGGTGAAGCGCAGCAGACGTCCTTCGATCTTCTGAAGGAGGCCATCATGCAGCCTCCAGTGCTGGCTATGCCGGATTTCAATCAAAAGTTCGTCCTGCAAACAGATGCTTCCTCCATCGCGATTGCGGCTGTGTTGTCACAAGAGCTGGATGGTGTTAGACAGCCAATTGCGTACACCTCACGAACTTTGAATCACTGCCAAAAGAAAAGCTCTTCCGTTTATGAACTTGAGTATTTTGCTGTCATGTTTGGAATTAATAAATTTAGGCGATTTTTAGAACACAAAGAATTTTTGATGGAAACCGACAACCATGCCCCTTGTGGCTTCTCGCCCATCCCCACCAGCTTGCGAAAATCGGTCGTTGGGTTGTCCAGATATCCTCCCTCAAATTTTAAGTACAGCATGTCCGAGACACACAAAATGTGATTGCTGACACCTTATCTAGGATGTACCATTCACCCGACGACCATCCTTCTGATCCGGAGCAGACGGGGTGTGCCGTGCTCCTGGGGTTTCCCCTTTCGGATTTCATTCCACATCAGTTGAAAGATCCCGAGCTGGCTAAGATCATTGGTGAGCTTCAAAGTGGGGGAGCCCACTCCCCTTATTTTCTGACCCAGGGTGCCCTTTGCTGCCGAGCTCGGCAGCGAGCCACCCCCTGGTGCAGCTAATGTCAAGGCAACTTGGCAAGCGGCCAGGAGGAATCTAATCAGAGCTAGGGAATTGGTCCGGAGGAAGCACAATCGAGGTGGGCTAGACAACCCTTTCCAGGTGGGGGACTTGGTGTTTTGCAAGGCTCATCCAGCCAGTTCGGCTGTTGACCAGAGAGCCGCAAAGTTGTGTCATCGGTGGTCTGGTCCCCACCGCAACTTGAAGTTCCTGACTCCTGTTACGGTGTGGCTGGGAGACCCGCGTACTGGAGAAGTTTTCCGGAGGGCACACATCTCACACCTGAAGCCTTTCCGGGGATCTCTCCCATAGGTCACTCTTCGTTTCTCATGTGTCTGGGTGGGAAGTGCACTGGGCCAGAGAGCTTGATCACCTCTTCTGCCCCCTGTGTGCTGCTGATGTTTTTCCCTTAGTAAAATTCTCCAGCTCTGGCCAGAGCACACCCTGGAAGTGAGTATTCCCTCCAGTTTGGAAGTCACTCGGCGTTCCCCACTCCAGACATATAAGTCGTTCTGCTGGTGTCGCGTTTTCAGGAATGGGGAGAGGCTTTGTTTTGTCTCTTTGGAGAGGAGTGTCCTCTTTTGGGGAGGGGAGGTTGAGCCGTGACTATGTACGCCGTACAAATGTCACGTCTCTTTGTATTTTGTTATAGTGCTAGTTTGTTGTGGCGAGGGTCTGGCGCCCCGAAATTATCGGCTTCCGTGCAATGTGCAGAGTCCTTGCATCTGTGGGCATGAGCCCCATGGGCGTCTTTTCCCGTGCAATGTGCTTTCTGTCGGCATAGAATGTGTGACTGTCAAACCGAAAGCCTACTGTATTGTGTATGTTGAAGTTTTGTACATGTGAAATGTTCAAATTGTTCTTCTTTGTGTTTTGTGTCTACGTTATGGCTTTCTAAGTACGCCGCTCTAGTCTGATGGGGTCCCAGAGGAGAGTGACCGGCTGAGCTGGGGCTTCGGCGGAGAGGGGCCTACTGGGGGATCCTACCCCACTACGTCGCCTGCCACATGGGATCTGGGCTCCCTCTCCTGCCGCCTCATCGCCCTCCGCCAGTCGCTACATGTTTGAACCGCCCTGAAATGTCTGCCGCAAGTGTTGAATGTTATATTTATTTATTTTTTTATTGATTGAAAGGACTGTTGAATTTGAAAATTTGATTTCTGTTATTTAGTTTTAAGTCACAGTCGATAATTCAGCCCCTAAAAATTCAAAATAATTGTTAAAATAATTATTACATAATTAAATTATTAAATAATTGTTTAATTGTTATTGTATGTACATATTGTATTTCTTGTCTTGTTATTTATTTATCCACGAACTCGGGAAAGTTATATTGAAGCAGGAGGACCATTGCTAGTCTTAATTTTTTACTTTCTCCTTCTATACATAGTATATGGAGAAAGTATTGTTTTCGTAAAAATTTTCGAATTTGAGTTGTTAGTGGAAATATTCGTTTTGGTGCTCCCTGAACCTAAAAAAGTGGTTTTTACGTGATGTCTGTCTGTGTGTGTGTGTGTGTCCGTGTGTGTGTGTGTGTGTGTGTGTGTGTGTGTGTGTGTGTGTGTGTGTGTGTGTGTGTGTGTGTGTGTGTGTGTGTGTGTGTGTCTGTGTGGATGTGTACAGAGCTAGAGCCTTAACCAATGGGCCGATTTTTATGAAATTTGTTATGTAGGTACTAATCCACGATATCTCCAGGCGTTTTTTCATTTTTTGGAATTTTTGATTTTTAAGGGTAATTATCCCCCAAAAACCGCCAAAAAACATGAAAAATCCAAATTTCTGAAAAACGGCTCTAACGATTTTGATTAAACTTTAGTTGTTTGTAGACCTTTAGTTTTAAAACAAAATGACACCACCCGCATTCCTGTAAAAATTCGGGTTCAGAAATTACAGGACTTAAAACATCCAAAATTCAGTTTTTTGGATTTTTCATAAAAAGACATAAATATAAAAAAATATTACTATTCAACATTAAAAAGAGCTCAAAAAACTAAATAATTTAGTATTTTGAATTACTATTCTACAATTGCTGGTTTCGGAGAAAATTGAAATTTTCATTTTGCGGTAAATGCAGTACGTTGTTTGTCCAATGTTATTCTTATGGGGGATAAAAAAATTACTATTTCTCTCTTATTTACTGATCAATTTCATTCAAACTTGATATGCTTGTCAAGTTAGCATTGACCAACAGAGGAAATTTGAAATATGTTGCCCCTTAATAACCCTGGGGGGGAATAGGGGGCATTTCCCCTCTTAAAACCACGAGTGTAGCAATGGATTCTCTAGTGCCTCCAAAGCAGGGATTTGGATGGATGTTTTTTAAAACAACTGTTTACAAGATTTTCTGTACATTCGACCGTGCTTTGTATTCTATATTTAGTAAATAAAAAGTAATTTATTCATTAAAGTTGGGCTAAAAGGGAGAAAGTATGTGTCCGTTTCCTGATACCGTTTATTTTAACTCAACTTTGAATTTTGAATTCTGATTTGGAACCTTGGTTTGTCAACTTTAAAGGAAAACCATTGAGTTGTGATTAGTTTGTATTTTTTTATCTAAAGAAATTGTAAACCATGGGAAAGGTGGGAGTTAAGACTGAAAACTTTTATACTAAGATTGGAGTTTTATTTACATGTGTTTGATGTTTTTTTGAATACAGTTAGTGCCTCTCAACAGTGAGTTTTTATTGATCTTTTCCTCCACGGCCTTCCTAGCCCTTGGTTGGTAGGGCTGTGAGCCGCCCCTCGCCCCGTCTCCATGGGAGCGCGCTTCCAGCTCAGGGTTCGCTTGGGTGCGGGTGCGTGGTTCAAGATATAGAAAAGTAAATATAAGATAAGAGTAAAAAATTAATATAAAAAAGCAGTAATTTAAACACTGCAACTTCAATACTTTTGTCCCTTAAAAATATTTTGCTCATTTTCATTAAATAAAGATAACATAACCTGTCACTTTCACTAAAACGGCAAAATAAACATGGACTTTTTTCCTGTAACAAACATTCACGTTTGGTCATGACAGCCCGCCAGAGTGGGCAGAGTAATACTAAATCAGCTTATATTTTACAGTACCAGTGAAACATAACCTCCATCCAAGCCCATTTATCTATTCTCTGGACCCAGATGAACACATTTATGTATTCAACACAATGCTAACTGTGAACCCCGAGTGTACACACATAATTTATTGAACTCCAGCATATGGCCAGATTTGGTATGTGCGGTCCACAGTGGAAGTTCAGCGTCCACACGGTCTACTTGGAAGTTTACTGTGTACCAACTTTAGTACACGCGGGAGTTAATGTGTTAATCACCGATTGACACACTGTTTTACCGAAACGTAAACAAGAGAGGTTAGGAAGGTTTGTTGTGAAAGCGTAGCAAGGAGTTCTATTGGTAATACTGGAGACAACACTGATGAACTAAATTGCGAGCTGTTCTTTGCCAAGCTTTAGTGAGGCAAAGAACTACTCGCTGAAATCGAACAAGTCGACAAATTGAATCAAACAAGTACCTATCCATGATTTGAAACTAAATAAACTTGTATTTGTTTATGTGCTCATAATGAATTATATTTCACGGCAAAACTAGGTACATAAATCAAACGAAAAAATTAATTTACTTTGTATTACTTTTATTCCAGTGATTAGCATGAGCAGATTTCCTTAAAGAGAAATTTGCCTCACCAGTTTACCAAACTGACAAAATCACTGGCTCGCTTTTTCAACAAAAATAGTGAAGCACTGTTACCTCCAGTTATACCATAAACCTCCTTGCAGCGTAGTGACACTGACTGGGCTACAGTGTTGTCAGATCGAATCACTGTGCTTGCGTCTTGCAGTGTTGTTAAACCAAATTACACTACATGAAAAATGTGCTAAAACATTATGTGGAGTATATTTGTATTATGCTATGAAAAGAATAAACAAATTTCCATTTCCGTAAATGAATATACTACATATCAAAGATACGTCTAAAGAAGTTTCTGTTATTAAAATAATCAAAATGTATATTTTCAAATTTGAGTAAATTGCCAAAGTGCCGCCCCTTAAATTTTGCCGCTCTAGGCTGCAGCCTTTTCAGCCTATTTAGAAATCTTGCCCTGACTTTACTACTACGTGAAGCCACGTTACTAGTTTCATAAAGTTCATTCATTAATAAATAATATATACAATTTTTCAGATTCTCCAAGATTAAAGTTAGGCTAAAAACGTAGTTTTGCTGCTACAGGGACCCCCTAAAGTGGGAGGGTAAGCTTTTTAGGTAAAATTCACCGGGCCACAACTAAGTGAAGCCACAGCTTTTAAGTTTCATTAATATATATTAGGGGTGTGCGAGTACTCAAAACTTTGAGTTTTAATACTCAAACTCAAAGTTTGGAAAAATACTCGAAAGTTCGAGCGAGTGTTTCCTGCCAGTCGCTAACGATTGCGGCCGGCGAAATCGCGTAGTAACGGCCGCAAAAGACGATCACATCATGTAAAATCGGCTGAAAATGATGGCCTGACCAAGTAATTTTGGCCGTAAATGACAACGGAAAACATAATACCGGCTAAAAATTACAACTGGATCACGTCATAAAGGCCGAAAATGACAATGGTATACATAATATCGGCAAAGTGGCGACTGGGCCACTTAAGATCGGCCGTAACTAACGATTTTGTCATCTAATATTGATTATAAGCTATGTCTAGATCAGGTGTGATTGGCCAAATGACAACCGGACCACGTTTTACCGGCTGGAAATGAATGTCAAACCGTGTCTTGTTTGTCAATATGTAATCCAGTTTGATTCAAACTCAAAATCTTTTTATTTATAATATGCATAAACAGGATACATGAAATAGCGTCAATAACCTAACCTGATAATAAAACTAGCCCCTATTATTTATAAAATTCTTCAAAGGAATATATTGGTTTTTCTAATAAAAAGTTTTTAACTTTGTCTTTAAATTTATAAATATCATACTCCTTTCTCAAAATTTCTGGTAGATCTGAAAAATTTAGCTCCTGTATGTGTTGGTTTCTTATTATAAAATTCTAAATTATGATGAGCAGGCATGATGATATCCCTGTTCTGAGTGTTATATGGGTGTGGTTTAATAGTTTCTTGATTTCATTGGTTTGATTTCATAAAAATTACTACTGTGTCAAAAATGTACTGGCCATAAACAGTTAAAATTGGCTAAAACTTTGTATTGCTACTCATTTATTAGCATTGACTATACATCTTAATAGATGGTAAATGCAATACTAAAATCGGTTAACCAAAAAACAGGACAATCTATTGAGTGCGGTCGGCAACAGGGGCTATCGAATGTGCTTCCTCCTAGTAGACATTATGCAAACTACTTGGAATCGCATAGGCAAACGAACAGACAGAGCTCGCTTGATTGATTGGTGAAAGACGGTTTTGACATAGACACCAATTTTATTACAAGTTTGTAACAGTTATTACACTATTATTTTGATTTCACACAACCTTTGTTATTACAGCCTTACAGCCTTTGTTAAATCGTATATTAAAACTTCTGAGTTGCGAGGAAAGCGAGACAGTTGTTTTATTAGCAAAATGAGATTTTAAAAACCCGCCAAGGCCAAGCTGAGCACGCCAATCGGCATGAGTCAGAGTTACGTCCGCCATTGCGTGCGATGGTGGCGATTTCTATCCAGTGCTGTCAGAACTACGTAGAGAATCCCGCCTCTTTTGTTATCAGACGGGCCCATAAGGTTTTCGGTCTAGTACAGGTGTATAGTCAACGGTATTAGTTAGAAACCATGTTTAGATTATCAAATCTGGAGCGGTATCCAAATCCCATTACACTATCTGAAACTACCAACTGATGGCAAATACTCGCTCGAAAATACTTGAAACCCGAAAATAATTGGCACTACTCGACTCGACTCAATTAAAAAAATCACTACTCGCACACCCCAAATATATATTGTATTGTCAATTGAGATACAAACAATCAAAATTGTTAACAAATACTTTTGAAAGGTGTTTATTCTCGGTCAGCTCCCTTAACCCCTTGCTCTCCGATGTTCGATATACCGGACATCGCAGTTTTTGCCAAAACCTCTGCGGTCCAATATATTGGCCATTTGCAAAATATGCAAAAAACTCCGAAGTCTGAAATTTTGGACATTAACAAAATCAATCTTACTGGCTTTATAAACTATCCAAATGCGCTCCATTTGTGATGTATGAAAGCCAGATAGTTGTGGAGTATTTCTATGTAGTCAGTATTGTTACTCTAACCTGTTTTTTTTGAGATCAGTTGTTTTGGTGTGGTCTATTTTTTGGTGTCTGTGAGAATCAGATGATCTGCTAATTTTGTTGTTTACATTGAAACGTTTAGTTATTACTTCAAGTAGTAGGTTATGTTTATGTGCGTATATTCAGTTTATCTTTAGTCTCAAAAGAGAGACAGTAATAATTTATTTCTAAAGAAGGATTTATAATCATAGGCCTAGGCCTAGGCTAAGCCTATGGCGTAGTTATTTATATATCTGTTTACTTTTGAAAGTTTTATGACATTTTATGATGTAGTTTGAGTTGTACAACAAAGTTGCAGTACATTTTATGGGCAAACAAATTTGTATATCTTTATTTGTATTATAATAAAGCTGAAATTTGGAAGACCGCTTGTAAATGAGCATAATAAAATTGTCCTTATTTTTCCTTTTACTTCCTTGTTTATTGAGATAAGTGCATGGAATTTTGTGTGAATATTTATAACTAAATGGGGAATCTGAAAAAATCATTTGTGTATAAGGGATCAATGTTTTTTTTTTAGTTTTAGGAGTTCAAAGTCAACTATTATAAATGTTTTTATAATATTTTTGGGTATGAATAAAAATATAATTATTTTTTCATTTTATTTTACGCTACAATATTTTGTTTATTATGTACAGAATTATAAGGAATAAAACAAAACAAAAAGTAATGCTTTATCTAGTAAAACAAAAAGTTACAAATTTGTTCTAAACCTTTGCAAAATTGATCAAAAGGGTCCGGAGTTTTTGGCTAACTTACTTTCTGAAGAGAGGCCAGCGGTTTTCGTGATGACCAAACATTTTTGGCCGGAGTGCAAAGGGTTAATACGTTATCAAACCTGTGCGGCAATCTAAACAAAGCGAGGTACTGTAACAGCATTAGTCACATAGGCAAGCCAGTAGTGACCACTCATGAAAAAGTACCACAGCAGTCAGTCGGGATCAAACCTACACTTACACTGCCTGGTGTGGCATGACTGACACACCAGGTCAACAATCTACCTCTAAGCTACCGCGTCTGGTAAAAATGTTCAACATTTCAACATTTCTGATAACATGAGCTTTCAATAGCATTCAAACAAATAATCTCTATGTGTTAATCTTGTCATGATTCTATAAAACAAAAAAAAAAACTGTCTTTAAATTATAAATGACCTGGTGTGGGGCTCCAGCGGGGATGAAGACAGCGTCGCCCAGACACTGTACTATCGCGTAGCCTAGGACGTCGTACTCCTTGTACAGCCTCTCACGCAGGGCAGCGTCTAGGTACCAGTTCTGGTCATGGATGGGATCCTGGTGGGGGCCCAGCTTGATCCTCCGCTCTCTTGCCACTCTGGACAGCAGGTGGCGTATCTTGTCTGCATCCCTCGCTGAGTAAATGTGCCACAACGCGCCAGGGACTTCCGATGCCTCTCGAACTCTGCGTCTCATCAACATCTCAAAGCAGGCCTCGTCAACGGCACGGTACGCTTCTGATATCACACAAAGCAATGATTGTAACTGTGTTTTAAATCAATATTTTAGTTGATGTTTCAAGAATATGCTTATGGTTATGAAAAATATGAAAAATTTTAAGTAAATCTAACTAATTCTTAATGTTAAAATAGTTTACACATTTCAGTTCAAATGTCTTTCATATTATAATTTATTATACATAATAATAGGGTGACACTTCCACAAAGAAAACTAGTGAACGTGGAGTGGCCATGTTGGTTTTAATAGGTTTCGCTTAGCCCAAGGATTCGCCTTATAAATCGCCTATTATAAATCTTCAACTCGTCACAACCGGTATTGTAGAGTAATTGAGCGTCGTTTCTAACACTTCGTTACAGTTTTGTGGTAAAATCCAATTATATCAGGTACTAGGTAACTTTAATTAAAATACACTTTGACAATTAAACACGTAGGTTATAAAATTATAATTCTTCCTTTTAATCTCTAAAGTAAGTAAATTAATCAAAGTGAACAAATTAATTAAACTTGGGCTGATTTTTTGATCATTTGGTGCTATTTTTTTATAACCCCTGTAATTTTAACAATAAATGGTAGTAACAACCTACCATTAATAAATTTCTCGCAGTCAATATCTTTAGGGATCCCAACATACACCATGACATTGACTGCGTCAGAAATATCGAGATGTAGATTGGTTGTTCCTTTGGTGGGGTGGATTGCAGATCCGTAGGCGATATACATCTTCGGCCCTAGATCTGGTCTTGCGAAACTACTAGGCAATCTGGAGGGTAGATTCAGCTGTCCTGTACGTTTTGTGTACTCCCCCATTGGCAGTGCTTTCATCAAGTCTTCAAACCTAGAATTTAAAATATGTTCATAGGTGTAATTCGGGAAGTGGCAATAATTTGTAGGAAATATTATTGTATTATGAAAAATCACAATAATCACGATCACGCCCATTTTTGCCCCTCCAATCAAAATAGTGAAATTACACATGTGAACATTTTTTAAGGATCATGTTATACTTAACACATGATAAATGAGCAGTTTCAAGACCTGCGGTAATCTCTAAATTCGATGATGGCTAAAATAAATAAATAAATTGTATGAATTCATAAACAATATTAAAACTTTTACATATTCTTATCTCTTCATTTGAATTTACAATTTATAGGAATAATACGTCAATGAACTGCCGTAAGCTTTCAAGCAACCTTCTTCGTGCACCCGACACCCACACACGAGCACATAAGAGCAAGCGATTTTGGCTCTATCAGTATGGAACTATGTGTTGTTTAAATACAAGAATTTGATCAAAATGCATTTTGATGCTGTACTGGTATTTACTGTACATTTTATAAGTGATAAATTTGTGCATGACTAAACTAACTATTAATACACTTGGGGATTTTTCTTCACAGGCATAACTCGATAACGGCTGGACAGGTTTTAACTTTTAAAAGGTGTCAAATAAAGGGATTTTTACATAGATTTGTCAATATGTCTCTGAATTTTAAGAAAGGGCATCACTTAAATACAGTAAAGGGCTTAATTTTTGGAATAGAGGCGCTATCCGACGGTGGAAGTCTAAACTATGTGTTGATTGAAAGTACGTTATCTGTATTATTCTCAGATGTTATCATCCGTTTTAATATCAGATGTTTTGTTATGTTTGTTTACAACTGAAGTAATCTTTTGTTAGGTACAAAATTGCTCGGATTCGAGCAACAGGACAACTAGTGATGACTAAATAAATGAACAAATCCATTTTTATGGGACATCTGTACAAAATTAAGGGGAACCAGTACAAACAATTATGGGATCCTTCCAACTGCTCAATCTACATTTGAATGAAATCATTCAAACAAACAAATACATGATGCACACCACAGCAAAGCTCTGGCAGTGATAAAAGAGGTGGCCAAGGGAGATTTGTAATATTTGTAAAACTTATTTTAGTATTTAACTCGACCAAATAAGTCAGACATTAACGGTTAGGTAGCAAGATGTTTGTTGAATAAGAGATTTTAGTTACAATTTTTTGCATCTTTATAAAATGAGATGGTGTTTACCTTGATGGTAACATTTCAGCAAAGTCTTCTCCAGGTGGCCAGTCTTTCAACTTTAGAAGCATTGGATTCCCTTTCTCGTCTTTTAGCATTTTCGACACCTCTTGGAAACCCTCCCAAAACTTGCGCATATACTGACCAGGAATTACTCGTCCTGTCATGCAGTTCACCAAATCATTCTTTGTGTCTCCAAAGTCTTTAATGAAAGAGTCTGGCTGCCAAAGGCCTTCGTCAAGGAACTTCAAAACACCACTCACTAGCACAGGCTGTCCTCGTTTCCACTGGTCCTGAACAAATTGAAAAAAAAAAAATTAAACAGATTGTAATTTATTGGTTAACTTATTAAGTAACATCATTTTTCTGGTAGGACTTAATTATGTTTCTCAAATGCTGAAGCATGCTATCTTACCCCGTAACAAGCTTAGACATTATAGATTCGTTAGATTTGTTTATTAAGTAAAAACTAGATGTTACAATGTGTAAATATCTTGAAAACAATTTGTTTGATTATCAACTGTAAAACAGCAAGGCATGGCTTAGAAACTGAATTACTTTTCAATGAATTATTGCATCTGTCAGGTACTTCAGAAGTAATTTCATTAACTTAATAAAAAATAGCAAGCACTCTAGGAGGCAGGAGAAATACTGGAAAGCCCTGAAATAGGTTTAATTTTATCTTGAGAGAGATGGGAGTAAGAAACAGGCATTCCCAAGCTGTAGATAGGAGGCTGTAGGCAAGTAACCATGGACTGTACTGTGCTGCTATCCGGCAAGTAAGAAATTATGGCCTGGTAATATAAGCTGCCCTTGTGTAAAAATTGTGATCTATGTTAACATTTGAAGGGCATGTAACAGCTACTGCTGTGTACTGAGCTATGACGGGGCCTAAGCTAACTCACGGGCCTGCAAATTTCCCCCTTGCACTAAAGTCACGTGACTCTGTACAGCCGGACACATTAAAAAACACTGAATGAATACGAACCACCACACTTATTTTTCATCTCCTCGGAATCAAATTTCAAGTTAATTAACAAGACCCAAAAAATATGAATCTGGATAAAACGGAGAACAAAATTATTTCGTTATCATCCAATTTCAAATTATTTTTTAAATACTAATTATGAGTTGAAGTGAAATATTTTACACATTTTGAAACTTGTCATTTGTTTCACTTCGCACAACGATATAACAAGGGTGCAGAAAATGTTTAGCCTCTTAAATTTCCCCCAATCCTATTATGAACCAAAAATGTTCCCCAAAATTCGCGACATATATCTTTACACACACATTTACCAGATTTTCATAAGGCAAATCAATAATAATCAAGTAAATGTTTTGACTTTAATTTATTAAGGTTGAATTCCACAAAAAAATATTTTGTCACTTATAAACTTGCCTCTAACATTGGGTAAAATTATGTTACTAGTAAAATAAACTTACAAATAATTAACAATAAGAAAACTAAGTTGAATTAAATGTTTTTAGCGAATTTCCCCTATAGGGAAGAAGCTATTACCGTAGTCGGCATGGTAAGACCTAGGCCCGGGACCATGATAACTTTTCGTTTTGAGGTCCCCAGACCCCAAAAACACCATTCGTTTGATACTGTATATATATATATATATATATATATATATATATCTATATATATATGTGTCCGTGAGCACGATAACTCTCGTAAAAATTATCCGATTTTGACGAAATTTCGTATAAACATGTAAAGCAGCATTTATGACTTTAAGTTCGAAAACCAGACAGATCGACCTATCCGAAGGGGTATTTTGGGGGGGTTTTGTACCCCAAAAATGGGTTTTTTGAATTTTTTACACATAATTGTTGAAAAAGTCAAATTTTAGTTTTGACCATTCGATTCAGCTTAAAAAAACACACAATTTGGTATTTCGATCATTCCTCTACGTCAATTGGTTACCGAGATATTGAAAGTGCTAAACACAGTACGTTGTCTAATGTTATTCTTATGGAGGAAAAGAAAAATTTGTTATCTCGCTTATTTATGAACGTATACTGACGAAACTTGGTATACAGCTTCATCCCGTTGAGGTCTATTGATATTTGCTCCAAAAAATTGTTTTTGCATAATCATCCCGTAGCAGCAAACCTGCGTACTCAGGCCCCATGTTATTCTTATGGATAATAATTAAATGCTCTGTCTCCCTTAATTATGACCACAAATTAATAAAAACTGGTATACGACCTCTCCTAGTTGAGTTATATTGATATTAGCATAAAAACCAATTTTTTGTGTTCCTTGTTGCAGCAAACCTGCGTACTCAGCCCCAATGTTATTCTTATGGAGAATAATTAAAATTGTATATATCACTTATTTGTGAATATATTTTTATGAAACTTGGTAAGTGGCTTTATGTAGTATTAAGACATTTATATCTCCATTGGAAATTCGCTGAGTATGCAGGTTTGCTGCGACGGGGGTATTACTTTATTTTATTAAGTTTAATTCCCATAACAACATTTTGCCACTTATTATCAAATTCAGAATCAGAAAGTTTATATCTATAAAAAATACAACATTGATTCCCAACAAATAGTGAAAGATTTGTCGTTGGGTGCTCATAATTACAATGTTAATACAATAATTAATAACAACATATTACTAAATAAATACAGCGCTCTAGGCAACGGTGCAAAAATTCACACAATTTTTACTACCTTCTAATTAATCATTACAAATAAGTATATAAATCTAATATAGTAACACCTAACCCAGGAATATTAAGAAAACTTATCAACTTAATTATGTTACATGAAAAATGTATAGTACTAACTTACGTTAGTATTAATATAGTAAACTAAATAAATACAAAACACAAAAACATATATAAATACTATCGAATACAATTATTGGCACTAAAGTAAAACCTACCCATCCACGACATTTATAAATAGCAAAACACAAAAATATATATAAATACTATCGAATACAATTATTGGCACTAAAGTAAAACCTACCCATCCACGACATTTATAAATAGCTATTTATCCCACAAATAGTTCTGAGCATACTACTGAACTTAAAACACTAGTAATCTAAAACCTTCAATCTGCTTGCACCATTGAGCATCTGGAAACATGTACTCATTCACACATACATACATATACACACTATTTTATTAAATGATGGACTACTTTTTATAATCTTTACTCAACAACCAACAAATTAAATCAGATTTTATGACATTAAAGTCTCTTGAATTTTCCAAATCAAAAGGCAACTCATTAAAAATCTTTAGAACTATATGACTTAAAGTATTTTTACCATATGTATTACAAAATCTAGGCAATTTATATTTCTCTAGGGTTCTAAACATGTATTGTTCTTTTACGTTTGGTATTTTAAAATGTTGTTTGTTAAAATATTTTGATGACTTTATATTTGTAGAATTCACTTGCGTATAGTGTATTATACTTTTTGAATATACTGGATAGCGTATGCATTTCTGAATATTTTAGTTTAGAAATCATTAATACAGTTTTTTCTGCAAATATTCTAAATGACCTAAGAAACACTGTGATGCAGAACCCCAAATTTCTATCACGTACCAAATTACTGACTCAAACATTGATTATAACAAGAGGGGAGCGTTTTTCTTAAGTACAACAGCTTGGAAGTGAGATAGTTTAAGTTTATTTATATGGTAATCCCATTTTAATTTAGAATCTATGATTACTCCCAAATACTTAGTTTGATCGACTGACTGCAACTTTGGACACTGACAGTTCTTAAATCTGTAATCTTTAAGACATTGACAAGTGTGACTTCATATACCCGGGGTATGCAGTGGAATATTATGGGCCAAATGAAAGTTCAATACTACAGTTTTTTTAGGGTTTATTACTAGTTTTTTATCATGAGCCTACATATTTAATGCATTAAAGTCTTCCTGAATAAGTTGTTCTGCAATTGTAAAATCTTTATGTGAAGTAATTAGCGCAGTATCGTCGATGTACATAAATGGTTTTCTTTTGAATCCACATAATGCTAAGTTATTTAAATATATATTAAAAAGAATCGGTCCTAGCACGCTTCCTTGTAGAACACCCTGGTCTATGAGTCCACTTTAGCTGTAGCATTTATCAATCTTAACAAATATAGGTCTAATTTTTAAATAGCTTGCAAACCAGTTTAACATATTACCCTTCACACCAATATTTTCAAGTTTTTTAAAGAGTATTAGCGAATTTCCCCTATAGGGAAGAAGCTATTACCGTAGGTCTCATGGTAAGACTTAAGCCCGAGACCATGATAACTTTTTGTTTTGAGGTCCCCAGATGCCAAAAACACTATTCGTTCAAATTTATATATATTTATTATATATTTATTTATATATATAAATTTGAACGAATAGTGTTTTTGGCATCTGGGGACCTCAAAACAAAAAGTTATCATGGTCTCGGGCTATATATACATATATATATATATATATATATATATATATATATATGTGTCCGTTAACACGATAACTTGAGTAAAAAACATCCGATTTTGATGAAATTTGGCTCAAATGTGTAAAATGACATTCATGGCTTTAAGTTTGAAAACCAGAAAAATCGGACCATGGGAAGGGGGGTTTATGGGGGTTTTAAATTTTCCAAAAAATTTAGGTTTTTTGCATTTTTCACCCTAAAATTTTTAAAAAACTTAATTTTGGTTTTGACTATGTTATAGAGCTTAAAAAAAACAAATAATTTAGTATTTTGAATTATTAACCTAAGTTAAGTGGTTGCGGAGAAAATCCAAAAAAAACTGCTCATAAAATCTCCCATGTTAATCTTATGGGAAAAAGGTTTTTGGCTTTTCCTCAGTTTATTTTAATCTAAACTTCACATTTGCTTTTACCAATCTGTTCAGTTTCACAAAACAATCATTTTGGTGTTTAAATTGTGATTCTACGCCCAACCGTTGCAGAGATATTCAAAGTGCTAAACACAGTACGTTGTCCAATGTTATCCTTATGGAGAATAAATAAAATTTGATATCTCGATTATTTATTAATGTATGTTGATGAAACTTGGTATGTGGCTTCAAGTAGTACTGGTATATTGATATTTGCACAAAAAATTGATTTTTTGTTGATTATTCCCGTAGCAGCAAACCTGCGTACTCAGCCCCCATGTTATTCTTATGGAGAATAAGTAAAATGTACTGACTCCCTTAATTATGAACATAAATTAATAAAACTTGGTACGTAGCTTCACTTGGTTGAGTTATATTGATAATTATATAAAAACACATTTTTCTGTTCCTTGTTGCAGCAAACCTGCTTTCTCAGCCCCCATGTTATTCTTATGGAGAATAACTAGAATGTCATATATCGCTTATTTATGATTATCGATGAAACTTAGTATGTGGCTTCGCCTAGTTAAATTCTATTTATATTTGCATAAAAACCAATTGTTTCTGTTAATTGTTTCAACAAACTTACATACTCATTACCAATGTTATTCTTATGGAGAATAATTAAAATCGCTTATATGTGAATATATTTTTATGAAACTTGGTTTGCGGCTTTATGTGGAATCCAGACAAATATTATGCACTGGAAATTCGCTGAGTCCGCAGGTTTGCTGCGACGGGGGTATTTTATGATCTAGGGTGTCAAATGCTTTGGAATAGTCAATGAAAATTGCAAAAACATGTTTTCTTTATTTAAGGCAGTCATTTACATGGTCATTAAGATCTAATAACAGTGATTCCACTCCATTACCCTTCTGAAATCCGTACTGATTACGATAAATTATATTATTTTCTAAAAGATATCTGTTTAAATAATGCGACACATATTTTTCAAAAACCTTTTCAACAACAGACAAAATGGCAATAGGACGGTAGTTCAATACAGAGTTTCTTGGCCAAGATTTGTATATTGGTCTTATGATGGATAGTTTCAAGGATTCTGGAAAGATACCATTTTTTAGTGAAATATTAATCAACAAAACCATGATCTCGCTAAAATTATTGCTTACATACTGAATATTACAAACTCGAATTGCATCTAATCCTTGAGACTTTTTCAAATTTAGACTATTGATTATCCGTGACATCTTTTCTTTAGTTGCGGTTGGAATATAAAAAGAAGAAATTGCCTCACAGATGACAGTATTGTTTGAAAGGAGCGACATGCAGTCATGTCTTATAGCTTCTACACTGATTTTAAAGAAATCAGCAAAAGAAGTACCAAAAGCTCGAATTATTTGAGTGTCCAGATTTACTTTTTTTCTATTGCCAATAAGAATATTTATGCAGGCCCAATATTTTTTCATATTATTCTGAGCAGAAGAAAATTCATTAGATACATACTCGATTTTTCATTCTAATATAATTTTGTTAACTCTATTGCGGTGTTCAACATATTCCAATTTATATAAAATATTTGTTGGTGCACTTTCCATTTTTTAAATAATTGATCTCTATTTACTTTCTCCCTCTATACATAGTATATGGAGAAAGTATTGTTTTCGTCAAAATTTTCGAATTTGAGTTGTTAGTGGAAATATTCGTTTTGGTGCTCCCTGAACCCAAAAAAGTGGTTTTTACGTGATGTCTGTCTGTGTGTGTGTGTGTGTGTGTGTGTGTGTGTGTGTGTGTGTGTGTGTGTCTGTGTGGATGTGTACAGAGCTAGAGCCTTAACCAATAGGCCGATTTTTATGAAATTTGGTATGTAGGTAATAATCCACGATATCCCCAGGCGTTTTTTAATTTTTTGGAATTTTTTATTTTTAAGGGTAATTATCCCCCAAAAACATGAAAAATCCAAATTTCTCAAAAACGGCTCTAACGATTTTGATTAAACTTTAGTCGTTTTAGAACTTTGGTTTTCCAACAAAATGACACCACCCGCATTCCTGTAAAAATTCGGGTTCAGAAATTACAGGACTTAAAATATAAAAAATTCGGTTTTTTGGATTTGTCATAAAAAGACATAAATATAAAAAATATTACTATTCACCATTAAAAAGAGCTCAAAAAACTAAATAATTTAGTATTTTGAATTACTATTCTACGATTGCTGGTTTCAGAGAAAATTGAATTTTGCTGTAAACGCAGTACGTTGTACCCATGTTATTCTTATGGGGAATAAAAAAATTACTATTTCTCTCTTATTTACTGATCAATTTCATTCAAACTTGATATGCTTGTCAAGTTAGCATTGACCAACAGAGGAAAATCGAAATATGTTGCCCCTTAATATTCCTGGGGGGGGAATAGGGGGCATTTCCCCTCTTAAAACCACGAGTGTAGCAATGGGTTCTGTAGTGCCTCTAAAGCAGGGATTTGGGTAGATGTTTTTTAAAACAACCTGTTTACAAAATTTTGTGTATACTCGACTGTGCTTTGTCTTCTATATTTAGTAAATAAAAAGTAATTTATTCATTAAAGTTCGGCTAAAAGGGAGAAAGTATGTGTCAGTTTCCTGATACCGTTTATTAGTGAATTTCCTATGAAAAGTGAACTATTAGCATGACCCGCACGGTGAAACTTAAGCCCGGGACCACCATAGAAGTTCCTAACGTGACCCCCTGAACACGTTTTGGGGGGTCGTTCAAAATTTTATATATATATATATATATATATGTGTTTGCACTCTAGCGGTCGCAATTTTTGTCCGATTTACTTCAAATTTGGTAGGGATGTTCCTTTCTGTAATCAGTTGGACAAGTTCGTTGGGCAAAACAATCGGAAAACTCTAAACCCCTTTTTTGGGGGATTAATCCTTCAAATTTCGAGGTTTTGGGCCCAAAAATGGTCATAAAAGCCCCAGATGTAAAATAAATACATGAAAAAAGATGGGAATTAGAGAGGCGAAAGTTTTAAGCCCTCTCTCGTCATTCTAGCATAAATATTTACCAAGTTATTAAAGAAAATGTGTATTGACTAAACACAGTACGTTGTCTTATGGGGGTTTTACATGAGAAAAGCCTGTTATTCCTTTGTTAGAGTACTTTTATCATCCCCAGCAACCTCACATCTACTTTCAAGCCTGTCTGGACCTTCTCCTAACCTTATATTGGGCAAAATTGTATTCCCAGGTCTGCAAGTAAATGAAACCAGGAGTATCAGAACAGCCAAAAAATCAATGTTTTCAGATTTCAATAAAAATTGGACAAATGTATGTTTTTACACTGATTTGGAGTTTTAAAAGTTTGTATGTGGAAATTCACTTCCCTCACGTCAGCGTGCTGCGTGCGAACTCGTTTTAATTCGTTCTAATAAAGCTCAGGTCATCCATGGTTTTTTATAGTTACGAGAAACATCTTTATTTGGCCTAACTTTGTGTTCTTTACTATTATCACATTAAATGTGTTAACAATTTTGCTACATAATTCCTCAGGGCTGCTGAATTGTTTTAAGCCTAACCAATTTATTTCTGGAAATTTAGCTCTAACCAAATAGTTATTGATCATTAAATCTTTCTGACTCAAGGATGTTACAGCTTGATCCGCTCTTGAGGTCAACGAACAGCCTATCAAATAGTGGTCTGCGGGCTTATAGTTAAATACGACGGTATTTATAAGAGCAGGATCGGCCCTTACGTAGATATGATCCAAACATGACTGAAGTAGAACGCCGCGCGCCGTCTCTAATTTCTTTCCTATTGTCAAGAGTTATGCATTTTTGCAATCCAAACGAAGCAGGAATAGTTTCATATTGAATTACTGTATTTTTGTGTGAGTTATTTAAATTAATATTTACAACACCTATTATTATAAGCCAGTTATTTGTATCTATACTTTGATCAAATCGTCTAATTCTCCAAAAAATGTTCTTTTATTTGAATTTGGTGGTTTATAGATAAATAAAATATTTAAAGATTTGTTCTGAAAAATAATTATGTTTATAACATCATACTCAAAAGTTGTAGGTATTAAGGTGGAATCAACATCAATATTGGAAGCCGAATACTTTTCACTAACATATACTGCTAGACCTCCTCCTTTCCATGCAGATCTACATTTGAATTTAGAAAAATAACCAGGAATTTCAAACATTTTTATAATAGATTCGTCTATATTTATTTCAGAAAGCATACTTATATCTACGATTCCAACACAACTATCCAAGAATAGTAGAACATCGTCATAGTATTTACGAATCGAGCGTATATTTAGGTGAATTACCAAGGGTAAACAATTTGGAGTACTATTAATTGAAATCCAATAAGGTATATCCGTGTAGTACTGACAGGCGACAATTTTGTCGCTAATCATATCCGCGTCGTCGGGTCTCATGCACACAACAATACCCTGGCCGAGTCACCAGCACAGTGACCTTGACCTTGCCAGTTACTCTGCCAGCTGATAGCAGACTCCACTGTTGGCGCGCATGCAGCACATGATATCTGCACCGTGAGTACTTGGCTTAGATTATTACCTGATAATTCATTATTTGAGAATGAAACTAAACGTTTAAATAGCTGCTTATTTACAAATATGGTTTTTACTCTAGTTTCAAAATAAAAATTCTGCTGATACACTTTGTTATTGTAGAACGAGCCAACACATAATTTCGTAAATATCACAAAACAATTATATATTGTTAAATCTGTTATTAATGTAATGTTTAATCCATTTATATCAATAACACTTATAGAAATTACCATCAGTAGGAATAATAACGTACATAAGCATATAGAAAATATTATGGAAGTTTTTGAAATAAATAAAAAACTAACGATGTTTATTACAATAATTTAGATTTAATTGTTAAGAAAACATAAAGCTTCCCGACCAAAGAAATCAAGCTTAGTACTGATACACTTAATCGAATTTTAAACTTACATAGTATAAAAACAAGAAAAACATATTATCAGAGCTAAATTGAGTAAGTAACACTAAACACAGTCGATATATATTTTAAAGAATACATTGGTCGAGATTAGTCTAAGAACTGCTTACCTCTAGCATTGTAATAAAATAATGTTTGTAATCAAATTCACTAAAACAAACTAAAAAAATTAATGATATGTCAGGAAATTAACAAAGAAAACTTTGGTCGGGAAAATTTATAAACAGTGATTGTACTATGCATATCTCTTGAACAGAATGTCACAACTTTAATTGACATTTTATTGAATTTGTGATAGTTAGACGAAAAAAAGAGCCATAATTTGTCTTTGTATGACAGTTAGTTTAGGTTTTAGCATTTTGTAGTACGGTAGAATCTCTTTAATAAATTACCACGACCCTCGACTGGAAGCCAAACAATAGACCAGCCATTAAGAATGAGGCAAAAAATATAGGATTGCTCGACTGACTTTTGAGGTAAACAAACAAAAACAGTTATAATATTATATCTTATTGTAGATCGCTTTTGCAACGCCGTTGTTGATGTGTTATTTAATTCAGATATTTTAATTCTCCGGGAAATTAATTTGCGACTTAAATTGATTTTGTTTGTTGGCCCAAAATTTTCCCCGAGCCTGGCTCGCTGGATCGGACATATTCTGCACCCCTGCGTTATAAAACTAAAATCAGCTGATTTTATGTTTTCTGCTTTTGATGTCAACACGGTTGATGGTTGAAAAAACAAACTTTGAGGCAGACCTGTGTCCATCAGAATGTTAGTATACAAAATTGAAAACAACTCTGCACTACTACAAATTGAGGGAATTCTGTTGATACCTCAATCATCAAAATCGGTTCAGACATGTCGGAGAAGTACTCCTTACAAAAAACAAATTAGCGTATCACAGATGATGAAGGACAAGTGATTTGAAAACCTGAAAAGTTTATTTTATATTTTGAAAATTAATACGACATTGGTGTTTCTGTATTCATATTTTAATGCAGTTTAGAATGATATACAAAACTTACATATTTTGGGATTTCTGTGTTGAAGAGGTGGGAAATACTGGTGGTAGGTCAGGTTTTTGCAATGCTTTTGAATGGCATTAACAGCTGCAAGTCGGCCGCAGAGAGCCACATGAACAAAAAAGTATGCAGACCCGTTAGTTATTGTAGGTTCCAGCTATGACCTGTACATAATGTTTTCCTAATGGATATATAGGCCTACTCACCTGAAAAATTGTGTAGTTTCCAGCATGGCTGGGGTCCGAGAGTTTAAGCAGGCGCCCTGCACAGAGCCAGGAGTGAGGGCAGTCGGGATACAAGAGGCGGCTCTCAGTTAGTGTCATGACTCTGGTGGGTATCAGTCTTCCCCTCTGCTGCGGGAGGCCATTGTAACGGTCATCAAGGCGTCTAGCCTGGGGCACTGCTGAAGCGTTCAGATCATCAACAGCAGCTTGATCAAAAACGGCCAGAATCACTTCTTTAATCATATTTTCATGTGTGATATTGTTTTCAGTGGAATATTTGTTTGAGGGAACATGACAAGGTATTGAATTATTAGGGTGTGGCTTGGTTAACCGTATTCTTAAGCTACTAAAAACCCTTGCCATGTAGTTTGTTGTATCACTGCAGTAGTCCTGAAAATAAATAAATAATAGAAAACTTGTGTACTTCAAGATAGAAAAAATAGTAGGTATCCAAAATAACACATACATTTTTATATTTTGTCTCTTTAAATCAAGTTTTAATTTTCATTAGATCTATGAATTTATGCAACCACATTAAGATATTAATTTTTTTTCACTCCCCTGTGGTGTTATAAGTGAAATACCTCTGTCACAGCAAACCTGCGTACTCAGCAAATTTCCAAAGTGTATATTCAGTGGTACAATGCATATATATGTCTTAATACCGCATTAAGACACTTACCAAAGTTTCTTTAATATACATTCATAGATGAGCAACATATAATATTTTAATTATTCTTCTTAAGAATAACATGGGGGCTGAGTATACAGCTGTGCTGTAACAAGAAACACAAACAATGGGGTCATGCAAATATCAATATAACTCAATTAGGTGAAATCGCATACCCAGTTTCATCCATATATATAGTCATAAATAGGATTGAAAATGTATGCCATTTGAATTATTCTCCATAAGAATAACATGGGAGCTGATTACGCAGGTTTGCTGTAACAAGGAACACAACAAATTGGGTTTTATGCAAATATCAATAGAACTCAATTAGGTGAAGCCACATAACTAGTTTTATTAATTTACTAGTTGTTACCTGTCGATACTCGACGGATACAGCTCCATTTGTGGTGAGTGGAGCGCTATGTGTGAAACATGTATAAAATGTACTTTTTAAACTGCAATTTCCTTCGAACGATTTTTCTTGTAGCAAATTTTAAGAAGAAAAAAATGGATTCAACAATCAGTGAAATTAACTAATATTTTATACACATAATCTAGCACTATCGACTGATCTACGAAAGCTGACGTTTGAAGCAGCAAAGTAAAGAATTACGACGAGACATCGGAACAATTGACTGTACTATGCATACACAGATACTCTTCAGTATTTTATAAACATAACAATTTAATTGTTTACTTAGGCCTAAACCTTAGTAGCCTAATGAAAGCGTTCTATTAGGTTCAAAAACATCAGAAATAAGCAGGCCTAAAACTATCAATTTGTATTGGATAAATGGTTTTAAAATGTTCAAGACATAAGCCTTTCGAGAATTTGCAAAGGCCTATAAGTTAGATATTGTAATCCCTATAGTTGACCTAAAATAAATATCGGTATTATTAGTAAAACAGAGCTTGGTGACACCGTTTATAACCACGTTACAAAAAGTTTGACAGCACTGATTGGATTTGAACCCAGCTCGTCTGTTTTGTAGACCGGCGCGCTATCGAGTGATCTACGAAAGCTGACGCTTGAAGCGGCAAAGTAAAGCATTACGACGTGACATCGGAACAATTGACTGTACTTGCTGAGTGGAATAAATCTATTTATTTAGATTATTTTCGACATGCAGATTATTTAGATTATTTTCCCGCACAGGGTTGGGAGCACATGTCAAATTAAAACCGGTGCATTAGTTCCTTAATATGCTCAAAAATGGTACTTAATATGAATGTAAACCATTTATTTAAAATGACCATTTACAATTTGCCATAGTAGTAATCATTTATAATTTATACCATTAATGCTATTGCAATAAGCTGTTTTACATAATTAAGTAGCTTTAGGTATAGTACTAAACAATTTAAGAATCAAAACTTATAATTTTTTAATTCACCAACTAAAAACTGTATGGTTTAAATAATATAAAACAGTATTATTTTTTCTTTCCATTTAAAGGATAATACATAACAATTGTATACGTTTTAGGTACTGGCCGTGATAAACCAAATGATTCTCCAGCGTTTGCTCTTCTTCTGTTGTTAGACAAAATACCTCGGGTCTTTACAATCAGCTGATTGAAGGACTGTAAAATAAAAACATTGCAAAGGTTTGGAAATGTTGATTTTATAAATTTAAGAAAGTGAGATAACATAAAAGAAATAAAACCTGCTAATATAGAAAAGTTTAGCTTTTATTTGGTAAAAACTGAATGTAAATAGGTCCAGTGAGTCTCAGACAAACTGTCCAAAGGATTGAAAAAGTTGACTTTTCCCCCGTTTTAAACCTTAATCTCCGTAAGAAAAGTTTATTTTTTCATTTTTGACCCATTTAACATAAATATTTTCAAAATACAAATAAAACCTGCTAATATAGGACCGAAAACCTTTGTTCTGGTACAACCCGCATGTAAATCGGTCCAGTGGAAGTCTCAGACGAACTGTCCAAAGGATTGAAAAAGTTGACTTTTCCCCCATGTTAAATCTCCATAAGAAAAGTTTATTTTTCATTTTTGACCCATTTAACATAAATATTTTCAAAATACAAATAAAACTTGCTAATATAGGACCGAAAACCTTTGTTCTGGTACAACCCGCATGTAAATCGGTCCAGTGGAAGTCTCAGACGAACTGTCCAAAGGATTGAAAAAGTTGACTTTTCCCCCATGTTAAATCTCCATAAGAAAAGTTTATTTTTCATTTTTGACCCATTTAATGTAAATATTTTCAAAATACAAACAAAACCTGCTAATATAGGACTGAAAAAATTGTTTTGGTATAACCCGCATGTAAATCAGCCCAGTAGAAGTCTCAGACGAACTATCCAAAGGTTTTCCCTTACAGCTTTAAATATATAGATGTTCATAATTAAGGGAGACATCATTTTACTTTTTCTCCATAAGAATAACATGGGGACTGAGTAAGCAGGTTTGATGCTACGGGAACCATCCGTAAACATTTTTTCGTGTGCAAATAACAATAGACCACAACCAAGTGAGGCCACATGCCAAGTTTCGCCGGTATACGTTCATAAATAAGCGAGATATAAAATCGATCTTATTCTCCATAAGAATGACATTGGACAACATACTGTGTTTAGCACTTTCAATCTCTGGAACCAATTGACTTAGAGCAATGGTCAAAATACTAAATTTGACTTTTTTAAAGATTATATGTAAAACGTTCAAAAAACTTATTTTTGGGGTACAAAACCCCCCTAAAATAACCTGTCGGATAGGTCGATCTTTCTGGATTTCGAACTTAAAGTCATAAATGTTGCATTACACGTTTGTACAAAATTTTATCAAAATCGGACCATTTTTACGAGAGTTATCACGCTCACGGTCACATATTTACAGTTTTGAACGAATGGTGTTTTTGGCATCTGGGGACTTCAAAACGAAACTTTATCATGGTCCCGGGGCTAGGTATTACATGCCGACTAGGGTAATAGCTTCTTCCATATAGGAGAAATTCGCTAAAAGTAAACCTGATGGGTTTAAAGTACCCATGTTGGTAATCCTGTGAGGGTACTTTTTCCTGTTTTATAGCCAATTTTTGCCAGCTACTGTAAAACAGTGGATTAATTCCCTGTCACACCAGAGGGCTGTAACACTTACTTATGATATCATACAACAAATAATAAAACGTGTGTCAAAAGCTGTACAAGTTAAGAATGGATTTTTCAACTTCCTATTTGCTGCAGAAAATACGAGTGTCATCCAGAAAATAAAGAACGTTTGCTTACTGCACCTAGCGCAGCTCCCCCATCACCGCCATTGCATGTGTGGCAGTCCACTCACCTCCCCACCAAAGTATGAGCCGAGTCTCGTTGCTATGCGGTCTCCTGTCTTATTTCTACAGCTATTCAAAATGGAGGCTGCAATCGAAAATCCCGCCAAATATGAAATACGCAGTATTATTCAGTTTCTGAATTTAAAAATTTTCGGGAATATATAATTTTTTTAGAAAAACACCAAAGAAAGATTATCGTGAAAGTGCAAACAAGTCTTCAAGTCGAATATTCAGGGGAAACAATGATGCAACCGGTTTAATGAAAGAGAATCCATCGTGAACGACGAGGATTGGCGTGGCAGGTCATTGCTCGTTAAAGATGACTTGAAAGAAAGACTTGAGGAAAATTTGAGGAAAACAGCTGCTAAAATCTTAGCACATTACATCAATTTAAGTTCTTGTTTTTTTGCTCTTTCACCATAAAATTTCTTTGGTGTTTTCAAAAAATGTATAGGTCTGGGCATTTCTTAACTCAGAAACAGAATAACACTGCGTATCTCATATTTGGCGGGATTTTCGTTTTCCGCCGCTAATTTAAATCGCTGTAGAAATAAAACGTGTGACCGCACAGCAACGAGACTCGGCTCATACTTTGGTGGGGAGGTGAGTGGACTGCCACACTCGCAATCGTGGTGATGGGAGAGCTGCGCTAGGTGCAGTAAGAAAACGTTCTTTACTTTTTGGACGACCCTCGTATAATCAGATTTGTAGGTTTTCCTAATGGTAAAGTCACATTCAAAGTTGAAGTACTAAATTAAGGCAAATTACAAGTCAAATTTATTAATATGATGACTAGTAGCCTGTCACAACTTCGCTCGAGATCACAGTACAATGTTATGTTTGAGAAGTTAGTTAAATTTGTTAAAGCACCTGGGAGACCAAGCTTTGCTTTGCTTTGCATAATTTATTTTCTCATTTGCTCGTTCCTTTTTATTTTGGGCATGTCCATTTTGTATTTAATCTTCAGTTTGAATGGTTCTCGCAATTTATACATAACCTAATCATGTATATTTAAAGTTCTAATCACTATTCTCATAAAAATCACATGTTACTTTACCAAGTGAGTGTTATTTTTACAATTAATTGAATGGTTGCTTTTGAACAGCTGATATGATTCTTTTGTTTTTATTTACTAATCTTAACCATAGCCCCAATGTCATTTCTTTCCGAGTATCTTTCTATACAATGCTATATTTTTCTATGGATGTGGTCTGATTATAACATATTTATTAACCCATAAATTCGATAGTTCCAACATTTGGTAAAGCATTTTTAGAGCTGGAGCAGGCAACCGTTTTATTCTGATGTATTAACTATCCTGCTAACAAATGTATGCTCAATTGGTTCAGTTAACTTCTAACGTCAGTTAGGAATAAATTAAAATTTTAAAAGCCGACGGAGCAGATAAGTCCCAAAGGACATACGGGATGGAAAGTATAGGCCTGTTTCTGACTATAGTAGATTTGATGCTGTATTCTACCAAATATTTTCTCCATCGGTCTAGTAAGTAAGTAAGTCTAGTAAGGCTTAATAAATATGGAAATGTTGAAGGTCGTTAGGGCTGAGCCTCATTGCAATGGGAATAAGCCCGTAACTGTTTTATTGGGATAGGCCCATCTTCTTCCTAAAATCTGCTCGATAACTCCTGTTAGACTTATGGATGGTGGACAAAAAGCATATAAATATTCAGTATTATAATCACAATGACTACCTAGACAAATTGAGCTTTAAATAACATGTTGCAAGGCCTTATGTGTTCTGTACCCAATGATTCATTGCTGTGCCTTTATTTTATATTGTTTAGTATACCTTTGTAGAGTAGTATAGCATATGCGTTTCCTTCGTTCTGTGATCAAATATAATTAGCTGACTAAATGTTCATTAGAACAAATATGGTGCATTGCATTATGTAGTCAACGGTTGAGTAACCTGTACCCTTAAGTACGACTTTGTAGCAGTGCCGGACAATGGGGCATAACAGCCAAAAGGTGTCCTCCTCCACACGAAAATGGGCAAAATATTTTATTTCATTTTGTACTGCATTTTTTGTGAAATGCGAAACAAATCTGGCTTATAAACAGACAGACAGACAAACAAATTTAAACAAATCTAAATATCTCTGTTGCATATAATATTTCACTGCTCAAAGCGATGTAGAAAAAAAAACTTATTTTATTTATATAGTTAAATAGATTCTTTACCTATAACATCTAGTATTGCAATAACCTTTCCATAATGTATTAACACCTACAATTCAAATAAAATTACTCCCCATGTTAATCTTATGGGCGAAAAACAAACTTTGAGAGGGCAGCTCGTGCCCTTCAGTATGAAAATATCGAAAAATGAAAACCTTTATGCACAACTACAAATCAGGACGAATATGTTGGAACCTCAAACGTTAAAATCGGTTTAGAAATAACGGAGGAGTTCTCTTAACAAAAATCGGCTTAGCGTATTAATAGATAAGATTAGCTTCACGTAATGAAAGATGTCAGCTATTTTCAGATGGTTGTTTATAATCTTATTATCTATTTTAAGGTGAATTTTCATCATAATTTTGCAATTATTATATTCCACTCCTAACTCATTCCTAACAATATGCCACATGTTGTTAACTTATTTCTAGCACTTATCATATATTCACTGTTTGCAGTATTTTTTAGGCTGTACGAAAATACTGCAATAAAATGATGACATTCAATCTCAATAAATGAATCTTAAAATATATATTCTTCGCTCAATATATTAAATCAGATCTCACTTTGCATGACAATCAATGTGATGTTTTGTTTGTCAATACATAATCCAGGAGGGGTGGGCGAGTAGTGGATTTTTAAATTGAGTCGAGTAGTTCTTTAAAAAGTAAAAAAAAACTTTCTTGATTCAAAGCAATGATTTTTACATATTAAACTTTAATCATAAACATAACATTTCATTGAATTATTAATATTATTATTAGTGAATTTCATGTGTTAATATGATGAGTTATTAGCATGACCCGCACGGTGAAACTTAAGCCCAGGACCACCATAGAAGTTCCTAATGTGACCCCTGAACACGTTTTGGGGGTCGTTCAAAATTATATATATAAATCTCATACGGCATTTGGCTGCCTTTCATGGTGGAAACCGCATTGAATTTAGCGGCTATTGCACTTGGCTGCTGTATCCGGCCGCCAAATGCATATTACATGTTATATCAACTAAGGAAGCCAGTAGGAATAAATTTTGAACATTTGAAGTGGCAGCCAAATAACGTATTTTTGATAGGTGTATGACAAAATGTAGTTCACCATTCTACCACATGGAACGCTGCTGCTCTTACAAGATACACCTGGAGTATGTTCCTATAAACAATTGTGGTAGACTCGGCGGCCTAAAAGTGGCAACACTTTTAAGTTGAATGTGCATTCCGATTATAAATTTTTGCCGCGCAAGTGGCAGCTAAAACACATCTGGCCTGACACACCTTCAGCTGTTCAAAGATTGTTATCTTCTATCATAATTTCCTGTACTCACTCGGGCCAACAATATTTCCGAAGCTACATACTTCCCGCCCGCTTCACTGTGACATCACACCGAGAGGTCGCTTAGACCACTCGACACTTTCAGAATAAGTAATACATTTGCAAGTTCTTATTGCTCACATAATGGGACTTAAAACAATTAGAGCAGTTTGGTTATTTTCCTTGACTATGGCCTGTTGAAATATGTTAACGTCCACGTTATAAGTTTAACGTATTTGCTTGGAATCGTTTGAGTTTCCGACAAAACCTGCTTAATTTTTATCGGTAATGAAGTTTCACCTAGTACATTTTTAGATATTATGCCGTTTAAATTCAAATACTTCAATTTGTAACAACTGTGTTACTACAGACGATTTCTACACAAACACGCTACAATAATATAACGATTTATTTTCAGTTGAAATTAATAATAATCTTGGAACAAATTAGATATACGCGGTGTAACTAAAATGTTGCACTGGCTATATATTTTAAGATTCTAAACCCAAATATAATAAATATGTAGAGGATTTTTTTATTTTATTTTGTTGAAATTCTGCTCCGTTTAGCATCTGTCTGTCTGCAAGTTATATCTACTAAATATACTATTGTACTTTGAACTATATAAGACATATATTTGAAACTTGGCATATGTTTTATTTTAGTACAAAATCCTATTTTCGTTAGGAAACTGAGGTTTCTACCTTAACCCATTTCAAAATGGCCGTAATTTATAGTTTTCAATTCTAAATATCGTAAGATAAAAAATGTTTGTCTTTGATCAAATGTAGGTGAAAACAAGAAGTTTTTTATTTAATTTAAATTTATCAGCTTTTTATTTATTATGCGATTTTCAAACATGTTATATCATTAATTTTCGGACAAATCGATAACAGTTTTTGATATTCTACACCTTCCTCAGATAAATTATAAAGTTAAGCTATACAATTGTATATCAAGTATTTAAAGTACATAATTTATAATATTACATCCAGAGAACTTACTGTAACAAAGATTATTTTAACATTTTGTGTAAGAAAATATACAGCATTCAAGAGGACGTTGGAGGCGGCGTAAATTTTGGATTTATACTCCTTCAGAACCAATTTTAAATTTATAACAGTAATAACTTTCTAATGACTAGAAAACTGTGATTGATGTATCAAATTGAAGGTGCTTTAAATTCACAGGGCTCGTTTAATTAAAAAAAAATTATATGGGTAAAAAAATCACTTGTATCCTATACTCTAATATGAGTAAGGTTTGCTTGCTTGTGTCTGTGCGTGCAATGGTGTGTGCTTGAAACTCTGATCTCTAAAACGGCTCCACCAATTTCCTTCAAATGTTGGAAATAACTAATTTCTGGTGTAAAAATGAGTTCCAGACAGGTCTCATCCCCAGGAAAAATAAAATAATGTAAAAAAAAGAAAATTAAAAGTTACAAAAATTAACCTTGAGCTTAAGGAGTTTAAAATCAAAACAAAAGAATTGTAACAGCTGTTCATAATCAACCAGGGAACTGTCAAAGTAATACTCGTGTTGTTTATAATCATTAACATGTGGCTACCTGAGATCAATGACTAAAACTGTTGAGTGAAGATTGTATATATAGTCATTTCCGAAATAAAGCAAAGGCAAATTCCCGGACGAGGCAAATGACCGAGATGTATTCACCATCACTACCACTATAAACCACCTTCGAATATAAACGATGAGAGAGAAGTTTATGGTCTTAATAAAAGCCTATAATCAGAATGTGTTTAAGACAAAACGTTGACATAACTACAGGTTTCCAGCTCACAAATATTTAGCATTGTACAAAATGTGGAACATTTTAATAATTAATATAATATTAATAATATTTGAAATAAGTAATGTAAAACATTTTCCCTTACTTTTTCAGATTCTGCGGGAGGGGAATTTATCCCCCCCCAATAAATTACTTTATTTGATTGCAATGCGTTAGTTAGATTTAAAACTGAAAAATAAATCTTAAGTAGCCTTATATGGATAAATAAAATGTGAGTGGCTACTACACACAATAATTATGCAAGGAAGTGCATGTAAGATGTAGGGAACTGCACTACAGAGACAACTCAGAGAGCCGCCTGCAAAATGAGTATTACTACGCGATGATGCACGACAATGTTGAACAATGAAAGACCTAACCAAGATCAAACTTGGGTTTCTAATAAAAACAGGTTCAAATAAAATAAACTCTGGATACTGTTTCGTTTCCAATAAAGTCGTTTGTCACCTATTGTACAAAACCCAAACTTTTTAATTGAAAAAAGGTATTTCAAAAATTCCCCCGCTAAAATCGAAAAACCCCTCCCGAGATGAAGATGTTATAGCACGATTCGCGCTATCATTCCCCCCTGTAGGCACCCCTGAGTAAGCGAAGGCGCTGCGATTCACATCTTTGACTATTTCCGGTAAGCTTTTATGATGAATAATATAAGTCAGTTAATAAGAACTTAAAAGCGATACTTATGACTTACTGTTTGAGTTTTAAAGATTATTCTGAGCCTACTTAGAGTCTCATAAGAATCATATCCCTGTTAAGTTACCATAATACCATGAAACCATGGGACCATGTTACCATGGTTGTTGTTTACCATATTTTTTTTGGGGGTCACTCACACCAACACACGGACAAGCCCAGGGCATTAGGACTGGCTGGTTTCCGCACGGTGGCACCCACCTCAGAGTGTCCAGCGTTTGAGATTAACCAAAATCCAGAATTTTGCCTGATTTCACCGATTATCTTGTCTTTTGAGCTATCGAGAGAAGTATAGCTTTAAAAACATCGCATTGGGTACCACGGTCAACGTAAAAAATGTTTTTTACATGTCATTTAAATTTAAAAGCTGCAAAATTTAATTTGCTCGACAAATGAATTAGTTTTGTGGAGCTTATTTCTAATTATCAAAATTTACAGTACTTAGGTTTAAAACTAAATGTGAACATGAGCTTCGTCGAAGCTGGCAGCAACGGGGGAAGAGGGAAAAGAGTGTTTGATTTTGAATGGTAGTAGGGGATGAGGGGGGGAGGGGTCGAGCAGCGAGTCGTCATGCAGTGTGACCGTAGTGGTTCACAGTGATGTAACAAGCGACGGAGGAGTGGGGGAGGGTGGGGTGGTAGAGGGTCCAGGTCCATGCCTAACTGTTAATTTGTTAAAAATTGCTTAATGCCAAGAAACTGACCTATACCAAGGAAAAAATTCCCGAGGACATTTAATATATAAATGATGGGAGAACATACATGCAATGATTCACTTTTACAAAAGATAAGATATTGTATATAATGATTTACAGATATAAGATGTCTGAAATATAACTTTGTTACTACAATTAGATAATTTTGTAAACAAGCTGTCTGAATAATAAATAAACCAGGCGGATCTGGTAATTAGGTAACATTCATTAACAATTCTTAAATTCTGGTAAATATATCTTTGAGTCTCTTATTCAATTCTTATTATAAATACAGAAATTTTAAAGATTTTTAAAACTGGGTGATTTAAACAAAAAGTTAAAGGAAAAACTACATCCGGATAAAAAATGAAATAACTGTATATTTCTATGCTTACCTGCTTGTGATAAATTAACTAGACCAGTAGATGGATGAATAAATCAGAACTCTTGTTTTAATCACGGATAAATTGTAGAACGGGTTAGTTACAGATGCATTACAGCCCATACGTAATAAAGTAAGATTACAATTTGTGATCAACATGAAATAAATGTTGAACGTTAAAACATTTATTTTATCATATTTTCGGCGTGTATAATTGTTGGCAAGTGACCGACGTCCCGCCCACATTTCCAGCCACAACTAAGCTCATGGTCTTGATGTTTCAAGGTCATTGTAACCCCCACCTCCTCTTCGCCCCTATTGGTTTACAGTCGAGACTCATATCAGTGTTACATTTTCGTATGGGGAGTACTGAATTCTTTGTTTACAAATTCAGTTTTGATTCTTGCTTCTAGCTTTTGTGGAGTGTCATATGCATTAGTTGTACTGTATACATAAGGTGGACCAGATTTGGAGAGTATGAAAACGGGACGCATGGAATCGGGGGTGTAGGGATATTGGAATACCCCCCTCAAATGGGGGGGATGGCCCGGGAGTTCACCCCTGGAATGATTTTTGAAAATTAGAAGCGAAATAGTGGGTCATCAGGAACATAAGTAGTTTTTTAAGCTCTGTGGCTATTAAAACTCACTGTTAAAACTGTTTGCAATTTTCTTTGCGTTTAGGAAGCTAGATAAATCAAAGGAATCATTGCCAAACATATTTCAATTTAATACTATTTTATTCCCTAAGTTAACAAATTAAAACAGATTATTTCAGATGAAAAACTAATCATAAAACAGCAAATCAGATACAGATAAAGTGAAAACTGGGCAAATAGGTGTCCCGAGAGGGATGGTCAGGACGAGGGTGAGTCTCCAAAAATCGGGTCTGTCCCTGCGTACCCTATGTATAACATACGCACGCGCCCAAAGCACGCCATTCTTTGCCTCAACCAATCATTACGGTACACTTACACGCCTCAACTGTCAATGCTGGTTGGACGCTAGCTTGTGATTGGGAGGCACCCTGCCAGGCCGCCGCGCCGTCACTGTTTGTACCGTTGTTGTTAAGCTGCATTTACACTAACATGTATAATAAACTAGTTATATATAACATGTTACACAAAAATTTTACAAATTCATGCAACATGTTACCCGAAACATTGGGTTATCAAACCGAAATTTGTGTTATATAGCAAGTTTTTGATTTCCCTCACGAAGTCGGTAACAAATAACGTGTTACATATATATATATATATATATATATACACATCGAGACGAACGAAAGGTAGAAGGATAAGAAGTAATATAAGTTTACGAGATGGAGGGGATATATTGCATCAAAACTTAAGACCTACATCAATGCTATCAAAACGAAGGCAAACAATTACATGGGATTAATGAAACTACACCAATCAGATCTTGGTTGGCCCAACTCCTCGCTTACTGACTGTACCGTTAACAAGCCACGGAGAGTTTGACGTAAACAAGCCACTAACGCATCTCACTTTCTTGTTATGATGTATAGAATTCAAAAATGTTGAACAAGTCAATATACTTAAGATGTTTACATAAGATGTATACATAAGATGATTACATATAAGATGTTTCCTTCAATTTTAGCGAATTTCCCCTATAGGGAAGAAGCTATTACTGTAATCGGCATGGAAGGCCTAAGCCCATGACCATGATAACTTTTTATTTTGAGGTCCCCAGATGCCAAAAACACCATTTGTTCAACAAAAAAAAAAAATTATATATATATATATATATATATATATATATATATATATATATATATATATATATATATATATATATATATATATATATATATATATATATATATATATATATATATGTCCGTGAGCACGATAACTCTTATAAATATATTCCCATTTTGACGAAATTTGGTGTAAACCAGCATTTATGACTTTAATTTCGAAAACCAGGCAGATCGACCTATCCTAAGAGGTATTTTGGGGGGGGGGTTTGTACCCCGAAAATGGGTTTCTTGAGTTTTTTGCATATAATTTTTGAAAAAATCAAATTTTAGTTTTTTTTCCATTGGAATCAGCTTAAAAAGACGCACAATTTGGTTTATTGATTATTGCTCTACACCAATTGGTTACAGAGATATAGAAACTGCTAAATACAGTAAGTTGTCCAATGTTATTCTTATGGAGAATAAGAAAAATTGTTTATCTCGCTTATTTATCAACTTATCCTGATGAAACTTGGTATATTGCTTCATATCGTTGTGGTCTATTGATATTTGCACTAAAAAACATTTTTTGGCCGATAGTTCTTGTAGCAGCAAACCTGCATGCTCAGCCCCCATGTTATTCTTATAGAGAATAAGTAATGTGTTATCTCCCTTAATTATGAACATAAATTAATAAAATTTGGTATGTGGCTTACCTACTTGAGTTGTATTGATATTTGTATCAAACCCCATTTTTTGTGTTCCTTGCTTCAGCAAACATACACACTCAGCCGCCATGTTATATTCTTATGGAGAATAATTAAAATGTCATAAATTGTCTATTTATGATGTATATTGATGAAACTTGGTATGTGGCTTCATATGGTATTAAGATACATATATATGCATTAGAAATTCGCTGAGTACGCAGGTTTGCTGCTACGGGGTATTTATATTTTCATTGGACCTGTGATTGTTCAAGAATTGTATTCCAAGCAATGCAGGTAAATGAAACCAGGAGCATCAGAACAGCCAAAAAAATCAATGTTTTCAGATTTCAATAAAATTGGAATAAATGTATGTTTTTACACTGGATTTGAGTTTTAAAAGTAATAAACCCTAGTGTTGCATTTGAAAATTCACAGCATCAGCGTGCTGCGTGCAAACTCATTTATTTTATTTTAACCTTTATTACCATAAAATGAATAATGATTTAAATGAAAAAATATACCATACAAAGATTTTGGGTTAGTTCATCAAAACCAGATCATTTCAACAAGAAAGTTCTGGTTCTGGTTTCAACAAGATAAACAGAAACAGTTAGTATTTATGTGGAGCTTGGGCTCAAGGTAATTTTTTGTTCACTTTGTGAGTAGACAGCAATAACTCACTTGACACTTGTCATTGCCTCTGAGGGTTTACTAAACAATATCAGGGGTCCAAGTGGTTTTTGAGGACTAAAAGGTTGATAAAGTAGGACATTTTCATTGAAGAGTAGTAGGATTTACTAATAAGTATGACAATCTAGGCCAACTGCAAAATGGGTATTACAAATTTGTTTGCTTTTAATACAGGATAATTAACACAACCAGTCTATTAAAAGCCTTTAATAGAAAAAAAACGTAATAACCGACAGTGCTTATTTTACTAAAAATAACATACTACACGTATATTTACTGTAAAATCCCCAATTAAGAGCTGAGAAGGTTATCCAAAAATGACCTGCAGGGACTTGTATCTTGATGAGAGTATTAATTTAAATTATCAACCAATTTACCAGTGTGTACATGTAATATTTTCCGCTACTGTAACGATGTCCTTTTGTTACAACAATACGTGTCTGCAATTGGTTATAGTAAGCTAGGGTGCATTTGAGTTAACAGTAAGAAATAAAACGTAATAGTTTTGACCAAACAAAATTAGCCTTTACTTAAGATATGTTATAATAAAATACCCCCGAAGCAGTAAACCTGCATACTCAGCGAATTTCCAATGCATACATATGTATCTTAATACCACATAAAGCCACATACCAAGTTTCATCAATATACATTCATAAATAAACGATTTTAGACATTTTAATATTTCTCCATAAGAATAACATGGCGGCTGAGTATGCAGGGTTGCTGAAGCAAGGAACACAAAAAATGGGGTTTTATACAAATATCAATATAACTCAATAAGGTAAAGCCACACACCAAATTTTATTAATTTATGTTCATAATTAAGGGAGATAACACGTTACTGATTCTCCCTTAAGAATAACATAGGAGCTGAGTACGCAGGTTTGTTGCCTCGGGAACTATCGGCCAAAAAATATTTTTTAGTGCAAATGTCAATAGACCACAACGATATGAAGCAATATACCAAGTTTTATCAGGATAAATTAATAAATAAGCGAGATATACAATTTTTCTTATTCTCCATAAGAATAACATTGGACAACGTTTAGCATTTTCAATAACTCTGTAACCATTTGACGTAGAGCAATGATCAAAACACTAAATTGTGTGTCTTTTAGCGAATTTCCCCTATAGGGAAGAAGATATTACCATAGGTCTCATGGTAAGACTTAAGCCCGAGACCATGGTAACTTTTTTTTTTTTGAGGTCTCCAGATGTACAATACACTATTCGTTCAAATTTATATATATATGTGTCCGTGAATGCGATAACTTGAGTAAAAAACGTCCGATTTCGATGAAATTTGGCTCAAATGTGTAAACTGACATTTATGACTTTAAGTTCGAAAACCAGAAAAATCGGACAATGGGAAGGGGGGTTTATGGGGGTTTTAAATTTTCCAAAAATGTTTTTTGCATTTTTCAACCTAAAATTTTGAAAACACTTAATTTTGGTTTTGGCCATGTTATAGAGCTTAAAAAACAAATAATATGGTATTTTGAATTATTAACCTAGGTTCAGTGGTTGCGGAAAAATCCAAAAAACATGCTCATAAAATCTCCCATGTTAATCTTATGGGAAAAATGTTTTTGGCTATTCCTCAGTTAATTTTACTTTAAACTTCACATTTGCTTTTACCAATCACTTCAGCTCTACAAAACAATCATTTTAGTGTTTAAACTGTGATTCTACGTCCAACCGTTGCAAAGATATTCAAAGTGCTAAACACAGTACGTTGTCCAATGTAATCCTTATGGAGACTAAATAAAATTTGATATCTCGATTATTTATGAATGTATATTGATGGAACTTGGTATGTGGCTTCACGTTGTACTGGTATATTGATATTTGCACAAACAATAAATGTTTTGTTGGTTGTCCCCGTAGCAGCTAACAGGGGACTTAGCTGCTACTTTGGTCAGTTTTTCAGCGCCCGTGCAAAGACCAAATTTGCCGCCCCCCGCCCCCACCCCATAATTCCTCCCTACACCATAGTTCTGAGATGGACTGACACGTGCGCGCCTCGCTCCCTCGCTTGTTGTTGCGTTTACGATGTTTCTGGTTCCGTGCTATGATGATCACCTGAAATGACAAGCTATGGAACACATTCAGATAAGAAACTTGTGTAGTTCAAAATCTTGATTTCATACATTATTGTCCTGGAAATGTATCCCGTTTCCGATCTTCCGCGCCACTAAACTTTTTCAATAAAACTCAGAACCTCAAATAATTAAAAATATAAATGTTTAAAAACAACAAATGTGCACACTTGTAGTCAACGTATCACAACACACTGTGTATCATAAAACAATTTTGTATTTCTTTAAAAAAAGCAATAATGAAAACAAACCCTTAAAACTGATTAGGAATGGTGAAGTACATACTGATAACGGTACATCTGTTCTGAGCGTGGGAAAGATTTCGTCCAGGGAAACCAAAACAATAATCAAAACACTCATCAAAAGCGACCGCGATTCTGATGGTTCCTGGAATCTGCGAGGCTGAAGTTTGCAATGGATACAGCAAAGTTTGTTTGAAAAAAACAACTAATGTTTTCTGAATATAATATTTGTTTATTGATTCTAATGTATAACACGTTTTTCAGTTATACGGACTCTTATCTTTGAGTATTTCATCTTTAAGTTTTTTGTGTAGCTATAAAGCTTATTTAAAATTTTTGTTGTATTCTGTGATATATTGAATCTTACCTTCTAAAAGGGTTTGGATCAATTAAGTTTAATACCAATGACTCTAAAAACACAAGGTGGGTGCAAACTTGTTTTGTTCGTTAGTACTATACTGTGATATACTGTCGCAACTTATTTAAAGTATTGCCAATTTGTAAGAAATACAGATGATTAGTCAATTAACCACGACCAGAGCTCAAATAATCTTAATATGTAATGAGGAGAGGTATATGTTTAATTCTTAACGTTTCTCAGAAATGACTCAGTTAATAAATAAGAACTTGGTTGAAATGGTTCCTAACAGACAGAACGATAAACTATATTTTTCAAAGTAAGCTAAACGAGTGAACCTTACAAGTAACGATGTAAGGGGGCGCCAAAATCTGAGGAGGGTGCATCATATTTCCCCCTTATTTCATATAATACTAAACTCAAATTGATCAAATCCCTATTCAATACTCTCCAGTGTCCAAACCATATCTTTCCTCATCAATAGGAACTAGTTTAAAACAATCGTCGTGGGCGGATTAAAACAATTAGTTGCATTGTGTTACTTTATATTTTAACATTGCAAATTTCTTGCAGCGTATTTTGAGTTTTATTCAAACTCTCAATACCAATCAGAATGCCCTTAAGTTGTCACAAACCGATAGAGGTAAAAACAACTTCTCGTTTTGAAATAGAGGGGAGCAGAAGTTGTATTATCTGATTTGTAAATTTAATGTTTATGTATGATGAAGGTGCAACATGGTGAATACTCATAACTTTCTTTCAAATAATGTCTTTCAACAACTTATAATACTAATATACAACAGTTTTCAAAATTTTTTTATATATATATATAAATAAATACTTTATGTTAGCGCTGCGGCCGCACCAGGTGGCGTACCGAGGGGGGGGGGCGGTCCGACCCAGACCCCGCTTTGGCATAGGCCCCCAAATTTTGAAAAATGTTAAAAGATCTGAGCGAGTATTTCCCGCCGATTTCCGGAGAATCGCTACCGATCTACCATCGTACTTTCGGCCATTATTACGTAGTAAAGTCGTCATTTCTGGACAGTATTTTGCTTTCCGTCGTCGTTTATAGCCGATATTACAACAAGGATGTTAATTCCAGATTATATCATCTGTACCGTCTTCAATTACGGCCGATAATATGTGGATCAGTCGCCATTTACTTAGGTTGTTTTTATGTCCAATTTATGTGTAATACATAATGTTATGTCTCGTAATTTTCGGCCAATTTTACGTGGTGCGATCGTCTTTGGCGGCCGTTTACTACGTGATTTGGCAGGTCACGATCGTCTGAAGATTGGCGGGAAAAACTTTGAGTTGGCGAACTTTGAGTTCATTTGACTATTTAAATACAGTACTCAAATTTTGAGTACTCGCGCGCCCCTAATACATCGTTTACACATATATGAATAGGCCTTCCTCTTTAACCCCCAATGTATATATAGGCCCCTACATATATATCCGCCGCCCCAGGCCCCCAACTACGACAGGACGCCACTGCCGCATTCCACGATCTGTTATGAGCGCCGAGTGCCGCCCCCCCAAAAGCGCCGCGCCCCGTGCTGGAGCACGGCTCGCACTGCCCTAGAGCCGGTACTGGCAGCTAACCTGCATACTCAGCCCTAATGTTATTCTTATGGAGAATAAGTAATGTTTTATATCTCCCTTAATTATGAACATAAATTAATAAAACATGGTAAGTAGCTTCACCTGGTTCAGTTATATTTATAATTGCATAAAAACTCATTTCTTATCTTCCTCATTGCAGCAAACCTGCGTACTTAGTCCTAATGTTATTCTTATGGGGAATAAATAAAATGTTATAAATCACTTATTTATGAATGTATTTTTGTCAAACTTGGTAAGTGGCTTTATGTAGTAACGAGAAACATATAAATGCATTGGAAATTCGCTTAGTACGCAGGTTTGCTGCGACGGGGGGTATTTAAACTTATTCTAATGGAAAAAACTAAAAATTGACTTTTTCAAAAACTATAAGTAAAAATAAAAAAAAAAAAACATTTTTGGGGTACAAAACCCCCCAAAAATACCCCTTTGGATGGAGCAATCTGACTGGTTTTCGAACATAAAGCCATAAATGTTGCTTTACATGTTTATACCAAATTTCATCAAAATCGGATCATTTTTACGAGAGTTATCGTGCTCACAGACACAGACACACACACACACACACACACACACACACACACATACAGTTTCGAACGAATGGTGTTTTTGGGGTCTGGGGACCGGTGATTTAAGTAAAAATTGTGGGAGTATGGCTAATTACAAGATAATGGGAGAGGGCTCAAATTAAAGGTCTTGATTCCAGGGACTCGGGAAAAATAACAGTATTTCCAAAATGTTTCCAGCAAACGAGAAATAACGTAAAACATCCCCCAAAAGAAAAGCATGGGGATTTAAAAACGTCTGCTTTGTTTACATTAAAACATGTGATTAAGTGTCTACTTTGTTTACGAACTGACATATGTTCCTACTTACACTGTTTTTACTCAGTATTTATAGAGTAAAGAGATCGGAGTGTTGGAGCAAGGTTAGGGGATATGGCCCCTTCAAGCCACTAGTAATACAGTATTTTTATTGAAGTATTCCATATAAAACTAAAATATAAGTAAAAAGTACAGAAATATCTTGTTAGTTTGGCTAACTCAAATTAAAAAAATTGAGCTAATAAACCTCATTAAAATTTTAAATAGCTGAGTTTGTCAAAACCAAATAAGAAAATCTAACATACAAAACAGTTAGACAATGTAATAAAACAGTTACAAATTTATGTTACCATTTAAAATTGTTTAGTAGCTTTTTGTAGTTAATTATAAAAATAATTTGTTAATACATTTTTCATAATTTAATGTTAATTTCACTGGTATGCCATAGTAATATAGAAAAACAAAAACTGTTTAATATAAATTCATAATGGGAAAAACGTGTTTGTAAGATAACGACTCAAAGAAATAATGTTGGTCAGCTGATTGATTTATTGCTTTCAACCGGACCCCACCCTTCCCCTCCTGTCCCGACTTCCTTCCTTATCTCCAAGATCAGATTTTTTTTGCCGACCCAAACACTCCCATTGCCCGCTGAACCGAGGATAAACGGCAGGAGTAACTATAAATAATTTTCAATTACTCAACTCAAATTTTCGAGTTGTCTCTAATACTCGCTCGGCCTTCGAGTATTAGAAAATACAGGTACTCGGAAACTCGAGTACTTGCCTACCCCGATAATCCAGTTTGATTGTATTGGCCAAAAATTTGTATTGCTACTCATGTATTAGTTAGAAACCATGTTTAGATTATCAAAGCTGGAGTGGTATCCAAATCCTATTTCACTATTTGAAACTACCAACTGATGGCAAATACTCAACATTCAAAAATAATTGGCGCTACTCCACTCGATTAAAAAAATCACTACTCGCACACTCCTAGTTATTACATAGTTGTATATTCCAGATTTCTATAATATAGGATTCCCTGGGTCGTCTTTAATCATTACTTAAATAACGGGATTGGAATTTTGGTCCAGGATTGAGACCCCTAAATATAAGTGTGAATATTTTTTTAAGATAATCAAAAAGTTATTTAGCAAAAGTAGATAGGCCTAACTATGTTTGAATTAGATTCAAATACATTAAACATTACATTAAACATCACAACACATTTCAAATAAGCACTAAATACTAGTATATATTCACCTCAAATGACACAGTTATGTTGTTATGGTTTGATGTTCGATGATTAGTTGTGTCATCAATTGAATCACGGTGTATTCTTTTCTTTGTAAGACCTTCCTTATCTTTCAAATTTGTATCAAAAGCCTCACTATCAAGATTTATTTCTTTTGCAGAGATCTGAAATGAGAACAAAATTGACTATTTGAAAACAAAAATATTTAAACAAAAGAGCAAATTAAAGAAGGAGCTCAGAATAAAGGTACTTTTTTTAGAAAGTAAAAATTTCAGGAGAGAATAATCTTGATTGATGATTGAGACTTCTTCTGTAAGGGTTTTGGTAGTATAGTCAACTCCTGATTATCCGGGGTAATGACCGGTTGGAGGGTCACGGATAACCTAAAACCAAGGTTAAAACAAAGGGATTCAATAAATTGAATATTACAAACATAGGCTAATGAAGGTTTATTAACATTTTTATACTACAATATTGTATTTTAATGTCATATAAGATATATTTATGTAAATTAAATATTTGTGAAAATCTTGAAATTGTGATAAAATCTACAAACAATCACAATAATAATAGTTAATACTAGCAATGGCTGATAGCAGTAAATACTATCCAAAACGCCAAATGATATTTAATAGGTTAAAGATCTCTAAATACTGAACTCTCTAAACTACACCAAACAGTATGTCAATTAATTCCGCACTGGGGGAATACCCCATGAGGGTGAACAGCGACGAGAAGGGTGATTGTTTTGAGATGTTTCTATTTTTAGACGTCCGCGTCCGACCGTCCGTCCGTCACACTGCCTAGCCAGGTGCAGTGTCTAGAACACTGTCAAGGTCATCGCTCCCTATCACGCGCCCTCGGCTCATTAGCGAGATGACAGACTCTGAGATTATTGTTGTGTTTGCTAAGTTGTTTATATAGTATTTATTCTGATAAAAAAGTAAATTAAAGACAATTCTAGAGATAATTTAGCAAAATAAATTGTTATTATTGCTCTATTTATGTTTAGAAGGGGATAAATAAAAATAATAAATATAAACCTTTCGCAACCCCGGTTAAACCGCAACCCGATTAACCCGCTCCCGGATAATCGGGAAATGACTGTACAGGTAAATTTTACCAACTTAGTGAACCTCAAGCCCCCATGTTCAACGAACCTACACTAGGGGTCATGTGCAACGAAAGATACATAGGATCAAATAGAAGCAATCGATTGAATGTAGTTCAATAGGTTTCAGATCAGTTTCATGGCATGAAACTGACCATTAGAAAAGAAGGTAATAAAAAGAAGGTAATACATTAAATGATAGTTTCTTTACTTTTGCCTAAGTAAACTATGATTTTAAATGAACAGTTAAATATCAGAGGGCTCATAAGCAGCGCACGCCTGATATATTCATTAAAAAAAATCACAGAATAAAATCAACATGCTGGGTGCTTCTATTTCAAAAAGCAAGATCTATTGCATGCACAGTTATGACTACGGTATGCATAGCTTTAGATACCCCACTTACATGTGAATAGGGGCTCATGATCCAGCTCATTCATCATCACCCCCTGTGTGGTCGGTGGTAGTAGTTCCTCGCCTGTCCAAAACCTCTGCCTCTTCCTAAGTCCCATACAGTATCAGCTTTGATGTGTCCTCAAGTGCAGCGCAAGCTTTCACATTCATCATAAATAATTATGTTTGATATATAGCCATTAGCTGATGTCCAGGAAACTTGTTCATTCTACTGTACTAGCCAAAACTTGGTGTACCCTACATCCAGAGATTGATGCAAATATATTTGTAATCAAAATGTTTTGTTGGTTTTAAAATTTAAATATTTGATATCTACCATATCTAAGCATTCATAATTATATTACCTCACTTAGCATATTATCAGATTGAGATGTGGTTGGTGTTTTGCAACGAGATGATGGACCACCACAACAATGTAGAGGTAATCCCAACGATGTCCTGATATTATGCACTTTCTGTCCAAGATGCTGCAAGGAATCTGCTGCTATTATCTGAGTCAGCATCATCTTGTCCTGATCATGAGCACGTTTATTGACACAGATCAACCAAGGTCTTTCCATTGTCGCCCCTTTAGGTAAGCAGCCCTTCCGTGTCTGAAAAGAAAATTGTTTAGGGCAAAATTGATGTCTAATAAATCTATTAAAATGCAATCAGACCTGACAAAAGCTAAGCAATTAAGCTTCCATTGATATGTCTTTGAAAATGAAATATTAATGTGTAACAATATAATTTAAGTCTATTGAAATGGGATGGTTAATGGGTGACAATGATTTAAGTCTGGTACTGCTGACTTTTTGTATATAAGTGACTAGACATCCTGCTTTAAATGATACAAATACTTTAAATGCACATAGAAGACAAATATAGTAAATATAGTCATTTACATAACTGTCAATACTTCACATTCCTGTGTTATAACAGGACTGTAGGGATAAACAGTGTTAGTAAAGTAGACTGAGATAAAAACATATTCCAGCTAAATAAAAAACTTCTTAGAAGATGAAGACATTTAATTAGAAAATATGCTTTTTTAAATTACGACTTTTTAAACCTGCGTACTCAGCGAATTTCCAATGCATAATATACTATGCATAATATACCACATAAAACCACATACCAAGTTTCATTAAAATATATTCACAAATAAGCGATATATACAATTTTAATTATTCTCCATAAGAATAACATTGGGGATGAGTACGTAGGATTGCTGAAAAAAGGAACACAAACAATTGGTGTTTATGCAAATATAAATAGAATTAAACTAGGTAAGTTTCATCAATATTCATTAATAAGCGATATATAACGTTTTAATTATTGTCCGTAAGAATAACATGGGGGCTGTAGGCAGGTATGCTGCAACAAGGATCACAAAATATGGGTTTTCATGTAAATATAATTATAACTCAACTAGGAGAAGCCAAATACCAAATTTCATCAGTATTCATAAATTAGCGATATACAGTAGAGTCTCGATTATCCGACCTAAACCGGCCGCACCATGGTCGGATAAGCGGGAAGGTTGGATAACACAGAAAATAATAACAAAAATGTTAAAAAATATTGATTTTATTTTTTTCTAGGAGCGTGGAAATTGACCGTTTGATCGTGCACGGGGACGGTCGGATAACACGGAAGGTCGGATAACCGAAGGTCGGATAATCGAGACTCTACTGTATATCATTTTGATTATCCTCCTTAAGAATAACATGGGGGATGTTAAGCAGGTTTTCTGCAACAAGGAACACAAAATAATGGGTTTTATGCAAATATCAATAGAGCTTATCTAAGTGAAGTCACATAGCAAGTTTCATCCATATACATTCATAAATAAGTGATATATAACATTTTAATTATTCTCCGTAAGAATAACATGAGGACCGAGTACCTATGTTTGCTGCTATGGGAACCATAGGCGAAAAATGGTTTTTGTGCAAACAACAATAAACCACAACCAGATGAAGCCATGCACCAAGTTTCATCAGTTTATGTTTATAAATAAGCGAGATATACAATTTTTCTTTTCTCCATAAGAATAAAATTAGACGACATATTGTGCTTAGCACTTTCAATATCTCACTAACCAATTGACATAGGGCAATGATCAAAATACAAAATTGTTTGTTTTTTTAAGCTGAATTCAATGGTGAAATTAAAATTTGATCAAAAGAAAAATGACATGTGAAAACCCTGAAAACCCATTTTTGGGGTACAAAACCCCCCTTCGGATGGTGCGATTCATCTGGTTTTCGAACTCGTTCAAGTAAATGGTACTTTACAAATCTGTGCCACATTCATTAAGATCAGACCTTTTTTACGAGAGTTATCGTGCTTACGGACACATATGTATATCAAACTAATCAACCCTTGGGCCAAGACACGATCCTTGTTACTGTGGATGTCTCTTCCTTGTTTACAGATATACCCTATAATGATGGCATTGAAGCCTTAACACACAAGACTATTTGCCTCTTCTATTGTATAGATTTATAGATGATATATTTTTTATATGGCAACATGGACAAGAACGCCTAGATGAATTTCTTCAATCGCTCAACAGTTTTTCATCGTTACGTTATACTTGGAGTTACTCTACAAAATCTGTTACGATTGATGTGGATGTTTACTTAGTTATGGATACATCAAAACAAAACTTCACTCGAAGGAGACCAACCCAATGCAATATTTAAATTACTAGAGCTGTCATCCTACTTATATAAACACCCCCGTCGCAGCAAACCTGCATACCCAGCGAATTTCCAATGGAGATATAAATGTCTTAATACTACATAAAGTCACTTACCAAGTTTCATAAAAATATATTCACAAATAAGCAATATATACAATTTTAATTATTCCCTATAAGAATAACATTGGGGCTGAGTACGCAGGTTTGCTGCATCAAGGAACACAAAACATGGATTTTTATACTAATATCAATATAACTCAACTAGGTGGAGTCATATACAAGTTTTTATTCATTTATGTTCATAATTAAGGGAGACATAGCATTTAATTATTATCCATAAGAATAACATGGGGCTGAGTACGCAGGTTTGCTACTACAAGAGCCTTTGACAAAAATTTTTTTTGTTGAGCAAATACCAATGCACCACAACTAGATGAAGCCGTATACCAAGTTTCATCAGTGTACGTTCATAAATAAGCGAGATATAAAATGTTTCTTTTTCTCCATAAGAATAACATTAGACAACTTATTGTGTTTAGCACTTTCAATATCTCGGTAACCAATTAACGTAGGGGAATGATCAAAATACCAAATTGTGTGTTTTTTAAGCTGAATACAATGGTAAAAACTAAAATTTGACTATTTCCAAAATTATATATAAAAAATATTAAAAAAAATTTCGTGGTACAAAACCCCCCCAAAAATACCCCTTCGGATAAAGCGATCTGGCTGGTTTTCGAACTTAAAGTCATAAACGTTGCTTTACATGTTTATACCAAATTTCATCTAATTCAGATAATTTTTACGAGAGTTATCGTGCTCACGGACACACACACACACATATACGTATATATACGTATATACGTATATATATATATATATATATATATATCTACAGTTTTGAACGAATGGTGTTTTTGGGGTCTGGGGACCTCAAAACGAAAAGTTATCACGGTCCCAGGCCTAGGTTTTACCATGCCGACTACGGTAATAGCTTCTTCCCTATAGGGGAAATTCGCTAAAACATCTATACCCAAGAGCCTATCATTTAGAGCAAAGAAACTGTATAGTCAAAATTCAGACTTTGTGAATTACATAAATAGGGTGACGGTTTCCCTTAAAAAATCTGGCTATCCTGAAAAAGTTATCAAGAGACAGGTAAATCAACCGAAGAACCAGCAAAATAACAGTTTTGTTGTAAATGAACCTAAATTCAGCACTAAATTTTATCCAGGCCTACGTAAAATAAACAATGTGATAAAAAGATCTTTTAACATTCTCCAGTCATCACAAGAGACAAGAAACATTTCTCAAAACCACCTAGAGTAATTTTTAAGAGGCCACCCAACTTCAGGAATATGTTGGTGAAAACAAATTTATCAGAAAAATCTGTTGGTGGGAATAAAAAAAACAGGTGTAAACCATGCAAAAAACCACGGTGCGGTACTTGCAGAATAATGACAGAATCTAATAAATTTGAAAGCAGCGCCACAAAGAAAAAATACAGTATAAAAGGTGAGATGGACTGCAATTCAAAAAATGTAATTTACCAACTTGACTGCAAGTACTGCAAAAAACAATATAAAGGTCAGACATCAAACAACTGAAGAGTACGAATGACGGGACACCGTGCAGATATAGTACATGGTGACGAAGAAAAGCCAGTTGCTAAACATGCTACTGTTCATGACAAACAAAAGATCGAAGACTGCTACAATTTAAAAGCCATCAAAAAAGTTAGAGAGGACAGCATCAAGAATATTACTATGGTTAATCTTCGTAAGTCTGAACTGGCCCATCAACTAGTCTTACAAACACGGCACCCGTCATGGGGACCGAATATCTAGGTTTGCTGCTTTGGGAACCATACGTGAAAAATTGTTTATTTGTGCAAAAAACAACAAATCACAACCAGATGAAGCCTTACACCAAGTTTCGTCAGTTTATGTTAATAAATAAGCGAGATATAAAATTTTGATTTTCTTCATAAGAATAGCATTAGACAACGTACTGTGTTTATCACTTTCAATATCTCAGTAACCAATTGACGTAGCATAATGTTTAAAATGCCAAATGGTTTTTTTAAAGCTGAATTCAATGGTATAGATTAAAATTGGATTTAAATAAAAATTACATGTGAAACCCCCCCCAAAAAAAATAAAAATTGTGGGCTACAAAACCACCCTTCGGATGGTGTGATTCGTCTTGTTTTTGAACTCGTTCAAATAAATGGTTCTTTACACATTTGTGCCAAATTTTATTAAGAACGGACCTTTTTTACGAGAGTTATAGTGCTTATGGACACACATATATAACAATTTGAACGAATGGTGTTTTTGGCATCTGGGGACCTGAAGACAAAAAGTTAACATGGTCTCCCGCTTAAGTCTTACCATGAGACCTACGGTAATAGCTTCTTCCCTATAGGGGAAATTCGCTAAAATTTGAACAAATGGTGTTTTTGGCATTTGGGGACCTCGAAATGAAAAGTTATCATGGTCTTGGGCTTAAGTCTTACTATGCCACCTACGGTAAGAGCTTCTTCCCTATGAGGGGAATTCGCTAAAAAGAGTATTATGTTTGAATATAATGGTATTCTCTCAAATGATATTATTAACAGAGAGGACAGAGTAGAATAGAGTGAACACTGGGGGCTCGCCAGTGAGGCCGGTTTGGCTGGCTGGCCGCTCAAGATGGCGGCTTCTCGGTGCGTGACCTTGGCCAGTGCCGCGCGCCATGGAAACATTAAACCAACTATTTGATAATTTAAAACTCTCAGATTTTAAATGCCAAGTACATTTTTGGCCTAAAGAACTAACATGGCTCACTTATTCTAAGGCAAAAAAATTTAAGAAAAACATGGTTTTGGGAATTTTGATTTGTATGGAGAGCACTTTAGCCATGTACGATGGATATGTGGTAAATGGTTGTTTGAGCTACAGTACTTTCCTCTCTACAAAATAAGCCAAGACAGGCTATTTTTATTTGGCTACAGTTTGGAGCCAAAATAATGTGTAAACAATGTGTGAAAATGCTCATGTGTATCAGAGACTGGTATTGTGACAAGTAGCTTAATATCATGGAAAAATAAGGGTGGGCTAATTCAACCGTCTAAACTAGTGACGCAAATTTGTGCAATTTGTGAAGTTGTTTTCAGAAGGGTTTTTAAAATGCACGGTACTTGTGAATACTCAGCACAGAAAAAGATGACGCAAGTTCTCGGTCTTGTGTAGGTAAAACCGTTTTTAGTGAATCATATGCAGATCATTTGAATAATGGGAAACCTGAACTTAGCCATTTTGTATATTGTTAATAAAGTTAGTTTCACAAAAGTTTCTAAATCTATAGCTTAAGTGCTACACTAAAAAGTTCAATGAGAAAATGTATTATCAAAAGTGAAAACCCATCTTACAAAGACGATTACTTTTATAGGGCGGTAAAAACATTGTGCATTTTAATAAGGGCATTTCACTCTGAGTATTAAAATTGTTTAATGCACTAAATAACACCTTAAAATGAACAATGAACGTTTAAATAATTATTGTAAAAAACACAAATTGTTGAGCAAACAAATCCAAAATATACGGTATTTTAAGGAGATACGAATTTAAAACATTTGTTTTACAGTTACCCAATTAAATGTTTTGTTGATTTTGATGATAAATGTTTTTTGATTCCTAAATGCACGGCATTTTAAATAGGGTAATATTACAAAACATATTTTAAACGTTTATCAAAAAATCTAAATTAACTAAACTATTTGCAAAAATAATAAAATACCTCTACATAACATAGACAGTTAACTAACAAAATCATTCCATGTAATAATGTAGGCTAAATTGCGCGACGAGCCAGCTACAGCGCTGCATTTAAACTCAGTTCAAACGCTTTAAATAATTGACGATCACTAAGTAAGTACTAAAGGTAGGTGAAAATGGCTTTCGGATATGAACAATTAAACTCTTCGGCAACATATATCCGCAGATAATTTGTTCACTGACCAAATTTAAAAAATGTTCCTCGCATGTCGAAAATTTCATGTTTGTTTGTTTTTAATTAAATTTATGTTTCATAAAAACATTTTTCCCATTCGGCAGTGTCAGTTTTGTCCGTTTAAAGCACACTGTTGTCTTCAGCAAGGTCTGGCCCTTTTAACTGTAAAGTTTCATAATTTTTTAACGATATTTAGGTATAAATGAGGTGATATGTTAAGCGATGTCGATTGCTCGCGCGAGTCAAGAGCAGCGGTCTTGCCGGGTTTTGGCTGCTAATAGCGATCTCTATCGGCCTCACTGCCCCGCATGCATTCAGTATAGGGAAAGCCACTCTATACTATTCTGTCCTCTTTGATTATTAAGTATTATAAAACAGTATTTCCACCTAAGACACTATACACTAGCGTCTGATCGGGACGAGTCAGGCTGGCCGGAATTTAAAATGTATTTTTTACTATCATGTGAGACCTTGCACACTACACTGGAGTGGAAAATGAACTATATTTCTTCAATCCTAACAATCAATTTGTTTTCAACATCCTTATTTATGCTAATTACCTTGTAGCAGTCAATGCAAACAGCAAATCCACACGTTCTGCAGGTCCAGTGGAAGTTGAACAAAGTGGTATTGCACACGTCACACATCTCTCGACATCCTGGGACCGGCCTCTTCCAAGATGCTTTTTTGTCTGAAATATAATGTCATAGCTTACATAGGAATGTAGTATAGTATAGTAGTATATAGCATACACAAATGATATACTAGGAAAAATTATCAAACTGTTGGAATTTGAGTAATTAGTACAAATATTTGCTGTAGTAGTACAACAGGGAAGAATATTTAGTAGTGTTGGGCATTATATTAATAGTCTTTGTGTTGACTTTATGTTATTGGTTGTGTAAGGGGCGAGGGGAGGAGGCAGCGAATGTGAATTTTTGCATAGGGCAAGAAAAGTGTTTACGCCAGAAATGGCTGAATGCAAAAAAGTGATTTTCGCAGTGATGTATGTCTGTATGGGTGTCTAGAGATGTAGACAGGTCCAATTTTGATGAAATTTGGTATGTAAACAAAATTAAACAGAAATGGCTGCAACAGTTTTATTCAAAAACTTGGCAGTTAGTAGTGTGTCAGGTTCTTAACAAAATTAATCCATACCGTAAATGTTTCTGGGAATGTTTAGAGTCAAAATTATTTAGAAAATAAATTGTTATTATTGCTCAATTTATGTTTAGAAGGGGATAAATTAAAATAATGAAAATAAACCTTTCGTGACCACGGTTAAACCGTAACCCGATTAACCCGCTCCTGGATAATCGGAAGTTGATTGTACAACTAAAATATTACTTGAAACAAATAAACTACCAATAAATAATACAATGTTTATGTGTGAGGTGTGTTTTTAAAGTAAGGACCGTTTTTAAACTCCGCTGTTGAAGTGCTACTTTTGGCATTCCTACAAGCTGCGCTTTGTGCCTGCACTGGCAAGCCTAGGTCGCAATTACGGCAAAAATCTACTAGATTTTCATCTGTTTGAAAACATTCAAAATGGCGCCACCAACCATGAAGTCGCGCTGCGATTAAATTTCTAAGTGTAAATGGCCAGCTGAGATTTATCGGCAGATTAGCGAAGTTTATGATAACAATATAATAAGCAATAGAATGGCTCAAAATTTCAAGATGGCCACAGAAATGTTCATGACGAGAAATGAAGTGGGCAACACCCTCTGTCATTACTGACGTTTGGTGCATAAAGGTGATCAAAACTTGAAAGAGGTCAGATCGTTTACAATTTTGTTGTTACCTTATGAGTTTCCTATAGTGTCAAGATATGATCTTTATGTAATTGTGACTGAAAGACGACTAAATTATCAAAACCTGTGCTCACGCTAGAAAATGCTGACTGAGGTGCACAAAACCAAGCTTTTCGGAAGTGTGTTGACGTCTCATGAGCAGTACGAGGTGGAAGGTGGTGACTTTTTTAAGCCAATTTACCACAAGCGTCGAAAAATTTCATCACGCTAGAGGTGTCAAACACTTCCCTCTACACTTCACAAATTTATCGATGAATTTAGGGTGTTTTCATAGCACGCACCTCACAAATGGCGGGATTTTCAATCAGCGGCGTCATTTTGAATGTACCCCTACACAAACAAATGAAAACCCGGTCGATTTTTGCCGTAGTTGCGTCCTAGGCTTGCCAATAGATGCAGGTACGCAGCGCAGTATGCAGAAATGCCAAAAGTAGTGCTGCAACGGTGGAATTTAAAAACGGTACCTACTTACATTAAAAACACGCCTCGTATTATGACAAAACAAATAAAGTACTACAAATTTAATGGCAATTTATTCAATTTGCTAATAGTTTTTTTTATAAGACAAAAAATGGTTTTCACAAAAATATATGATAAAGTTCTTCTTTAGTTTGAGAAAATAGACATTTTTACTGCTAGAGTGCAGGATCAGATAAGTTTCTTTTAACATTTGCCAGCGGAGCTCTTTTGATTGTCAGTTTACGGTCTTACAATACAACAGAAATGTAACGTGAACATATTGGGAATTGGTTGAGTGGTGTTTGTGAGCTCATCCCGTTACAAATGCGTGTCCCTAGTTAGGTGAGTGAGTTGTTGGGTCAGATTATGATTGTTTTGCCAAAGGAGCTTTTAAAAGCAAGACACCACTCCCTGCACATTGGTAGCTTTGTAAAAACTTTAAAATATTTTCAACATTAAAAAACTTTTCATTACTCATATAGAGCTTTTGGCACTTTTTCCCTGGAAGAAAAATAATCACAGGTCTAGAATTTTAAGAACAACCTATCTTAACAATACCTTCAGACATATGAATTGAGATAGCCTCTTCTTCTTGTTTGCACAAGTCACAGAACTGGTCCCCCACATGTGTGAGCATAAACCTAGCCATCTGCAAGTCTAGACCTGGGAGAGGATTGTCTGACACTGGTTGCCATAGTCTCAGGTCTTCCTGTTTTATGTCTGAGTGAGGGTCCAAGAACCCTGCTGTTGCCAAGAAACCCTTGGTAGAGTACCTATAGCATATCACACATATTGGTGAACATCTCTGGATCACAAACAAAAACATATCTCTGTAAATGTGAACATCTCTTGATTATTTAGTAGTCTGTATTCAAATTCAAATTCAATAATCTTTATTTTTCAAATACACATAGTATAAAATTGAATAGTGTCAATACAATTTTTGTAACTTAGGCTAAGAATCTTTAACATTTTGTGAACAACTAATAAGTACTAGAAATAAAATACTAAACATTAGTTTTATTTTTATTTTACAGAGAAAAGACGTAAATTCAAACTCCAAAATTCAGAGTAGATGGAAAGTACTCTTCTAAAGAGTATAAGGTTTTATCTACCAGGAAATCTTTTTAAATTTATTTGTGTTTGTAATATTTGTAATGTTGTTTGGTAGATATTTTAGAAATTTCATTCCCATATATGTGGACTTTTTCTCATAGAATTTTAAGTTATGGCATGATTTATTCATATATTTTTTGTGTCTTGTATTGCAAGAGTGGGATTTTAAATTTAAATCAAAGATTGCTTCACTATGTTTTACCGTGAGAATTAAATCAAAAATGTTATTGGCTATATAATGTTAAAATGCACAGATTTTTAAAGTGCTCCTCTGCAGATTCATCATATTTTAATTTAATTATAATTTTGATTGCTCTTTTTTATTGTTTTAGAATACTAACCATGTTAATTATTGATGTTGCACCATAAAGACATAGACCAAAAGAAATATGAGGATGAACATTTGCAAAATAAATGTTTCTTAATTTTTTTTTATTGCAAAAGAAAGACATTCTATAGAGTGAATAAATTCCAGAGCTTACTTTTGATAAAACCTTATCAATGTGAAAGTCCCATCTTAGGTGTTGGTCTAGGGTTAACCCTAAGAACCCTAATGATTGTGTTGGTCCTATAATAAATTTATTTTGAAGTACAGTGGAACCTCGATAACTTGAACCTCATGGGGAACGGCAAAAATCTGAGTTATCGAATATTTCGAAATATCGAGGTTCGACTTATTGAGGGTCACGGTAACACAATAGATGGATCATGGAAGGGTATAATCCTTACATAAGAGCTATGTACAAAAAATAATCATACTGTGCAATAATTATTATTAAAATTAAAATAGATTTGAACAATTTTAATGTCTGAAATAAGCCCGGAAATATATTTTAAAGCTTCTTTGGTTACCGTAGTAGAGGACGAAATACTTCCTTCAGTGAAAATATTGTAGAGGAGGAACGTAAACAAATAATGACACACAGTTTGGTATTTTGGTGATGTTTTCCCCGTTCGACCACTTCCTGTCTATTTTCTAGCCTTTTTTGCTCACTTTTTATCACCTGCCCCAAACAAATCCCTCCCGCTTACGCAAATCAGTTCTGACCAACTACGCATCAATTTCATTTAGCTGAACATTAATGTACTGTAGGTTATTAAAATAATTTGCAAAACTAAAAGGGAATGAAACATGATAACAATTAAAATTGCAGAGCATTGTTGGAATTAGGATGAAGCAGTACGACACTTTTTTGTTTGAAATTGTCGACAGTGTTCACTGGTGTTCCAAACTGCTTCATGATGTCACTATTTTTATTTCCTGTGTCAATAGCCTCAAATAGTCTTGACCTTCTCCTCATGGGGTAGAGTTTTGCCAACACGTTTTACCAAACTGCAAACACTTTGTAAAAAACAACCTAAAAACTACGTTCACGTACTACATCCAGAACCTCTGAACTCACACTAACGACTAAGAACACAAATTTCATCAAATCAAAATAATTTTATTTAAAAAATATATATAATTTACAACAATATGAGACTGTTCCTTATTTATGAAATGAAATCCTCACATAGGTGAAACCCGTGAGTGAGGATGAGTGTGTTTAATATGTGTGTTGCTCATCAACATAAATTTGTCGGTTGTTTTACCGACACCAGGAGCACCCGGGAAAGAGATTTAGTGGGGAGGCAGGGTTGAAATTTCCAGCTGCAAAGTCACTGGAGATTTGGTGAGTCAACAACTTTGACTTATAGAGGTAAGTAAATTGTACATATTCGAGTTATAGAGGTTCTACAGCTAAAACTTTGACTTATAGAGGTGCGGCAACAGGCTAAGAATACTGAAAAAATTCAAGTTATCGAGGTGTTTCCTGTTAACCCTTCAACTTATAGAGGTAAAATAACATAGCATTAGGTAGGCAAGTTCAAGGGGAATGACAAAAATTTGAGTTATCAAGGAATTCGACTTATTGAGGTTCGAGTTATCAAGGTTCCACTGTATATATAATTTTTAGTTCGGTCAACTGTTTATTCTGATGTGTTTTAAATCTAATAACATTCGTTTTTTGAATATTTAATGCCAAGTTATGTTGTACCAGAAAACTTCCTATACTTTCCAATTGAATAAAGCTCAATATATCTACCTGTTCTTTACAGCTTGTAGATACTTTTAGATTTGCATCATCTGCATAAAGGCATAGATTATTTTGTGGCATATAAGTTACAGAATTTGAAGTGTCATTAATATTGCTTAGGAAAAGGAGAGGGCCCATAATTGATCCCTGAGGACACCAAGTTTAATAATGTGAGATTCTGAAAAAACTTTTGAAACACGGTTGTCTTTTGATATGTGGGTAACAAATTCAACAAATTGAAGTCGTTTGTCCAAATATGATTCAAACCACTTAATTGCAATTTTTGATAAGCTTGATGACTTTAATTTTTTAATTAAAAGAGAATGATTCTCACTATTGAATGCTTTAGACAAATCCATGAAAATTATATTTTATGGATGTATGATATATTTTATATTATATTTTATTAGCCCAAACTATGCTGTGTTATTGATACTCTGGGCCACAAGCCGTTTTAATAGCGAAATAACTTAATAAAAAAGTACTACATTCAATTCCTGCAATTTAACGTTATTAGTAGGGGTGTGCGAGTAGTGATTTTTTTATTCAAGTCGAGTAGTCGAGTAGTATTTTCGAGTTTCGAGTATTTACGAGCGAGTATTTGCCATCAGTTGGTAGTTTAAAATAGAGTAATGGGATTTGGATACCACTCTAGATTTGATAATCTAAACATGGTTTCTAACTAATACATGAGTAGCAATACCAAGTTTTGGCCAGTACAACATCAAACTGGATTATGTATTGACAAACAAAACACGGTTTGACTTTCGTTTCTGCCTGATAAAACACGGTCCGGTTGTCATTTGGAAATATCACCTAGTCCAGACATTGCTTATAATCAATAGTAGATCACGAAATCGTTAGACACGACCGATATTAAGTGGCCCGATCGTCATTTTCGGCCGATTTTTCGTGATGCAATCACCTTGTGCGGCCGTTATTACGCGTTTCGGACGTCATTTTCGGCCGATTTTACATGATGCGATCGCCTTTTGCGGCCGTTACTACGCATTTTGGGCGGTTGCAATCGTTAGCGATCGTCATTTTCGGCCGATTTTACGTCATGCGATCGCCTTTTGCGGCCGTTACTATGCGTTTTGGCTGGTCGCAATCGTTAGCGATCGTCATTTCCGACCGATTTTACGCGATGTGATCGCCTTTTGCGGCCGTTACTACGCGTTTTGGCCGGTCGCGATCGTTAGCGATCGTCCGGAAATCGGCGGGAAATACTCGCTCAAACTTTCGAGTATTTTTCAAAACATCGAGTCGAGTTCAAGTATAAAAATACTCGGCCGAAAACTCGGGAGTTTCGAGTACTCGCACACCCCTACTTATTAGAAAGAATATAAATTTATAGTTTAGCTACTGTATTCGTTTCAACTGACCTAATTTGTCAAGCGGGTCTTCTCTGCGGTGATGCATAATAATTACAAGTGGTTCTTGTTGCGGCTTCACTGACAAAAACTTTTAAGATCAAACGTATTAATAGTTGGTTACACGACGGGTGATTTAGACGGGTGAATGTGGTAGGTACTTTTTTATTTACCGGTAAGTTATTTTGCAGTCAAAACAGCCTGTGGCCCAGAGTATATCAATAACATATCGCATGATTTAGGGCAATAAAATATAATACAGACTACTATAATCCATTGGTGATGATCCTATTTAGTGGTAGAGAAACATTACCTGCATTATCTTTCACCTAAAGCGGGGAGTTTTATTTGAGGGGTAGCTTTCTGGGGGTGGATTTCCGGGTTTAGCTCTTTCAGGAGAGATTTCTGGGAATAGATTTCCGGGGTTAGTTCACTGGGGGTAGTATTCTGGGGGTAGATTTCCGGGAGTAGAACAATTGAGTTAATTATTTAAGTGTTATTGTGATTGCAATTTGGTTAAATGATAATGTATTGGGGGTAGAATTCCAGTCACGGGTCAAATTGCCAAATTGCATCGTGACGTCAAAATGACGTACGCTAGGCATTTTTTCTTGGGGGTTCTTTTCTGGGGGTAGTATTCCGGCGACTCCACCACCCATATCACAACTGAAGGCTATATCACAAATGTATGGAGTTTGTTCTTGTATAGTTAAGTTGTTTGCCAGCACAGCAGAAGAGCTAGAACATTTCTTTTTTCTCCTGAGATTTGATTTATTAGTGAATTTCCTATGGAAAAGTGAACTGTTAGCATGACCCACACGGTGAAACTTAAGCCCGGAACCACCATAGAAGTTAATAACATGACCCCCTGAACACCAGAACCGGCTCTAGGGCAGTGCAAGCCGTGCTCCAGCACGGGGCGCGCAGGGCGCGGCGCTTTTGGGGGGGCGGCACTCGGCGCTCATGACGGGCCATGGGGTGTGTGTGAGATTGGGGGCGTAGTCCGTAGCGCTAAAATAAAGTATTTGAAAAAAGATATAAATCCGACTAATTTTGTAAATTTGTTGTATATTAGTATTATAAATTGTTAAAGGCATTATTGGGAAGTATGTTGTGCATTCACCATGTTGCACCTTCATTATACTTAAAATATTAAATTCACAAATCAGATAAACACAATATTCGCTCCCCTCTATTCCGAATCGAAAAGTTGTTTTGACCTCTGTCGTTTTGTGACATTGAGAGTGTAAATAAAACTCGCAATACGATGAAAGAAAATTGAAATGTTAAAATATCAAGCTACACGATTCAACTAATTAATTTAATCCGCCATCTTCGATTATTTTAAACTACTTCCTAGCTGAGGAAATATATGGTTTGGGGATTGAAGAGTACTGAGTCGGCATTTCATCTTTAACTGAAGTTAAAATGATTAGAGTTTTATATTGATATTATATTTAATAAGAGGGGAAAATATGATACGCCCCCTCAGATTTTGGCACCCCCCTCCTTCGGTACTTGTAAGGTCCTTACTTTGAAAAATATAGTTAATAGTTCCGTCTCTGTTTAGTATAATTTCAATCAAGTTCTTATTTGTTAACTGAGCCATTTCGGGGCATTGGAGATGGAGTGGACAATGTTAAGAATTAAAAATACTTCTTGTCATTACAGATTAGTTGTGTTTTCGTCGTGGTTAATTGATTAATCATCTGTATTTCTTCCAAAGTGGCAGTACCTTAAATGAGTTTCGTATGCATTAACGAAAAAAACATGTTTACAGCAAACTTCAGTTTTTGGAGTAACTGGTATTAAACTTAGGCGATCAGAACACTTTTAGAAGATAAGATTCAATATATCAGAAAAAAATTAACCTTTATAGCTAGAAAAAACCATAAAGACCAAATACTCGAAGATAGAGTTTGTAAAACTGAAAAACATGTTACACATTAGAAACAATAATCAGAAATCCATATTTATAAAACATTAGTTTAGTCAAAAACAAAAATAACTTTTAACAGCAAACTTTGCTGTTTTTGATTGCAAACTTCAGCCTAATAAATTCCCGGAACCGACAGAATCTTGGTCGGTTTTGATGATTTTTTTTGGTTCCCCCGGAAGAAATCTTTTTCCCACGCTCAGAACAGGTGTACTGTTATCAGTTTGTACTTCTCCCTTCCTTCTCAGTTTTGAGGTTTGTTTTCATTATTAGTGAATTTCCTATGGAAAAGTGAACTATTAGCATGGTGAAACTTAAGCTCGGGGACTACCATAAAAGTTCCTAACGTGACCCCCTGAACACGTTTTGGGTTGTCGCTAACATATATATATATATATACACGTATATATTTATATATAATCGGACAACTCCAACACCCCTTTTTTGGGATTTTAATTTTTCAGGTTTTGAGTTTTTTGGCCCAAAAAGGGTCAGAAAAGCTCCCAACGTAAAATTAATAGAAATAAGAAGGCGGAGATTAGTAAGGCGAAATTTGTAAGCCCTCTATCATCACACTAGCACAAATATTTACTGAGTTATTAAAGAAAATGTCAATTGTCTTAACACAGTACGTTGTCTTATGGAGATTTCACACTGGAAAAGGCTGTTTCATATATTGATGTAGTTTATCATCCCCAATACCTCTTTACCAACTTGTTATCCTGACTACACCTACTCCTAACCTTATAATATACAACATTGCCATCCTAATAGTCAATTTAAATATAACCAGAAGCATCAGAACAGCCAACAAATTACATTTTTCAATTTTCTAAAAAAGTTACCAGTGTTGTTTTAAACCCTTTATTCGATTTTTTTAAGATGTTAATGCTGAAATTCACTTCCCTCACGTTAGCGCGCTGCGTGCAAACTCGTTATTTTTCTTAAACAAACACATAATTGTTTCTTGATATGCAGAAGTCAAAGAATAATACCCTGCGTCAGTGTGAGGGTGCGATCGTAGCATGTAGCTTACCGCCACGACGCGCGCCGTGCCGCGCGCCGCTCCTTGAGATCATCCTGGACAAGATATAGTAGTCGTAGCAACACATAAATAAATGCACGACAAGTCAGACATAGAGTAGAGTGTAGACTCGGCCTTACTAAATTAAAGTTACTTAAAATAGTTAAATTTGCTTAGTTGTTTCCCTTTTTTAATTTTAGGTTTTTCAGAACAGCCATGCAGATGTGACTGCTGTATGATTTCAAAGTTATCGTGACTCAGCATTTCCATGACGATACTAAATGAAATCAAGATTTTGAATTACTCAAGTCTCTGAGCTGACTGTGCTCCATAGCTTGTCATTTCAGGTGATCAGTATCACACGGAACCAGAGACAACGCAAACGCAACAACAAGCGAGGGAGCGAGGCGCTTACGTCAGACTTATTTCAGAGCTACGGTGGGGGGGGGAGGTTTTAGTTGTTATGGAGGGGGGCGGCAAGTTTGGTCTTTGCACGGGCACTGAAAATCTGACGGGCCGCCCCTGCTGAACACGTTTTGAGGTGGAGGGGTTGTTCAAAATTATATATATATATGTGTGTTTGCACTCTAGCAGTCACATTTTTTGTCTGATTTACTTAAAATTTGGTAGGGACATTTTTTTCTATAATCAGTTGGATAAGTTTGTTGAGAAAAATGATCGAAAAACTCTAACCCCCTTTTTTGGGGATTAATCTTTCAAATTTCGAGTTTTTGGGCCCAAAAAGGGTCAGAAAAGCCCCGTGGGTGAAATTAATGCATGTAAAAAGATGGAAACTAATAAGGCAAAAGTTTTAAGTTAGACACTCTAGCATAAATATTTACCAAGTAATTAAAGAACATGTATATCGACTAAACACAGTACGTTGTACTATGGGGGTTTAACATTAGTAAAACCACAACTCGCCAAAAATGTCAAAATTTTGGATTTTATTGATAATTTTTAAAGTTAATAGTAGTTACTAACATAACACATCAATAATGGACCTTTTTTCAAAATATATATTAATCCTAAACACATTTGTCAGTGTTACTGGAACAACATTGGGCCTTGTTTCAGCAGCAAACATGTTAGTTTGTTTTAATAAAAGATTTACCTTAGCTTCCTGAAAGCGTAGAACCTGCATAGAACATTGTCAGATCCTAATTGTGCTTTGCCAAGGGAATCTTTAAGAGCCACACTACATTCCCTGCATCTCGGTAGCTTTGGGGCTACTTCAAAACATTTTCCATCTTGAAGAAAACTTTCACCAGTCTTCTTGAGCTGCTTAACATTTGGCTTTGTGAATAGGTTTTGTGACGGAGGAACTGAGCTTTCAAACCTCAACCTCTTTGGACTTGGCTCCTCATCTAAAACATGACATTTTAATGGTATATGGAGTCCTAAATATCTACGATATAATTTTTAGTAATAGCTCAAACTTATGAACTTTTGTGGTAATGAAAAAATAAATTGACTTTGGTGTGATTTTAAATTACTGTACCTAGAATAAGTTTTATACGTTGGGATATTTTACGATAAATTCTATTTCCAGGTGATAACCGCACGTTATAAGCAATCCTCAAAACAGTTACACTGAATGAACATTCTTCATTAAGACAAATTATGAAATATCATACAAAAATCAACAAAATGTTATAAATTTATCTTACATGTAATAAAATAAAGTATGTTTTGTTAACAGCACTCCTCTGTAATTCCTAGTCAACTGTTTAGGTATCAAAATAATTACCGTTTTGTATTGTGCATAGAGGTTAATTGTTCTTGAGGCATAGGCCACCTTTCAAGTTAATTTTTCAGTCTGTAATATTCAAATTTTTGAATAATTGAGAGAATAGAAAATGGATAATACTAATAGCTAGAGAGCTTTGCAAATTGTATTTGGCTAAGTTTGAGTACTTCGGAAATTGTATAAGCAATTAACCAAGAAGGGAACTATTATTATCTCTTAGCAGTAATATATAGTAATAATAATAATTTCAGTATATTATAAAGAAAGTGCTAATAATTTGACCACAGTTATATGTTTCTTTTCAGATTTTCCCTATGGAGGGCAGGCAAGACACAGGAGGTAGTAAAATAATTATATAAACAATTAAAATCGAGCAAATTATTCCCACCAGTTAGCGTGTAATATATATGTTGTAAACAATGAGGGGACCAGGTGATAGTACTGTGTGCCTTTACCTTTACCTTTGACTGTGTTAATCATAGCCTACTCATAGATAAAATCGGTACATTTGGAATTAAAGGGATCCCTCTTAAATTACTCAGTTCTTACCTAACTGGGCGAAAACAACGAACAAAGGTGGTGCATAACAGTGTAAATTTCAAATCAAATTGGGTTACTATCACATATGGGGTACCCCAAGGGTCAATTTTAGGTCCCCTTCTTTTTATAATGTATGTGAATGACTTGGAAACTTCTTCTAGGTTGTTTCTTTATGATGATGACACAACAGCTTTGGTTAAGAACAACGATTTTAATAATCTAACTGTTTCACTTAAGAATGCATATAATGAATTAGAAAACTGGTTTTAAAAAAATGGTCTTTTATTAAACAATTCAAAAAGTAAAATTATGTATTTCAAGTGTATTGATCACAGCAATCAGATGGTGAAACAATTTAAGGACATGAACGTGAATTCACATAAATTTCTTGGAGTCATATTTGATGAAAACTTGAAATGGGAACAACATATCAAATATTTAATTAATAAACTAAATAGCTTACGGTATGCTTTATACATTTTAAGGCAGTCAACATCTCTTGAAATTTGCAAAACCGTTTATTATTCCTATGTGGAATGTCTCCTCAGGTATGGCATTTTACTGTGGGGATCCCACAAAAAGTCTGAACAAATATTCAGAGCCCAAAAGGCGATTATACGTACAATGACAAGAAGAAGAAATACCCCCGTAGCAGCAGACCTGCGTATTCAGCGAATTTCCAATGCATATATATGTATCTTAATACCACATAAAGCCACATACTAAGTTTCATCAATATACATTCATAAATAAACGAATAAGAATAACATGGCGGCTGAGTATGCAGGTTTGCTGAAGGAAGGAAAACAAAAAATGGGGTTTTATACAAATATCAATATAACTCATCTAGGTAAAGCCACATACCAAATTTCATTAATTTATTTTCATAATTAAGGGAGATAACACGTTACTTATTCTCCATAAGAATAACATGGGGCTGAGTACGCAGGTTTGCTGCTACGGGAACCTTTGGCAAAAAAATTTTTTTTGAGCAAATATCAATGCTCCACAACCAGATGAAGCCGTATACCAAGTTTTGTCAGTAAACGTTCATAAATAAGCGAGATATAAAATTTTTCTTTTCCTCCATAAGAATAACATTAGACAACGTACTGTATTTAGCACTTTCAATATCTCGGTAACCAATTGACGTAGAGAAATGATCAAAATACCAAATTGTGTGTTATTTTAAGCTGAATCCAATGGTAAAAACTAAAATTTAACTATTTCCAAAATTATATGTAAACAATTCAAAAAACCCATTTTTGGGGTACAAACCCCCCCCAAAATACCCCTTCGGATAAAGCGATCTGGCTGGTTTTCGAACTTAAAGTCATAAATGTTGCTTTACACGTTTATACCAAATTTCAACAAAATCGGATAATTTTTACGAGAGTTATCGTGCTCACGGACACATATATTTATATATAAATATATATATATATATACCCCCGTCGCAGCAAACCTGCATACTCAGCGAATTTCCAAAGGTGATATAAATGTCTTAATACCACATAAAGCCACTTACCAAGTTTCATAAAAATATATTCACAAATAAGCGATATATGCAATTTTAATTATTCTCCATAAGAATAACATTGGGGCTGAGTACGCAGGTTTGCTGCAAAAAGGAACACAACATATGGGTTTTTTACGCTAATATAAATAGAAATTAACTAGGTGAAGTCGAATACCAGTTTTTATTAATTTATGTTCATAATTAAGAGAGACATAACATTTAATTATTCTCCATAAGAATAACATGGGGGGTGAGTATGCAGGTTTGCTGCTACGGGATTCTTTGGCAAAAAAATTGTGTTTTGAGCAGATATCAATAGACCACAACCAGATGAAGCCGTATACCAAATTTCGTCAGTGTACGTTCATAAATAAGCGAGATATAAAATTTTTCTTTTCCCCCGTAAGAATAACATTAGACAACGTACTGTGTTTAGCACTTTCAATATCTCGCTAACCAATTGACGTAGAGGAATGATCAAAATACCAAATTGTGTGTTTTTTTAAGCTGAATCCAATGGTGAAAACTAAAATTTGACTATTTCAAAAATTATATGTACAAAATTCAAAAAACCCATTTTTGGGGTACAAAACCCCCCCAAAATACCCCTTCGAATGGAGCGATCTGGCTGGTTTTCGAACTTAAAGTCATAAATGTTGCTGTACAAGTTTATACCAAATTTAATCAAAATCAGACCATTTTTACGAGAGTTATCGTGCTCACGGACATATATATATATATATACAGTTTCGAACGAATGGTGTTTTTGGGGTCTGGGGACCTCAAAACGAAAAGTTATCATGGTCCCGGGCCTAGGTCTTACCATGCCGACTACAGTAATAGCTTCTTCCCTATAGGGGAAATTCGCTAATTCTTCCCTATAGGGGAAATTCGCTAAAAGAACTAGCTGTAGACCACTTTTTAAAAATATACAAATTTTGTCACTAACTGGTTTATACATTTATGAAATCATAAAATTAAATTTAGAATATCCAGATTTATTAAAAAAATATCAGTTCACACATAGTCATAACACAAGGCAAAAATCAAAATTTGTTTTCTCTCAACACAAATAATCCTTGTTTGAAAGAAGTCCAGAATATATGGGTATAAAAATTTTAATAGGCTTCCTGACTCAATATTTGGAAACAACATAAAAAGTACATTAAAGAGAGTAAAACATATTTTAATAAACAGAGTTTACTATACCATCAATGACTTTTTTAATGACAACTGGGAAGAATTGTTATGATTCCTTTTGGTTTTTGTCAATTTGAGGCCAATTTTTACTGTTACAATATTTAGATATAACCTGGTTTTAATTTGTATAATTGACAATGTCACCTGTTTCATCTGGAAATACCAGAACTATGTAAACGTTTTGTGACAATAAATGACTTATGACTTATGACTTATGACTTACCTATTCTTTGTTTACTAGATTTCCTTGGACACTACCAAGAACATTTACTTGTATTAACTTAAATCATAAGTTTGTTTTAATCAACCTGTATTATATAAAATAAATACTTTTATGGTGTATAAAGAAAGTTGTTTACCTTGTTCCTGATTTTCCCCAATACTGTGAACACCTGTTTCAATATTATCTTTAAAGTATTCAATTTTATTACTATCATCTTCACATTCTTTTACAGCTAATTCTTGATTAATGGCCATGATTGCAACAGATGATTCATTTTTAACTTTCTTTTTGGATATCCTTTTCGTTTTATTATTTTTATAATTAGATGTCTCAACTGGATGCAAATATTTTGTACTGGAATCTCTATTGTATTTACTAACTAATAAGTTATCAGTGTTTATTGGGGATTTTTCTAACGCATTGTTTCCAAGCAAGAGTGGAATATTTGTTATAGTTTCTGTTAAATATTCTGATTGAGTTTCAATTGAACTGTAATGACAGGTTTTAACAGTCAGTGACTCTAAAGTCTGGAAAACTTGTTTTCCAACTGAAGTGTTTCCAATTTCTTTAACAGGCAGGTTGGATGGGACTGTGGCGCACGTAATTGACTCACTACTATTCCCAACATTAGTGTCCTCTTCACTGACAATTGTTTGAATTTTTTTATCAGTAAGATCAAATGGGAACAAAGCACAGGTACTTGATTTGCTAGTGTATTGAGTATTAGCAGTATTTTCATTCCGATAGCATTTTGAAAACACCTTCTTAAACTGATGAACAGAATGTAATTTTTTTTGGTTTGGTGGTGGGAAGTAAGACTGACTTCTTTCAGTTTCTATGAAAGCATTAGTTTCCTGATTTCCAGAACCTACTGAATGAAATGAAGGTCCAATGTTGTATTGCCTGATTCTCAGATCTAAAGGCTCATTCTGATAAAACCAATATCTCCGTTTTTGAAATGGCGGAGATTTACAAGTATAATTATGAATTTTCCTTAGGTCTAAAGGCTGTGACTGTTCACCTCTTTGAGGTGATATATCGGATGGTTGTTGCGAGAGACCCATTTTCTACCTGGAAAACATCTATAAAATTATAACTTAAAATCGGGAGATTTGACATAGTTAATAATTACTGTAGTTACCATTATAGGCCTTTACAAAATTATTTGATAGCATTTGAATTAAAACTCAAAATTACAAAAAAAACAGACTGCCATTTTAAAGACAACGGGTGCACAATTTATTTGTTGCCTGGTATTAAAAGGGTTAAAACAGATGTGAACAATAGTAACTTAAAACGAGAAACTGAAAATAATACTCATCTTGGCTATTACACTTATTCTGATACAAGTCACAAAAGGTCAATAAGTCCTGTGGAATTTGTGTCTATAACTACGTAATATATCGTAACAAGATTTAATTAATGAATAAATGTTCAAACTTAAATATGTTATTTTGATTCCTACAATTCTGAAACAATTAGAACAAAATAGGTTTTAGCGAATTTCCCCTATAGGGAAGAAGCTATTACCGTAGGTGGCAAGGTAAGACTTAAGCCCGAGACCATGGTAACTTTTTGTTTTGAGATGCCAAAAACACTATGCGTTCAAATTTATATATATATGTATATATACATATATATACATATATATATATATATATATATATATGTGTGTGTGTGTGTGTGTCCGTTACCGCGATAACTTTTGAAAGAAGCGCCCAATTTTTATGAAATTTGGCACAAATGTGGAGAGTAACATTTATGACTTTAAGTTCGAAAACCAGATCGATCGGTCAATGGGAAGGGGGATTTATGGGGGTTTAAATTTTTCTAAAAATAAGTTAAGCTATTTGAACTTTTTACCCTAAAATTTTGAAAACACTAGATTTTGGTTATAGCCATTTTGTAGAGCTTAAAAAAACAAACAATTTAGTATTTTGAATCATTAAGCTAGGTTTAGTGGTTGTGGAGAAAAGTCAAAAAATGTGTCCATAAAATTTCCCATATTAATCTTTTGGGAATACGGTTTTTAGATTTTCCTCAGATAATTTCACAAAAATTAATATAATTTATAAATAATAAAATAAAAGCTCCACATTTCCTTCTACCAATCAGTTTAGCTCTACAAAACAAGCATTTTGGCGTTTTAATTTTTGTTTTACGTCCAACCGTTGCAGTGATATTCAAAGTGCTAAACACAGTAATCAAAATGTTATATTTTGATTATTTATGGATGTATATTGATGAAACTTGGTATGTGGTTTCAACTAGTTGTGGTATATTGATATTAGCACAAAAAAATGGTTTTTGTTGATTTTTCCCGGTAGCAGCAAACCTGCAGTCTCGGCCCCCATGTTATTCGTATGGAGAATAAGTAAAGTTTTATATCTCCCTTAGTTATGACCTTAATTAATAAAACTTGGTATGTAGCTTCACCTGATTGAGTTATATTGATAATTGCAAAAAAACACATTTCTTATCTTCCTTGTTGCAGCAAACCTGCGTGCTCAATTATAATGTTATTCTTATGGAGAATAAATAAAATGCTATATATCACTTATTAAAAAATGTATTTTTGTGAAACTTGGTAAGTGGCTCTAGGTAGTAGTGATACCCATATATATCCACTGGAAATTTGTTGAGTATGCAGGTTTGCTGTGACGGGGGTATTATAGATAAATACCACCGTCGCAAGCAAACCTGCGTACTCAGCGAATTTACAATGCATGCATATGTTTCTCACTACCACATAAAGCCACTTAACAAGTTTCATAAAAATACATGAATAAATAAGTGATCTATAGGATTTTATTCACTCTCCCCAAGAATAACATTAGGGCTGAGTACGCAGGTTTGCTGCTACAAGGAACACAAAATTTGTGTTTTTATGCAATTATCAAAATGACTTACTAGTTGAAGCTGCATACCAAATTTTATTAATTTATCATCATGTAATTAAGGGAGATATAAAACTTTACTTATTCTCCATAAGGATAACATTAGGGCTGAGTATGCAGGTTTGCTGCTACGGGGATAATCAACAAAAAAATAAATTTTTTGCGCAAATATCAATATACCAGTACTACGTGAAGCCACATACCAAGTTTCATCAATATACATTCATAAATAATCGAGATATCAAATTTTATTTATTCTCCATAAGGATAACATTGGGCAAGTACTGTGTTTAGCACTTTAAATATCTCTGCAACGGTTAGACGTAGAATCACAATATAACCACCAAAATGATTGCTTTGTAGAGTTAAACTGATTGGTAAAAGCAAATGTGAAGTTTTCATTAAAATGAACTGAGGAAAAGCCAAAAACCTTTTTCCCATAAGATTAATATAGGAGATTTTATGAACAGGTTTTTAGGATTTTCTCTCCAACCACTTAACCTAGGTTAATAATTAAATATACTAAATTATTTGTTTTTTTAAGCTCTATGAAATGTTCAAAACAAAAATTGAGTGTTTTAAAAATTGTAGGGTAAAAAATGCAAAAAACTGATTTTTGGAAAATTTAAAACTCCATAAACCCCTCTTCCCAAGGACCGATTTTTCCGGTTTTCGAAAAAGTCATGAATGTCACTTACACATTTGAGCCAAATTTAATCGAAATTGGACGTTTTTCATCAAGTTATCACATTAACGGACACACATATTTACATATATATAAATTTGAACGAATAGTGTTTTTGGCAACTGGGGACCTCATAACAAAAAGTTATGATGGTCTCGGGCTTAAGTCTTACCATGAGACCTACGGTAATAGCTTCTTCCCTACAGGGGAAATTCGCTAAAAACAACACCAAAATTAAGTTCAATTAAAGTTAGTTTTATATTACACTACATTGTGACCCAATATAAAGGTTACAATTAGTCTAATAATTAACTTAAGTTCAGTTAGAAAACAAATTCTTATTTTATAGCCTGTTTGCTTCGTTAGCCTATTTTGGTTATTATTCTTTTGCAAAAAGATTTAGGTATACTTTCATTGCTGTCTTATTGTACGTTTCAATATATAAGTATATCGGAATTATAAAATTGTATTAACTTAGGCTTGTTCACTAATTTTGCCACAGCAAATTTGTACATATATGGCATTAAACACCTTTACAAAAAACGTGGTCTCACAGACTCTGTCTCAAAATAATAACTTGTATGACAACATTGGTGATTGAAAACAACTGCCCTTTCCCAACAACCAAACCAGTTGGATTAAAACCTTCCATTCTTCATGACTAGATGATTATTTTGAGCTCTGTCACAATTCTGATTACACAACAAATAAAATAAAATCTAGAACAGTTTATGAGGCTAGGTTATTGTAGGTGCTAAGTTATTTAATAGTATTGACATTAAATTGATTTGTCTGTTAGTCCACGGTTTCTGTTAACGTACTCAAACTAAAGTGTATAAAAAAATGGTTTTAGGGTCAAATGGTTAAACGAGTAATTGTTTAGGAGTAAGATCTGAAATGCTTTTAACCCATTGGCATAGACTTACGAGCTGGTCTCGTTCCTTACTTGTCATTTTTTAAACCTATGATTTTGAATAGAAATTTGTGTTTTAAAATGAATTAATGGTTTATTTTCAATAAAATACTGTTTTCATTCAGTTTTTAGATTCACATTGGCACACACACAGTGAAAATAAGTAAAAAGTAGCAAAATTAGTGTTGACCATGTGCAACTCACAAAGAATTAACCGATCCCATCAACTTCCAAGCAAGCCTGCCACCGTTTGTTTTACTTGGACCCTCCCACCAACGTTGCCACAGACCGGTTAACTCATTGTGAGTTGTACGACTGGTCAGTTTTGGTCGTGTGCGGGAATCGAGACCACGAACATCGTATCCACACCTGGCCAAGGTGTTTCCACGACATGGTCAACTCAGCTAACACGACCAAGGGCCTAGCGGTGATACTAAGGTTTTTCAGTCAGTCCACGCCCCTAGCGGATAGAACCGTAGCCGCCCGCGGTCATTAGTTACATATTTTGCTACAAGAGTGCAGCACCAATCAAATCCCGTTATAGGCTATTGCTAATAGAATAAAATTATTACCTTAATGGGTTAGTACCCATCTTTAAAGCAGTCATGTGGCCATTATGATACCGATACCCTATTCACAAATTGGCTACCTAACAGTTAAAAATCAATGACAGCTCACTTTAGCTATAATTGGCTAAGTAGGCTTAAACTATTTGGAGGGCTCGTCTCATAATCTGAGGTTTGCCAGATCAATTCAAATCAAAATAAAAAAGCATGAATTAGGTATTTAAAAAAAAAAAAAAAAAATAGAACCAGGTTTCATTTTATGCTTTTGAGCTGATTATGGTTTCTAATAAAAGGTTGACCTTATCGATATCTGTAAATACAAAAAACCGATCATCCCCCAGGTTAAACCTCTACACATATAACCACAAAATTTGGCCCGTATACTCTTTCTATAAGGTGTGTAACGGCTAAGAAAGGATTTTAAGAAATTCCCTTAGGGCTCCGCCCTATGGGAAGTCAAAGTTTCAATCCAGTAGAATTCTTATAGACATTCTATGAATAAAAAAAAACAAACATCCCCAGGCCAAACCTGTACACCTACAACCATGACATTTGGAAAATATACTTTTCCATACGATAACCACTAAGAAAGGATTTTAAGAAATTCACATAGGGCTCCGTCCCACGGGGAGTCAAAGTTTCACTCTGGTGTTGTTCTTATAGACTTTGTTTTGAGTGATGAAAATTCAAACAGCTGATCATGATTCGTAGCAGTTAACCACAGTAGTGGTTAACCACAGAATACAGCACACGCCACAGGTTTGATTCCTGGGTGAAACCAGGTACGATGATAGCTAGTATAATAATAAGAACAATATCTGAACCACAGTATCTAGAATAATTATACGGTAAGTATAATAAACAAGATGTGCGGTAGATCAGTGACATTAGTGGTGCCCACCAGCTGTTTGTAACACAACAAAGCTCCCATTTGTCACCAGACTGTTTTCGATGTTTTGTTTTGACTTTTGACACGTCCATTATAATCAATGCAGACATAACCCTATAAGTAGGGACATGGACACACCTATGGATTTAACAATTTTATATTTAACAATTAACTTTTATCCGTAAACAACTTAATCCGGACGAATAGAGTCAAGTGTACGATTGTGACCCTATTCATCCAGAATAAGGTGTTTACGAATAAAGTTAGTAGTTAAAATTCTAACAGCTGGCTGAAATTTATTGACAGGAGTCTGTTTACAAACAAACATACTCAATTTGGCATTTAAAAGTAAACATTAGCGCGCGAAGGGACCAATATGAATTAGCAGGGACAGTCAGCGCCATATTACCCTCTTATCTTGGGGGACAAAACTAAAATAAAATAACATGGGATGTCCCTACTTATAGGTTTATGTATAAATTGTTACAATCCTGTGTTTATCTGGAATGTAAACAAAACAATGTGATGTCACTGGTCCTCAACCAATAGAAGATGGTTATCAAAGCTGTCCATGACACCAACCTACTATACAATTATTCTAGGTCCCATAGTTTGAAACATTCCCTATCAAACAAAAATACAGGTTCACTGTCATAAGCGGAACGATAGGCTATGAAAAAAATACATTTTATTCAATATAGATTAGTTAGATTCTTTTTTATTATTTAGGTTGACTTACTCCATATGTTCGGTTTTTATTTGATACATTAGATTGGTTGATGGCACCTGTATCTTCGGTCTTATCAAAACTATTCTAGAGGGATCTCAATAACGTGGAAGATATCGTCTTGAAATTTGTCCAGATAACAAGCGTGATGCAGCTACTTACGTTGATTCCACTAATACAAACATGAATTGCCAGGAACAACTATTGTAAAGGATTGATCGAAATCCTATTTTGGACTTTGACAATAACAGGATAATTTATATGTTCACTTCACGGTAAACCACAGTTGGAATATCATAGATTCGTTGACTGTTACAAATTCGCAGACCATTTAAAGTTGCTGGAGAGCAGTAAAAAGATTCTGCAGAGAGAAACACGTTCTGAATACTTAACCAACCATCTACGTGAATACTTATTTAGGATAGATAGGAAACGTTCTGGAGAAAATCATTTTATGTCCATTTTACATGTTACAAGGAAGGTAGGCTATATCCTAGAAGAGTTAATTTGCTTCGCTTTTTAGTTTTAAGTTTGTGAATATTAAATTAACTTTGTTTATAGGCCTGTAAAGTTTACTTTCTTATTCTTTTCAGTTTGATTGAAAACAAACTAAAAAAGTGGCTTTATAACTTCATACAGACGGTCAAATATTGTACAATTGATAAAACAATCTCAAATTAATCTAAAGGCTACATCTATAACTCATTAAACATATTAAATCGGTTTTTATTTCATTTTGCTTATGAATGTGTATCACGTATAGTGACAAATTGATACCTTATATTAATAATAAGCCTAACCCATCACAAAATAAATTGGAGTTGGGTAACAGTTGCCTATTGGTCAAAGACAACCCAGTTGTGCTGTGAATCTTAATAAGTAAATACCGTACGTACACACACAACAGTGCTTCGTATTTAAAGTACTAAATTATTAGATACTAGCAACCCTATATATACGTTAAAAGGGGAGGGGGAAATTGTTTTCTTATAGAAAACAATTTTAGTACCTTATAATTAGAGTACCGATGTTTAATTTTATGGTAACGAAAGACTATATTACCTGCTGTAATTTTGTATATATTTGTAACAACGTACAAGTTTCCTTCTTCAATGCAACTCTCACGAATATATTAAACAAACTGTAGCATGAACGATCTTGGGTTTTGGCTAGCGGTATCAAAGATTTGTTTAGAATTTGAATTTGAATCCAACGAAGCAGAATCAGAAGCAGACGACCAGTGTCAAACATATGTCTATGTCTTGATCCTGCAAAGCTCCTCTCACTGAGATATACAAGATAAAAAACCAGGGTTGCCAATCAATTTTTGACAAATTACCCTCAGTCCTTGTCAAAACTACCCTCGAATTCCAAGTATGAGACGGCGGCGTCGCGTTTTACCCTGCTATATCAAATAAATACCCCCTCGCAGCAAACCTGCGTACTCAGCGAATTTCCAATGCATAATATATGACTTAATAACACATAAAGCCGCATACCAAGTTTCATAAAAAATATATTCACAAATAAGCGATATATACAATTATAATTATTCTCCATAAGAATAACATTGGGGATGAGTACATAGGTTTGCTGAAACAAGGAACATAAACAATTGTTTTCTATGCAAATATCAATATAACTCAACTAGGTGAAGCTACATACCTAGTTTCATCAATATTAATTCATAAATAAGCGACATATTCCATTTTGATTAATCTCCATAAGAATAACATGGGGGATGAGTACGCAGGTTTGCTACAATAAGGAACGAAAAAATGGGTATTTAGGCAAATATCAATATAACTCAACTAGGTGAAGTCATATAAAAGGTTTCATTAATTTATGTTCATAATTAATAACATGGGGGCTGAGTAAGCAGGTTTGCTGCTACGGTAACCTTTAGCAAAAAATGTTTTTTTGAGCAAATAACAATAGACCACAACCAGATGAAGCCGTACACCAATTTTTGTCAGTATACGTTCATAAATAAGCGAGATATAACATTTTTCTATTCCTCCATAAGAATAACATTAGACAACGTACTGTGTTTAGCACATTCAATATCTCGGTAACCGATTAACGTAGAGGAATTATCAAAATACCAAATTGTGTGTTTTTTAAGCTGAATCCAATGGTAAAAACTAAAATTTGTCTTTTTCAAAAATTATATGTAAAAAGCTCAAAAAAACCATTTTTGGGGTACAAAACCCCCCAAAATACCCCTTAAGGTAAAGGGATATGGCTGGTTTTCGAACTTAAAGTCATAAATGTTGCTTTACACGTTTATACCAAATTTCATCAAAATCGGACCTTTTTTACGAGAGTTATCGCACCCACGGACACACACACACACACACACACATATATATATATATATATATATGTATATATATATATATATATATATATATATACAGTTTCGAACTAATGGTGTTTTTGGGGTCTGGGGACCTCAAAATGAAAAATTATCATGGTCCCGGGCCTAGGTCTTACCATGCCGACTACGGTAATAGCTTCTTCCCTATAGGGGAAATTCGCTAAAATGTTGCCTGATATATACAAAAAACTGTTATTCAGATTATTTTATAAAATAAAGGTTCAATTATTGATAAAATGTTAGAAATTGTTCAAACTAAAAAAAGGCACATGTTAATGGAAACTGATTACAATAGACTAGAAACCAGCACACAGAGTAGGCCTAAAGTACCAACAAGCAATTCTAACCGACATTAATCAATCATACTCCAGCCAGGTTTTTTTTAGACAAGATTCATAATCATTAGCTAAATCTAACAGAAGATCTAACTATTCCCATCATAACAGTAATTAGGCAACTTATGAACCTATATACCAGGTTAATGTTCAACATTCTATCAGTTACCTTAAGTAAACTTATTAAGTTTAGGTTAACAACAAAACAGGATTAGGTACCGTTGGCCAACATTAATTCTACAATTAAGCCTACAACAGAGGAAACAAATATGTTTTACTCGCCATTAACAATCAAAAATAGTTTATCCCGGCTCACTTCTTAAAGTTATTGTGGATATAGACAACATAAATACGTCTTGAAATTTATAAGTTCAAAAGTTAATTTATTTAGACCTTGTGGTATATTAACTTATTTTTATCTGCAAAGAAAACATGACATCATAAACTAAGATTGTGTAAACTAAGATTAGTTCCAAAAAACTCCAGTTAAAATAAACGTTAAACATAAGTGTTTCAAAATATTAATTTAATTTATAGCGGTTTAAGAAAAAATACCCGAAATTACCCTCGAAAAGTGATTACCCTCGAAAATACCCTCGAAGGTTCAAATTACCCTCGAAAAGGGTAATTACCCTCGAATTGGCAACCCTGTAAGGAAACGCCAATGAACGAATTAACTCATTGGGAAACGGGAAATGCGGTGAGCACTTTTTCGCCTACAAAATTTAGAGGTTGTTTGGTCGATATCGAACAATTTTACCAACCGGTTGTTTTATCGATTGAATGTTGACTACGATAGTAGATAGATGTTTTCGATGTTGGAAGGAAAATGGTGGTTGTTGGAATACAAAATGAGTAGTGCTAGTAGATTTTATGAAGCAGAAACGTTTGAAGATTTTATAGGAGTTTAAGAGTTTATTGGTACTTAAAATTATGGATATGGAAAGTTAATATAACTCATAATAACTGAGCCTTTCAAGTCCTTAGCTATAATCATAGATTAAGCATACTCCTTAGGAGATATTGCATTAGCAAGTTGTCAGACGAAGACGGGTGAACAGTGGCGTGCTCCTGCGGGACTTTCTAGTACTAGCATAGAATTAGTGCCGACGGCATCAGCGCAGTGGCGCAGCTCGTGGCCACGTGAGGAACCAACGATCCGCGGGCTAGGAGGGGATACGACATCCGTGTGCGAGAGAGAGCGGGAGTACCTGTGCGATAGAGAGAGAGGAAGTGAGAAAGATAGGCGCCGCCGACGCGACACTGCCCTAGTGCCGTGGCTCGCACGCAGGGCGTCTGCCAGCCACCAGCCCCAGTGCCTTCCTTTCGTCAAATCTTAAAGCGGCTTCTCCCTTGATAAATAAATGTTCTACGTTCGCTTGTGAAAATACTCTTACTGTTATAATTACAAATTAGTGTAATAGGTGTATAGTATGTATAACCGATATTTCATTACCAATGATTCAGTGAATTCATAACATACAATATTTCCTTATTAAAATCCCACTTAATTCTTTTCACAATTTTTTTTTCCTTTTAATTTCGTCGGGCGGAGAGGAAATCCTCATGGACACTCAAAAATCCGTATTCGAGAGTAGTGCCGGACTTTTACCGGCTAAAAAAACTCCGCGAAAAATTTAAAATTATTAAAATAAATAAAGTAATTTCTGTGATTTGTGTAATTAACTTTGAAAACATTTATTAAGTTCAAATAAAATGTATGTTCGTTTTGAAAAAAAATTGAGAAAAATTAAGAAATTATACAGGTTTGAAATTAAAGAATATCAGTAATTATTATGAAACGTGATTTACTAATCAATTCAAAGCAAGGTTGTTATCTAATATTTATTTACGATATAGCGTATCACATTTATTTTTTGGCTGATTTTAAGATACCCATCTGTTTTTAAAAGGACTTGTATTGTTAATAATTTTGTACAATTACTAGCTTTGGTTAAGTTTTATTACTTTAAAATTTTTAAACAAATGATCTGGGCATTGAAAGAAAACAATAGCCTACTTGTTTTGCAGTTTCAATACTTTTTCCCAATGGCCACCATATTTTCCACCGGGCTGGCGCAGTTCTTTGGACATGGCTTGTAGAGTTCTTTTGATTTTGGCAGAGACGATCTTGTTCATGATGAACTCCCTGTGCTTATAACACTCAGTGCCACCTCTCATCCAGTCTGGGTGGGTCTTGAAAATTCGTTGTTTTGATTTCAGAATGACATTTTTCTTAAACCAAACAACGTGTATTTTGGTCTTTAATATATGATCCAAAACTGTTAGCACGATGTCCACTACCTCTGTTGTTTCATCTGTTGGATATACGAGACTGCTTGTTTCATCCCGGTACTCCTTGTTTCTGATGAGGGCCTCTTCAGGATTGTCTGCTGTATGACCAGATGGCAGCTTCAAAAGTTCCCTCCTGCAGTCGGCACATTGGAATTTTTGGAACACATGAAACGGCCACCGACTCGGGCCTAAGATTTATAAAAATGTATAGCATGGTAAAGCAACAGTAAACCAGACTTGTTCATGTCCATGCTGATGTACATTTCATAACTCCTCCCTCCAGCAAATAGTGTAAATGTCTTTGAACTACAGAAAAACCTCTCATATCGGTTATTGAAGAGTGTTGCCAAAAAGGCAAACCTACATTAAATAATAATAATAATAATAATAATAATAATGGTTACTTACCAACTGCAGAGAATAAGTGTGTTAACTCGAAGGAGGTTGACACTCAGTAACACTTAACTGTATCACAATACAACAACTAGGGAGCGCACTTGAATAAAACAATGGTAAACCAATGTCGATGCAGACTCAACAAAGATCGCACTGTAAATGACGAATCGAGAAGGTGGTGTAGGTGAGGAATCAAACTGGGGAAAGAGGGGTATTCCTTGGGAAAGGGGTGTCAGGCTGTCTAAGGCTATTTTTAGCCAAATTCAGACCGCGAATTTCCCGCCAACACTGTGAGTGACTCATCTTCGCCAAGGTCACCACTACAACCCTAGCGTAAAAGTGACAACTGTTCGCGCAGAAATTATGGATACTCGAGTTTACGGTATCACACCTACGAAACGGCCAGTCCGATTTTAACGAGAGACCTATCAAATGAACGTAAATATTGTCAAATTTTATATTACGGAGTTTCAAATCTTTACATCGATTTTTTAAATTTATATAAGGAAAAAAGTGTAAAATATCGGTGTTTTTTTACAATGTGTGAGTAAATCTCAAATTTAAACGATTATTACAAAATATCAAGTAAACGTATCTGCTTAAAATTGTTATGGCGTATATAAGGGTTCTTTAAAAACACTTTTGTCACGTTTCATGAAAGGAATTCATGACTACCTATATAATAAAAATAAACTTAATTGTAATCAGGCAAATATGTGTAATTCAAAGTATATATACAGGGCGTCACAAAAAAGCGTGGTGTGCTTCGCAGAATTTGATTCCACATATGAAAATAAGTCAAAATTATCTACTGCAATTGTTTCAATTTCAGCTAAGTTTAGCCGTAATCCACCATTTTGTATTTTCTTTAAAATAATTATTATTTTAAGAACCCTACTAGATATTTTTATGAAACATTGTATTTAAACCGTTGATACCTAAAATTTCCAAACATATTTTTCTCAAAACTTATCTAATTAAAAAATGACAGTCATTTGAAAATTGTAAAGTCAAATTTCATGAAAACCAGTAACTTGAATGAAATGTTGCAAGAAACAAAATATTGAGTAATTCTTAATACAAATCCAACGACACCTCATTTATTAATCAGTCCACAAAAGAAGAAGTTGTGGTGATTTTAAAGATTAAAATTGAACTCAGAATTACGCTTAACAATCCTTAAGCTTTTAATAAAGATAAACCATTACAAATAAATGTGAACAGGTTAATAATAACAATTAAATGTTATGAAAAAATAGTTTTAATATTTTAATTTTGAAATCGATAATCTTACTGTAAATACGCTAAATCTCATAAAGATGGTTACAATCCATTTTTATTTTTATGTTAATAGCTGACCTGCATTTTATCACCTGTTAAAATTGTACTGTTACTCATTTTTTCCTTATTGCAGTTCAGTGTTTCATGTACTTTATTCCTCATAAATGGTAGACTTCTTGACATTTCTGGACCACAACTAATTATGCTTATTGCTTATGAGGGATGAAGCAGGAAACAGTGAAGAACAATGCGGACATAATTAAGGAACAGTGAATTTATTATCATCTGAGATTATTAAGATTTCATAAATGTTGGACTTTCATAAATCACAGTGATTTCACAACCAATTTGGACTCGGTACTTGCTTTGAAAAAAAAAAAACATCATCCATTATTAAAATATGTTGCAACTACCAATGTTTAAATTTATGGTTCGCAAAAAATTAAAAAATAAAAATAACTAAATTGAATTTATTGGGAAAACTCAAAAACAATTAATATAATCATTAATCAGATTTATAAGGCAAGGTCGAACATATTCTTTCTCAGTCTTCACCTGTTAATAACTAGCGTATAATAATATAACATTGTAATGTGAATGGGTCATGACATTCCTATGAAAATCGAAAGACGCTTGCGGCAGTTTCAGGCAGTACACCACCTCGGCGAGGCGCCTCGGTCGTTGGCGGTGGCGGGACGTGGTAACGGGCTTCGGTCGGTGCCCTCAGCGGAGTGTGTGTGTTGGGGGTTGGGAGATGGGAGATTTAAGAGGGGTTAGCGGAGGGGCTGTTAGGATGGGCGCGCGGCCGAAGGGGGAGAGAGGAAGGCAGCGACAGCAGCGCGGCAGCGTAGACGTTCCGAACTAGCTCCGCCGTCGCCTTGGACGTACAAGCAGACCGTGTACGCTTGTCCCATTACGATGGGTGATCTCCTAAGGAGTATGCTTAATCTATGCTATAATTAAGCCTATTACTTAGACAAGGAATGGGTTTTATTTCATACTAGTTTAATTTATGAACAATTTTTCTCTTATCACAAGTAATTTAGAGAGACCGATTAATTATCTTAACCCTACCTCGGGGTCTTTGTATTTATGATTGCAACCAATTTGTAAATTTAAAGGCATCTTATCTGTTTAAGACCTTGTATACATTACTTAATTAACTTAGCATTACAAAGTTTATTTAAATTGGGTATATCTTTTGCCATATTAAGTGGATGTAAGGTATTTCAATTTCAAATTGTCCAATGGCCAAACTTATACTTCAACAGGCCCTAGTCGAGTCAGCTTAGAACTTCCACAGTGGTTTCCATTTCCAAGTCCCGGCAGTCGGCAATCTCAAATCATCCAGTAGAATGAACGAACAATCGGTTGATGAAACGTTGCGGTATCGTCTGTTCGATATCGACCAAAAACCTTTAAATTTTGTAGGCGAAAAAGTGCTCACCGGGAAATGCACGAGTCTTTCGTATTTTTTTCATTCTAATTTGCCAAGGGCAGGCTAAGGTTTGTAAACCATGCAACTCGAAGTTCACTCTTAGTGGTTGCTTCCTATTGTTAGTGTAAACAACCAACAACTTATAATGGTTGTGGAATGAATAATATTAGTAATTAGTATCACAATTCTTTGCTATGAGTTGTGTTAGTAAATTTCAATTTCACATTCATGGTTTGCAATGAGCTCTGTTTTTGATTGTGTGAAAAAGATAGGCATAACTATAGGATCAAAGGAATTTTAAGGATGGTGAAAGATGGGTATTGGGTAATCTTCCTCACCAGGGGCCCATCAGGCTAACCTAAGAACCAGAAATGGGGAGGAGGGCCACGGATGAAGAATCCCAAGAGTGGATAACATATATGTGTACGGTGTCTCTTCTTTCATATTACTTTTAATTTCCATCAAGAACTTGTTTAATTCTTTAAAAATTATATCATAATTTGATTTTAATGCTTCGACAAGACTTGTTTTATTCTAGTTTAAACGTTTCTTTGAGGCATGCATTTCTGAAATAATCGTAATTTGGGAATTCCCAGAATAAGTGCTGCAGGATTTCATCTTGCCCTAGAGTGGTTTTGCGTCTCCAAATCGCTACCCGTAAAACTTTGGATTCGCTTATATATAAAAATAACCCCGTCGTAGCAAACCTGCGTACTCAGCGAATTCCCAATGTATAATATATGTCTTAATACCCAAACATCACAAGGTTGTCCCCAGGACATCCCAAGGACATCACAGTGGGATATGCAGGATATCCCAGGATAATCCCTATATCATCCCACGATATCCTCATGATACCCTCAAGTTGTCCCCAGGACACAAAAATGTCCTCTCCCCACGTCATCCTGGGGACATCCTTCAGGATGGCCATGGGATGTCCCTTGGACGGAATAAGGAAATGACAATGAAAGCCACAGAACATCCCTAGGATGTCCCACAGGATTATCTGGGGATATCCCTAGGACCAAAAAAGGATATTGTATTTGAAGCCCTAGGACATCCCCAGTATGTACCACAGGATATACTGAGGGTATCCCTCGGACCACAAAGGGATATTGTACTCTGAAGCCCTAGGACATCCCCAGGATGTCCCACAGGATTTACTAGAGATATGCCTTTGACATGTATTGAAAGGTGTCCCATTATTCTATCAGTATGAATCCCCTAACCCCAAAGATATCCCTGCCTGCATCCTTAGGAGGCCATATGGCTCCTAGTAATAGTTAGTACATACCCTGAAGCCATATGGATGACTGCAGAATTATCATGGGGTAGGAAGGGATATCTGTGGGGTTAGGGAATTCATACCGATAGAATAATGGGACACCTTTCAATATAGTCACACAATCTGATAAGAAGACAGTTCTAAAATAAATTACAGGACAACCTTAAATTATTCTTTTATAAAATAATACTATAATTGCCCATGCCCAGCTTACACATAAAAACACAAGTTTTTATTTCATATTGATGTTGTTTTTTGAATCAGGTTGACTACTGTATAAACGTTAAATACCTGTAATCTCCTTTGTAATCCTAGGATATCTTTTTAATGGATGACACGTTTTGTTAAAGGTAATTTTGTCATCTTCAGACCAATAGAAAACTTTAAACCATCACAACACAGTTCAAAAGAACAAATACTTGAAAATCATGTTTTACTATTTTATAGTTTTTACCTTTGTCACATTTTATGCTAATTTTTATCATTACTATCACATGATTTATTTGTAAAAGTATCACAAATGTCCTGATTATAGGTACTTAACACTTTTGCTGCTGCAAACATGTTTAATCATGAAATTTGCATAAGTTTCTATGTTGTGAAAAAACCCCGACCGGAGTCCGCCGCAGCCAACGCGTTAATTGGATTGACACTGAAAATATATACACAACTTAAAATTTTGTATTAAAATTTACTCAAATCTTTAAAATAATAGTTGTTTTAACAAGTTTATAATAAAATGAATATGTCCCCAGGATGTTTAGGCATGTGTAGGCCTAAACATTTCTCAGAACAAAAGTTGAATTAATAAATTCAGATTTAAAATACCCCCGTCGCAGCAACCCGGAATACTTAGCGAATTTCGAATGAATATATAACATAACACATTAAAACACTTCACAGGATTCATAAGAAATGTATTCACAAACAAGCGATATTTAAAATATTAATTATTCTCCATAAGAATAATATTGGGGTGGAGTCCGCAGGTTTGCTGCAACAAGGTGGTACTAGTCAGCCTTTACCACCATGTTTAACAAATAACATGCGTTTTAATGTGGAAAAACATGTTTTTTGTTGATAACTCGAAAACCAAAATAGATACGCATAAGGTTTAAATTTGAAAGTTTCTTAGAATTGCAATACCTTTAAAATGATATGCTATTTGACATATGGTGCTATTTGAAATTTTTGAGTTTTGGCTATGTACATATTTTCAAAAACTGATATTTTTGAAACTTTTTGTTTTTGAGATAATATTGAAGTGTTGCATATCAAAATAAATCTTAGCTCATAAGGAATGCGATATTTGAATCAGAATCAAGATATCTGCATTTTTAAGAAAAATACAGGGTATTAAAAAAATACTAATTTTTTCACAAAAACAGCCGCCATTTTGAAATGAATCAATAATAATCAAAATCCGATTCCGCCAAATGGTTTGGATTGAAAAGAGCTTTAATTTGATGTATAACATGATATACGTGTGTATTTGATATTTCGTAGATTCGGACTAGTGACCCTCAGTTTCTGGTACACCCTGTATTTAAAAATCGTTAAAAATATTTTTACGTTATTCCTTGGGGTTGGTTTAGTGGGAAATAATTTTATTTCATCATCGTAGGACCAACGGTTTGTCTGAAATCAATACTGGACAACTTACGAGATTCACCCTTAATATATATATATATATATATATATATATATATATATATATATATATATATATATATACATATATAACAATTTGAACGAATGGTGTTTTTGGCATCTGAGGACCTCAATATGAAAAGTTATCATGGTCTCGGGCTTAAGTCTTACCATGAGACCTACGGTAATAGCTTCTTCCCTATAGGGGAAATTCGCTAAAATTTGAACGAATGGTGTTTTTGGCATCTGGGGACCTCAAAATGAAAAGTTATCATGGTCTCGGGCTTAAGTCTTACCATGAGACCTACGGTAATAGCTTCTTCCCTATAGGGGAAATTCGCTAAAATTTAAGGATGGATTTCAATTTATAATTGTTCGGTGATGTGATACACACAATTAAGGATTTTTCTTAGATAATACAGTAATAAATTCAAACAAAAAGACAGTATAATTGCAGTAAAAATAAGTTTATATAAAATCAAAATGTAAGATACATAAACCAGGGCATATAAACACACAGTAGGTAGTGGTAGTTGATTAAATTCCATCTCTGTTTTCATCCTGTTTCCATCTATCTTTTCATCATATAAATGGAAATCCAGGCTGCTCCATAAGACGAGTGTTAATTGTAACATTGGCCTTATTGAAGTATGGAAAGCCTGGTTTTTAATTCGTGCAATACACTGCATACAAAAATTAACTAGGTAGTTTTGAGGTTATGGTAGTTCTTAGTATGAGAGATTGACTAAACAGATTCAGTACCGGTACCGGTACTGTTTCATTACTTGCTATAATAAAATGTGATTCAAAACAACTGAAATATGTTAGTTCTGTACAATCAGTAACATTCCATAAACAAACCATCCTAGTGGAATCTACATATTGAATTCCGTAAGTGAATCGGTCCCCACGAAATATCTCGAGCTATAAAGAAGTTAAGCTAGGTTATGACGATTCATTTTAAAGCTTGAGGGCCAAGGGCAGTGGTAAAAATATCAGAAACATCAAAAATTACGTGAGCTACTTCAAAGATCCAATGATTTTCTTATGGAAATATCACCACAGTGTTTTTATTAATAATAAGCAAAATGAAATAATGATCAGCTGTGATTATCCACTTACAAAAAAACCATATGTTAAAGGCTATAGCCCCTGTAAGCCACGAGTAACTCTTTATTACATTATGAAGAATAAACGGTATCAGGAATCTGACACATATTTTCTCCCTTTTAGCCCAACTTTAATGAATAAATTACTTTTTATTTACTAAATATAGAATACAAAGTACGGTCGAATGTATAGAACATCTTGTAAACAAGTTGTTTAAAAAAAACATCCACCCAAATCCCCGTCTTGGAGGCGCTACAGAATGCATTGCTACACACGTGGTTTTAAGGGGGGAAATGCCCCCTATCCCTTCCATCAGGGTTATTAAGGGGCAACGTATTTCGAATATCCTCTGTTGGTCAATGCTAACTTGACCAGCATATCAAGTTTGAACTATATTGATCAGTACATAAGAGAGAAATAGTAATTTTTGTATTCTCCATAAGAATAACATTGGACAACGTATTGCGTTTACCGCAAAATGAAAATTTAAATTTCCTGCGCAACCAGCAATCGTAGAATAGTAATGGAAAATACTAAATTATTTAGTTTTTTGAGCTCTTTTTAATGGTGAATAGTAATATTATATTTATGTCTTTTTATGAAAAATAAAAAAACTGAATTTTTGATGTTTTAAGTCCTGTCATTTCTGAACCCGAATTTTTACAGAAATGCGGGTGATGTAATTTTGTTGAAAAACTAAAGTTCTACAAACGACTGAAGTTTAATCAAAATCGTTACAGCCGTTTTTAAGAAATTTAGATTTTTACTGTTTTTTGCGTTTTTTGGGGGATAATTACCCTTAAAAATCAAAAATTAAAAAATGAAAAAACACCTGGATATATCATTGTTTAGTAGCTACATACCAAATTTAATAAAAATCGGCCCATTGGTTCTAGCTCTGTACACACACACACACACACACACACACACACACACACACACACACACACACACACACACACACACACACACACATACACACACACACACACACACACACACACACACACACACACACACACACACACACACACACACACACACACACACACACACACAGACAGACAGACAGACAGACAGACAGAACATCACGTAAAAACCACTTTTTTGGGTTCAGGGAGCACCCAAACAAAAATTTCCACTATCAACTCAAATTCGAAATTTTGACGAAAACAATACTTTCTCCATGTACTATGTATAGGGGGGAAAGTAAAATTAACTAGGGTTAACCTCTAAATCTGTTAAGTATGCTACTTACCAAGAAAAAGTACTGTATTCAAAACAGCTGTGGTAATTCTTGAATGAAGATACTGCCATTTTTCTCAATTCAATCACGCAAAACTTAAAACTTGGTAGCCTAAGTAGAAAGTAACTGAAATATAATTTACCAAGCCAAACACAGATTGACCGTTAGTCCGTTACAACAACAGCGCACGTCTGGTCGTCTGGTCTCGGTCGTCTCGTCGTCTGTTCGGCTGTTGCGATGCTGTGCAGACGCCACGCACCGTGTCGGATTTTTTTCTCTTTTTTCTAAAGGGGATTATGGGAGATCAAATTGGCCGTTAATTTACTGGTGTACCGGTAAAAATATGCAATTTTTATTTTATTCTCTCATAAATTGTCAGAATTCTATGCATATTTCATCGATACATAAACTGTAAATTTATAATTTCTTTATAAATGTGTTATTGTTGATATCTGATCATTATCCGTTTTATTCAATTAGGTTTAAATACTAAAACTCTAAATAAAACTCGTAATTAATTATAATACAAAATTTGGTCTGGGATATAGAGGATGTCCGTGGGATGCCCCCATGATATCCACGTTATCCCGGGATATCGTGGATATCCCTGGGACGTCCACAAATGTCCCGGGACATAGCAGGATATCCTAGGGATGTCCTGTTTATCCTGGAATGGCAATGGGATGTGTGGGACATAAATGGGATATCCTGGAGACGTCGTGTGTTATGTGGGTAGTCTTACCACTCTTACACTATTGTCTTTACCAACAAATCTGTCTAAACTTTTAAGGTCTGAAATTTCAGCTTGTCCTGAATGACAAAAGTTTAAAAGTGAATTATGTTGCTTCACTCTCCTGCATTTTTGCCTGCCCATCACAGTCCAGCCGAGATAGGTTTCCACTGCTACGAGGCCTTCGCTGACATTGTTCACCTTGCCTGTGTACAATTCTCCAATTAAATCTGCACCCAAGTAACACTTTAACATCTGGAACATTTTTCCCAAAAACTTTTAAATCGATACCTTTCTCCCTCAAAGCTGTCAAACACTCCCCATCTTGAAGCTGCGGTACATGGTTGCTGATTACATCCTGGTCCAAGACGGGTACAGTGATCTTGAAGGGTGAATTTACATTGTGTGCGGTCAAAATGTAAGATTCGTGAGTAGTCTGTTGCGTATTTACTCCCCCAAACAAACTGTGTTCGATAACCTCTCCACCAACTTCACTGAGGCCAGCTTACTTACACAGCTTTAGTGACATATGACCTTTGGGAGCCTCTGAGTCAAGTAAAACTCTAGCCAAATACTCTTTACCACTTTTACTAAGAGTTTCTGCAGTAATGTTTCACTGCTCTGGGAGGTAAAACTTCAGTCTTACATTTAACATCGTTATCTGACTTAGAATTAACTGGAGGTTTATCATCTTCTCTTATAGCAGTTGTGTATGATAATCTATCCTACACATAACCGCATGATTTGTTTGTGACAGATACAACAGTTAACAAACACTTTACATTTCTTTGACCTATGCCCTAATTTCAAACAAGAGTAACAGACCCCCTTTTTATAAATGAAATCCCTTTTATCTTTCAAGTTAAGCTTATGAAACCCAGATCAATCCTAAATGTTTTGTCCTAATTTGACACAAAATATACAAGCACTCACCCTCTCCTTTTGATTTACTGTCGTAAGAATATGGTAGCTGTAATAGTGGGAGTTTGAGGTTCATGTATCTTCACCTCAGATTTCAAATGTCTATAGTTCTTGTCATTTTTGGTGTATATGAAGCTCGAGCGTGTGAGTGCCAACCGCTCCTCACTCTCAACTTCTGACCTTAGAAAACTCATTAACTCCTGTAAATAGTTAATAGACATATCGATAGATAGCAAGTTATTCAAAGCTGTTGTGGACCTTCGAGATGTCCTATAACGTTCCCATGACCTTAAGGTATCCTCAGGCAACACTGATTCTACTAGATAGAGCATTGCAGCATACTTCTCAGATGTAACACCGAGTGTTTCAAGAGCTCTTAACTGTGTTTCAAGTTTGTCATATAGTTTACAGAGAGGCATATTTACATCACTAGTTGCTTGCTGCATAACTATTGATAGTAGTTCTCTTACATACACTTCAATGAGAAACTCATCACGAGCGAACCTCGATTTTAGTTGGACAATGGCTTTGCTGTAATTTTCCCCAGAAGGAGGAAAGATTTCAACCAGTTCTCTAGCAGAACTATTGGGCTTTGTGGCCTAAATGAGGTATTGAAATTTATCCTCTGCTTGTAAGTCAGGATCATTGTGTACTTTTTTGAACTGACCCCAGAAGACTATCCAATTCCTAACATTGCCATCAAATTCAATTACCTAAATTTAATTTTGGGAGGTTAAAGTTCCTATATAGTTTTAACGACTCACCTATTTCACTTAACCCTTTCAGTGCTATATGAACCGATATATCGTATTTTGAATCTGTTACCAATAAACACTGTTACTGCTTCATAAGTGATTGTACCGTTAGGCGCTCAGTCTGCAGTCTGAGTCTGACACGTGGTGAAACCTGGTAGACACAAACTGAACTACCTCGTCCAGCGCCTATGCTCTAATATCTCCTGGTCCGCTACTGCTGCTAGTCTGATCAGTGGCTGTGTGGTCAAAGTTGTTACCTTCCCGGCCGGGGGTAACACTTGGATTGACGGTTTGAATCCGGTCACAGTTGGTGGTTTTTATGTGCAACTCATGGAGAGTTCACCTGTCTGTGGCATAGTTGAAGGGGAGGGCGGACCTTAAGCAAACGGTGGACGGCTCGGGTCCAAGCTGACTGGATGGGTGGATTCTTTGTGAGTTGCACATCTGATCAAGTGTTTTGCTACTTTTTACCTATCCTTTACTGTGTGTGTCCAGCAGAAGCACGTTTTTATTAATTTTAACTGTTCAGGCGTTCAAGACATTTAAAATCAACAAAACATCACAGATTCAACTTCTCCTTTGAGAAGCTTAGCATTGAAATGGTTAAGCAGTAACTAGAGCCAACCTGATTTGTAGTTTGATCAAACAGATGCTATACTCTTGACTGAATAGAGAGCCACTTGTCTCTATACTCTACTGTGGAGTCAAATTTGGTGATGAATTCCTCTTCATCAATGTTGACCTCATCATACATCAAACTTTTAATTTCCTCATCCAGTTTGAGCAATCTAATTCACCTTATCTTGCAGCTTGTGTAGACTACTTTTAACACTTTGTACATCAGTTGGTTCGGTTGCCATTTGATCTTCAACTTCTTTTAAAGCCTTGGTAAAATATCTTCTAGCTTGAGTTCTTTCGCTTTTCACTTTCTTCAGCCTATCCATTTTCCAATTTATTATAATAAAAACAGTAAGTGAAGCCTAAAAAATCCTGTCACGACGGTCGCCACTATTTTGCGTCTCCAAATCGCTACCCGTAAAACTTTGGATTCGCTTGTATATAAAAATACCCCCGTTGCAGCAAACCTGCATACTCAGCGAATTTCCAATGCATATATTTGTGACTCACTACTACATAGAGATATTAACCAAGTTTCACAAAAATACATCCATAAATAAGTGATATATAGCATTTTATTTATTCTCCATAAGAATAACATTAGGGTTGAGGACGCAGGTTTGCTGCAACGAGGAAGATAAGTAATGTGTTTTTTTTGCATTTATCAATACAACTGAACCAGGTGAAGCTACATACCAAGTTCTCTTAATGTAGGTTCATAATTAAGGGAGATATACAACTTTACTTATTCTCCATATGAATAACATGGGGGCCGAGTATGCAGGTTTGCTGCTACGGGGATTATAAAATACCCCCCGTCGCAGCAAACCTGCGTACTCAGCGAATTTCCAATGCATTGATATGTTTCTCACTAGTATATAAAGCCACTCACCAAGTTTGAGAAAAATACATTCATAAATAAGTGATTTATTACATTTTATTTATTCCCCATAAGAATAACATTAGGACTGAGTACGCAGGTTTGCTGCAACGAGGAAGATAAGAAATGAGTTTTTATGCAATTATCAATGTAACTGAACCAGGTGAAGCTACTTACCATGTTTTATTAATTTATGTTCATAATTAAGGGAGATATAAAACTTTACTTATTCTCCATAAGAATAACATTAGGGCTGAGTATGCAGGTTAGCTGCTACGGGGACAATCAACAAAACATTTATTTTTTGTGCAATTATCAATATACCAGCACAACATGAAGCCACATACCAAATTTCATCAATATACATTCATAAATAATCAAGATATCAAATTTTATTTATTCTCCATAAGGATAACATTGGACAACGTACTGTGTTTAGCACTTTGAATATCTCTGCAACGGTTTGACGTAGAATCACAATTTAAACACCAAAATGATTGTTTTGTGGAGCTGAAGTGATTGGTAAAAGAAAATGTGAAGTTTAAAGTAAAATTAACTGAGGAAAAGCCAAAAACCTTTTTCCCATAAGATTAACATAGGAGATTTTATGAGCATGATTTTTGGATTTTTTCCGCAACCACTTAACCTAGGTTAATAATTCAAAATACCATATTATTTGTTTTTTTAAGCTCTATAACATGGTTTAAACCTAAATTAAGTGTTTTAAAAATTTTAGGGTAAAAAATGCAAAAAACTGATTTTTGGAAAATTTAAAACCCCCATAAACCCCCCTTCCCATAGTCCGATTTTTCTGGTTTTCGAACTTAAAGTCATAAATGTCAGTTTACACATTTGAGCCAAATTTCATCGAAATCGGACGTTTTTTACTCAAGTTATCGCATTCACGGACACACATATATATATATATATATATATATATATATATATATATACATATATATATATATACATATATATAAATTTGAACGAATAGTGTTTTGGACATCTGGGGACCTCAAAACAAAAAGTTATCATGGTCTCGGGCTTAAGTCTTACCATGAGACCTACGGTAATAGCTTCTTCCCTATAGGGGAAATTCGCTAAAATTCCCTATAGGGGAAATTCGCTAAAAAACTTTTTTTTTGTGCTAATATCAATATACCACAACTAGTTGAAGCCACATACCAAGTTTCATCAATATACATTCATAAATAATCGAGATATAGAATTTTATTTATTCACCATAAGGATAACATTGGACAACGTACTGTGTTTAGCACTTTGAATATCTCTGCAACGGTTGGACGTAGAACAACGATTAAAACACCAAAATGTTTGTTTTGTTGAGCTAAACACATTAATAAACAGAAATGTGAAGTTTTTAGTAAAACTAACTGAGAAAAATCTAAAATCCTTTTTCCCATAAGATTAACATGGGACACGTTTTTTTGGATTTTCTCCGCAACCACTTAACCTAGGTTAATGATTCAAGGTACTAAATTATTTGTTTTTTAAGCTCTATAAAATGGCTATAACCAAAATTGAGTGTGTTTAACATTTTGGGGTCAAATTTGCAAAAAACTGATTTTTGGAAAATTGTAAACCCCCATAAAACCCCCTTCCCATAGTTCGATCGATCTGGTTTTCAAACTTAAAGTCATAAAAGCTACTTTCCACATTTGTGCCAAATTTCATCAAAATCGGGTGTTTCTTTCCAAAGTTATCGCGGTAACGGACACACACACACACACACACACACACACACACACACACACACACACACACACACACACACACACACACATTTATATATACATATATATAAATTTGAACGAATAATGTTTTTGGAATCTGGGACCTCAAAACGAAAAGTTATCATGGTCTCGGGCTTAAGTCTTACCATGCCACCTACGGTAATAGCTTCTTCCCTATAGGGGAAATTCGCTAAAAAGAACTCAGGTACAACAAAACATATAATCTTTACATTTTAGTAAATTAATAATAATTTAAAGAAACATTAAACTTTAACATCCTTTTTTCTAATCACTATTTCTCTCCAAGTTCTATTTTTATAATAATTGTAAATAAACATTTCAGATTTACAAAAATCATATGTTTATTTTAACATATGAATACTTTATATTATTTAAATAACTGTGAATCAATATATATCAAACTGTTCTCAACAAAAGCAGCTATAGAGTAAAGACACAGAGGGGTGAAGTACATATTCTTTGTGTGAAGAAGGTACTTATTCACACTGGCATGGCCAAATCTAAGTTTAAATATATTTATTATTTCGTGTCTTGTCAACTTTGATTGTATAAACCATGGCCTATTGTGAATACTATTTTGAATCATTGTATACTTCTTTCGTTTTTTGTACCATCAATTCCCCTTAAAAAACGCGGGTGCCTGCTCTAGCAACTTATGTAAGTAGATGTGAAATGGCGGGGAGGCATACTATTCGGCGCTTTTTCCCCATGTTATTCTTATGGGGATCAGTTTTTGGACCGACGCCCGATCCCGCCCTACACAAGTTTCCTTATTAGCCTGTACTAATGTCCAACCCTTGCCTATATTAAATGTATTTTCCCAATCCCCATCCCTCCTCTATATTTTTTAAAATTAATTTTCAAATTCAGGCTAAAAAACTATCTTTAGTGTTTATGGTCCGATTTGTCTTCAATTTGGATATGTTACTGTCCTAGGCAAGTGTTTTAATAAATTTCACTTACATTTCCCAAATTCACTATAACGGTCAAATTAAAAAATATTTTTGAAAAATACTGCCGCCAACTTCTTTATTTACTGTCCGATTTGTCTTCAATTTGGATATGTTATTGTCCTAGTGTTTTAATAAATTCCACGTACATATCCCAAATTCACTATTACGGTCAAATTAAAAAATATTTTTGAAAAATACTGCCAATTGCCAACTTCTTTATTTACTGTCCGATTTGTTTAAAATTTAGATATGTTATTGTTGTAGGCTAGTGTATATGCACCATCCACATTTCCCAAATTCACTATTACGGTCAAATTAAAAAATATTTTTGAAAAATACTGCCAATTGTCAACTTCTTTATTTACTGTCTGATTTGTTTAAAATTTGGATATGTTATTGTCCTAGGCAAGTGTTTTAATAAATTCCACATTTCCCAAATTAACTATTACGGTTGAATTAAAAAAAAAAATACTGCCGCCAACTATTTACTGACTTTTGCACCCGCCCTAATTTCCGTTTTGACTCTTGCCATATTTTTCCCCATATATTTTAAAAATTTGCATTCATTTTAATACATCCTTTGCAGAAATCCACGAGTTCTGGCTACTTGGGAACCCGAGCCATTTGACATATAATAAATCACCCTTCCTCCTAATTACCTTCTCTACCAAATACATGTCTTTATATTTAGTCTTTAACAATTCTTCTGTATAAAATCCTCCTTTGATTATATTGCCATTTTCATCTTTCAAAATATAAGTCACAGGCTTTGTTTTCTTAACTTCTGCTATTGTAAAAAGCTCTCCCGTCCAGTTAGGGGTATATCCTTTACTAAATACATGTTTATATTTAGATATCCTTACACTATCCCCCACCTTATATCTTGGCTTTTTAACTTGTACTTTAGATGCTAACCTTTCATGTACATCTTTAGAGTTCTTAGCACTTACTTGGTTAGGCTTCATCCCTATGGATCTATGTACTTTATTATTATATATCCTTATTAACTTTGGAAGTAAATCCAACCACTTGTAACTCCCTTGTGCACTAAACTCTCTATACAACCAATTCTTTAAAGTTCTCTGGAACCTTTCCACAATAGCCGCCTTAGTTGTAGAGTAAGTGTGGTAGTGATTAATATTTAGAATTTTCATTAGTTTGGTAAAATGTTCATTAAAAAATTCTTTTCCGTTATCAGATTGAATATTTTTAACTCCCTTTGGGAGAATAGTTTTTATAGCTTCTGTGACTACTAATCCAGTTTTATTCTTTAGTGGAGCAGCATAAGCTTTTTTAGAAAATGTGTCTATTAAAGTTAAAATATATTTATTTCCAGAATTCTCTCTAGCATAATTCCGCATATCTATTAAATCTATTTGAACAGTTTCGTTTATACCCAACACCTTAAAAGACCTTCTAACAAAGTTCTTTCTCGCGGGCTTATGCAATTCGTAAGCAATTTTTTCCATTTTTTATTCTTTATTTTTAATGTTAACGTATCTGCCAGTCTCTGTCGTTTCAAAAACACCTCCATTGCTACCAATTAACATACCATCACTCATTCTTTGATATACATAGTTTTTTGGCAAATATGCCTCTCCATCTAAAGTCTTAAATCCGCTTAAAGATGTAGGGTCTGCAACCAACAATTTAGGATTGTACATCATCAAATCGATTTCATTATTGTCTTGCATAAATTTATTAGTTTTATTGTTAAACCTTAATGCGTGTGATTTTAAACAAATATCAAATTTAATATTGTCTTGTCTAAAAGTTTTAATATTATCGTCATACCTCAAAACCTGCGACATTAAACAAATATCACCCCTATCTTTGCCTTCAGGTATATTTTTTATTAATTTGTCCTCTGCATCCCACATATCGCTATCTAATGTTAATACATTATAATATTTATCCCCCTGTTTTATTTTGCTTTTCTCACCTTTTGTTAATATTTGCTTAACAACAGCCACATCATTTGGCAATGTTCCAGGTAAAATGTTTGTTAATTGCTTATTTTTACCATCAAATTTAAGACCATCTAAAGTCACAGTCTGATGTTTTGTAACACAATCGTTCTCATCAACAGCGGGTTTAACACGAACTAGCCTTTTATTATTAAAATCCCAAAAGTTTAGATCCATTTTTGGTACTTGAGAGATGTTTACAACATCATCGCTTTCTTTACCAGCCAACAAATTACTTATTTTTCGCTTTTTGGCATTCCAAACACCATTCTCCGATTCCAAAAATTCATAATTATTTTTGTCTTGTACAAAGACACCATCTTTTCTTATTAAAGTTTGCTCTAATGTGGGTACATCGGTTGAGCTTTCACCTCGTTTAACATTAGTAATTTTGCGTTTATTAGCGTTCCAATTATTATTCTTGGATTCTAAAAACTTATATTTAGTATTACCTTGTACAAAAGCATCACCTTTTCTAGTTAACGTCTGCCCCAAAGTCGATACATCGTCAGTAAACTCCCCACCTTTAACACTACTAATTTTATAATTTAAAGCATTCCAACCATCATCTTTTAGATTTAAAGTAGTTTCTTTAAAACTTCTAGCTTCTGGTTTACTATATGGGTTATATACGCGATAAAATTTATCTATCATCTTTTTATTTAATAAACAATTCCACTTTCCCTCAATTCTTCTATGATAGAATCTATCTCATTATCCACTCCAGAATTTCCCGCCAATCGGCTTAACCAAAGCAGTCTTAACCTATCTACAAGCTCATTAGGATCGTCCCAATAAACATAGTCTATTTTATTACCAGTTACCTGCCTTAAACCTTCACCAACAGTCTTAAACAGGGGTTTAATTATATTAAGATATTTAGTGTGTTTATTACTTGACATCGCCGCACCCGTTTTATAACCCTTTAAATGTGCATTTGTAGCTTCCAAAATCTCTTTATAATTTTGCAAATCAGCCTGACTATAGTTTACGGGTTCTTTTAAAGTTAACAATTCCCACAATCCCTTTGTCCCTTTATAAATTGTTTCTCCAACTGTAACATCGTCATTGGCAATTTGAACTTCCTGATTCCCAATAAAAAATTTATTTCCTTCTCGCCTAATACCATATGTGGTGTCTGTCATACTACTTCTACTAAGGTAATTTCCTAAATAGTCTGATGCTAAAAGACCAAAATCTAATTTGTGTGGTGTTATCTGTGTTATTCTTGGTATTCTAGACGGGGTCTTTTCTAAAATCATTGGGAGAACTGGCCTCTCTGTTTTTGTGGCTAAATTTTTTAATTCTTGCAAAGGCTCTATTAACGGTTGGAATGTTTGGAACCTCTCTTCAGCCTCTAGAAATTTACCACGTTTTAACGCCCTATATTTTTCTCTTATTTGTTTTGCAGACTACCAATTCTTGTTGAATATTTGTTTTCATTTTATTTACATTTTATTTATCTCATTTGTCAAAGGATTATACTCAAACACCTTATCGTGTATTATTAGGCAATATGCAGATGTGTTTGAAGGGACATTTTCTGCAGTTTCAATTTCTAATTTAATATCTACAACCCCCTCTTTGACCGATTCATTCTGCCTAGAACAATCTATTACAATTAGAGGATATTTATTTATAAAGTCAGCTCTGTTAAACATAGGATCGGGGACGGTGTTGTAGTAACTCTCCCTAAACCTCACAAACATCTCATAAGCTTTAGAGGCATCTCCATTTTCAAAGTCGAGATTTAAATCACTATAAGGATAATATTCAGAGTTTAAAAACACTTTGATATTTTTCAATTTACAGTGATCAAATTCATCAGTTCTTTTTCGTGCACTGTTGTCCCTACCTGTTTGGAAACCAAATATAACATACCTGGGCTTCTCCAAACTCGAAGACGTCTTAACTGACCATGTGTGTCTCTTGGTTTCGGGGTATGATGGGAGTTCGTGTAGCTCCAAACTTCTAAATGCAATTTGCAAATTTTTATTTTGCAATAACATCTTTTGTAATTGAAGCTTCTCCCCATCAGATGGTACCACGTGCGGCATCACCCACTGAATCGATTTAAGTGTAATTTTAGGAATAGGATCGACACCGGTTGGAGCATTAGATGTTGTTAATATACAATTTAAGTCGTTTTTGGATCTTTTCAACACCAATTCTTGTTTAACATTTACTAAAACCTTATTAAAATCCTCAAACACACCCATTAACAGCTCTAACGGGACACAAGTACTAAACTTGCCGCTTTTATGGAACTCCTTTAAATTTTCATCAGAATCAAATGCTACATTTGACAATTTAGTTGTTTTATTGTAAGAGCACAATATTTTCATAAGACTGGAAATTCCCGGATTTCTTACAATATCTATTTCTTTACCAGCAACTTCGTATCTAATTTCGTCAAATAAGAATGCAAATGCATTATTTATAAAATGTCCTTTATCATGATTCTCTATTTCTCCTTTAATATACAGATAACTCCTACAAGGAAGTGTTAGTAAATCTTGATTATTTATGCATATTCGAATTTCATCGGAATTATTTATTGCCAAAGTGTTGTGTGGAACATAGGAGTGATTTGTAATTTTAACCAGGCTATCATCGTATTGGAATTTTCCTGTAACGTCTAGAAAATCTTCCATTTTTATTAATAGAAAATTTTAACTTCAACCCAATTGATCGCAGAAACCTGGCATTTTGCACACTCAGCCCGTTCTTGTAAATTCTCATATCTTTTTTATATGACAAGTAATTGTAGTTTCTTCTTTATTAAAGTCAATTGGCTTGTCGTGTTGATCTGCAAATGTAATGCTAACAACATCTAAACTTCTCTTATTTACAGGGAAGTATATAATATTTCTGGGAACCTCAATAATTTTGTAGCCGGGAGGAGCTTCTGGGTAAAAACTGTGTATGGTGTGTGATTTGTCACCATTTAAATAAGACCCATTCGCAATATTACATTTTACTCTAATCACATTTACATTATTTATGTTGATTTTATTTACAGATTTAAACGCAATATCTGGAGTAGAAAATCCTTTAAATCCCAATAATTCAGACCCTAAACACGGTTTTGTAAAATCAAACACATGGCCAGAATGTAATGTGGCTTTCATAGTTTTATTATCGGCTATAAGTACAAAATCTGGGAGTTGCTTTTGAATTTCCTTCGCAAGCTCAAACACCTCGTATGTACCTTCAACAATTTCAATTACATCTGGAGCTTTGTGATCATAATAATACACATCCTCACCCTCGTCTATAGTTAATTTTGTGTCTTTAAGTTTATTTAATTTTGGAACTAGGCCTTTGTAAAATATAAGTTTGACTTTTGTATTAATTAATGCTACTTTATTTTGTATAATAACTTCAACTTTACCAGCTAATGCCCGGTTTAATTCGTCAATTGTGACCTCCCCTTTTGGGGTTGTAATCTTGTGCATTTTGTAATATGTCAAAGTATTTAGAGGTTTTTTAACATTAAATATAGAATTATAACTTTGAAAATCTACCAGTCCAATTACATAATCACCATTTAATTCTATAGGAGGAAAGAACACCGACTTCAACTCTGGCTCTGTACCCGTGAATGTTATAGTAAATGAATCCATTTTTATAAACTAAAATTTTTCAGAAATGATAAACATAAAATTCCACAAATGGAACTGTTTAAATCTTGTATTTGATCGGTTGTATAGTAGATTTTAGATGGTACAAAATATTCAATTACCTCTTTTGGAGGCTGTATTCCGAAAGGGTCAAAATATATTACAACATCTTTATTTTTACGATATGCTGTCCAATGTGTGCCCCTGTCACTGTCTAAATTAATAATTCCACATTCTCTTACTTTTGGTCTCAGTTTTCTTAGCTCGTTTTTTAGGTACACTCCTCGAAAGTGAGGCACGTCTCTTGCGGCCTCTAACAGCTGAAAGTTGTCCATCTTTTTTATTAAATTTTAATCCCATTCCCATTTTTGCCTTGGCCTTCATCAAATTTGTTACTGCATAAGCTGCCGCTTTTTCGGCCAGATTGGCGTCCTTTGCCGAAACTCTAGTCCAAGCCTGGTCCGCTAATCTCATATCTGCCTTGTTCCGGGCGGCTGTATCAGGATTATTCATGTAGAATATGTCGTGCTCTTTACAATAAGAGTCTAGCTTATTTTTTGGAGGTACATTTTTGGCTAAATTTTCACGTATATTAGTTCCTGGACCACAATATGAATACGACGGGATGTGGAGGGGGAAAGGAAGGTTGTTTATAAGGGTATTTAACAAGCCACGGCCTCTATATGGCTTTAAGAATAATCCCTTACCCTTCTTACACTTTCTCTTTGCCATTTTTATTATATAAAAAAATTATTAAACAAAAGATTTAACACATAAAGAAAATACACCATTATATAAAAAATGTCATTTATTCAACAAAAGAACAAATTTAAAATAGCACATAAAGAAAATACACCAAAGAAGTTGGGTCTATTTCCTAATAATATTCGCTGTCTTATAATAGGGCCCAGTGGTTCGGGGAAGACTGTTGTAATTTATAACTTAATTGTAAAAAAACAAGGATTAAAGTTTACAAATTTATATATAATATCCAAATCTTTAGAACAAGAAAAATATAAAAAAATAATTGAAATATTCCGTCTGTGTGATGAAGTTAAATTACACACATATTCAAACTGTGAAATCACACCAAATGATGTAGAATCACACTCAATAGTTGTATTTGACGACATAAATAGTCCAAATATCACACAATTTTTCTCAATGGGCAGACACAAAAATATTAACAGTTTTTACTTGTGTCAATCTTACAGTAAAGTACACAAACATTTACGTGACAATGTTAATTTTCTAATATTATTTAAACAAGACGATTTAAATTTAAAACATGTGTATAACAATCATGTGGGAAATGATTTTTCATTTAACCAATTTAGAAATCTCTGCCATCAATGCTGGGATAGGTCTAAATATGGCTTTTTTGTAATAGACAAGGAAAGGCCAAAGAATAATGGCAAATACAGATTTATGTTTGACCAATTTTATAGTGACCAAGGGCAAGGGTGTTGATGCCATCCACAATAAACCTCTTGTCGTCATCAAAAGAGAGTACCTTTTTGTTCATCGTTAATGTTTGCAGATGGTGGTTTGTGGATTTAATTCTTGTAACATTCTCATAGTAATCTTCCCCGGTTGCAAGACAGTGTAAGTAATGTTGGTGTCTTAAGAGATGTTTAACTGTAGCGTTGTCAGCTCCTTTTGCCTTCTTAACCTCTAGCTCATTTTGCTTTTCTTTTTCGTATAACCATTGTAAAGGAATGAAAGAGTATAATTTTGGCCTTAAACCACAATATTCATACATAATTTGACCATTTAATTCGTCTTTAAACTTGCCCTAACTTTTTTGTTTTTATCAGAGTATAAGAAATGATCTTTACTATATGCAGAGGTGTCAAAACGGTCCAAGTCACATTGTATTTCCTTGTAAAAGTCCTCTGTTACTATAGAATAAAGAAGGCTGTCTGTGTCTGTCATTAAGAACTTTTTATTCTTAAATTTTGACATATAATTATAGTGGAAATCATACATTATTACTTTGCTGATATCCAAAATGGTCATTCCTAAATATATTGGTTTATCAAACTTTACAATTAATTTATTTAAATGCACAGCATGCAACTTGTTATCGAACATTTTGCTGCAGTCAAATCTTGGCTTTGTAACATACTTTGTTAACTTAGACTCGTCTACAAGATGTATATCACGAAACTTGCGTTGGTTCATAATTGTTCGACCAAAGAGACTGTTATTTAACAGTTTGTAAAAGTCTTTTTCAAAATCATGTTCAGCTTTTTGTCGCTTTTCAATATTAAAATTAATATAGGGGGCGAGCCATTTTGATTGTCTGAATTTTAAGATTCTGTGGTATTTTGTAACTACCAAACCCAGTTCTTCGTATTTTTTTAGTGCTTTATAATGTAAAATATATTTAGTTTTGTCATTTAAATTTGGTATTAATTTTCCATTCATTTTTTCTGGTGCGAGCGGGTAGTCATTATGCAAATCGTGTAAACTTTTATCGTATTTTAAATCAACTTCCAAAATAAATCCAAAGTTTTCATTTTGATTGGATTTATAATCTTTCTCATTTGTCCATCTAAAGCCATCAACGGGCAACGACTCGCACATTGCTGTAGAGTATAGCGAGTTGCAGTCTAAGTATACAAGATAGGTGCTTTCTTGATTTGGGTCATAATGTTCGCCCATGTACTTATTATTGGCTTTAGCGTGGCGCGTGGAAATCATGCTTACGCCGCCTCTAATGGCATGTTCTATAAACAAATGCATGTCAATGTCTTGAAATAATTCTAATTTTATGCCGGTCATTCTAAGACATGCCTCCCATGTTAGTCCGGGCAGTGAGTACATGTGTACAGGGTCGAGTTTATAATCCTTTAAACACAAGTCCCTAAATGTCTCAAACACATCAGCCAATAACAACACATCTGTTTTAAGGTATAAATCGTGATATTCTTTTAAATTCTTTATATTAAAATGATTCCATACGTTTTTAGCATGTTCATATTGTGCAGGAGATATACATTCTTTAGTTAGACTGCTGTAAAATGCCTCTATGGGTGGGAGGGGCTCTAAAAACTTTTCTGGTCCTGTCATGTATTCGTATGGAAATTCGCCCTTACATTGTAGTAGTGGATTGTCTATAAATCTAAATGTATTTAAATTGGAAGCTAATTTGCTTAGGGGAAGAGACAGAAAGTTGTAGGAATCCAAAAATACCAAATCATCAACAGAGAACGAAATATACTTTTCCATGTCCTTGGCTATGCAATTCAATTTGCGATTGAATTTTCCCAAGTGTTGCATTATTAAATGACCGTCATAGTTTTTAAGATTGTGGAAGAATACTGGAATTTTCTTGGTTACTTTATAGTTTAAATTGCAAGAGTTGTGGGAGGGTCCTCGGAACTCGCCTGTTAGGTGGCAGTGGTCGCGCACTTTATCACACAGTAACAGCTGTTGGCATATGTGGCAGTGTGTAGAGTTTTGGAAGGATGCCTCTTGCTCTGCAGTCATTACAAGGGGAACATATACTCCCATCTGACTTTTAATAAAGTCATAAGTTTTAAATAACTTTTCGAAAAATACATCCATCACATTTTCACCGCTGTACAACTCTTCGTAAACAATGTTAGAATCTCTCACCACAACATAAGCAAATCCAGAAGGCGTGTGTTTGCCACAGTTTATAAAACATTCGAAATCTGCATAAATCACAAAGGGAGCTTTAAGTTGATATTTGTAATTCGTAAATTGTAGTGTATCTTTTTTAGACATTTGTACTCTTTGGGCATCAAAGGTTTTACAATATGTTGTGTGACGTTCCAATATATCTTTGGTGCAAAAATGTTGCAAACAGAACTTGCAAAAATATTTCTTATGGTCGTGTTTTGTAGAATTAAACATTAACTTATCAAAATCACGAATTAAACAGTAATGTGATTTCCGACCTTGTTGTAGAAGCAGCAGGTTGACGTGTGTATTACTATTTAGTTTAGTTATTCTCAGTGGATATATTAATTGTCCTTCAATTCCATATACGTTAACACTTATGTTGTTTTGTTTTTCAAATTTATCAATGTCGGATATTTTTACTGGATATTTTATGTTTGTCATATTCAACTGGCCTTCATAGGGTTCGTAGTAAAATACTCGATTTGCATTTTCTTTACGATTCCTTGGATTCAGGCTTGCTAAAACACTCCACACGAAACATTTATTATCACTATTTTTAATATTTAAAACAGCGTGTTTTGATTTTATATTTTCTGGTGTGGGTATGTATGAGTTGGGAGTTAGGGGTTTATATTTGTAAACATGTAGCTGCCAGTATTTAGTGTGGTCATATATCCATCCACTGCCTTGGGCTTGATACTTGTGCATGGAGGTATCGATCTTAAAAAGTGCTTCTTTAATTTGAGTCTTTAATTGTGCTTTCTCAATTGATAAATTAGTTAAACTTCGAAAATCAGCAATACATTCTTTGTCAATGATTAAATCACCATTATTGTCCGCCGAGTGTTTGATGAACTTTACCCTCCTAATAAGAATCCATTTTATTGGTAAAGGACATGATTGAAGGGTGTTTAATATATCCACGGACTCACCGTTAAAAATATACAACTTGTAAGGTCGTTTGTCACATCGTAGGTGGTGGCGTTTCTTTTGACAGTTAATAGCCTTCTTACACACATTACAAGTATTGTGGTTCTCTAGCATGTGCATTTTAAAATGATTGTTATTATCAAATATTTGATGGCATTTTTTACAAATTTTAGGAATAACTTTGTGAATGTTGCGATAGTGTCTGATTAAATTGCTTCTGTTGGAGCAGGGCACGGAGCATATTGCACAGGACAACATTTTGTGTTGAAATGACTGTAGAGATGTCGTGCTCTGCTTTTTATAAACAAGAAATTACCATTTTTAAATTTTTTAAATTTTTAAATTTTTTTAAATTATTTAACAGCGGTTTTTAAATTATATTTTACAAGTTTACGAGAGTTCAAAAATTGCCATGGTGATGGATATGTCTCCCTCCGTTGAAGACAGATTACAACTACCGTCGCTAACACTCACAGCTAACATAGAGTCCTAGGTGGAGAGGCCGAGAGAGGTGGAGAGAGCCAGAGTGCGGCGTGGTGGCGTCATCTGGTGCCGGTGGTCGCTGGTGGCGTGTGTGGTGTCTTCATCCGGTGCTGGTGGTGGAGGTCACTGTTGTGTCTTGTCGGTGGCGCCTTATATACACATCAGATTTTCAATTTAACCAGGAAATGGCGTTGGCTGGTCTTTCATGACGCGTGCTTGCGCATGACCGACTTAGTGTGTTAGTATGTCAGTGTGTCGGTGAGCGGTGGATTGTTGTGTGGGCAGCGATGCGGATCGTTGCGTGTGCAAGCGGCGGATGTTTTAATCAGTTGGCAGTTCGACCGTAGTTGGGATTAAAACACTACGACAATCAAGAAGTTGGCGGCAGTATTTTTAATTTGGGGGAATTTATTAAAACACTAGGACAATAACATATCCAAATTGAAGACAAATCGGACAGTAAATAAAGAAGTTGGCGGCAGTATTTTTCAAAAATAATTTTTAATTTGACCGTTATAGTGAATTTGGGAAATGTAAGTGAAATTTATTAAAACACTTGCCTAGGACAGTAACATATCCAAATTGAAGACAAATCGGACCATAAACACTAAAGATAGTTTTTTAGCCTGAATTTGAAAATTAATTTTAAAAAATATAGAGGAGGGATGGGGATTGGGAAAATACATTTAATATAGGCAAGGGTTGGACATTAGTACAGGCTAATAAGGAAACTTGTGTAGGGCGGGATCGGGCGTCGGTCCAAAAACTGATCCCCATAAGAATAACATGGGGAAAAAGCGCCGAATAGTATGCCTCCCCGCCATTTCACATCTACTTATGTACAACAGTAACAGGTTAATAAATTAGTCGGTGATAGCATTGCATTCAGTGTTTATAGTAAATGCTGTTGGCGATTGGCGATGCACGTTATGAAATTATACAGCAAAAGTAGCAAATATAATATTGGATACTTCCCTGAATTAAGCTATAATCTATGGGTATTTCTAACACAACTTGTCAACTCGTCTTTGAAATCGATCACATTTTTAGATTATCTATCTATAATATTATAAAGAAGAGGTGGTTTCTGTCTGTCTGTCTGATGTTCCGGGTGAACGCAAAAACTACTTAACCGACTGGGCTGAAACTTTACACAAAGGTAGATCTTGAACCCATGCAACACATAGGCCTATTCACTTCCTTATGATCCCCTCGGGCTACGCCCCGTGAAGTTCTAAGTTTCAATGTTTACATTTCATAAGAAAGTAAACATTCAGAAACTGTAATCCGAACAGCTGAGGGCACTTACATTTGACAGCTTAAAGAGCAGAAGCAAGAACAACAGCTGTTTCAAGCTAACTAAAATGAAATTTGCATTGACTATAGAATGGGTAAGGAAAACCCCTGTGCGAAGAACGTGTACATCAAGTATATATATATTTATTTCAATATACCGTATAATTAATCTATATAAATAAAATTAGAGTTTTGTCTGTACATTGCTTGGAATTATGAAATTTTTGCATATTTTCACGTTTTACACCCTAGGGAAACCAAAACAAATCTTATCTCAATTTATGTCTGTCTGTCTGCCGGTAACGCTCAAGGACGGGTTTTTGTTCGCTTTTCACTGGAAAACGGGTGCAGTGACATTAATGAAACTTTGTTTCTTTGTTCTATATATGCGTGAGAAGGTTTTAGGGCACTATAAACTGGCATACGCCTTTTTAAAAAATAATGGCGGCCGCTCAAAAACGTGATTTTGTGCGGTTTTGGTCATGTTTTGTTCGCTTTTCACTGGAAAACGGGTGCACCGATTTTTATGCAACTTTTTTCTATGTTCTATATGTGCGTTAGAAGATTTTAGGCTAATTGGATTGTTTTAAATTACCTTAGGACACTGCCCCATAGGGTTTTTAAGATCCTATGCTATTCTTAGGGACAAAGCATTTATTTATATTGAACCAGATGATGACATAGTTATTCTATAAATAGGTTTTTTAGTTCTTTTTTAAAACGTTAAGTGAAGATTGGTAATAAATAACATTAGTGGATATATGATCTAAATCTATAACAGTCAGACTCATGCACTCACTGACATAGTGATCACTTTATCAAGAAACGACAATGTCTATTGAAGATAAAATTTTGGATGGTGGTTCCCCTTATGCTGCAGATTCACAATAAGAATACGTTTAAAAAAGTCCTATAGGGTTCTTCGCTAATTTACTTTTATGGCAATTGTATGAGTATTAGTACTTTCTGGACCTTTGTAAGTAGGGAACAATGGAGACTCCGAGGGCAGGAGGGACAGGAGGGACCCCCCCCCCCCGAGGTCTCGTCTGTGACACTTTGCGAATTTTTTTTTTTGCGAACTTTTTTGCAAACTTTTTTGCGAATTTTTTTTTTTGCGAATTTTTTTTTTTGCGAATTTTTTTTTTTGCAAATTTTTTTTTTTTGCGAATTTTTTTTTTTGCAAATTTTTTTTTTGCGAATTTTTTTTTTTTTGCGAATTTTTTTTTTGCGAATTTTTGTTGTTGCGAATACTAACCTAACCTAACCTAACCTAACCTAACCTAACCTAACCTAACGTAACGTAACCTAACCTAACCTAAGGTAACCTAACCTAACCTAACCTAACGTAACCTAACCTAACCTAACCTAACCTAACCTCGGATCAGATTTCTGATTGCAGATTCTTGTTCGTCTAGTCGAGCCGAGTCATTTGAGTACCCACATCGTACACTTTGGATGATGTTTACAAAAAAGGGGCCCGCACCACACTTTTGACCTTTTTTTTTTTGCATTTTTGGATTCTCCTCGTCAAGCCGAGTATTCTCAGTACCCACATGACATACTTTGGATAATTAATACAAGAGTTGATCAGGGTAACGCTACAACCAACAGAGCTAGCCCATCAGCGCTTGCGGTCAATTGAACTAACAGTGAATGCAAATTTTAAGGAGAATATAATTGCAATGCTTTGAACATATACTGCATATACCTTCAAGTACTCTGCACCGAGGCAGCTGTTCGCACAACCGACTGACGCGTCCAGTCTACTGTCTGGGAATGCGGATGTTGTAATTTGATACCTCGACTGGAGGGTGCAGGTGTTCACACAAAAAACCGACAAGTCGAGACCTGTCTGGGAATGCGGATGCTGTAATTTGATACCCCGACGGGAGGGCGACGCGACCCTTCCAGGAACCCATTATAGTCCGCCCGTATCGAATTCCGAGCAATAAATCACCAGTTGTCAAACACCCACAGTATCATTCTTGTTTTTGGCTTCAACAATTCCTGACGTATGGGGGAGCGAAAATCTCCCCCCTAAGCCATTATGTGTTAGGGGGAGCAAAAATCTCCCCCTAAGCGGTGCGCGGGTCGCGACACGCCACAGTCTCTTGATAGACTTCTTCGAAGACGGACGTCTACATTAATTCGATAACAATGTCGTTTATCCATCAGAAATCGTGTGAATGTGTGAAGACTGAACTGGACTTGTTTTCGTTACCGCCTACGCAGACCAGCATCGAGAGCGGTAAATGGGTTCAATACAAACCGATCTCATCGCTGACGGACGATTCGCCAATAGAGTTTGTAATACCCGGTCACGGTGACGAGTACACGGACCTGACACAAACGTTATTACACGTGAAAGCCGCTATTGTGAAACAGGACGACACTAAAGCGGACGGTGGGCAACCTGCTAAAGAGGTGGGCCCGGTGAACAATTGGCTCCACTCGATATTCAGTCAAGTGGATCTCTATCTCAATCATAAACTGGTGTCACCACAAAACAACACGTACGCTTACCGTGCCTACTTGGAAAACCTATTGAACTACGGATGTAGTGCGAAGAATTCGCACCTGACTAGCGAGCTGTTTTTTGAAGATTCGGCCGGACAAATGGACGATTGCGACGAATTGAATGAGGGATTGAAAAAGCGTCGCGATCACACGAAAGAAAGCGATGTTTGCGATATGGTCGGTCGATTGCACATCGATCTGTGCAATCAGAACAAATTCATGTTGAACGGTGTCGAGATGCGATTGCAACTTAACAGATCCAGAAACTCGTTTTGTATAATGTCCAAAACGCTAACTACCTACAAGGTGACAATTAAAGAGATTAGTCTTTTCGTACGTCGATGTAAGATCAATCCGAGCGTATTGTTGGCGCACAGCAAAACTCTCGAGACCGGCACGGCCAAGTATCCGATCACGCGTGTAGAAGTGAAATCCTTCACACTACCCTCCGGCATAATGAGTAAAGCTTTAGACAGCGCATTTCTCGGTCAGTTACCGAAACGTGTGATAATTGGACTGGTCAGTAATCTTGCGTTCAACGGAGATTTCAAGAAGAATCCCTACAACTTTCAACACTACGATATGAATTATCTCGCATTGTACGTGGACGGTGAACAAGTACCGGCCAAACCGTTACAGCCCGTTTACACATTGAACAGTGAGACATATATACTCTCTTATTACACATTGGTCACTGGCACCGGAATCCAGTTCTCCGACGCAGGTAATGAGATCAAGAGAGGTGACTATCCGTACGGTAATTGTCTTATGGCGTTCGACTTGACACCGGACATGTCCGCGGCTGAGTCGAGTCACTGGAATCTCCTGCGCAACGGTAATCTACGTATCGAAATCGGATTCTCCAAAGCGTTGTCCGAGACCGTCAACTGTATAGTGTACGCCGAACTGGACAACGTCATCGAGATCGATCGTCACCGTAACGTAACAGTTGACTTCAGCGGGTGAATAAAAGCGAACGCCAAACAGAAATATTGTCTGACAGCGAGTGCCTACAGTTTACTTCAAGGGTGAGCAGACGCAACACCAGTCAGTAGTACGGTTGAAGTCACACGGTAAGGACGTGAACATGGACGCTTACGCTTCTGCGGACGACTATATCAAATCGTTTATTCAGGAGATTGAGGTTATGAACAATAATGCTAGTGATCAGACGTTGGCATCACCTCAGTCGTCATTTGTAAAACCGACAACTGCCTGCAAGAGACGAAGGAGACCAACTCCCATCGAAGTGGAAACCAAGAAACCAGGATGGGTACCAAAACCAACAGATGATTCTCCCATAGTGTCATGGATGGACGATGGGAACACGTTTGCTGTTCAAAACCCGGGAAACAAAGGACAAATTTTATTGAAAATGGAAATGTACGATGGTACAGATATGGTGTTCATGTGCGGTTTATTTTTGGACAAAGATGGTGAAATGCACCAAAGTGTTAAACAAGTAGTTGATAAAGTGGAAAACATGTGGATCTATAAATCAACAGGAGTACCGAAAATTACAGGCTTAACTCAAACTGTTACACAACGCAGTGCAGTTTCGCAGCCAACGCCTAAGAAGCGAGCTGTGAGGAAGAAACAACGAGTGGCGCCGGCATTCAACTAGAGCATCCGCATTCCCAGACAGGTCTCGACGCGTCGGTTTTTTGTGTGAACACCTGCGCCCGACCCTTCGGACCACCCACGTAGAAGAAAATGGCGGCGAGGGTTTATAAGGCGGGGCCCCGCCCGATTGAACATCATTCGCCACCAGACCACCACCTCACATAGACCTACTCCAACTACTACTACTAGAGATGTCGAGCAGCAGCACTTTCAAGCTAGAGTTTCCGGGCGTGAACGGCACTGCAACAACCGCGGACCTGAGAGCTACCCTCAACAACTGCAAGTCTGACTCTCCGCTCTACACCAGGATAGCCGATCTCCGAGAGGAATGCGGCTATCTCATCACTGCGATGGAGCGAGCCACCACACCCTTTGGCGAGACGATCATCGTGATCCTGGAGGGGCAGGTCGGGGACGACTTCTTTCTGCGAGTCTACCTGCCTAGGCGCTTCAACGAGGTCCTGAGCAACACCGACATCGAGCGCTACAACAGCGGGTTTGGAGAACGCCTTCGCTTGGTGAAGCGCAGCCCGAGGGGTTCCAATAGCAGATTCACACCGTTGGAGTTTATGTAAAGCAAGACTTGAAGATTATGTTAATACCTTTGTAAATTAGTTTTCGTAGTCAATACTTATAGTCACGTTCAGAACATAACCACTGTGTTATTTATTTCACTTAACCCCAAAAATGTCCTTTGGTAGTAAGTTTAAGAGTGTGAGTATGGTAACTGTGAGGTGTTTAGTAGCTCAGTAGTAATCATGGGCTTGATGTGGAAACATCCGTTCTCAGCCATTGTGGCGGGACCTTCGGGTTGTGGCAAGTCACAGTTTGTGTCAAAGTTTATAAAACACATTACAGAAATGTGTGACACACCATTTACCAGTATAAACTGGCATTATGGTAGTGGTGGTGGTGATGGTGGTGGTGGTGACTCGAAAAATGTCACCATTAACCACGTAGAAGGTCTACCAAACTTGGAGGATTTTTCTGGTAACGAGCCGATACTTGTGATTATAGACGATATGATGCGTGAGGCCGACAACCGTGTGGTGGATCTTTTCACAAAAGGTTGCCATCATCGCAACATTAGTGTGTTTTTCATTACACAAAATTTGTTTCATCAAGGACGCGGGCAGAGGGACATCTCACTGAATGCGCATTACATTGTGTGTTTTAAGAATCCTAGAGATAGAGTTCAGATTAGGTACTTGGCCAGACAAATATATCCAGACAGCCCGAAATTCATCGAGGAGGCGTACGCTGACGCTACGAGGAATCCACACGGCTACCTACTGATAGACTTGAAACAATCAACAGACGAGAATATGCGAATACGAAGTTGCATATTTCCAGACGATTCTACCAACTATGTGTACTTGCCAAAGAAAAGGTAATTTCGCCATCAGTAGTAATCATGTCGTGCTTGCGGAAGGACGCAGCTCTGCTTACGGCTTTCATACACGCAACACCCAAGGAGCGGAAGGCACTGTTAAAGGTGTGTGACAAGAGCCGCATTCGCTCAGTGTGTGAGTGCGCATACAACGTGTTGCGAGGTAACGTTCCTCTGGCGAAGAAGAGTAAAAGTCAGCTAAGCAAACACAAGGTGACGCTACGTAGATTGGTGAAACGCGGCGAAGGCTGGTCAAAGAAACGAAAGTATCTCATACAAAAAGGCGGTGGAATCTTTATACCATTACTTTTGAGCGCAGTACTACAAGCAGCACTGAGTAGATAAAAATGGCTGGCATCAACAATCAGTTCTATTTGACACTGCCCAGCAACAGTTCGATGCAGTATTATCCGAAAAATACAGTTGCAAATTATATAACACATTTGCCGAGAGCTATTCAACTGGACGCTGGCGACTGGGAAATTGCACTTGTGGAAGCGCACTATCCAATGACATTTCTATCTGTCGGTAATGACGAAACAATTGACATTTGCATACAACCGCAAGAGGAAGCAAAAGTGAACATAGAAGCGTTGGCGCGGGTTATGGACAGCACTGCCGATGTAACACCGGTAGTGTCTGCTACTCCAAAACAAAACCACAGAATTAAATTGAAGACTGGTGATTACGCAAATATTCAAGAATTGTGTGATCATATCAATTCACAAGAACTAGCGATTACTTTTGGTGTAAAGTTCACCGTTGAAAACTCATACAACAAATTCATTGAAGTATCGATGGGAACTGATGTTGGAAAAATTACATTAAGTCCAACGTTAGCGCTTCAATTGGGGTTCGATCCGAATGAATTGACGCTGGAAGGTGATGCAGTTAACAAAAGCATCCGTTCGCCCAACATTCGTCTTGGCTTACCGTCACACATGTACGTGTATTGTGATTTAGTCGAGCCGCAGATGGTCGGCGATACAGTCGCACCGTTATTGAAAATTGTCAATATATCCACGTCTACTTATGTATACGGATTGCATAAATCAACATCATTCATCGATCCGCACTATGTGCCTGTTATGAATAGATCTTTTGACAGTGTGGAAATTGACTTAAGAGATAACATTGGTAATCATTTGCCATTCCACTTTGGAACGTCGTGCGTGAAGTTACACTTTAGAAAAGTAGCTAGCCATTAGCACAAAAATGGAACATGCGAAGAAGATGGTAGTTGTGCCGCAAGAGTTGATTGATCGACTGCAATCAAATGCTACGGATAACAGACCGACTAATCTATCCAGTGAAAACAGCCTCGACGCGGAGATGCAACAAATATTGAATAACAAACGTATGGACGATAGTGAAAAGTGGAAATTGTACAAACAGGCGTTACATCGCTTCTTGCATATTGCAGAGAATAGACGCCAACCGATTAGCATACCAATCGTGGAGACGGGTGGGATTGAACATAGTCGACGAGCGCACCCCGCTGCGGAAGGTGGTCCAGTGGAAGAGATTGTGGAGACGTTTTCCAAAACTTACAGATCTGATGCCCGCAATCTTTTACGTTTCATGAAACGTGACGGCAGCTTAATCAGTTGGGACAGTGGCTATTCAGTGTACATCAACGGTGTAAAAATCCCAGACTCAAATCTAGTGGATATCTTAAATTGCATAGTAAAGGTGCGTATGCGTGATTACATACCGCCAGGATGGCGGGAAGTGCTCAACGCATTGAAAGCGATGAACGTGCCAAAGGACTATATGAATAATCTAAGAGCACTAAAGGAAATAAATGCCGAATATCGATCATCATTCACAGGAGGAGAAGGATCAGACGATGACGTGGAAGACACATCAACTGAATCAATACTGAGAACACCGCTAGTAAATCGGCTTCGATCGGCAAGAGGAAAACGTGTAACATCTACACCGACAGGGCAGTTTGATCTTCTAACTAGAAACAAGCCGTCGTCAAATTTGGACAAGTGGGAAACGTACACAGGCTAGGTTTTCAGTATTATGGAGCGTTTGTATTACAATCCCATCGAACCTTCGTCGTATGGCGGTGTAGCTCCTTTAGCGCGAGCTGCAAAACCAGTTTCAAAACGCAAAGTGATTGAATGGTTACAAACACAGGACACTTACACATTGCACAAACCAGCACGCAAGCGTTTCCCGCGCAATCCTTACATAGTGTATGGTCCATTTGAATTGTGGCAAGCGGACTTGAACGATATGCGTGGTCTTAGTAAACACAACGACGGCGTCAACTACCTACTGACTGTAATAGACGTGTTTAGCAAACACCTGTATGTGCGAACGTTGAGGCGGAAAGAAGGAGCTGAAGTGGCCAACGCTTTCGAGGAGATATTTGCCGAAGCGACCGATACACCTCGCTGTTTACAAACCGACAAAGGTACTGAATTCACCGGTGCCAAGACGAAAAGGTTATTCAAACAATACGGAATCATCTATGTCACTACACAAAACCCAGATGTTAAAGCGGCCGTAGTGGAACGCGTGAATCGCACTTTGAAAACACGCATGTGGCGATATTTGACTTACAAAAACACATATCGTTACGTAGATGCGTTGGACAAACTGGTTAGTGCATACAACAACAGCGCTCACAAGAGTCTAGGCAACAGAATACGACCAGTCGATGTGACTGTTGACAATAAGCGAATATTGCATCAGGTATGGCGTCGCATGTTCGGTAAGATACCGCGTCGTGTTAAGGCAAAACTGACAGTTGGCACCACAGTGCGCATATCTAAGGAGAAGGGTACATTCGCAAAAGGTTACGAGACTAATTGGAGTAAAGAAGTGTTTGTGGTGCGTCGTGTAAACACATTGATGCCTCTGCCAATGTACACTTTGTCGGATCTCAACGGTGAACAAGTGACTGGTCAGTTTTACGAATACGAATTACAAAAAGTGACAATATACAACAACCATCTGTTCAAGATTGCTGAAATACTAGACGCTAAGGGTCGTGGTCGCAGTAAGCGTTATTTCGTCAAGTGGGCAGGTTACGGAGACGAGTTCAATTCTTGGGTAAGAGCGCAAGATTTGCAAAATGCCTAATAGCAACCAGTTCTATTTGACATTGCCCAGCAACAGCTCAAAGGATTATTTTCCAAAAAACACAGTGTCCAAGTACACTACACATCTGCCGAGACAAATTCGATTAGAAGGCGATGGCGAGTGGGAGATGGCTTTGGTCGAAGCGCATTATCCATGCTCCTTTATGACTGTGGACGAGGAATCGTGTATTTGGCTCGACTATAAACTCGTTCTGCCGAGTATACCCGTCACACTCAGCGTCGAGCACATTATGCTAAAGATGAAACCCGGTTATTACAAGAACATAACCGATTTATTGAAAATGATCAATAAAGCGAAGGATGTAACCCAGTACTTGTACTTTGAGTATGACAAAGAGCAGGACAGAGTCAAGATCACGACAATGGTGGACGGTATAAGCAAAGTGCATTTCACCGAAGCGCTGTCTCTCCAGTTGGGTTTCGATCCGTACGAGAACGTTTTGACAAATGACCTCACAGCGATATGGCCACCAAATCTGACTATGGGACTGCCGACACACTTGTACGTGTATTGTGATCTGATTGAACCGCAGCTGATTGGCGACACTACAGCGCCACTTTTGAAGATTATCAACATTGACAGAGATAACTACACACACGGCGCGCATAAGACTGTGCATTTCATCAGTCCTCATTATGCGCCAGTTATGAAAGGAACATTTGAAACGATCGATATTGACCTAAGGGATCACGCTAGTAAAAAAGCGTCATTCCTCTTTGGGACGTCGTACGTGAAGCTTCATTTCAAAAGAGTAGCTCAGCAATTATGAATACAAACGATCCCTACTTGGCTTACTACCGTCGCCAACAGTTGCAGCAGACCGGCGGCAGTATCGATAGGGTATTTCGCGGTGCACCCTACCAGCGCGGACATGGAATTGGAAGTTTCCTAGGCGGTATGTTCCGCACCATCACACCGCTGCTCAAGTCGGGAGCCTCTGCTGTGGCCAAAGAGGCGTTGAAATCCGGTGTTGGATTCTTGGGCGACATGGCCATGCACCAGCGGGATCCCAAAGAAGCCGCTAGAGATCATTTCAGCCAGTTTACAGACTCGCTAAAACGCAGGGCGGACGGCAAACTTCAACGTGTGCTAAGTGGCGGCGGTGGCTCTCGCGCGAAACACCGTCGCGTAACGCGAAAGAATACCACGAAACACCGACGCGCTACTCCTGCGCGAAAGACTAACGCGAGACTCTCGCGTAAGAGGAACGCGAAGCGCGCCATGTTCGGCGGCCGTCGTGTCACACCGCAGTCTTTGACGAAACTCCTTCGAGGAAGGTCGGCGTCGTCATCCAAGAGCAGCAGCAAGAAGAGAAGGACAGTTAGGAAGAAGACGAGGAAGACGAGGAAAGCAGTGAGGAGAACTTCCGTACGTGATATATTCAATTAACACACACGCTAGCAATGTCGTTTCTACATCAAAAGTCGTGTGAATGCGTCAAGACGGAATTGGACTTATTCTCCCTACCGCCGACGCAGACCAGTATCGAGAGCGGCAAATGGATTCAGTACAAACCAATCTCCACACTGACTGATGATTCGCCCATCGAGTTTGTTGTGCCCGGCAACGGCGAAGAATACACCGATCTTTCGCAAACAATGTTGGAAGTTACAGCGTCTATTGTCAAGTCGACAGGAGCGGCAATCGCAGATGCCGATGAATCGAACAAAATTGGCCCAGTCAACAATTGGCTGCACACGTTATTCAGTCAAGTCGATATGAGTATGAATCAGAAACTGGTCACACCACAAAACAACACTTATGCATATCGAGCGTATATTGAAACATTGCTGAATTACGGCTATGATGCTAGGAAATCACATTTAACATGTGGATTGTGGAACGCGGACGATGCCGGCCACATGGACAATACTCTGGACGATAACGATGGACTAAAGGCGAGACGAAAAATGACAAATAAAAGTCGTGAAATCGATATGCTCGGTCGCCTACATGTGGACATGTGTAATCAGAACAAGTTCCTGTTGAACGGTGTGGAACTGCGTTTTAAACTGATCCGATCAAAAGATTCCTTCTCCATTATGTCGGATGATGGTGACTACAAGGTGCACATTGTTGATGCGAATCTCTGGATACGAAGGTGTAAAGTTAGCCCCACTGTACTGTTGGCGCACAGCAAGACGCTTCAGACCGGCACAGCTAAATACCCAATCACTAGAGTGGAATTGAAAACATTCACACTGCCGTTTGGAGTGAGGAGCAAAACTTTGGACAATGTGTTCCTAGGTCAAGTGCCGAAACGAATCATTGTCGGACTGGTCACCAACGCCGCTTATAATGGCGATTTAAAAAAGAATCCATTTAACTTTCAAAATTTCAAAACCAACTACTTCTCGCTGTACGTGGACGGTGAACAAGTGCCGTCCAAACCGCTACAACCACACTACGAAACCGGCAAGGGAAAATACGTGATGGCGTATCACAGTCTGTTTTCAGGCTCCGGCATACACTTTAGCGATGCTGGTAATCTCATAAATAGAGACGATTACGACGATGGATACTGTCTGATGGCATTCGATCTAACACCTGATATGTCAGCAAGCGACACAACTCATTGGAACCTAGTGCGCAACGGCAGTGTGCGTATGGAGATTGCTTTCGACACGGGGCTCACAGAGACTGTCAACTGTCTGGTATACGCAGAGTTTGACAACGTCATCGAAATCGATCGTCATCGCAACGTGTCTGCGGACTTTGGTGGTTAGATCGTCGGCGGCGGCGTCCTCCTCCTCAGTCAACAACCAACATTCGCACAAGATGGATCGTTTATGCAGAGTACCGCGTAAAAATTCCGCATCTCCAATTATTGTGGATTTTCAATGTTTCAAGGACAACGCAAATGACTACATTCTGAAGGAAGTGTGCGTCTTGGAATTGGTCAGTGGAACACTGCTAATGCATCATATCGCCAAATCACCATTCAGTCGAGATTTCCTATCACAAGAGAAACTGCGTGAAAGCTATTGGCTCACAAAACACTGTCACGGATTGGAATGGGACCAAGGTGATATCTGGCATCATGTGCTAGAGGAAAAGTTACGTGCATGTATCGCCAAACGACCGATTGTCTACGTCAAAGGTGCTGAGAAAAAAGAGTTTGTACGATACAATTTCATCACGGATCACTGTACTACTAATGTCATGGATATCAACGATATTGGCTGCGGATCACTATCGTCAATCAACAGTCTACTATCAACAAACGCAGTGCGATGTCGCCACCACAGAACAGCTCACACACGATGCGCTCTAGCCAATTGCATCACATTACGCAGTTGGTTACATCTAAGTACAAATATCGCTGACGCTGATGATTACGCTGACGATGGTGAGAGTGATACCAGTTCCTGCTTTTGTTTTGCTACTAGCACTACTACTCCTACTACTGACTGTGGCGTCGACACAGTAGAATGAATACCTTAGAGATTCAAAAGTGTATGGCTAAACTGCCCGTACAGAATGTTGGTGTCTACGCTGCGGATCAATTGCCCCATTATATTTCACCATCTACTGCTATGATTGTGAACACTGATCCACACAATGAAGACGGCACTCACTGGGTCGCTTTCTACCTTAAAAAAGGAGGAGGAATAATTGAATTCTTTGACAGCTACGGTCAACCGCCACATCTTCAATTCTACCAAGGATTCCTGAGACGCAACGCTCGTCGCTACCTGTACAACGAACATCGCCTTCAAAGTGACAACACTCTGGTCTGCGGTCAATACTGCCTTGTATTCCTGTACTGCCGCACCCACTACGGCATGAAGATGAAGGACTTTGTGCAGCTCTTTGAACACTCTTCTGTCGGCCACAACGATGCACTGATCAGAAGACTCTTTGCACAAATGTATACCAATTGAGTTTTGAAATTTTGCATTTTTCTCAATAAACTAGTTGTGTACTCAGAATAAAAAAAGAAACATTCTTATTATTTCCCATCCTCGCCTCCTTTAGTATTTACTTTTAGCAATTAGTCAGACAGACACATATTGAACGAGCAAAACAGATATTGGATGCAAATTTTGACGTAAAAGATGAATGTAATGCTTTGAACACATACTGCAAAGGGGGGTGAAAGGGGGGTGTATCGATACACCCCCCTTTCACCCCCCTTGCGTGTTGGTGAAAGGGGGGTGTATCGATACACCCCCCTTTCACCCCCCTTGCGTGTTGGTGAAAACACTAGGTCTGACCCAATTTTGGACATACCTATCATACAATGATTCTAAAGTAACATTCATATCCTAGCCTCCTTTAGCAATTACACTTTTAGCAAGTAGTCAGACATTTGAATTGGTAGTTTACTTTTGAATCTTAAGACTATGTGAGGGGAGGAAAAAAAAGACAAATGTATATACGAACAATTTGGCTATTTATTTACACACCTTATATATATTTTACATCGAGTATGTGCTCCTGAACATTTGTGTTTGGCTAGCAAAACGAGACTCGACACAAACTAACGACTAGAACAAAAAGAACAAAGGAGCACATTTCTAAGTTTTACGAGACTCGATACAAACTAATGACTAGGTTTAGCAAAATAATTTACAAGTCAAGTCAGGGTCTTTGGTAATATGACACAACCACTCAACGCTCCTCATCCTCCGCCTCTTCATCGTCTTGAGGGATGTCTTCGGGCTGAGGTGGCACGTCAACATGTCCCCAAGGCAGTGTATTTACACCGTCCGGAAGGATGTAGCGTTTGTCATCGTTACAGCTCAAGGATAGCTTGTCGACTTGGACTGTGAAGACGCGGTGGTTTCGGGACTGGAACCTGGTGTTGATGGTTCTCTTCAACACGCCGTTGAAGAGGCATTCCCGATAGTCGTCAGAGGTTAAGTTGTGTTTTACAACACCTCTAGCGACTCCCTTGGCGCGCTTCACTGTCATGACCTGCAACTCGTCATCTTCGGTCCTCTCCTCGAACTCGACAATGTCCATGAAGTATAGTTTCGAGCGAAGACCGAGGTACTCGAGCAGCGGAAGACCGTTCGCTTCATCCTTGAACTTTCCAATGACTTTTGCGTTGACGGGGCTGTAGCAGGGATGGTTTCGGGGGTACGCACTGGTGTCAAAATCGTCCAGATGCTCCAACATGTCCTTATAAACATCTTCAGTCTGGACGTCGAACACGAAACTGTCAGTGTCCATGTAGTCAACCTTCAGTCGATCACCGTAGCGGTTCTTCATCTTTCGAAGGAAGTCGTACATGAGCCACTTGCTCAGATCGAGGACACACATTCCGACGTAGAGCGGTTTGTCCAGGACGATATTGACTTTCGACATGTGTACAATGGCGACGTCATCGTTGAAGTAGGTTCGGTCCAGGAAGTTTGACTTGGCTACGTACTTCCTGAACATCTCCGGCGTACACACCAGCTTAGCGTTCATTCGCTTGCGAACATTCTCGATCGTCTTGCCAAAGACCGCATTGTTCATAAGCTTGAAAAAGTCTTGTTCAAACTTGGTCGTGGCCTTCTTCCTCAGTTCGGTGTTCATTAGGATGTAGCTCTCTAACCACCGAGACTGACGGAACGAGATGACGCGATGCACGTTCGCAAGCTCCAGTCCGTTTTCCAGCGCCTGCTGCAGGATTCTGTAATGACAGATGTAGTTCTTCTTGTCATCCAGAGTCGTAACGAGCTTCTTGAATTTCCCTCCTGGCGGACGTTTGGTCTCGCAGCAGTAGGGGAGATCCTTGTGAAGGTCGTGCAGGTGGGCGGGGTAGCGAAGGTCAACTTCCAAGACATAGCCGGTGGGTCCTTCGGGGTCCAACGCTGCAATGTCCAGGGACGCGATCTCCTCGCGGCTGAGCCATTGGAAGTGCCCCTGTGGAAGACACTGGGACATGGCCCAACCGTAAAGGTTGTTGGCGTCCAAGTATAGCAGGTGATTCGTTGGCTCTTCAGGTCGTCGATCTTCAGGGCGACATCCATCATGGTTGGCCTTGGCGTGTCTGGTGATCGCCTGGGAAATACCTCCTCTGATGCCTTGCTCGAAGAAGAGGTACATATCAAAGTCCTGTATCGTATCAAGCTCCACTCGACAGGTCCTTAACATAACATCCCAGGCGTATGACGGTAGGGTGTAGTAGTGCGCAGGGTCTAGTTCGTATTCAGCCATCGACGTGTCCCTGAAGCGTTCAAAGACGTCAGTCAACAGCGCAATGTCACAGCGCAGGTACTTCTCGGCGTAGTCCTTGAGGTTCCTACAACCGAAGGTTTCCCACACGTTGCGAGCATGCTCGTAGTCTGCATCCGTTATGTCCTCCAGGGTCAGGTCGTTGTGGAAATCTCGCTGCAGAGGCAGTTCCGTAGTATCTTCCAATACGGCGTTCGACGTTACAAAGTTGTACGGGAACACGCCTTTCCTACGGACTAGATCGAAGAGGTGGTCTTCGGGGAATCTCTTCCTCGTCTCCAAGAGTTGAGCTGGTGGAAGTGCGGCGGCGAGGCTGGCGAGGCTCAAAGCCAGGAACCTGTAGGTGTCGAGGAACCTGACTCTGAATCCTGGCTGTCTTTTTCCACGCCCTTGCATCCCAACCGGTGCCGCTGCTCGGTCGAACAGGAACCGCTTCGTGAAAGCGATGTACCGCTCTTCCGAGTGAGCCAACACCTCAACATCACCAGGGTCGACCGCCAACTCCCGCACTATGAAGTGAGCGTCGTAGTTGGAGAGATTGTGGAAGTAGCAGTTGACTACTCGCTGCTCCCTGTAGCGTAGGTTACATGATCTGTGCGCAGCGCCACGGAACTCGTAGGGCGGCGCGTGGTTGTGATCACGAACCTTTGGGTCTTCGCTTGAAAATGCCGATCCGCAGAGGTAGCAATTCGCTGTCGAGTTGTACTGCATAGTTTCCGCTGGGGTCAGGACAGGGCGCAGATTTCTTGCTTCGTACAGGAAGTTCCACAATCGCTCAACATCAGTTTTCAACATCTCCATAAATGTCTTTGACGCATCATCCCCGAAGTAGACTCGAGGCTCAAACTCCTCAAGTCCGTACGAGTCGATGATCTGGTACGCAAAGGCGTATGGGATGTGGATGTGGGTGGCTACTCCTCCGTGCGGTTCGTCGACTTGTTCATCCATCTCCGCGGTCGGCAGTAGAGCACACTCAAAGTCCGCGTAGATGGTGAAACGCTCGCGTCGGGTGAACTCTGGATGGCTGAATTTGATTTCTGTCTTTTTCGGCGTATCCATGCGAATAGGGGCTGAAGCGGAGCAGTATCGCCTGTGCTCCTCCAGACGCTGTGCACCCGTCAGACCGAGCTTGTTCGGACGGTTGTCAAAGTGCGCGAACCACCGCTTACAGATGAATATCCTACCCTTATGTGCTGTAAGCTGGGGACGGATCAGTCGACTAAGGTCTTTGATGTAGGCGTAGTGACTATCACCGTCCGTTGTCACGTACAAAATGTCACAATGGTCTTCACGCTCCTGCCTACAAATCTTCAAGGGGAAGACGGTGTCCTGGTACTTTGGTCGTCCGTTAGGTTTCTGACCCACGCACGTGCGATCAATACCATAGACGTTGATACTGATATTGTTTGTCCGCTCAAACGTCTTGATACTCTTCAGAGCAACGGGGAACTGAAGGCTGGTCCAATCGTATCGGGCGATGATGTCGTCGGTGTACGATGCCGGTCTTTTAGGGTGATCTTGAATAAACTTTCCCAGGACCGCATACATAAAACACCGCTCATCGGCGTTCAATACGTTGACGACTGCTTGGGTGTTCTCCAGAGACGTAGGCAGTGGGAGCCAAGCTCGACCATCTTCACCTAGAGGAGTGTATTCGTTGATGCCGACCTCCAAATCACGAACGCGAAGGTATGTCCACCCGGAGCCGATATGATCGCACTCAGCCTTCTCTCTGATAAGCTTCGCAAAAGCTGTTGTGATGTACTGGTTCAGGTCCGAGGTCACCGTCAACGGAGTCATCTTCGTCTTGAAGTTGCGCAGGCAGGTGTTGTTGTGAATATTTTGGAATTCACACTCCAGCTTCAAGTTGACCTTAATGCTGCGGTGTTTCGCCAAGGTGTTCTCAAGCAACTCCGTAAGGCTAACAATCAACAACGCCATCACTTCTCTGATTGTGACGAGATTCTCCATCGGTCGCTGCAGACGGTAGGTTAAGAGGCGGTTGCGAAAACCCCGTTGAATGATTGAGAATACGGGGCTTGACTGTCCTGCTCCAGTCATCTCAACATCATCGGGTTGCGGGTGTGTGCTCGTTCCAGGTTGTGGCTCCGTGCTGGTTCCTGGCTGGGGTTCGTCCTGCACCATAGCCACTCGGTTCAGGATCAGGTCCTTCATGATCGGGCAAGAGAACCGCTCATGATGGTCCTTGTTGAACAGCTGGTTGAACTCCTGACCGCAGTATGAGCAAGGGAATCTCCGTTCTTGACCATCACCGTGAAATTGCATGGTGTGTCGATGCAGGTTGTCTTCCCTCTTAAATTCGGCGCCGCATGTGCCGCATATGAACCTGCGGACTCTGCTGTGTACCGAATCCACATGTCGACGCAGGTGTATTTCACGACGGAAACGGCGACCGCATTCATGGCAGGTGTGGTGGTCAGGACCCGGTCCTTCACCTGAAAATAAAAATAAAAAACAGATTAGGATAACTAAAGATACAAATTCCCCTCTCTCGAGAATCACATTTCAAAATGGAGTTGTTAATTAAAAATATCAATTTTCAAACAGGGAATGTAATCTTCTGTACTGTTTGTCTACATTCATGATTCGGGGTTCAAGGCTAAGGATGTAGCTGCAATATTGAGCTGCGCCAACCCTAAAGAAGCATTATGTTTTAGGGGGAGCGAAAATCTCCCCCCTAGCAATTAAATCAATAGTACACCAGTTGTCACGGGCTCATTCTTGTTCTAGTCTTCAACAATTCCTGACGTATGGGGGAGCGAAAATCTCCCCCTAACCCATTATGTGTTAGGGGGAGCGAAAATCTCCCCCCTAGCAATTAAATCAATAGTACACCAGTTGTCACGGTCTCATTCTTCTTCATGCACCTAGTTAAATAATTATAAAAAAGGTAATTAGTTTCAAGGGGAAAAAGTTATTTTAATGTGGATTCTCACCTTCAACGGAGTGTTGATTGACATAGGCAGTCGTCTGCGGAGCATCAATCACCTGCCGGGGTGGAATGACTCGGTGGTTCGCTTCCATGTGACGCTCTAAAGCTCCCCGGTCTACGAAGGTGGCTCGACAAAGCCGACATGCAGCTACTCCATCTGCAAACGCACAAAACGATTAGATTGTGAAATGTTTAACACCTACCTTTTTTTTTAAAGTATGTAATGTGGGTACTCTGATGACTTGGCTTGATGGGGCGAGCAATAACATAAGTTATTACAATTAAATTATATTGATATAGTCATGTAATTTTAAATTTAAAAAACAAAGAGTTCTCTATTCGCGCTAAATAGTTAAAGCTGTTAAATAAAAATAATAGTATCACTCTGCGGTTATATTGCATAACGTATTTCTATATTACTAACATTTAGGTCTGATTAAAACAATAATGCAACGCAAAAAACGTACCTTGCTGCGTTGGTGTTGGTGTTGGTAGTTGTGGTCTCAAGCCGTGGAATCTGATGTGGTGTTGCACCAAATTGTTTCTACGCACGAAAATACAACCACAAATGGTACAAACGTGTGTGGCGTTCATCTTTAATATGGATTATAAGTTTTGATAATCACAAACAATACAGCACAACACGTACGTTTTAAATAGTTCAAAGGTGCTTTACGCAAATCGCTAATCGCAAATGATGATAATCAGCAACTAACACAAATCGCGTAGAACGGAACAGGATCGGACTAACACGTCTTCACGCACTGAACGCTCGAACTGAACTGAAGGAGGGTTGGTGATGTGGGTGACTATCCCCACTAATGGATTTCGGAGAAGGTCGGGGCAAAAACTCTCAACCGCTGTCTGGGGTAAAGACCACCCTGCTCTAATGGAACTCGATACGGGCGGACTATTATGGGTTCCTAGAAGGGTCAGCCGTCTTCCCGTCGAGGTATCAAATTACAGCATCCGCATTCCCAGACAGGTCTCGACTTGTCGGTTTTTTGTGTGAACACCTGCACCCTCCAGTCGAGGTATCAAATTACAACATCCGCATTCCCAGACAGGTCTCGACTTGTCGGTTTTTTGTGTGAACACCTGCACCCTCCAGTCGAGGTATCAAATTACAACATCCGCATTCCCAGACAGTAGACTGGACGCGTCAGTCGGTTGTGCGAACAGCTGCCTCGGTGCAGAGTACTTGAAGGGTGGTGTATCGATACACCCCCCTTTGCAGTATATGTTCAAAGCATTGCAATTATATTCTCCTTAAAATTTGCATTCACTGTTAGTTCAATTGACCGCAAGCGCTGATGGGCTAGCTCTGTTGGTTGTAGCGTTACCCTGTTCAACTCTTGTATTAATTATCCAAAGTATGTCATGTGGGTACTGAGAATACTCGGCTTGACGAGGAGATTCCAAAAATGCAAAAAAAAAAAGGTCAAAAGTGTGGTGCGGGCCCCTTTTTTGTAAACATCATCCAAAGTGTACGATGTGGGTACTCAAATGACTCGGCTCGACTAGACGAACAAGAATCTGCAATCAGAAATCTGATCCGAGGTTAGGTTAGGTTACGTTACGTTAGGTTAGGTTAGGTTAGGTTACGTTACGTTAGGTTACGTTACGTTAGGTTAGGTTAGGTTAGGTTAGGTTAGGTTAGGTTAGGTTAGGTTAGGTTACGTTACGTTAGGTTAGGTTAGGTTAGGTTAGGTTAGGTTAGGTTAGGTTACGTTACGTTAGGTTACGTTAGGTTAGGTTAGGTTAGGTTAGGTTAGGTTAGGTTAGGTTAGGTTAGGTTAGGTTAGGTTAGGTTACGTTACGTTAGGTTAGGTTAGGTTAGGTTAGGTTAGGTTAGGTTAGGTTAGGTTAGGTTAGGTTAGGTTAGGTTAGGTTAGGTTACGTTAGGTTAGGTTACGTTACGTTAGGTTAGGTTAGGTTAGGTTAGGTTAGTATTCGCAACAACAAAAATTAGCAAAAAACAAAATTCGCAAAAAAAAAAATTCGCAAAAAAAAAAATTTCGCAAAAAAAAAATTTCGCAAAAAAAAAAAAATTCGCAAAAAAAAAAATTCGCAAAAAAAGTTTGCAAAAAAGTTCGCAAAAAAAAAAAATTCGCAAAGTGTCACAGACGAGACCTCGGGGGGGGGGGGGGTCCCTCCTGTCCCTCCTGCCCTCGGAGTCTCCATTGTTCCCTACTTTTGTAAGTTACATTTCGGTAGGAACATAACTAATTCATCAGAAAAAAACGCAGCCTATTCCTGTTACGAAAATGTTTATGTGCTTCGCCCCCCGGAATTTCAAAATAAAATATTTTAACAATCTTGCACATACTCTTGGACTGATGGATCTGAAATTTGGCAGGAATGTAGCTGATAGGTCAGTGCAGACATTTACCTACTCCAGACACAAATATACTCAAGGACTCTGGCCCAATGGCCTTTAATATAAGCGCGTTAGTCATAACACACAAACTACTCAACCAGTAGAGCTGAAATTTGATGCCTTAAAGGAAATAAGAAACAACATCATGGGGAGTCACGGTGTTGTTCTCTGAAGATATCACACAGAACCTTTGTCGTAAGTGAGACATGAGTGGACGAGTCTACGCCTCTCTAAAAATATATTTTATGTAGCCAACCACTGAGCGTCTGAACTCAACAGTAAATATGAAAATTTATTTTTGAGAAGATTAAGGGGTTGATCAGTTTTCTTATGCGCTTTTAAAAGTTGAGATTGGGACATTGAAAAACAAATTAAGGTCTCAGAAACATCTATCCTTCACTCGGCACTATCGATGAATCACAGGGTATATTGATTAACAGTTTGTTACACCGAGGTTCATAAACAGTTTAATCTGGAAAGTTCCTGGCTCTGTGATTGTGCCATCCTCACGTCGACCAATGAACAAGGAACGGAGATCAACACAAATGTAGGTCTATTCCAAAGGGAGGAACGAACATATACAATATTTAATACCGTTCATTTAACCATGACCACTGTTAGAACAGTTCGTATATATTGATTTACATTTATTTAAATACAATCAATTAGTCATTTGTTTTTAAAACATATGATTTTTCCAAGTTTAAATTGTTTATTTACAATTATATTGAAAACAGGACCTGGCAAGAATGGCGATTTTAAAAGTGGTTTGTCAATGTTTTTAAAGTTTAATGTTTCGTTACATTACTATTAATTTATTGGAATATAAAGATTAATGTACCAAAGTATTTAAAATGTTAAATTAAACAGGGTTAATATTTTGTTGTACTTGAGTTCTTTTATTTCTAAAATCGAATCGAAAGTGTTACGTGTACCGATTTGGAGTAGCAAAAACCACACCGTTCACTACCCGACAGAGTTCCTCGACTTGGCAGCAGTACCCAAACTATCTGCCATAGTATATTTCTTTAACTTTAATTTAATTCTACTTTAAAAGTGTAAAATGTAATTTTAATATTGTAAAATTATGTGGGTTGTTAATATTTTTAGTTAATCTGCCATTTATGTACAACCCGTACGAAGGACGGGTACATCAGCTAGTCTCTTATAACTATAATAATATAAAATAACGGGGGAAACATATTGTTCTGAAAGGGGCAAATCATTGCATTAGGCTGGCAGCAATGTTGTTGTGTTAGATTATGATATGTCTTTATTTTATTGCATGATTTCTTACTTGTGTCTCAATCATTAAAAGCTCTTCTCACGAAGGAAGACGGAGATAAGCTAGTGATTCCGAAGGCCGCACCGCCATCACCATCGCACCGTCATCATCATTATATTAATAGGCAAGCACAAAACTGTCCCTCCTTTTTTCTCAGCGTGTTTGTATTGGAGGAGAAATTCATGCATACCGTTACAAAGATACTGTCTACAATTTACATTGGTCCTCAGGGCTATGCCCCACAGGTTTTCAAAGTTTCAATATGAATTATAGCGTTTTAAATGCCATTAAAAACACTATATAATTTAATTTAATATAAGGATAAGGAGCGAGGCTTTGTTGATTGTTATCGCTGGACTATAGCTGGACACATTCCACATTCCACTGATGTAAACATTGAGTTTAGCTACTGTGATTAAATACAAAATTTGTTGAGCGATTTTGAATGTAAATATATTTTTTTAATTGCAATTAATTTAAAAGAAGTTTTGTGTGTAGATTTTAGCATATAACCCCCAGAAAAATTTACACAAAGTAACAATTTTAAACTTTAACCCCCTAAAAATAATAATTTAAAATCCTTAAAAAATACTTATTTTTAAATTTATAGTTTTTGAGCTCTATAGCGACCGAACGGATGGTCCTATCAAAAAACGGACACCACCACGTGCCACGGATTTTGCAAGATCTACAACTTTGGTCCTATGACTTTTTGTCGCATCTCGTCTCCTTCACCCTTTATGGTCCAAGAGCCAATGACCCAAAAAGTCATACCATTCTTGCATACTTTTCTAATGCTATATAACCAGTATGACTAAAATTTTATTTTAGAAAATCAAAGACTGGCAGCTTAATCACGTTCTGAAAATGAGTAAATCTAAACATATAATGTTTATATATTTAATAAATAATCCCGTCCAGCATGCATAACGGGAGAACGGTTTGGTCTGAAGTCATCAAACAAAATTTTTCCTAACTAAAATACATATGGGAAATCTATTAAAAATATGTTCATCAAAATCTTTGTACAAAATGTTCCAAAACTGAAGGTCACGGGTTCGATTCTTAAACTTTTATTTATGTAAACGTAGGGAAAATTATACACCATTTTAAAGGTAATCGTTAAAAGAAACATTTTTGCGAAAACAAAATTCACTTATATTTATCCGTGTCAAAATGGCGGCCATTTTTGTGTAAAATATAAACATTTACGTATCATTCTGTATTTTCTAAACCACAACTTGTATCTTTTTTCAGACTAAAACTTCTTACTCGTTATAAACTCAGCTTTACTCTGGTATGCTACATGACAGTTTTTTTTAACAAATCTAAATTTCAATAACATAGTTTAAAAAAATGCTTGTTTCCCAAAATTCAAAAAAGTCAAATAGTAGTGTATATCAGAAAGCATATCATTGAAAAGGTCTTGTAAATTCTAGCAACTTTCTAATTTACACCAACCTTGTATCTCTTTTAGTTTTTTGAATTCAGCAAAAAACCTTATTTTCCCATATGAAATGCTTGTTAATTGTTCAAATGAATGTAGCCACAGAAAACATGCTAGTGTCATGCAAATTAAATCGTCAAGCCAATTTGTTTACGTGCAAATCAATTTACGACAAATTTATTGGGTCAAATAAATTGGATTGACGACGTAAGTAAAATAACGACTATAGTTTGTCATTATCAATCCGTGCTACAAACTGCACATAATCAACAAGTTGGGTTCTATTGATATTTGCCTAAACACCCATTACTTTGTGTTCTTTTTTGCAACAACGTTCGTAATCAGCCCCGATGTTATTCTTATGGAAAATAATGACAAAGTTATATATATATTTGGGAATATATTTGTATGAAACTTGGAAAGTGACCTCATGTGGAATTAAGACGCATATATATGAATTGGAAATTCACTGAGTAGACAGGTTTGCTGCGACGAGGATATCTTTAACACAAGACATTGTCTTAATACTCACATTGGTTTGTCCCAAGAATATTAAGATACATATTAACCAATATATTATGGAGTTTATAGTCGTTAGAAACTGCAAAAAAATGAAAAGCCGAATAATTTGATCAAAAGGAGGGATTGGAGCCACTATAAAACAAGTTCAATTCAAATTACATTTCACAGCCGGAAGCAAGTTTAAAGCTCCAGTCTAATTAATGGCTGTCTGCGGCTATTGAAGGCTTACAACATACAGACTGAAGAAGTACATATTTTTTATTTTATAAGATATAAAATCAAATTTTTAATCCAAAATATCTTTATTTATGTTTTTTTTAGAAACTTGTAATGTAAAAATACAATATTTTGATTACTATTACTAAACTTAACTTCCTATTTATTAAATTCACAAATAAAAGTAAACATTATTAACAAGAATTAGAAGTAGGTTTTTATTCATTCTTAGTTCAGCTATATAAACCAAAACAAAAACAATTTCTTATTGGAAAAATAATGATAACTCGAAAAACACATGATTGAGAAAACACATGATTAAAACAAAGTCAAGTCATATGTTAACACCTCCTCCTCTATTTATTGGGGTTGCGGTACTTTACATCTTATCAGCTGGTCAACATGTCTTTGGATGATGCGTCCATCATCGAGATGAACTGTGTACATCACATGTCCATGTGTTGAAGTTATGTGGCCTACGTTCCACTTTGTTGATCCATTGACGTAATCACGAGCTTGTACCTTATCTCCTACCTTAAACTTCCTATTGATTCCGACCTGGAGTCCTTTTTCTTGGTGTTTCTTTGATTCTAATTCTGGGACAATTATGGAGAGGTTCGTTCTGATATTCCTTCCAAACATTAGATGGTATGCTGATGTTCCAGTGGCATTGGGTGATTGTCTAGTTGCATAAGGAGTTTTTGTATTTTATTTTGAAGTGTTCCTTTTTCCCCCTCCATAGATTTTAACGTTTTTTTGACAGTCTGTACGTATCTCTCAGCCTGGCCATTTGAATTCGGATGGTATGGTGCAGTTGTTCTGTGAATAATTCCACATTCATTCATGAAGTTTTCAAACTCTCTGGAAACAAACTGTCGTCCATTATCGGATACCAATATGTGAGGAAAACCAAATGTTGAAAATATTCTTCTCAACTCTTGGATTGTCCATGTGCTTGTGGTTGTTCTCGTCTGTATTACTTCCACCCACTTACTGAAAGCATCCACTAATATGAGGTACTGTTGCCCATCTGTTGGACCTAAGAAATCAATGTGCACCCTATCCCATGGACTGCAAGGTGGTTCCCATGGATGGATAGTTTTTTTTGGGTTGTTACGTTTTTCAATGCATTGTCGACATTCAGCCACCATGTCTTCGATGTCCTTATCCATACTTTTCCACCAGCAAAAGCTGCGAGCTAAAGCCTTCATTTTTATTTCTCCTAAATGAGCAACATGAAGTTCTCGAAGTACACGAGATCTGAGAGAATGTGGTATCATAACTCTCCAGGCCTTCATTACACAGTCATCTTGAATAGAAAGCTCGTTATCGTGAAATCCATATTGTTCAACAGATTGTCCTGATTTTAAAGCCTGTAAGATTGGGCCCAAAACTGAATCTTTAAGAGTTTCCTTAGCCACTATGGTACTGCTGATATTCAGTGTTTCCAGTTGGTTTATTTGGTACATAGAGAGGTCATCTACAATATTTTCTTGGATTACTTCAGTCGGAAAACGAGAGAGATAGTCAGCATTGCTATGATGAGTGGTTTGCCTGTATTCTATGTCATAGTCGAACCCGGAGAGAAAGTGAGCATAATTAAATATTCGTGTTGCTGAGATTGCTGGTAATGTCTTTGCTGGATTTAAAATTGATACTAATGGCTTGTGATCTGTGATCAATGTAAATTTTCGTCCATAACAAAACGGGAAAAACTTCTTCAGACCCCAATATATCCCATCCTCGTCGCCATTATTAAATTCACAAATAAAAGTAAACATTATTAACAAGAATTAGAAGTAGGTTTTTATTCATTCTTAGTTCAGCTATATAAACCAAAACAAAAACAATTTCTTATTGGAAAAATAATGACAACTCGAAAAACACATGATTGAGAAAACACATGATTAAAACAAAGTCAAGTCATATGTTAACACTATTTAAAGTGAAAAAGAGAATCTTTATATTATTTCTCTAGCCTGTTTTTCTTTCAGTCCGCGAGATCTTCCTTATTCCTTTACCAGATTCCATGATTTACCCCCCATTTAAAACTTATCGTGCTGCCCATTGACGAAAAATAGACCTACGGTCTAAAAATGTACCACTTCTCGGAAATTTGAATAATATGAAAGATAAACGAGTTCGCACGTAGCACGCTGACGTGAGGGAAGTGAATTTCCACATTCAAAACGTTTAAAACTCAAAACCAGTGTAAAATTTATTCCAATTTTATTGAAATCTGAAAACATTGATTTTTTGGCTGTTCTGATGCTCCTGGTTTCAATTACCTGCAATGCTAGGAATACAATTTCGCGCATTATAAGGTTAGGAGAAGGTCCAGTCAGGCTTTAAAGTAGGCGCGAGGTTGCTGGGGATGATACAAAGACACCAACAAATGAGTAACATCATAGATTAAGCATACTAAGGAGTATGCTTAATCTATGGTAACATGCTTCTAATGTAAAAAACCCATAAGACAACGTACTGTGTTTAGCCGATATACATTTTCTTTATTAACTCGGTAAATATTTATGCTAGAATGACGAGAGAGGGCTTAAAACTTTCGCTTTACTAATTTACATCTTTATATAAGCATTAATTTTACGTCCGGGGCTTTTCTGACCCATCTTGGGCCCAAAAACTCGAAATTTGAAAGAATAATCCCCAAAAAGGGGGTTTAGAGTTTTCAGATTGTTTTGCCCAACGAACTAGTAGAACTGATTATAAAAAGGAACATCCCTACAAAATTTGAAGTAAATCGGACAAAAAATGCGATCGCTAGAGTGCATACACATATCCCGGGCTTAAGTTTCACCGTGAGGGTCATGCTAATAGTTCACTTTTCCACAGAAAATTAAAGGGAATAAAGGGAATAGTTTGTTTTGACAGGAGCGAAAATGCAAACAAAACAACAGCTGATCAGCTGACAAGATTTGGTTCGCAGTGCGGAATTCCGCACCGGTCGACTCACGGTAACTATATTTTTTTAGTTACCGTGGGTCGACTAGTTTTATTTTATTCATAAGTTTTTTTAGCGAATTTCCCCTATAGGGAAGAAGCTATTAGCGCAGTCGGCATGGTAAGACCTAGGCCCGGGACCAGGGACCATGATAACTTTTCGTTGTGAGGTCCCCAGACCCTAAAAACACCATTCGTTCGAAACTGTATATATATATATATATATATATATATATATGTGTGTGTGTGTGTCCGTGAGCACGATAACTCTCATAAAAATCCGATTTTGATGAAATTTGGTATAAAAGTTAAGTTCGAAAACCAGCCAGATCGCTCTATCTGAAGATGTATTTTGGGGGGGATTTCGTCCCCCAAAAATTGGGTTTTTTGAATTTTTTACATATAATTTTTGAAGTAGTCAAATTTTAGTTTTCGCCATTAGATTTAGCTTAAAAAAATACACAATTTGGTATTTTGATCATTTCTATACGTCAATTGGTTACCGAGATATTGAAAGTGCTAAACACAGTACGTTGTCTAAAATGTTATTCTTATGGAGGAAAAAATAAATTTTATATTTCGCTTATTTATGAACGTCTACTGACGAAACTTGGTATATGGCTTCATCTGGTTGTGGTCTATTGATATTTTCTCAAAAAAAAATTTGCCAAAGGCTCCAGTAGCAGCAAACCTGCGTACTCAGCCCCATGTTATTCTTATGGATAGTAATTAAATGCTATGTCTCCCTTAATTATGAACATCAATGAATAAAAACTGGTATATGACTTCACTTAGTTGAGTTATATTGATATTAGTATAAAAACCTATTTTGTTATGTTCGTTGATGCAGCAAACCTGTGTACTCAGCTCCAATGTTATTCTTATGGAGAATAATTAAAATTGTATATATCGCTTATTTGTGATATTTTTATGAAACTTGGTAAGTGGCTTTACGTAGTATTATGAAATTTATATCTCCATTGGAAATTCGCTGAGTATACAGGTTTGCTGCGACGGGGGTATTTTTATATATAACTTAAATATATAATAGATAGTTAAATAAGCAAACAAATTTCACTTAGAACTAAATTATTTAAAAATAATAAAAATCGCGATAAATGAACCCCAAATAAGTACAATTACCCCAAAACTACAAAAAATTAATTGCATTGATTAATTCAGTTTAAATAATCAACCATAGAAAATTTAAAATTCCCCATCGCAGCAAACCTACGTCCTCAGGGAATTACCAACGCAAATATGCTTGACCAATAACCAGATTACCTAGTTTTAACAATATACGTATTGATAAATTAGTGAGATATATAATTTTTTAGCAAATCTTCCCTATAGGGAAGAAGCTATTACCGTAGCCGGCATGGGAAGACCTAGGCCCGGGTTCATGATAACTTTTAGTTTTGAGGTCTGCAAAAATGGTCCGATTTTAATGAAATTTGGTATAAACGTGTAAACCAATATTTATGACGTTAAGTTCAAAAACCAGACGGATAGACCAATCTGAACGGGTATTTTAGGTTTTTTTACCCCAAAAAATGTTTTTTGAATTTTTTACATATAATCTTTTACAAAATCAAATTTTAGTTTTCACCACTGCATTAAGCGTAAAATACCCCCCATCACAGCAAACTTCTGTACTCAGTAAATTTACAATGCATGTATGTTTCTCACTACCACATAAAGCCACTTTCCAAGTTTAATAAAAATACATTTATAAATAAGTGATATATAGCATTTTGTCTATTCTCCATAGGAATAAGATTAAAGGCCGAGTATGCAGTTTGCTGAATCAAGAAAGATAAGAAATATGTTTTGTGCAATTATAAATATAACTTTACCAGGTGAAGAAACATACCAAGTTTTATTAATTTATGTTCATAATTAAGGGGGATATACAACTTTACTTATTCACCATAAAAATAACATGAGTATGCAGGTTTGCTGCCAAGGGTCAGTCAACAAACAATTATTTTTGTGTGCAAATATCAATATGCCAGTACAAGGTGAAGCCACATACTAGGTTTCATCAATATGCAATCATAAATGATCAATATATTAATTTTGAATTATTCTCCATATGGATAACATTGGACGTACTGTGTTTAGCACTTTTAATATCTCTGCAACGGTTGGATGTAGACTCACAATTTAAACAACAAAATTATTGTTTCGTAGAGCTGAACTGATTGGTGAAAACAAAATGTGAAGTTTTTAGTAAAATTAACTGGGGAAAACCTAAAACCTTTTCCCATAAGATTAACATGGGAAATTTTATGAACACGGTTTTTGGATTTTCTCCGCAACTACTTGCTAGGTTAATGATTTAAAATACAATATTATTTGTTTTTTAATCTCTATAAAATGGTCAACACCAAAATCCAGAGTTTTAAAAATTGTTAAATGAAAAATGCAAAAAAAACTGATTTTTGGAAAATTTAAATGCCCCATAAACCCCCTTCCCAGGGTCAGATTTTCTGGTTTTCGAACTTAAAGTCATGAAAGTCACTTAACACATGTGAGCCAAATTTCATCGAAATCAGACATCTGTTACTCAAGTTATTGTATTCACAGACATATATATATATATAAACTGTATTTATATATTTATCAAAATTTGAACGATTAGTCTTCTTGACATCTGGGGACCTCAAAACAAAAATTTATCATAGTCTCGGGCTTAAGTCTTACCCAGCGAGGTAGAAAACATGGAGAGCTCGCCAAATCGGCAGAAAACGGTCCGCGCATTGTCAGGCTAGACCAAAATTGTATGACACGGCAAAACTGAGTAATCCTGAGCAGTGTGCGCGTTGTCGTTTACACGCTCCTGTACATCTTGATAAAACTACAATGAAACTTAATGTTCCTTATCTGTAAAAGTTTCCACATCCAATAGTATAAATATATTTGAGTTTAAAATTATGTGTAAGTTTTAATAATGAAAATATTTGAGAGTTGTAGAGTGAATATTTTTGACCATTCGTTTTGATGTCATTGGCATTTTATTTTGTAAATGATGGTTATATGAGATAATTTTTTATTTTCTAATATTTTATGGGGTGGCGAAATATATTAAAGCAATTATATAGTTTTAATTAGGTTTTATATGTTTTCCCGGTATTTTTAAAGTCGCTAATGTCACAACCGACCCTTGTCACGAGGATCCGTACTTCACCTTTCACGCTACTTTGAGACCAATTTATCACGTTCTAAATGACTTTGGGTTAATTATTTGTCATGGCGTATTAATAAACTTACAAAATAAAAACATTTGAGAATTTTTTATACCTTATGAAAGAATTACCGCTGTAAAGTAAGCCCGTCACTAAGGACTATGTCCCTGACCGTCGAGGCTAAATTTTGAACTTCGGCCCACGACAGGGGCGCTCCAGGGCTCCAGGCTGCGTTTACATCAGCGAGTTGTTGTGGTCTCAAGGGTATACGTGTCTTGTGATTTTGCCGTTGATTTCACCTGTTTGCAGATCACCTGAAGCTCAGTTAAGGTAAGTTTGTATTTATGGCAATGTTGATGTGTCCAAGGCCGTCCGTTGTCATTTAGCTGTGTAGACAAGTGGTTAATTTGTATCTACGTGGTGTTTTATTAGTCAAACTAACCTATTAGCGAACTTTGTATTCTCGAACACGAAATACAGTGCTACCACCTGAACAGAACCAAATATCCCAAGATGTCATGACCGGGTTTGTCACGACCGTATCGGTTTCCGTCACGACCACTGAGCTCTATGTTATATCTGGAGTCACCACTCTATGTTAGAAAAGCGTGCCGCTGTGTTTTTGGTCGTTATGTTGGCCAATGTGTTTTACTGGTGCATTGTGGGAGTTTTTGACAGTTTGGTGGTATAGTCATTTTATTCCCCATTTAAATCAATTATATATATTATATATATTATATATATATATATAATTTAGTGATTTTTCAAAAACAATTATCATTGTTTTAAAGTACATTACAATTGAAACCTGGTGTTAAAATGAACTTTGGAATCTTGCAAAATGTTTTAAATAAAAATTAAGAGATCATCTTGAAGCTAAGTAATGATTTAGGTAACACGAAAATAGTCTTGTTTCTAGGTTTAGGGACGACCTTCTACGCGCAGGTTATGCCAAAGCTGTTGCGCATGCGCACCAGCGTTGGATAGGTGTCACTGTTACAACTATTATTCACCCGTTCCTTTCTGTGTTCCACGGTTAAATAAGTAACTGTGTGTAATGTAGCAGTTTCAATGCTCGGTTGGTTTCTAGGTGCTTTTTTATTAGTTGATATTGAGATATTTTATGGCAGTTTATCTTAATAATAAAATAATAGATTATTTGGTGCGGTATAACTAAATTGAAGCGATGTTTTTATTGACACTTATATTTTATTTATCTGTTAGGTTCGATTTTCACTTTTACAAATGTGGATGTTTTAGTGATAGATGACCAGATTTGCCTTATAGCCTAATACTACCAGTTTTATGCACTGCCTATTATTTATTTTGTGAAGACTATTTATCACAGCTAAGTTGTTATTTGCATCAGCTTATAGTACCTATATAATTTTGTCAATTACAATAATACATGTAAAACGTCAATGACAAATAAATGATTTTGTATTTTATTGCGAGAGAAATTACTAATTTATATCATAGAAAAGGTTATCACAATAAAAATCTGCATCTGGTAAACATTTGTTCTTTATTTTTGATTAATAAATATGAGGGTGTTGAGTAAAAATACTACTGGAATTGCAAATGTAGGATGTGAAGCAGACGATAAAACGGTTACTTTAAACTAAAATAGTAACTGTTACCTGGCATTGGCGGCATTCCTTGAAGGAACAGTTACTCTAAAATATAGCAGTAACTGTTTCAGGGCACTTCCTGCTCATAGACGGTCGTGTTTAGGGTAGTTGGTGAATTACATTGAAAAAACGGGCACTTGGGTGGTTAATTTAATTATTTATTTTACTTACATATCAACATAATAACATTAATAAATAATGGGTGATTCCAATATTAAATTCAAATACACAAGTCACTCTTGGGGCATTATGTTATAATACTGTTGACAACAGACGGCAGACGACTTGTTGACGGCCATTTTCCTTTGAATTTTGAGAGCGTCCAACCAATGCATTGTGATTGGTCTAGCTAACAGCAAGGTGACAACAAAACAGAGCAAAAAGCTGATGATGGCGGCCATCTTGGCGGCACGTTTGGGAAATATTTAGGCAGAGAGTAGTGACTCCAGATATATCCATAGAGTTCAGTGGTCACGACCGTCATAGCTTTTTCAATGTTATAGGGGGACGGTCGTGACAAATTTTAAGAACTACTTGTTTACATAGATTCATGTACAAATTGTACACATAAATTTCAATGGTTTTTATTTCTGATTAACTATAATATTGTAGGCATATGATATAGAATTTTAAACATTTTCAGGAAAAGTCCCATTTTTAATTTAAGAGATGAATTTCAGACTATTTTTACTTTTAGGAGGGTTGGTAAGACTGCCTGTCAAAGGAAGTCAGCAGAACTTACGTCTTCTGAATTTTAATTTTAATTAAATTATTTGACTAATGTATGTCATATTTTAGTATAACGAATTAGTAGTGCAGTGCTTGTTCAGTTGTGTGTTGAGTTGGAATGATGAATAACTGTAAGTACATCTGTGTACAAACTGATAACTGTGACCTAACCAAACTCTTCTTGTATTGACAACTCTGGTAACAGTCGTGAATACACTGTCAAATCGCGTGGGGAACTATTTCCGCAAACGTCACGACCGGAAGCAGTGCAGGCGCTACTGCAGTACGAATTTACCCTGCTACAGCCACATGCATCACGCGCCGCCGCCTCCTGGCCGCGTCGCCAGCCGTCTTTGATTTTTTTTGGCGCTTGCATTCGCCGAGATACCACCCTTTTTGCAGAACTTTTAACCGGCTGCATCTTTCAGGCGCATGGAAATCATCAAGAACATGATTGTTTATGAGTGTTTCTATTGGGTTATTATTTCCTTAATTATTGAACTTATACATTTATATGTTTAGTAAAATACATATTCCTGACTCTGAACTGCATCTGTGTCTGTTGTTCTTTGTTTCTGGTTACTTGTAATTTTATTGTATTTCTTATGTGGTAATAAGGACTTGTGTTTTGGTTGCAATTTCTTGCTATTTATTGAACATGGATACATACATAATTGAATCACCATATAAAAATGAAATTGAGGATCTGATCCTTGACTTATCATCGGAGATTGATAACTTATCATCATTGAGCCCTGATGTTAATTTTGAAAGTCTTATAAGTAACATATCTGATTTAATTCAAATGATGGATGTAATTAAGAACGAACATGGAATAACCCATGCGTTAGCTAATGATTCGTTTACTGAGATTGCATCTCTCAAATCTAAACTTGAGATTGAAAAAGATCTGAGAACACAAGAAACAAACCGTTCTTTTATTGTACAAGATGAAGCGGTTGGTGAGAAACATGCACTATGTAAAAAGATTCAGGGTCTAAAAAATAAGTTAAAAGCAAACGCTACAGTGTACAATAGTTTGTTGACTGAACATAGAAACCTTGAAAATGAACTGAGAAAACTACGGGATGTAAACAAATCTTTTAGTGCTAAGATTAAATCCTTAAGGTTGTTCGTTCAAAAAATAAATTTCAGATTTTTATGTATGAATGTGTTTGTTACAATGTACTAAACACGAGAATGAGGTTTAAAAAATTTTAAAAAAATTCAGGGGTATATTACAAGGGACTAAAGGGGCGATTTTTGGGTGTTTTGTTACCAATAAGCAAAGCAACCCGTTGATATTTTTTAAAATAAAAATACATTTTTTGCTTTCTGATTGCTTCCTTTATGCGTTAATATAAAAATAATAAAAATCTGAAAAACAATTTTTAATTTTTTTTGTTTTACACCCTATTTTAAAATTAAGATTTAAACAATAAAAAACGAGTTTCATTTTAATAGAAGTGGGGTTTATCTGATATTGTATAGGCGTTTTTAAATCTTTTCTATGTATACCAGTTCTGCTTCCTTATTGGTAAAAGTAGCACCATGTAGGGTCGGCACGCTGCACTGCAAGTGTAGTGGTGATCACCTACAGTGCCCGCACGCGTCGAGGGGCGAGGTGCGTCGCCGCTCAAGGTCATACCGTACTCCGCGCGCTTTCTGTGTTTCTCTCTCTCTTTCTGTCTCTCTCCTCTGCACTCCCACCACTTCCTCAGTTTCGCGCGTAAAATTACGGCAAAACGGATTCTGCGGCCTTGCGGCAAATTGACAGATTCACCTGTTTTAGCGAATTTCCCCTCTAGGGAAGAAGCTATTACCGTAGTCGGCATGGTAAGACCTAGGCCCGGGACCATGATAACTTTTCGTTTTGAGGTCCCCAGACCCCAAAAACACCATTCGTTTGAAACTGTATATATATATATATATATATATATATATATGTGTCCGTGATCACGATAACTCTCGTAAAAATAATAAGATTTTGATGAAATTTGGTATAAACGTGTAAAGTAACATTTATGACTTTAAGTTCGAAAACCAGCCAGTCGCTCTATCTGAAGGGGTATTTTGGGGGGGTTTTGTACCCCAAAAATGGGTTTTTAGAATTTTTTACATATAATTTTGGAAAGAGTCAAATTTTAGTTTTTCTCATTGGATTCAGCTCAAAAAAACACACAATTTGGTATTTTGATAATTTCTCTACGTCAATTGGTTACCGAGATATTGAAAGTGCTAAACACAGTACGTTGTCTAATGTTATTCTTATGGAGAAAAATAAAAATGTTATATCTCGCTTATTTATGAACGTATTCTGACGAGAATTGGTATACGACTTCATCTGGTTGTGGACCATTGATATTTGCTAAAAAAAATTTTTACCAATGGCTCCTGTAGCAGCAAACCTGCGTACTCAGCCCCATGTTATTCTTATGGAGAATAAGTAACGTGTTATCTCCCTTCATTATGAAAATAAATTAATGACATTTGGTATGTGGCTTTAACTACATGAGTTATATTGATATTTGTATAAAACCCCATTTTTTGTGCTCCTTGCTTCAGCAAACCTGCATACTCAGCCGCCATGTTCTTCTTATGGAGAATAACCCCAAAAATGGGTTTTTTGAACTTTTAACATATAATTTTTTTTAAAGTCAAATTTTAATGTTTACCATTAGATTCAGCTTAAAAAACACACAATTTGGTATTTTGATCATTTCTCTCCGTCAATCAGTTACCGAGATATTGAAAGTGCTAAACACAGTACGTTGTCTAATGTTATTCTTATGGAAAATTATAAACAAAATTAATTAAACCTTAGACATGACTTCACCTAGTTGAGTTATATTGATATTTGCCTAAACACCCATTTTTTTCGTTCCTTGTTGCAGCAAACCTGCGTACTCATCCCCCATGTTATTCTTATGGAGATTAATCGAAATGGGAAATATTGCTTATTTATGAATGTATATTGATGAAACTAGGTACGTGGCTTCACCTAGTTGAGATATATTGATGTTTGATTAAAAACCAATTGTTTATGTTCCTAGTTTCAGCAAACCTACGTACTTATCCCCAATGTAATTCTTAAGGAAAATAATTAAAATTGTATATTTGTGAATATATTTTTATGAAATTTGGTATGCGGCTTTATGTGGTATTAAGACATATATTATGCATTGGAACTTTTCTGAGTACGCAGGTTTGCTGTGACGGGGGCATTTGATATTAATTAAATGTAACCTCAGTAATATACCTCTGGGATTGAGTTTCTTATGCCTTCAGACGGTCTCGGTGGCACGATTTTCGCTCATTTAGAGCGCGGTCCATTTATAATTAAAAAAAAATTATAGGTTCGAGAAAATATTACGTTTTTAAAATTTTAAATATTGGTTTAGTTTCAATTTTATTATTGAACGTTATTTTACATTTATGTTAGCTTTATAACCTCCTTATTTATTATAAATGGGGCTGTTACGTATAAAATCGGGACTAGAAAAAGTAATAAAGCGTAAACTTTTTTTATATTTAGGGTAGAAAGAAACTTCCAGCGGCAAAGTTGTAGCAAATTAGTTGATCTTCATGTTTTATTTGAAACATTTTTCAGTCAGACGTTCGGTTTGTTCAAAAATGTCTTTCAAACAAACGCAACAGCAGGTGCTACGCTTGTACACAGTCGCACCGCGTAGCTCTGTATGTTCGTCATTCAAACTAAACAATAACTGTGACAGCTATGTATTTATTTATTACAGAGTAGTAATTTCCACAAACTGGAAGATATTTATACTGTTAGTTGCAACATATTACGCAGATTACAAATATATAACATTTGTCCTATTTAAATAATCCTAGTACTGTGCAGAAGCTTGTAATTGAAAGCGCGTCCAATGCTAAAAATTGCTCGGCGGCCCTCTATACGCCTATGTGGTGGGGGAAACGGACCGAAAATCACTCACCTACGGCTACTCGGTGAGCGATCCATATGGTTTATATATCGATGGTTGGCCTTACTGTAAATTGCTGTTTGGGTATAAACTGATGCGGTTATTTTTGGCCGATAAACTACGTTCACTTGTCGTTTTCGGTCTAAAAATTACGGCGACCATGGAATGCGGTCAAATTGCCAAGGTCAAAATGTCAAGCATTTTTCGTATCAACGGTTTTTATTTACTTTAAAATTAGATTCAACAAAAAATTAAAACAATTGTAAACAACACAAATCTGATTATACTAGTATTTAACAAATTGTATACCATAAATGTTTATAACAAGTTTAATATAAAATTGAATCATCAGTATTATTTGTAAGAATATTCTTATTTATTCTAATTAATAATATTTGTATATATAGAACGATTAGTCAAAAACTTTTTACATTTGGAAATTATTTAGATGAGAATCACATAAATAAGTTTGTATAGCAAACTCTTTATTTATTTTTAAAGTAGTTCACACATACCGTTTATCAATCATTATGTTTGGTGTTGGTAATACAATTGGTAACAATGAAAGGGCTTTATAATAATAGCACCAATATTAGTAACCGTTAGTAAAATATTTAAATCAAAGGCGAAAAGCTTGCAATGAGCGAGTCAGCCCAGCCCAGCCCCAGCCGGCCGCCCGGCCAACGCAAGGTAAAAGGTATGCCTCGATGACAAACACGGTGAGAGGGGGAGAGAGAGAGAGAGAAGGAGCATAAGGAGCCAGTGCCTCTCTCCCTACCCCCAGCCAACCCACACAAGCACACTCATGCCCGCATCAGCCGGATTGACGTCCTAGCGGTGTGCGCGGCAATATGCGGAACTACTGCTCCTCGCCGCCAGACTAGCCTGGCGGATACACAACCTTAAATGATGCTAACTGTAGTCTTAAGCATAACATGTATATTTTAAGTAATGACCTTTTAAAGTCTCAAAGTAATATGTCTTGGGGTAGTGATAAATGGGCAGATGATACTGTCTTGAATGGTTATTTTGATTCAATGTCAAAAGATACACCTGGTAGTGATGTTATAATACTGGGTCCGTCTGCTTACACAACTGGTTAAGTTTAGTAACCCAATTTCAGTCGTAAATAATCTTAACATAGATCACTTCGAAAAAAGCAAGTTTATACTATTCTGTGTTAGTAATAGTACAGAGCCTGGAAGGGATGATAGTGGCAGTCACTGGAGCTTTCTGTTTTGTGACAGGCAATCAAACATGGCCTACCATTTTGATTCACTTTTGGGTACTAATCTGAAGTCAGCTATTCAAATTGCAGCAAACCTGGGGTTTCCTAGGAGTAATAATATTTGTGAACCTTCTTGCCATCAGCAGTCAAATTCCTATGAATGTGGTATTAACTTACTTGTAAACGCTAAGCATGTGCTATACTACTACTGTTTAGTTAATAAGGGTATGACTCCTTTCTCCCAGAGGTTAAATGAAAACTGTGTTGCTAGTTCTCCTCCCAAAGCTGCATGTCCTCCTCAAAAATTAATTACTACTCCCGTTAAACTAAAAAAATGTAGTGGTGATAACTGGACTGTAGGACAAAATAAATCACGAGATGTAAGTCTGATTGCACCAGCTCCAGTTGCAACTAGTAATAAATTTCAAGTTCTTGAGCCAAACCATGATTCAGTTAATGTTGTTGAAAGACCTGAAAATGTTAGTAAGGTTGCTTTTGATTCTACTGATTGTAGTGATGAGACTAGTTTAGCTGATCATGACAAATTGATTGAGAATAGGAGGCGCAGTAATAGTTCTCAATGTAAAAAGCCTGAAAGGATCGACACAAGCAGTGTCACTAGAGTAAGCAAAGAAAGAAAGTGTAATTAGTTTTAAGGTCAGTGACAAATCTTCTGTAAAACTGAATAGCGACAAGAACGTGACTGTAAAGAAACATAAAGTGAGACTCCTGTCAGTCATGGTCGGCATTTGTCCGAATTGATGAACCGAAAGTGTCCAGACATATTTGATGTATTGAGTGTGGTCAAACCTAATGCCAAACTAAACCAGGTTGTTAGCAATATAGATTCTATTATTCAGGACATGGGCTCTGATGATGTATTAATTGTGTTTGGGGGCACAAATGATGTAAACTCTGGACAATGTAATATTGATTTACTTTCACAGGTAAATGATTTGCTTAAAAACGTAACCAAGACAAGACTCATACTGGTTGGCCTTCCCTTCAGGCGAGACCAACCCGAACTCAATAGTAAGATAGCGCTTATAAATGGAGAAATATCACGAGCTGTTTCTCTTGCAGGCCATGATATGTTGGCTCTTCCTATCACTTGAAACAGTTGGCCTTCCTCGTTTTTATACACGGCATGGTTTGCATTTCAGCAATGCTGGGAAGAGGCGGATCGTTGATCTTTTTCTGAGTTTTTTAGTTCCTGTATCTGATTCCGTTACGGAACAACGTATTCCAGTTCATATATCTACACCTTGTTATAACACACCTCTGTTTAATGTCAATAATGACTCATTGTACAATAGAACGCATGCAAATACACATTTTTTAGGAGTAAATCTATGTAATCTATGGACAAAACACATGTATCTCAGAATGAAACCACCGAGAGGGAGAATAACACAAGAAGCTCCAATCCCAATTCGCTAATAATTGTACATCAAAATGTCCAAGGGGTTATAGCTAAGCTCAGTTTACTTGAAGTTCTTATTGAGCAGGTTTCACCTGGTATACTTTGCTTCACTGAACATTTCCTGAATGAGTCTGAATTTAATGTGTTTTGTAACCCTGGTTTTACAACAGCCTCTGGTTATTGTCGTGCCGTTATGTCGAAGGGAGGTGCCTGTATTTTGGTTGTGGATGGGTTGGAGTTCCTAACCGTTGATGTTGGGAAATTTTGTTCTGAGGGTATTTGTGAACTGGCAGCAATAACCTAGGTTTTAGAGAGCGTTCCATATTTTTTGCTTGTTGTTTATAGGCCTTCAAGTAGCAATGTTGAGAGCATTGATTTTTTTTTATCGATTCTCTTCAGGAATGTATGGAAATGCATGCGAAACCAAACCAAAGATTTATTATAGCGGGCGACTTCAATATTGATATGTCTGTTTGTGATTCTTCTTCGGAAAAATTGTCTAATTTAATGTTGTCTTTTGGCTTTTATGACACAGTATTTTCATATATCAGGGAGTTCAATGGTTCAAGGTCACTTATTGACAACATCTTTTGCAACATTCCTTCAGATATGTCAAACACAGAGGTCATTGTATCGGGGGTTTCTGACCATCATGCTCAGGCTATGCATGTTAGGTTATCAGCTACTCTTCCCACTTTTTTCCGAAATTTGTGGTTAAAAGATCCTTCAATGATAGTAACATCCACACTTTCAAGTCGCTCATTCAGAATGAAAAATTGGATATTGTGTATGCAGCGCATGGTTTAGATAGTAAGTTTGGCTCACTTTTGTCCACAATCTGCTATTTCTTTGATTTGGCTTTTCCTTTTAAAATAACAAAAATTCAGAAAAAGAAATCCTTCACCAAACTAAAGTTTGATTCAGAACTGTTAGATCTAAGGGAACAATTGATTCATCTTCATTTTTTCACCAAGGATCTGCATTCAGACAATCCATTGAGGAAGACCTATCTCGACTTAAAAAAAAGTTTAGGGCAGCAGTAAAGTCAGCTAAAGCTAAAAGTGTACTTTTCCACTTGAATAAATCCGATAATAGATCCAAAGCAGCATGGAATATTATTAATGAAATGATTCCAAATAAGACATCTGAAATTCACAAAGATATCCAGATAATGCAAGATGGTCATCTGACAAGCAATCCTAACGTCATAGCTGATTTGTTCAATGTATTTTTTACCAGTATAGGGAACATAAACGTTGCAAGTGATCCCATTGCACTTAGTCATTGCAGTAAGATACCAGGTAGTTGTTCCTCTCTGTATTTACACCCTACTACTACTACTACTACTAATACTACTACTACTACTACTACTACTACTACTACTACTACTACTACTACTACTACTACTACTACTACTACTACTACGTACTACTACTACTACTAATACTACTACTACTACTACTACTATTGGCGGAGAGAGTGCCTTAAACTCAGACGAAAGGTCACCCGCAGTAGGAGAAGGGGTGGCGTGGTGCCTGAAACACTTATGCAGGAGTTCAGGGCGGCCAGACAAGAACTGAAGCGCGCTATCTCCGCAAGTAAAGCCTCCAAATGGAAAGCTCTAACGGAGGACCTCAACAACGATCCTTGGGGATTGGGTTACCGAGTAGTTATGCGACGGCTCGGTGCCCAATCAGCTAACCCTAGCTTGAGCTCCGTCCAGTTGGAGGCTATCGTGGATGTTTTGTTTCCGGCCCACCAGATCAGGCCGAATGAAGAGGTTGCTGTGGTTCCCGAACAAATACCTTTGTTCAGCGAACAAGAGCTGTCAAGTGCCATTGGCTCTTTGCGCTGCCGAAAGGCTCCTGGTCCCGATGGAATTCCAACGGAAGTGCTAAAGGTAGTAGGTCTGGACTTTCCAGGCCTGCTGCTGAACATGTACAACCGCTGTTTGTTGGAAGGCTTGTTTCCTCTGCGATGGAAAGTTCAACGCCTCGTGTTGATCGGCAAAGGCAAGGGAGATCCTGAAACCCCGTCTGCATACAGACCTCTGTGTATGCTAGACACGGCAGGGAAGCTTTTTGAGCGATTCCTGAAGCCGAGGCTCACACAGGCAGTAGAAGCGGCAGGTGGACTCTCCGATCGTCAGTACGGCTTTCGGTCGGGCCGATCAACGATTGGAGCTGTTGGTGAAGTGATCAGGACTTTTGAGGCTGTTCAGCAGGTGAACCACAGATCACGAAGGCTAGTCATGTTGGCTACGCTGGATGTGAGAAATGCGTTCAACTCAGCCAGGTGGGCTGACATGCTGGGCGCATTGAAGACGGATTTTGTAATTCCCCCGTACCTGTTAAGGATGCTGCAGAGCTACTTACAGGATCGGAAGTTGGTTTTCAACACGCCGGATGGACCGCGGCGGAGAGATGTAACAGCGGGTGCCGCTCAGGGCTCGATTCTTGGACCGGACCTCTGGAACATCGCCTACGATGGGATCCTCCGAATGGAAATGCCTCGGGAGACTTTCCTCGTCGGTTATGCGGACGATATCGCCGTAATTATAACTGCGCGGGATGTCGATGAGCTGCAGAGGCTGTTGACCATGGCCATGGGCCAAGTGACGAGGTGGATGGGTGACCACGGCCTGTCCTTGGCGACGGAGAAGACCGAGATCGTGCTTCTCACCAGACGGAGGATTAATCCCATTGTGCAGCTCGCGGTCGATCGGGAAGTGATTGTCACTAAACCCGTTGTCAAGTACCTGGGTATGAGACTGGATGTTCGGCTCACATTCCGGGATCAGATCACATTTGCGACGGAGAAAGCTGAAAAGATTGTGGCCAACTTGAGCAGACTGATGAAGAATGTCGGAGGACCGATTGGTAGCAAGCGGCGGGTGCTGATGTCTGTGGTTCACTCCGTTCTTCTTTTTGGGTGTGAGGCATGGGCAGAGGCCCTCCGGAAAAAACGACTGAGGGGAAAGATGGCAGCGGTCCAGAGGAGAGGCGCTCTTCGGATCGCTTCGGCGTACCGCACAGTGTCGGAGCCGGCCGTCCTCGTAGTTGCTGGGGTAATTCCCATCGATCTTCTTGCTTTCGAGCGGAAGCGGATCTTCGATGGGAACGGTGCTTTGAGCCGTGCCGAAGGCCGAGAACGCACTATGGAGGATTGGCGAAACCGCTGGGAGGGGGACGAACGGGGAAGATGGACGGCGAGACTCATTGGGGATCTCCGAGAGTGGGTTGAGCGGGGGCACGGGGAGGTAGATTTTTATCTCACCCAGTTCCTCACCGGACACGGTTGTTTCGGGGCCTACCTTCACAAGATGGGGAAGTCAGCGAGCCCGGAATGTCAGTACGGTGACTCCGACTACGACGATGTACTGCACACCTTCTTCCATTGCGTGAGGTGGGAAGCGGACAGAAGGGACCTCGAAGGGGCCGTTGGCCCGATCTCGCCGGACACACTCGTTCGTCGAATGTTGTCCAGTCCCGAATCGTGGAGCTCTGTTTCTGCATTCTCCAGGAGGGTGCTGAAAGAAAAGAGAACAGAAGAGCTGTGATGCATCGACGCAGCTAAACCTGGTGGAGCATCGCGGTTGAAATGCCATCTTTGGCGAACGAAGGCACCCTCTTGAAGTATTGCGAACAGCGTTTCCGAGAGGGCTTCCATTGCCTGGACCGATAGGTTTTTAGTGGGTGAGAGTCCTACACACCGGGGGAAACACCAAACCCTGACGGTGCATAATGCATTTTCCTATCGTAAAAAAAAAAAAAAAAAAAAAAAACTACTACTACTACTACTACTACTACTACCACCACCACCACCACCACCACCACCACCACCACCACCACTACTACTACTACTACTACTACTATTACTATTACTACTACTACTACTTGTGAAGAGGTCATCAGTGTCATTAACTCACTTAGAATGAGTAATTCGGCTGGAACAGATGGTATCTCTTCCAAAATTGTAAAGGAGATATCTGAGTCTTTTGCTTATCCACTGACATATCTTTCAAATCTAACCTTTGAGGAAGGTTTATTTCCTTCATGTCTTAAATCAGCAGTTTTCAAACCTTTGCTTAAAAAAGGAAATCCTAATATTCTAAATAACTATAGACCAATTTATCTTACCTCAACATTTTCAAAGATTCTTGAAAAACTTTATTTGAACCGCCTTTATCCATTTTTATTTTCCAACAATGTTCTTTTTGATGAACAAATTGGGTTCAGGAAACATTTCTCAACAGTTGATGCTATGTTTAGTTTTATATTTAATGTTTCCAAGGCTCTGGATAGCAGGAAAAGTGTTTTTGGTGTATTTCTCGATCTTAGTAAAGCGTTTGATATGGTGAACCGTAAACTGCTCATAGAGAAACTTAACCATCTTGGCATTAGAGGAAGAGCAATTGATTGGGTGTCTTCGTTTCTCATTGGAAGATAAAAGACTGTGGAGATCTCTTACATTGATAAGGGTGGTTGTCTTAGTAAACATCAGTCAGAGGAAATTATCGTCAGCTCCGGGGTTCCGCAAGGATCGGTCCTTGGACCAATCCTTTTTTCATGTTTCATTAATGATATTGCCAGCAGTGTTCCTGGCGTTGATTTATGTTTGTTCGCTGACGACACTTCCCTTAGTATTTCTAACAAATGTAGAAGCTTTCTTGAGGTCGATTCTTTCATTAAGTGTAGTCAACTGTTACAGTGATTCAGCGAAAATAACCTTCTTGTAAATACTGATAAAACACAGTTTATTGATTTTAAATTGAAAGTTCTTCATGGAATACTTACTAAATCCACTGTCACGATTGGTGATATTGAAATTGAGTCAAGTCAGCAAACAAACTTTTTGGGGCTTGTCATTGACTCCCGTCTTAATTTTTCTTTTCACATTGCTAAGGTTTGTAGTAAGCTGAGCAGTTGTTTGTTTATCCTCCGTCGTTTGGCATTTTTTCAAATAGAGAAGTTCTGTTGTCACTTTATTATGGTTGTTTTCTCCCCCATATGGCCTACGGGGTGGCTATTTGGGGATTCGAAACGGAGAAGCATAAGCAAGTGTTTCGTTGTCAAAAGAAGGCGCTTCGGTTGATTTTTGAAATGAAAATGTCTGAATCATGTAGGGGAGTTTTTTCTTATAACAATATGCTGACTTTCCCTTGCTTGTATATCTTGGAATGTGTAACATTTTTGGTAAAAAACAAGGAGTTATTTCAGTCTTGTAATCAAAATACACGTTATAGCTTCAGAAACAATCTTTCCCTTTCCATTCCACGCCATAACACAGCTCATTTTGAAAAACAAACATACTTCAGTAGTGTGGGAAGGGGACTTCTGGGCCAAGTGATTGACAGCTTCCGGTCACGTGACCGGAAGCGCTGAGTCATTAAATACGTCATCTGAGGCTGAGCCAGTGACGTAGGCGGTTTTGTGACGTAATGAGTGAAAGGTTAAAGTTCAAGGTCACGGGGAGGTAATTTTAAAAAAGTACTACCTCGCACGCGTAAAATCCGATTGTGATTCGATAGTTTTAATTCGATAAAAATATCGAATGAAAAAATCGAATGAAGCAATCGAATGATACGAGTGCGAGGTAGTACTATTTCATTTATTACTTTTTTTACTTTTCTTTTTATTTACAATAAGTTATGTTTACAATAATTTATGTTTACAATAGTTCCCCGTTGTTCGTTGTCATCGATGTTGTTGATCCGGACGAGTTGCGGCCATCACTTCGCTTTCTGATGAAAGACGGTAGATACTTCGATTCCTGCGCAGAGTCCATGTTGTTTTTTGATGCGTAAAGTTCCAAAGATAAATCGTAACCGGACGCAATGAGAAGTCTTAACTCTTCATTAAAAGCCTCGAGGTCTTGGAAAGTCGCCAGATGAATAGAGTCATAATGAATACACCTAATTTTGATGGACATTTCAACAGAGAGCTCGATGTACACTGGTCAAGAGCCGGAGGTGTACTGACTATTCGCTAGCTAGCGTTTTGGTATCAAACAAAATAGTGGGGGTAAAGGTGTGGTGGGGCGGAGCAGATGGCGGACGGCAGATGGCAGGCGGCAGATGGTAGGCGGCAGGTGGCAAGTGCGCGGCAGATGGTTGCTACTACATCCACCATCATTAGTCAAACCCTATTAGGGATGCCATTATTGCTTCTGCATCAGTAGATATTGTGCTAGAAACTTCATGTACTTGTATTTCATCATTTGTATTGTCAGCTTGCTCAATATTAAAAGAAGAACATGTGGAAGAAACAGTAGTGCCTTGTATTTGCGAATCCATGTGAACTATGCAAGAGCCGCAGGTATACTGAAGTGATACAAGCATGTAGGATAGACACTCGCCTTTACCCCCCACCACACCAGTTTCCCCCACCAAGTTTTCACATCGCACAATAACTACGGGACATGCATTAGTTAGGGTCTAGCTCTGACTCTGTGAGGATCGGAGCTCCGTAACTGAAAACATTAACAATTCTTGCTCGACACTGTTTTTACGCAATCATAACAGTCACTGTGATCTAATTTATTGCATGTACTCATATGATGCATCTTGCGTAGCAGACAACTTGCTAAGAATGTTTCAGCCTGGAGTATTCTACGGCGAAATCGCTCACAATCCACTAACAGCGTAGACCTTCTATCTTCACAGTCGGAGAAGTAGAAGGTGGTGGCAGGCGGACTGTTGAAGGACACCTTCGTCATATTTCTGTAAAACTGTGACATCTTTAGAATAACACAAACTCTATAGGTAGATGTTAATCCTGCAAGAGCTAAAAGTATAATGATATAGCGCTAGCGTGTATGATACCCACCCGACCTACCCGCACAACAACGTTACCTCGGTATACTTTAAACTATAAATAACTTGTCGTAGTTTAATCCATAAACAAAGTATTTATTAATGTCAGGCCTTGAAAGTGTTGTTTTCGCGCTGTTTCTTCCCTAATCTCAGTCGGATCTGAATTATATTCGCACCATCTTGTTCGTCTGATTAACCCGCGTAATTTGAGTACCCACTCGCTATACTTTAACCCAATAATAAAGAAGTTATTAATATGTAACCTTGAAAACATTGGTTTTTTCGCTATTTCTGCTATACCGTTGGTCGGATCTGAATTCTGTTTGCACCATCTTGTTCGTCTGATTAACCCGCGTAATTTGAGTACCCACTCGCTATACTTTAACCCAATAATAAAGAAGCTATTAGTATGTAACCTTGAAAACATTGGTTTTTTCGCTATTTCTGCTATACCGTTGGTCGGATCTGAATTCTGTTTGCACCATCTTGTTCGTCTGATCAATTCGCGTAATTTGAGTACCCACATGACATACTTTGGACAAACCTTGTAGTTTTTTCGCTTCTGCTACTATACCCTTGGCCGGATCAAAATTCTGTTTGCACCTCCTTGTTCGTCTGATCAATTCGCGTAATTTGAGTACCCACATGACATACTTTGGAAAAACTTTGTACCCCCCCCCAACATGGGTCATGTTCAAGGTCAAGGTCAAGTTCAAGGACTTTGGGACTTAGAAAATTTCACAAAGTGGGCTGCACAAACAAACTCTCCTGCCTATGTACAGGCCAAGTCCCTAACTTGAAATGCTTAGGGTGGTCCTGAAAAGGACCGTTTGCGTGCTGAAGGTTGGTCGGGATAAGGATCAGTTCAAACTTTATTCTTCAAAACCCACTTTACCCTCCCATCTTTTCTGGTTAAGAATAACTCCTGTGTATCAGGTATCAGAGGAGGTGGCGGTGGGAGAGACTGCGGCAGACGCACCTCGATGTAGTGGATGGTGTGTTGAAACAGGAACACGTGGTCCCCGTTGGTTGCCACATATTTATACTCCGTCATCCGCTTCAGATTTCGAAACTCGACCTTGGAGACTTCAAACGGCGTCACCAAGTCGTTCAGCCCCATCACCCTTGTCCGTTGCATCACCTCATCGACAGTCGGTGTTGGAGACGAAGGTTGAGCCGCCGATGTAGAAGGCCGAGGCTGAGCCGATGTAGAAGGTCGAGGCTGAGTCGAGGGTCGTTGTTCAAAATACAGCGGATGACCATGGAGATTCCGTTTGAGAGACTTCAAAGTTGAAGGTCTCTTAAACCCGCTCCTTCTTTCCGTCGACCTCTTCAAAGATTCCTTTAAGCGCTGGAGTTTTTCAGGAGTCAGAGGAGAAGACATGGTGTAAATAGGATGGAAGAGAAAATGGATAAGATAGAGTTGGATAGAGCACGTGTGTACTGGTTGCAATCCAAAGCCGGAATGAGGCGGCTGGCAGAGTGAAGCAGGTCGTAAAGTGAAACCTTGCCCTATCCATATATGGGTAGAAAGCTGAGGACTGGTTTAGAACCGGCCCCCCCCCCTGACGGAACCCCCCCCCCGACGGAACCCCCCCCTGACGGAACCCCCCCCCCGACGGAACCCCCCCCCCCTTTTTGGGTCATGTTCAAGGTCAAGGTCAAGGTCGAGGGAAAAATGTTCTTGGAAGTGCGGGATAAAATCCCGCAACGAAGCAGGATTATCCCTTATCCCGCTTTCCCCTTAATATCCCGATTTCCCATTCTCCGTCTATATAACCCGAGATTTCGAGCGTCTCTTCGCAGTAGCCTGCCGCCCGTTGCGATGAACGTCCCACTGGGTTGCAGTGCCTGCTGCAGCGTAGGTCTGTTAAGTGTGCGTTGGGCCCGACGCGCAATTAAGAGATCCGCGCCCTTGCATGTTTAGTTAGTTTGTTTAAGCATGTTAGATAACGCTTGTAGTTTGCTGCTAGGTAATGTAGTTAGTTTAACTGTAGTTAGTTTGGTGTTGGTTTTAAAGTGTCTTTGAAGTGTTTTTATTTACTAATGAAATATGTACTTTTCTTTCACGCTCCCATTCAAAAAGGTATGGCACGAAAACCGACCTTATGTCTTTAAATATCTCAGGGGGATTATGTTTCTCAAATAAACACCTTTCCTAACCCCTTACAAAAAGGTACGGCACGAAAACCGACCTTGAGTCATTACGGCGCGCAAACCGGATGACTTTACCTATCTTAACCCTTACTCACGAGAAACAGATTCAGTCAGTTTGCTTATTTTTGGTTAAATTTAAGGGGACCTTGGTCAGGTAATTATTGTACTTCGGTTCGTAAAACTCTGACGCCTACACAGTGATGAACGTCCTTGCGGTTTCAGAGTGCACGACTGTTGTTAACTGACCATTTTGCTTATCTTGGGGGGGATACATCTTCGGGGAAATAAACTTAAGGGGACCTTGGTCAGGTATTATTGTACTTCGGTTCGTAGTACACTGACGGCTACACAGTGATGAACGTCCTTGCGGTTTCAGAATGCGCGACTGTTGTAAACTGACCATATCGTTTGTTTGTTGGGTGAATAATTTTTTCGGGGGAGAGGTTAGTGTTCCGTTATCAGGTTTATTGCCTATAATTGCGAGCTTTAAACTAGTCCTCTTCTCCTAATACAGAGCGGGGAATAGAGCAGTTTGTGGTCCAAGTGAGAATCACTTACTGCTCTATTCCCCGTTTTGGCAACATGTTCAGATGACCTTGACCCACTTCGGGACTTAGAGAAAATTATTGTTTGGTAAAAACATTTACTCTTACAATAATACCCCTTCCCTATCACTACCCCCCCCTTTCTTCAATTTACCTCCCACCACGGATCGTCGGCTATAAAAGCGGGGGCTGACCGCAGAGGTCTCACAGTCTCAGGCTGACAGCCTAGCTAGCTGTTCGCCTTAGCTGTCTGTAATAGCATCTTTAGTATATAGGTGGTACCCCTGTATACTAAAGATTCTACCTTAGCATGTTTGTATGTTATGCATGTTAGTTTGTTTTTTAGATTATAGCTTGTAGTTTGCTGCTAGAAAATGTAGTTAGTGTTGGTGTTTGTAATTATTTGTGGTGTTGGTCTTTGAAGTGTTTTATTTACTAATGAAATATGTACTTTTCTTTCACGCTTCACGCTCCCATTCAAAAAGGTATGGCACGAAAACCAACCTTATGTCTTTAAATATCTCAGGGGGGATTATGTTTCTCAAATAAACACCTTTCCTAACCCCTTACAAAAAGGTACGGCACGAAAACCGACCTTGAGTCATTACGGCATGAAAACCGGATGACTTTTTTACCTATCTTAGCCCTCACTTACGAGAAACAGATTCAGTTAGTTTGCTTATCTTGGTTAAATCTAAGGGGATCTTGGTCAGGTGATTATTGTACTTCGGTTCGTAGTACTCTGGCGCCTACACAGTGATGAACGTCCTTGCGGTTTCAGAGTGCACGACTGTTGTTAACTGACCATTTTGCTTATCTTGGGGGGATACATCTTCGGGGAAATAAACTTAAGGGGACCTTGGTCAGGTATTATTGTACTTCGGTTCGTAGTACTCTGACGCCTACACAGTGATGAACGTCCTTGCGGTTTCAGAGTGCGCGACTGTTGTAAACTGACCATATCGTTTGTTTGTTGGGTGAATAATTTTTCGGGGGAGAGGTTAGTGTTCCGTTATCAGGTTTATTGCCTATAATTGCGAGCTTTAAACTAGTCCTCTTCTCCTAATACAGAGCGGGGAATAGAGCAGTTTGTGGTCCAAGTGAGAATCACTTACTGCTCTATTCCCCGTTTTGGCAACATGTTCAGATGACCTTGACCCACTTCGGGACTTAGAGAAAATTATTGTTTGGTAAAAACATTTACTCTTACAATAATACCCCTTCCCTATCACTACCCCCCCCCTTCCTTTCTTCAATTTACCTCCCACCACGGATCGTCGGCTATAAAAGCGGGGGCTGACCGCAGAGGTCTCACAGTCTCAGGCTGACAGCCTAGCTAGCTGTTCGCCTTAGCTGTCTGTAATAGCATCTTTAGTATATAGGTGGTACCCCTGTATACTAAAGATTCTACCTTAGCATGTTTGTATGTTATGCATGTTAGTTTGTTTTTTAGATTATAGCTTGTAGTTTGCTGCTAGAAAATGTAGTTAGTGTTGGTGTTTGTAATTATTTGTGGTGTTGGTCTTTGAAGTGTTTTATTTACTAATGAAATATGTACTTTTCTTTCACGCTTTAAAACTGATCTTGGTCAAAACTTTGGGTCGCAGTTGCCTGGCGCCCGTTACTGACCAACGTCCGACTGGGTTTCAGGATGTTGTTGACCTTTGTAAAACCGACCTTGGTTGGTATGTCCTTTTCTTACACGCTATAACTAACCTTGGTCAAAACTTTGGTTCACAGTTGCCTGGCGCCCGTTACTGACCAACGTCCGACTGGGTTTCAGGATGCTGTTGACCTTTGTAAAACCGACCTTGGTTGGTCTTTGTAAAATTAATTTTAACTGATCAGTATGTTTCTCATCCTTTTCCTAACCCCTTACAAAAAGGTATGGCGCGCAAACCGACCTTATGTCAATACGGTGCGCAAACCGGTTGACATTACCCATCTTACCCTTGAGAAACTTTTGCAAATACTCCCTGCAAACCATTTGTAACTTCCTTTTGTTTGGATAAATTAACAAAAGGTTCTGTTATCAGGTTTATTGCCTATAACTGTGACCTTTCTTCAAAATTCACTTCCCTAATACAGAGCGGGGAATAGAGCAGTTTGTGATCCAAGTGGGAATCACTTACTGCTCTATTCCCCGTTTTGGCAACATGTTCAGATGACCTTGACCCACTTCGGGACTTAGAAAAAATCTTTGTTTGGTAAGATATTGGAAGATGTCTGAAGAACATCTTCAAGAATTTGGACTAACATCTGCTCCGAAGATTTATCGCGGTGAACAAGCAGTGAAACACTTTGTAGATAATTTGTATTACATTGCCTCTAAGGTGGAAGAACTCTACAAAATTAAAATACCGATGCAACCTATGGAAGAACACCAACTTCAACATCACAATTTGGCAACAACATGTTATCTGTGTAATAACCTATTTACACCAGATAACGTTAAAGTGCGCGATCACGACCATCTTACAGGAGCCTACAGAGGTGCAGCCTGTAACGCTTGCAACTTAAATTACAAAGTACCATCTTTTATACCCGTTGTTCTACATAACCTTAGCGGATATGACTCTCATTTCATAATCCCGGAGTTAGGAAGAGATGATGGGGCGATAGATGTTTTGGCAACAACAATGGAAAAATTTATAAGCTTCTCTAAAAAGGTTGACAAAATAAAACTTAGGTTTATTGATTCGTTTAGATTTATGCCTTCTAGTTACAAGACAGAAAATATTTACCAGTTTAAAATATATTAAATTTTCCTGTTGGAGAAAATTGTCCTTGTTAAATACAAAGCGGGGAATAGATCAGTTTATGGTTTAAAATGAAATCATTTCCTGCTCTATTCCCCGTTTTGGCAAATATGCTCAATGTCATTGACCCAAATACAGAATTTTGTAGCCTCCAGCTAAAAACTTAAACTTAACCTAAAACGTACCCCCACCACTTTTTCTAGGGTATAAATAGGGGTGCATTTGCAGTGTTTCTCATTATTACGTTGACCCTTGTGAAGAGCACGCCTACATTATGATTCGCTGCGATATTTGTAAAGCTTCTTTCAGAGATGAATGGCTTTTAACCATTCATAAAGAATTGAAACATAACATCAATACAAATACAGAAGAACCAAATGAAGAAGAATTAGATTCAATCGACCAACAATTAGCAAAACATCAAGAAGAACAAAATGAAGAAGAGCACAACGAAGAAAAAGAAGAAAATGAAGAAAAAGAAGAAAATGAAGTTTCAAGACCAAGTGTCATTCATTATGCGCCTGGACCATCAGTAAATGTGGAACTACACGCCCGAGCACTTCCGGGTAATGTTGTAACCCACTTTAAAATTGACAATACAAAATTGAAACTTGAAGAATTTTTAAATAACGCAAAAGGTTTGGTTAGCAAAACTCTGAAAAATGAATTAAAAAGATTAAATTTTATTAAATTTGGACTATTACTGGATGCTTTATTTTCAAACATTCAAAATGAAACCTCACCGAGAGGTTTCTTAACAAAAAACCGAACTATTATGTTTTCGTCAGATATTGATTCAATCGTATCTGAATGTTTTGAAGAGCTAATGACAAAAATACAAGAACACGAAGGAAGAGGATCTGGATGGAGTTTGTTAAGCATCACAGGGCTAGACTTAAGAGTGCACAAACACGGTTATGGAATTCGTGGCAGTAGCTATATCCCTTTACCAAAAAAGATTAGTGATACCAAATCCTGTATTAATGTGCAAAATGAAGATAATGAATGTTTTAAATACGTTATGTTGGCTAAATATGTAAAAAACCATCCTGAAAGACCAAATCAAGCATATGAAGAAGTTCAACATAAGTATAATTTTCAGGGAATGACTTACCCTGTTGCAATTACTGATATATCAAAATTTGAAAAGCGAAATCCTTCAGCTTCTGTCAACATTTTCGGCTTAGATTCGTCAAACAATGCGTACCCCTTGCGCATAACACCTATTGAGCGCAGAGATCATACGGATTTGCTATTGATCACTAAAGGGGACATATCCCACTATGTCTATATAAAAAACTTTGGAGCTCTTGTATCTAAACAAATATCAAAAAAACACGGAGAGAAAACCATTTGTAAAAGATGTTTTTGTCATGTAGGCAAACCATTAAGAAGGGGAGGTTCAGAATGGTTAGTAGAACATCAAAGGTTATGTAATGGAAACTATGAGGTTAGAATTAAATTGCCACATTCCAGCAAGGCGCAGATAAAATTTGACAAAGTAATACAACAATACCGTGTACCTGTTGCTGTTTACGCTGATTTCGAGTCTTCTTTACATCCGCTTGAACAACAAGAAGAGGACGTTACAAGAAGAAGCAAATACCAACTTCATTCACCAAACAGTTATTGCATACTAATTAAATCCACGTTGACTGAAGACCATCTTCAAAAATATGGACTATCATCTTCTCCAAAGATTTATCGCGGTGAAGAAGCAGCCAAATACTTTGTCGATGATCTGTATGACATAGCTGCAAAGGTAGAAGAACTGTATGGAACAAAGGTGCCCATGTCACCTATGGAAGAAGAAGAGCTTCAACATTATGATTCAACAACAACGTGTTATCTGTGTAATAACACCTTTACACCGGATAACGTTAAAGTTCGTGACCACGATCATCTTACGGGAGCGTACAGAGGTGCAGCCTGTAACGCTTGCAACTTGAACTACAAACTACCATATTTCATCCCCGTAGTTCTGCACAATCTGAGTGGTTATGATTCGCACTTCATAATCCCCGAACTAGGAAGAGATAATGGAGCAATAGACGTTTTGGCTACTACAATGGAAAAATTTATAAGCTTTTCAAAAAAGGTGGGTAGAATTAAATTAAGGTTTGTTGATTCATTTAGATTTATGCCTTCAAGCCTCATGAAATTATCTGAAAATATAAGAAGAACAGATTTGATAGAAACAAGCAAAATTGTACCTAATAGTAAAATGGATTTGGTTCTTCGAAAAGGAGTCTTCCCCTATGATTACATCGATGGACTGCATAGATTTGATGAAACATCACTACCTCCACCAGAACACTTCAGAAACAAACTTAATGATTCGGAAATATCACTTGAGGACTATCAACACGCACGTCGAGTATGGAACGAGTTAGATATGAAGACCTTAGGAGATTACTCGGACTTTTATGTCAAACTAGATGTAACTCTTCTTTGTGATGTAATGGAAGAATTCCGAAACACCTGTTTTGCTGCATACGGTTTGGACCCTCTACATTCGTATACTTCACCAGGATTAGCTTGGCAAGCCATGTTAAAAGAAACAAAATGCAAACTCCAACTTTTAACAGACATTGACATGGTTTTAATGGTTGAAGCTGGAGTAAGAGGCGGATTGACCCAAAGTGTTACCAGACATGTCAAAGCCAACAACAAATACCTTCCCGATTACGATGAAACCAAACCGTCGACCTATTTAGGATATTTCGATGCAAATAACCTGTACGGATGGGCTATGTCAAACCCACTTCCTTTTGATAACTTTAAATGGATTAATCCCGACTCTATTGACGATATTTTACAAATTCCGAAACATGGTGACACTGGATATATTTTGGATTGCGATTTTGAATACCCTGAAAATTTACATGATCTTCATTATGACCTTCCACTTCTTGCTAAAACAGAGATTTCACCAATTGGAAAACACCCCAAATTAATGATGACATTAAATAATAAACAACGCTACGTGGCTCACTTTTGGGTAGTTCAACAAGCTATCGAATTAGGACTACGTCTAACAAAAATTAATAGAGTTTTGGAATTTTCTCAATCATGCTGGTTGAAACCCTACATTGATTCAAATACCATCAGAAGAGCAGCAGCTACATCAGACTTTCAAAAAGATTTCTTTAAATTAATGAATAATGCAATATTTGGAAAAACATTGGAAAACAAAAGAAGACATAAAAATGTTAAACTTGTTACCGACGCAAAAAAATTACAGAAACTAGTACAGCAGCCAAATTTTGGAACATCTATAATTATTAATGAAAAACTTGTAGCAGTGTCCATGAAGAAGACGAGTGTGAAGATGGATCGTCCTTTGTATATAGGCATGTCAATCTTGGACATCTCAAAAACACACATGTACGATTTTCACTACAACAAAATGGTGGCGTTCTACGGAAGAGAAAATATATCTATTACATATATGGACACTGACGCTTTCATATATCGCATAGTAACATTGGACATGTATAAAGATTTACGTACATTTATTTACAAGAATGACTTTGATTTCTCCGATTATCCAAAAGATCATCCAAACTACGATAATGGCAGACACAAAAAAGTACTAGGCAAATTCAAGGATGAGGCTAATGGTGTTCTACTTGAAGAGATTGTTGCACTGATGTCTAAACTATATTCTTTGAAACTCTATAATGAAAAAGAAGAAGAAGAAGAAGAAAAGAAGAATAGCTATATTAAGAAAGCTAAAGGTGTAAAGAGTTTATATTTAAAGAAGAAAGTGCATTTTGAACACTACAAGCAATGCTTATTTGAGGATAACATCATTACAGCTAAATTCAACACCATCAGAAGTTTTAACCATCAGCTGTACAGCGTGACTGAAGTTAAAAAAGCGCTATCCTGTAATGACGACAAAAGACAAACCCTTCCAGACAACATCCACACTTTACCATTCGGTCACTATTCCCTCAACCCTATTGACTAATAACCCTTTCATCGTCCTAGATCCTCTATCCTTTTCCTTTCCGTAAAAAAAGGGGAAACACAGCAATGTTAAGCTGTGTTTCCCCTTTTTTTACACAAGTTTTGAATGACCTTGAACTATATGTATATATAAGCAGATTTATACAAAAGAATATTTAATACCATATCAGCTGCCTTCGTGAAACCATCATGTCAGACCTGAAGGAGAAGATTATTAATGAACTACACAAACCTGCAAGAATAAAGTTTCCAAGAAGAAATACTGTTATAAAAGGGATAAATGATCTATATCAAGCGGATTTAATTGAAATGCGACCGCATAGCAGGATAAACAAAGGATTTAAATATATACTCACAATTATTAATTGTTTTACAAAAGTTGCAGACGCTTTGCCTCTAAAGGACAAGACTGGTAAAAGCGTAACAGAAGCCATGGAAATAGCCATAAAAAGAGATAAAAACAAAATTAAACATTTACAAACTGATGATGGAACAGAATACTTTAATACAAACTTTGCACAGTTAATGAATAAATATAAAATAAATCATTATTCTACAAATTCAGAGAAAAAAGCAGCTATTGTAGAAAGATTCAATAGAACCTTAAAAGGAGCACTGTATAAACAATTTTCAAAAAGAGGTTCTTACGTATGGTATGATGTTTTACCACAATTAATAAATGATTATAACAACAGGTTTCATAGAACTATCGGTATGAAACCTAACAAAGTAAATAGAAGAAATGCAAAAGATGTATTAAAACGCATAAAGAAAAATACAAAGCCTAAAGTAGAAAAAATGCAGCCAAGAAAATTTAATGTAAGTGATAAAGTACGGATTAGTAAATATAAGGGAGTGTTTACCAAGAAATACCTTCCCAATTGGACGAATGAAGTTTTTACAGTGTATAAAGTGCAACCGACTGTACCTGAAACGTATATCTTAAAAGATAACAAAGGAGATTTGTTGGAAGGTGCTTTTTATGGACATGAAATGTTAAAGTCAACAGTAGGTGATGTATATCTTGTTGAAAAAGTGTTACAAAGAAAAAAGGACGCAGTTAAAGTGCGGTGGTTAGGGTTTAACAAAACTGAGGATTCATGGATACCTATAAAGGACTTGGTTTAATGCAAGCAACTCATTTCATCGTTAACCTTTGAGCAGGATGGAGATTATTCACCATAAAGATCGATTCAATATTAATAACATAGATGATTTAACTGTGGATAACGTTAAAATCAACAATGGTAAACACGGTAGTTTACTTCCAAACACTGTTCGATGTATAGTAAGTGGTCCCTCAAACTGTGGAAAGACCAATGTTGTCTTTAATTTGATCACTAATCCGCAGGGATTAAGGTTTAATAACCTATATATTTTTTCAAAGTCTCTACATCAACCAAAGTATAAATTGCTGGATAAAATCCTATCTGATGTGACTGATGTTAATTTTTACAAATTTAACGCTAGTGATAGCATTATGCAACCAAACGAAGCGAAACCGTATTCTGTATTTATATTTGACGATGTATCTTGTGAAAATCAGGATACTATTAGAAACTACTTTGCCATGGGAAGACATAATAACATCGACAGCATATATATAGGACAAACTTATAGCAAAATCCCAAAACAACTTATCAGGGATAATGCAAATATTCTAATTGTATTCAAACAAGATGATACTAACCTAAAACATATATATAGCGATCATGTGAATGCGGATATGCCATTTGAAAAGTTTAAAGAGCTTTGCGGAAAAGCATGGGCGGAAAAGTATGGATTTTTGGTTATTATGAAAGATCAAGCTATAAAAGATGGTCGTTATAGAATAGGTTTTGATAAATTCGTTTTAATACACTGATTAGCGGTATTACTGTACAAGTCGTCAAGGCGTGAAGATGGTTAACCAGGAAAAGCTATTAAAGGAAATAAAATCACTTAGTGATTCTATTAGACAAAAAAACCGAGCTTTAAAATCAGGTATAAATGAAAGAGAGCAATTTTTAGAAACAACATTCAAACCTGTTACTGAACCTTTAAAGCGATTAGCACAAAATATGGAAAAACCTTCAATTCGCTTCGAAGGAGACAAAATGCTACCAATTTCCAAATATGAAGAAGAATTTCAAAATGATGAAAGTTTTGGCCAGTTACATACATCTGAAGAAAGCGACGAGTATGAAGAAAGCGGGGATATAGAGGATTTAAAGGAAAAGGACATTGCAGAAGATACAAGTACAGAAGATACAAGTGCGGAAGATACAAGAGCAGAAGAAGAGGATATCAACCCATCCAACTTAAGCAAATTAGGCACAGATATTATGTTTAAAGGAACACTTGGAAGAAAATATACATTAAAAATGTTACATGGCACACATGCTAATCGAAATTATCATACATATGGAGCTAGAATAGAGGATAAAGGATTAATGATTGGAGATAGAAAGTTAGATATAAACGAAAATGATGATATAGTTATTGGTGATAAGAAATATAAAGGTACAACAGGTTTGTTTGAACTCATCTTTAAAAATAATCCTGGTAAATATACTAAAAAGGATTTACAATTGTTTAAAAATATACTAGAGCATACAAATGCACATAGAAAAAAATATTCCAAAGACCTACCTATTCATAGAAACAGGTCAATAAAATACACAAACATTATATCTAGTCTTTTCCCCTCGAAATCAAATAAAGCTCCAATTAAAAGAAGAGCTTTATCTTCTGCTGAATTAAATGTTTTGCATAAAAAAAGAAAAACAACTGATCCTACTACATCTGGAAGGGGATTATTAAAAAATTTGTATAAAACCAATATAATATATTACAACGATATAAATAAGTTAGTTGATCGAATGAGGTTATTACATGAAGCTATGGAAGCCGGGCACACTGGTTTAGAAAACGAATGGGTAGCTTTGGTTGATGAACTGCGAAAACGAGAAATAATTGTTCAGTAGACGTATATATATATATATATAGTAAGAACCTAAACGATAGCGATTCAGTTACATCATGAGTGTGGACAAGTTTGGACGGTATTCCGAGTTTGGAGTAAAATCTGGATATAGTGAAAAAAGAGCTGGGTTTCCGTTAACACCTGATGGTAATTATAATTTTGAAGGAAAAGTAATTCAAAATGTTGGTGATCCGCTTTTGTCTTCTGATGCGGTTACGGTACAATACATGGATAAAAGAACCCCAATTGTACACGAAGACCATTGGGGGTTTTCCGGTAAAAGGTTAAGCAATATAAAACATCCCATTTATGATGGTGAAGCAGTAAATTTAGCGACTTTAAAATTGTTAACGATTTACAAAAAGAATGAAACTGATACAAGCTATGATGTAAAAAAATTAAAATTGTCAAATGTAGGTGATTGTGAGCAGGATGGAGACGCTGTAAATAAGAAAATATTTGATATAGTACACAAGAAATGGACTACAGAATATGAAAAACATATGGAAAGGTTTGGTGCAGCTTTATTTAATTATATCCATCGGGCTTCAGGAAGAGCTGTAGCTTCAGATGTTGACAGCCACAACTATTTAGACTGGAAAAAGATACACAATCCAGAAAAACCTAATTAATTAGATAAACCGTCTGAGCCTTCTAAAGCCAAGACATTAGGAAAGGGGGATCAAGTGAATGTGATTAATGAACCAACAGAAAACGATGAAGATTACATAAGAGAAAAAAGAATTTAAATACCCATGATAAGGGATAAAGCATCAGTCATATTCGAGAGATGATACAGAGAGGATGATGGAATCCAATATTACTGCGTGGAGTTTAATATCTCAAGAGCCGAGATTTCCCCAAGGAGTGCTGACAGATGGTTTTGTTCAACGGTTTGATAGATATATGGATTGGGAACAACTTTCCATACACTACCTCTTCACAATGACTATGTTAAGAATTTATTTTCACAGAGTTAACTGGATTCATATTTTACAAAGACAACAGTTTTCAGAAGACTTCCTTGTAGAGATGACATCAAATTTTAATAACTGTTGGGAAGTAATAAGTAAATATCAAAATCTCTCTGAAAATTACATTGACAATTTTAAAGATAAACTAGACTGGAATGTGTTATTTAATTATCAACGATTAAGTGGCAAGTTTCTAAGGGAACATGACAACTATTTAGATTTTATTCATTTTACCGAAAACAACGATACCATCACCAGCGGAGAAACATTTGAAACATCTTCAATTACACCTTATTTCTATTTTTACTACTTTTATTTATTATGTCTACATTTAATTAATTAATCCATTTCTATATAATAAATGGATTTTAAACAGTATATATAATACAAGAAGCCAAGACTAATATTACATTCATTGTAAAACATTTATAGAGTGCACCTACTGATTGTAAGTTTGGCTATAAATAGTCATGCCGAGGGCTAAACGCATCAGTCATAATCGAGAGAGATTACAGAGAGGAAGGGGAATAGCATCAACAGCATTTTCTCTATTAAGTAAACCGGTTGGAGCTATAGTTAACAAGGCGATTGATTTATTACCTGTGGAATTACATTTACCTGGAGGATATCAATATTGTGGTCCTGGAACCAAATTAGAGAAACGGCTTGCTAGAGGAGATCCTGGAATAAATAAGCTTGATCAGGCTTGTAAACAGCACGATATAGCGTATTCCAAATTTGGTGATACAAAAAATAGATCAATAGCAGATAGAGCACTTTCTGAGAAAGCTTGGCAAAGAGTAAAATCTAGTGACGCGAGTATTGGTGAAAAAGCAGCGTCTTTAGCAGTAACAGCAGCAATGAAAGCAAAAACTACGTTTGGAGGAGGAAAGAGAAGAAGGCGTGGGAAAAGACCCGCTAAGAAACAAGGAGGTAATATCAGAAGAAAACGTCGATCTACTAGTGGTAAAGGTAAAAAGAAACCAACAATATGGTCAATGATAAAAAAGGGAGGAGGACTATACCTAAGACCGTATCGTGTGTATTAAATAAGAAAGAGCAATTAATAATTAAAAACAAAGAATTAACCAATGAAGAACTGATTACATATGCTTCTTGTTTGAAAATCCCATTTTTTAGAGGAGTATTTATGAAAGATGAATTACCGGTTAAAATGTGGAAAAATGAGACTGGTATAGTAAATTTGGATAATAGTGAAGGATTAGGCACTCATTGGGTGTGTTACAAGAAACTTGGTGAAACGATTTATTATTTCGACAGTTTTGGAAACCTTCCACCACCGAAAGAACTTCAACAATACTTTCGTGCGGCAGAAAATGTTTTTTACAATTATACAAGAAAACAACCTGATGATACATCCATTTGCGGTCATTTATGTTTAGACTTTTTAGCTAAAAGTGTTAGTCAACTTTAAGATGTCTTCGTATACAGTGTCATTAACCGGTAACTCATGTACTTTGCGCAGTATTCTGTTTCCAGCGCTACGTTTGCAAAAAGGAAGACTATGGGAAGCCGCATTATTGGATTTAACAACATATAACTCTATTCCAAACGTTAGTGAAGGAATTAATAACAAAATACATTATTACAAGACAAAAGATAATAAAGGAAAATATTCAGCTTTGGAAGAATTCAGTTTACCAACAGGAGCTTATGAAATTGATAATATAAATGAAGTTATACAAAAACATATGGGAAAAGAAAATATAACGATAAAAGGCAATAACAATACAATGAAAGCCGAAATTACTTCTAAGTATTATATTGATTTTGGCCAAGAACGTTCAATTGGTAGTTTATTGGGGTTTTCTAAGGAAACAAAGGTATTAGAACCTAATACAACTCATTCTGGGAATAGAACTGTGACGATCATCAAAGTAAACAGCATAGACATTACATGTAACATTATACAAGGATCCTACAGAGATGGAGAAAATCGGCATATATTACACACATTCTACCCATCAGTCGCACCGGGTTTCAAGATAGTAGAAAAGCCTCAAAACCTTGTGTACCTACCGTTAAACACCAGTTTCATTTCAGACATCGTGCTGAACATAGTGGATCAAGACGGAAACCTTATTGACTTTCGAGGAGAAGCTATTACTGTAAGAATACATATAAAATCATCCGCTTAGATAATGGGGTTATCATTTAAAAAGAGAGAGCCAACCAGCAAAGAGGTCAGTAGCTCATCAGCTGTAGAAGGATTAACAAGTGACAACATTCGTTTTCTAGAAGAAATTGGATTAAAAGTCATTAACAATGGATATACTGGATATAGCGCAGGGCCCAACATTCGACGAGACCCTATGGGAAAAGGAATATCACACGCACAACCCTTACGCTTCGTCCAAATTAAACAATAACGATGAAATTAGGATTCCTATACAACAACAAGACATTTATACTCTTCCATGCGAAAGTTATTTATATATTGAAGGAAAAGTAACAAAAGCTGACGGTACTGTTGGAACCACTGTTCCGTTCATAAATAATCCTATGGCATTTTTGTTTGACGAGATTAGATATGAAATTTCAGGAGTTACAGTCGATTCAACAAAAAAGGTTGGAATTTCCAGTACATTAAAAGGATTAGCGTCTTTAACACCAAATGAGAAGAATCTGTTAGCTGTTGCAGGATGGGTTGCACCAGACAAAAGTATAATTACTCCTGACGCTTCGGGAAACTTTGATTATTACGTACCTTTAAGATTACTTTTAGGATTTGCTGAAGATTACAGAAGAATAATAATAAATGTAAAACAAGAACTAGTTTTATTAAGGTCATCAAACGATAATGATATTATTAAAGCATCTGCTGGAACAACTGAAGCCAATTTAGACTGGAAACTAACATTAGACAAGATTGTTTGGAGAGTACCACATGTGCGACTAAATGATGAACACAGGATTACATTATTAAGAAAGTTAAAATCCGATCGAGACATTGTAATGCCATTCAGAAGCTGGGAGTTTCATGAATACCCCGTTTTACCTACAACACAACGGCATACATGGACTGTAAAAACTTCTACTCATTTGGAAAAAGCGAGATATGTAATATTTGGATTACAAACAAAGAAGAAAAGTATAATAACTGAAAATGCTGGTGAATTTGACCATTGTAAATTAACAAACTGTAAAGTGTTCCTGAATTCACAATTCTTTCCCTACGACAACTTTAATATTTCTTTTGATAAAAAAAGGTACAGTGTTTTATACGATATGTACGCTAGGTTCCAAAATTCATATTACGGCAAAACAAATACACCTCTACTATCTCCCGTACAGTTTGAATCGAAAGCTCCGATTGTTGTAATTGATTGTTCCAAACAAAATGAATCTGTAAAATCGTCTAGTGTTGATATAAAAATAGAAATGGAATTTCAAGAAAACGTACCTGCAAATACATCTGCGTATTGTTTAATTTTGCACGATAAAATTGTTACATACACACCGTTGACCGGTATTGTAAAGACAGTATTGTAAAACGTTGTACCACCACCGGCACCGCCACTGTCGCTAACCTATAAATAGCGGAGCAACAATGCAGGTCTTCAGTTGATCGTCTATCGTCGCATGGGTAACATCTTCTACAAAATGAGTTCTCCATCTGTTGTACAAGGTGATGCAGAGGTAGCACCGTTATTGGAACGTGATAATACTAGTGAAGAAGAAATCATCAAGGAAATAACTGCATTTTTAAAGTTTGGTAAAAGAGATAGAGAGGAGGAAAGTAATGCAGAACCATCAAAGGTAGTACCAAAGAGGAAGAAGAAAGTTGAAGAAAATATTCCTCCTCACATTTTAACTGAAGTTTTTTTGCGAATCTTTTACCCCATCTCAGCATGCATCAGTAAAAGTGTATCAGTTGGATTGATGAAGTCATTGGATTATTCCCCTACAGTAATACTACACCATGGAACAAAAAAGGTTTTATTTTCGCAAAATGCTTGGGAGTCATTTTTGAAACATGTACATTTAATAGAATGTTATTTAACTAACAGTTTGTGTGGAAGGAAAACACATATTCGACTTTTGGATTGTGACAATGAAATTGATATTGTTAAACATCGTGGACAACTACAAGTGCGAATTAGAGACTTGACTCAACATGAAAATAAGATTCTACTGTCACGTGAAGAATTCTACGTTTTAAACTACGCAACAGAACCTATTACAAGGTACATGAGACAGTTGGTATTTGCAAGCGCTATTATTAAAGAATATTTGGTCGATACTTTGGAAAAACAACCTGATAGCACCATCGTGTACGGACCTGTGGATACATCTATTTTTAATAGAATACCTCATGAAGTTTGCATGTGGAGAAAGTTAAAGGATTTTGAACCACTTGTAGAAATCGCTACAGAAGCTACAGAAGAAACAACACAGGAAGAAGAAACGGAGAAACAAGAAGAAGAAAACGAAACACAAGAAGAAGAAGAAGTTAAAAAAGACTAAAGTTTGACTTAGTAAAGAAGAACACACGTGGGGTAGGCCTATTGGGGACGGTGCCCACGTTAAATATACACCAACGCGCCTGCAACTGTACGGCCTGGTATTTAACCTACCGTGGTGTGGAAAACAGTTTAGTTGATCGCTAGGTGCCATGATGAGCGGAGGGGATGAAGAAGTGAGTGTAAAGCCTTGTGTAATAGAATTTCAAGCATTTCGAAATAATGATGATAGGTTTATTATCAAGGAATTAGTAATTTTAGACTTGCTTACATTTGTAGCCTACCCATTCATGTTTGATGCTCCTTTTTCTTTTAACAAACTTAACACCAAAGCAAAAAGTACAAACAAATGGATAACAAACTACTTTCATCACATACATTGGTATGAAGGATTTATAAGCTACAGTAATCTGCACAGTATTATGTTTAACTTTTGCAAACAATATTCACATATATACACAAGAGGATTAGAAAAAAAGAACTGGATACAAAAGTACACGCACGGTGATGTTTTCGATATAACTATTAGTAAGGACTTTAACATTAATCTCGGTAATATTTGTGTCGCTGCAAAAGATCTTAAACACGGCCAAACAAACTGTGCATTATACAACGCGTATCGTTTGGCTGCTTACTTGAAACAAACGCAGGAATGTGGTGGGGGTAGCGGAGAACAGAAATGTGGTGGGGGTAGCGGGGCCTATAAATACGAGGAGACAGCACCGCTCCAGCACGAGTATTATTCGAGACTCCGAAGAGGCAACATCACAGAAGACACCACAACCACCACTGACGAAGATGGCATCACAACAGTTTCTACAAACACTGGTTGATCAATTCAACACTCATTCAAAATCCGACCTTCTGCTAACTAAAAAGTGTTCAGAACTAAAAGAACAAAAACACTACATTATTCATAACATCAAGAAAGTGGAAACCACACATGGAGAAGCAATTCTAGTTTCATTGAGCGAAGGACCTTTCTCTCCAGGAGATGAGCCGAAGTTTCAAGTATTTCTTCCAAAACGATTTGTTCAACTGCTACAAAATGAAGATTTGCGAGATATTCAACCGGGGACGTTGTATTTGGTATCACACGGTGTAAGCGGCAACAACTCGACGGAACTCACTCTGCACATCACGCATCCTTGTACATAATGTCTTTGTTTGTATTTTTCTGTTTGTATTTCTAGTCATCAATGTTAGACTTAAGCTTATTGTATTGTAAGATGTTTGTTTAATAAAGAAAATAAAAAAAAAAAAAAAAAATAAAATAAAAAAAAAATAAAAACAGCAACACAGCAGTATATTATTTTATATACTGCTGTGTTGCTTTTTTTAAATTCAAATGGATGACCTTGAACTTTCATTCAGGGTTAACTTATGAAGAGGTATAAAAGAGAGGGAGCAGTGAAGTTAGTCTCAGTCTTGTCTAACACACGCTGCAGCTAACATGTCGGTGCCACCTATGAACAATTTATTTTTCGATAACAATTTGAAGACATATTGTTGCGAGTTACAATGTTTTAAAATACCAGGCGATCAAGTTGACGGGAAAGCTTGTCGTAAGTGCAAGTGTTTCAGCTATTGCATATGTAGATGTAAAACGTATCAAATGAACCGACAAGATAAAATACAAGAATTACGCCGAAGGATTGCATTACTGTGGCGGCGAATGTAGTAGCAACCATCTGCCTCGCACCAGCTGCCATCTGCCGCCTGCCATCTGCCGTCCGCCATCTGCTCCGCCCCACCACACCTTTACCCCCACTATTTTGTTTGATACCAAAACGCTAGCTAGCGAATAGTCAGTACACCTCCGGCTCTTGACCAGTGTACATCGAGCTCGCTGTTGAAATGTCCATCAAAATTAGGTGTATTCATTATGACTCTATTCATCTGGCGACTTTCCAAGACCTCGAGGCTTTTAATGAAGAGTTAAGACTTCTCATTGCGTCCGGTTACGATTTATCTTTGGAACTTTACGCATCAAAAAACAACATGGACTCTGCGCAGGAATCGAAGTATCTACCGTCTTTCATCAGAAAGCGAAGTGATGGCCGCAACTCGTCCGGATCAACAACATCGATGACAACGAACAACGGGGAACTATTGTAAACATAAATTATTGTAAACATAACTTATTGTAAATAAAAAGAAAAGTAAAAAAAGTAATAAATGAAATAGTACTACCTCGCACTCGTATCATTCGATTGCTTCATTCGATTTTTTCATTCGATATTTTTATCGAATTAAAACTATCGAATCACAATCGGATTTTACGCGTGCGAGGTAGTACTTTTTTAAAATTACCTCCCCGTGACCTTGAACTTTAACCTTTCACTCATTACGTCACAAAACCGCCTACGTCACTGGCTCAGCCTCAGATGACGTATTTAATGACTCAGCGCTTCCGGTCACGTGACCGGAAGCTGTCAATCACTTGGCCCAGAAGTCCCCTTCCCACACTACTTACTTCTCATCTATAAAACTGTTCAACTCTCTGCCCATTCACCTAAAACAGGAATCAGATGTTACTAAATTTAGACGTCAGGCAAAGCTTTTTCTCATAAATAAGGAATATTACAGTGTCCATGATTTTTTCAATGACAATTCTATAATTTAATTTAAAATGTTTTTAATTATTATTTCTGTTTGGTTATTGATTTTATTTTAAGCTGTTACACAATGTAACAAATTGTGACTTGTTGTCTATGCTATGTATATAGTCTAATGACAATAAAAAGATTTTGATTTGATTTGATTTTAGGATGGACGAATATGAAGAAGCCAAATTTAAAACAAAATTATTGAAAATGAAAGAAGAGGGACTAAAAAGGACTGCTGAGAGGGGAAAAGATCGAAATATTGAGAAATTACGATTAAGAAAAGAAAAGAGAGATAAACAATTGGAGTTGGAAAGAAAAATGAAAGAAATAAATTAAGAAAAGAAAAGAAAAGAAAAGTAAAGAAAAGTATAGTGAAAAGAAAAGAATTGAAGCAGAAAAAACTTAAGTTACAAGAAGAGTTCAGAAAACTTAAAGAAGAAAGAACATTGTTTTAAACAGGAACATAGATGTATCCTTTTAAATTCAAGGCTTTACATTGCTTTTTGAATGGCTATTAATAACCATATTAATAATTGTTTGCTGGAGTTTGCATTGTTTTTCATGATTTATCAATTTATTTCCTTAACTTAACTGAAGTGGAGTTAGTTGAAACATTTTCAAACCTCCCTGTTGGCAGCTGGGTCGCGGCTATCCACGGGGACGCCTGGTATCCAGGATAAATTGAAAATGTAGATGACACTACTGACAATACATTTTATGCAAACGACTAACAACTTTTTTCTGTGGCCTTCCAAGCCAGATAAGCAAACTGCAAAAGTAAGGAGTGTTGTGCCGTTTAAACAACCCTGTGAAAGTCTCTTTAAGGCTTTACAAATTTGAAGAGGAAGATGAAGTTGAAGTGCTTGTTTTACATAAACCAATAAAATATGTTCTTTTTACGTGCGTTAAATTGTGTGGTTATAAATATTATATTTGTATTGTCAACAAAATATTTCGTTCGTGGTTTTTGTCCTTTCTATAAAATATACTAAGATTTACCAGAAAAATTACCAAGATTTTATAAAATGGGTTTGTTGTTCCTTTACCTAACTAACCACCACTTAACTATTTTACCAAATACAATTTTGTTATAAATGGTTTTCTTATTATTTACCTCTCATTATCTAAATATAAAGACAATTTCGTGAAACAATTCACGGCCGTCCAAAGCATTTTCACAATCGTCGTTCCTCGTATATAAATATGTCCAGACAGTCTCCCCTTGTCCCTGACCGTCACTTTCATTATGTATCTTATACAAAATTTTAAAATAGACGTAGCACCATGGAAACATGTATGCAAATACAAAAGGAGTGCCTCTACCAATACATTTTTATTTTTTTATTTTAAGAAAGTTTGTGCCGACAAAAACAAACTACAACTAATTTACTTTTTCCAAAATTGTCTTGTTTCTTTATTTTTTGCAGGAGTACCTACTTACATTCAAGCTGCATGAGATACTACACACTATAATGCCTTTAAACTAAGTTCATTTATAGAAAAAAATATTGATGAATCTCAAAATATCTTTTAAAAATGCCTTTTAACATTGGGGACAGTCAGTTACAAACATTTGTGTTTTTGTAGAGAATATACTGTGGTATACAAAAAGTATGTAAGGTTAAGCGTTACCATAGGTAAAATCAAACATTTCAAATGCCAGTTACTTTAAAAAAACTCATAAATATAGGAAAAGAAATTGTTTAAACAAATTTCTCAGAAATTAACGATAATAAATATTCACTCTGATAACAGTATGACATGTCAGTAAGCGAGAAACTTTTTTATTTTTGAGGTAGAAACAAACTTCCAGCGAGAAAGTTGTAGCTAATTAGATGATCTTAAATTTTCAGTCAAACAATTTTCGATAGAACTTATAGTTTGTTCAATAACCCGATATAAATAACCGCTTTGTTCAGTTCTACGCGCGCCACCGCGGACCACGGCTCCACGCTGTTATACCACATTCAGCATAGTTAAACCCCCCTCATTTTACTTAGATCGTCACCTAGAAAATAATAATTATGTACATTTTACTCCCTGTTGTATTGAGATTATGGTTTTAGCGAATTTCCCCTACAGGGAAGAAGCTATTACCGTAAATAGGCATGGTAAGACTTAAGCCCGAGACCATGATAACTTTTCATTTTGAGGTCCCCAGATGCCAAAAACACTATTCGTTCAAATTCATATACATACATGTGTATATATATATATATATATATGTGTATATATATATATATATATATATATGTGTGTGTGTGTGTGTGTGTGTGTGTGTGTGTGTGTGTGTCCGTTACCGCGATAACCTTTGAAAGAAACTCCCGATGTTGATGAAATTTGGCACAAATGTGGAGAGTAGTATTTATGACTTTAAGATTGAAAACAAGATCGATCGGACTATGGGAAGGAGGTTTTATGGGGGTTTAAATTTTCCAAAATCGGTTTTTTGCAAATTTTACCCCAAAATGTTAAAAGCACTCAATTTAGATTATAGCCATTTTATAGAGCTTAAAAAATGTAGTATTATTAATCATTAACCTAGGTTAAGTGGTTGCGGAGAAAATCCAAAAAACGTGTCCTATGTTAATCTTATGGGAAAAAGGTTTTTAGATTTTTCTCAGATAATTTTACTAAAAACATCACATTTATTTTTATCAATATGTTTAGCTCAAAAAAACAAACATTTTGGTGTTTTAATTGTTGTTCTACGTCCAACCGTTGCAGAGATATTCAAAGTGCTAAACACAGTACGTTGTCCAATGTTATCCTTATGGGGAATAAATCAAATTTGATATCTCGATTATTTATGAATGTATATTGATGAAACTTGGTATATGGCTCCAACTAGTTGTGGTATATTGATATTAACACAAGAAAACAAGTTTTTTGTTGATAGTCCCCGGAGCAGCAAACCTGCATACTGAGCCCCATGTCATTCATAAGGAGAATAAGTACAGTTTTATACCTCCCTTAATTATGAACTTAAATTAATAGAACTTGGTATGTAGCTTCTCCTGGTTCAGTTATATTTTTAATTAAAAAAAACAACACATTACTTATCTTCCTCGAGTTCCCTTTATATTGCATAAAAATCCATTTTTCGAGATCCTTGTTACAGCAAATCTGCGTATACACCGCTCTCATGTTATGATTATGGAGAATAATTAAAATGACATACATCGCTTATTTATGAATGTATATTGATGAAACTTGATATGTGGCCTAACCTAGCTAATTGATATTTATATTTGCATAAAACACTTATTTTGTGTTCCTTGTTGTAGCAAACCTGCGTACTTAATCCCCATGTTATGGAGAATAATTAAAACGTTATATTTTGGTTATTTATGAATGTATGTTAAAGATACTTGGTAAGTGGCTTTATGGGCTGTTAAGACATATATATATATATATATATATATATATGCATAGGAAATTCGCTGAGTACGCAGGTTTGCTGCGAGGGGGTATTATTATATAAGAATAACCATAAGAATAACATTGAACAGTTTGAGCAGGTTTCCTATAACGAGGAGTACTAAAACTGAGGACTTTATACAAATATAAATATACTACAACTACATAAAGGCATACTCCAAGTTTCGTCGAATTATCTTCATAAATAAGGGAGATAAAACTTTATTTATTTTCCCTTAGAATGACATGAAATAACACAATGTCCATATGTTTACATGGAGCCGTTCATGCAGGGTTGCTGCTTCAGGAGTATTTTATGTGGATTAACAGATTACCTTCAGATGAAGCTATGAATCAAGTTTTATTAAAATAAGTTCACAGATAAGCAAGATAACATTGGACAACGTATTGTGTTTAGCACTTTCAATGTCTTAGTAACCAGTTATTGACGTAGAGCGATGATCAAAACACCAAATTTATTTAAAGCTGAATCCAATGGTGCAAACTAAAATTTGATTTCAATAAAAATTATATAAAATAATAAACATTTTTGTAGTATAATCCCCCCAAAAAACCCTTTGTATTGTGTGATTCATCTTGATTTTGAAATTGTTTAAATAAATGCTCCTTAACACATCTGTACCAAATGTCATTAAGTTCAGACTCTTTTTACAAGAGTTATTGTGCTACAGACTCACATGCACACACCCTCACACACACGCACCCACACAAATACAAATTTGAACAAATGGTGTTTTTGGCAACTGGGGGTCTCAAAACAAAAAGTTATTATGGTCTCCGGCTTAAGTTGGTTACCATGCTTTTTCCTCTGGAGACATTTGCTACAGTAGACGCTCTTTTATCCGGCATTCTAAGAACCGGCAAGCTCTACTTAACCGGCATCAGACAAGCCACTCACGATCAACTTTTTCTGGTAAAGTTCGGGCGCTCACAGACCTCTGTCAATATTAGCCTCCAATGCACTGGACTGTGCACACCATTTTCAGTGTTTCAACTTAAGAATATTTTGTACCCTTTGTTTTTCTCCACAACCTGTCATGTAAAATGAGGGTTTCGTTCATTTGAATATTTTATAGAGTTAATTATCTTCAGTATCCCCTTTAAAACTACGTTTGTTCTATTATCCGGCAAAATCAGTTATCCGCCAGGGCTGTGGTCCCAGACATGCCCAATAAAAGAGCGTCCACTGTAAAAGTTAATATGATTGTTCTCTCAATAAAAACAGCTCAAGAAAAGCGCTCAAAGTTATTAACGAGTTTGCCATTTGCAAATTGGAATAGAAAAATATACTGTGAATACAAAAATATATACCATTTAATATCAAAATCAAAAAACAACTTTTAAAGTAATGCATTATTACCAATCTATCTTTATATATAATTCTGTAAGCGAAATCTTTAAGTCAAAATTGTGGGAGTTTGGCAAATCGCAGGATGATAGGAGAGGGCTCAAATTAATGGTCTTGATCCCAGGGACTCGGGAAAAATAGCAGTATTTCTAAAAAGCTACCAGAAAACGAGAAATAACGTAAGACATCCCCTATAAGAAAAGCATGGGGATTTAAAAGCGTCTGCTTTATTTACATGTGATCAAAGGACTGCTTTGTTTACGAACTAAAATTTGTAATTATATCGTTATTTTATTTTTCTCAGCATGTAAAAAGTAAAAATATCAGAATTGGAGCAAGGTTAGGGGCCATATATAGTATATATATATATATATATAAAATTCAAGCCACTAGTATATATAGATATAATTCCGTAAGAGAATCGGTTCCCACGAAATATCTCGAGCTAGGAATAAGTTTAGTTAGGTTATGACGATTCATTTTAAAGCTTGAGGGCCAAGGACGGACGGTGGGGAAAATATCAGATATGTCAAAAATTACGTGGGCTACGCCCCACTGGACTTCAAAGATCCACTGATTTTCTTATGGAAATATCACTAGTGTTTTAGCGAATGTCCCCTATAGGGAAGAAGCTATTACCGTAGTCGGCATGGTAAGACCTAGACCCGTGACCATGATGACTTTTTGTTTTGAGGCCCCCAGACCCCAAAACACCATTCGTTCAAATTCATATATATATATATATATATATATATATATATATATATATATGTATCTATAGGCACGATAAATTTCGTAAAAATGGTCCGATATTGATAAAATTTGGTATAAACGTGTAAGGCAGCATCTATTTTCATGAGTTCGAAAACCAGACAGATCGCACCATTATAAGGGGGGTTTTGGGGGGTTTTATATCCAAAAAAGTGTTTTTTTAACTTTTCACATATAATTATTTTCAAAACCTAACTTAAGTTTGCACTATTAAATCCAACTTAAAAAAACTAACAATTTGGTATTTCGATCATCGCTCTATGTCATTTGGTTAGCGAGATATTCCAGTACGTTGTAATGTTAATCTTTTGGAGTTTAAGTAAACTCACTTAAACGCTTAACAATGAACATATATTAATGAAACTTGACATGTGGCTTCATATCGTTGGAGTTTACTGGTATTTGCATAACAAAACCTATTTTTTGTGGTACCCATGGCAGCAAACCTGCGAACTCAGCTGCTATAATTTTATTCTTACGGAGAATAAGAAACGCGATATCTTGCTTGTTTATGAACATAAATTGGTAAAACTTGGTCTGTAGCTTTATATAGTGGTAATCCATTGGTATTTGCATTAAAACCAGATCGTTGTTGTCCCCGATGCAGCAACCCTGCATACTCAGTCCTAATGTTTTTCTTATGGAGAATAAATAAAATGTCATATCTGGCTTATTCATGAATATACTTTGATGAAAGTTGATAGGTGGTTTCATGACGTAGTGAAGTACCATTTGAAATCAGCTGAGTATGCAGGTTTGCTGCAACGGGGGTATTTATTAATAAGGAAAATGAACTAATGATCAGCTGTGATTATCCAGTTACACAACCACCATATGTTAGGGGTTATAGCCCCTGTAAGCCACTAATATACCTGTAATATCTATCCATATTTCTGTTGAGTAAGTTTACATACTAGTAATACTTACCTTTTATGAAGGGATTTCTCCTGTTATCTCGCTCACCTTTCTCTCGTATAGGGCATGGCAGTTCTTAGGCCTGCGGACAACGTTTATTTTGGATGCACTTAAATGCCAACAATCCAATTTATTATAATTGATTTGAGTTTGTGAATTTATCATTAAATTCAATAACTTAAGGATTTGATTAAGTTTTTAAGGGTCTTCAACAAAACTCCAGGTTTCTTCAACACATTATAGGTTTGTTCAACAAAGTTCCTCGTTCGTGAACTTGGAAGGTTAATTCGTGAGTAGAAAGTTTATTGGGAGTTTCATTTTTACAATTTATTTGTTAATAAAAAATCCTATACCAGACAATTTAAACTAGCTTAAAAATAAATAATTATTTGATTCATTTAACATTAATCTTGATGAAATAGTTGTGGTAGGAAAAATCTAAAATCAACTTGTTTTGAAAATACCCAATATGCTACCTTAGAAGAAAATACGTTTTTGAAAACGAAAGCTATTTTTGGCATAAGAGGTGTAATTGCTAAAACTGCATGTAGAATCCAAAAGAAAATATGTTTTATAAACTAAAAATACATCCTGGAACTTGGGTTATGATTATAGATAGAAAATATTAGGTGTGTAAAGCACACTTAGGGTTACATTATATGAATATTATTGTAAGAAATTAAACCCAACTTTATATTTAATGAGGACTGATTATTAGTGAATTTCCTTTGGAAAGTGAACTATTAGCATGACCCGCACGGTGGAATTTAAGCCCGGGACTACCATAGAAGTTCCTAACGTGACCCCCTGAACACGTTTTGGGGGTCGTTCAAAATTATATATATATATATATATTTAATATATATACATATACATATATAGACATATATATATGTGTGTTTGCACTCTAACGGTCGCATTTTTTGCCCGATTTACTTCAAATTTTCCCTCCGTTCAAATTTGGGTGGAACGTTCCTTTCTGTAATCAGTTTGAAAAGTACGTTGGGAAAAACAATCGGGAAACTCTAAACCCCTTTTTTGGGGATTAATCTTTCAAATTTCGAGTTTTTGGGCCCAAAAAGGGTCATAAAAGCCCCAGATGTAAAATTAATGCATTTAAAAAGATGGGAATTAGTGAGGCAAAAGTTGTAAGCCCTCTATAGTCATTATAGCATAAATATTTACCGAGTTGATAAAGAAAATGTGTATCGACTAAACACACGTTGTCTTATGGGGGTTTTACACTAGAAGAGCCTGTTTTTCCTTTGTAACAGTACTTTTATCATCTCCAGCAACTCACGCCTACTTTCAAGCCTGTCTGGACCTTCTCCTAACATTATAATGCGCAAAATTGTATTCCCAGCTTTGCAGGTACATAAATGAAACCAGGAGCATCAGAACAGCCAAAAAAATCAATGTTTTCAGATTTCAATGAAAATTGGAATAAATGTATGTTTTTACACTGATTTTGAGTTTTAAAAGTTTGTATGTGGAAATTCACTTCCCTCACGTCAGCGTGCTGCGTGCGAACTCGTTTTTTATTGAAAGAAATATTATCGCATGTTAGACTTTGTAAACCAGCTAACAGGAACAATGTAATTTTATTGGTTTCATGAAAGAGAGCTAAATGGGGGCTGAGGAAAGTTGCAGCGCTGTTGCTTAAACTTCACTGGGCTCGCTTTAAAAGTTCAATAAAGTTTTTATGGAAATCCAATATTCAACTGCGGTCTTAGGGCTGTTCACTACTATTTATTTTTTACAATTAACAGTTTACTTAACATTTGGAACAACTGTTGGTGTTATGAGTTATTTTCAATTTATAAGAGGATTTTAAATAACACCAATAACTGCAACACGATTAAAACCATCTGAAACCTTTCAAGGGTTATTGAAAAAGCATATTGAAGAGGCCAAATCTAACTTTTCAAGTAAACTGGGGGGAAAAAACAGCAAACGAATTTTTTAGAACAACATCCATTGGTAAAAATAATAAAATCCTGACAGTTATACACCAGAATACAAGGGGAATTTCAAATAAGATAAACAGACTAATCCACCTGACTGAATAAAGAAATCCCAAACCAAATGTAATAATACTTATTGAACACGGAATTAAAAGTAATGAAATAGAAAAATCAAGACTTCTACCAGGATACAGCCTTAAAGCATATTTCAGTAAGTAAATCCGCACAAAAGGTGACGTTGCAATATGTGTTGAAAATAAAATAGAAAAACATACAGACTCTCTCGATGTCATACACTACTGTGAGGAATTTGTATGTGAACCAGCACTCATTAGGATCACCATAAATAAACTATGCCTACTCATCATGGGCACTTACAGATCACCTGACACCAATGTTGCTGAATCGCGTGAAATTATTTCAAAAGTGCTGGACAACACTAAAGCTGGAAACACGCCCTCGTATAATAATGGGCGATATTAATGATGACACCTTAAACCCAGAAAAAATAGCAGTTGATGAAACCTCCCATAACAATGAGAGAATTAAATTAACTGCTACAAGAATAACACACCACTCTGCCACCTCAATAGATTGGATTTGCTCGAATATAAATCATACGGAACTTGAAAACAAAGTTATAAAAACAGGACTATCGGACCATACAGCTCAAACCTGCACGATCTTAACAGATACTTCGACACCTACTCCAGCTCGAGTACAACGAAGCCTACGAGCACACAATCTACAAGATCTTAAGAATCTATTAAGTGAAGAAAGCTGGTAACAGGTCACTCTGAAGCAGAAGAAGCCTACAACAGTTTTAACAGTGTCATTTCCCTTTCCCTTGAAGCTGCTTTCACCAAAAAAACTAGAAGACATAAAAAGACCAAATAACTTAAACAATTTGCAGCTGAAGCAAAAATACTGAAAAAAGAATATGTCGTCTGCAATGTCGGTATGAAAGCACAGGAAATCCAGCAGACAAATAACAAGCTAACCAGCTTAAGAAAATGTATGATCAAAGATTGAAAGCACTGAGGAAACAAGCATCAATTGAATATATCAACAATGCCATAAACAAGTCAAAGGCAATGTGGGAAGTAATAAAGAGTGCCAGAAGCAATAAACCAACCACTCAAAATGAACTTAAACTCAATATAAATCGTCGTCCTTTAAAATGCCCCCGGCAAATTGCGAACCACTTCAACACTTACTTTACTAAAATTGCAGAAAATACTTTACGAAAAATACCACTCTCAGAAAGGAAACAACCAACTCTAAAAATAAACAAACTAATCATATTTTAAACACAATAGATCCGACTAACGATGAAGAGCTAAAAGTATTTATTACGAACTTGAAACTGAAAAACTCTTCTGGATTTGATTAAGTCTCTTTGAAAGTTCTTAAATTCTATAAGGATCCGTTACTAAAGCCATTAGTCTCCATTTTAGAGAAGGAATCTGCGACACAAAATTTGAAGGAGGCTGCTCTAAAGAAACAAGTAACTACAGACCCATCCCTCTCATTTCTACTTTCTCAAAAGTTTGTGAAAAGATAGTGCTAAAAAGAGTATTAAAGCACAGTGACCAAAACAACCTGCTCACTACCTCTCAGCATGGTTTCCAAAAGGGAAAATCCGCCACTACTGCAATGATTAAACTGAAAGAGGTTGTGATTGATAACATAGATAATGGGGATATCTCAGCAGCAATATTTCTGGATTTTAGTAAAGCATTTGACTGTTTAAGCCACCCTCTTATCCTAAACAAGTTGGAATATCTAAGAATAAAATACACAGCAAACAATTTTTTCAGTGCTACCTGAGTGGAAGAAGGCAACTGGTGGAAATAAAAAGCACTGAAAAAGGGGCTGCTAAAGAAAATATACTTCAAATGGAGCGAGGAGTCCCGCAATGGTCAGTCCTTGACCCTGTCCTATTCATCCTGTTTATTAACACCCTCCCTGACAATCTGGGAGAGCTCTGCACATCCCTGATGTATGCTGACGACACCACACTGCTGCTGAGCTCACAGACATCTGACAACTTGGCAGTCTCTTCTTACATCACTTTAAACATGGCCTACCAGTACTGCCATAGAAATGACCTTGTGGTGAATATAACAAAAATAAAAGTCAGCTGGTATTCGGAAGATGGGCGGAAGACGTACAGTGTGTTCCAGGGGTTGATATGGAAGACCAGGCAAAATTCTTTGGGATCATTCTTGATGAGGACATCAGTTGGACACCTCATCTTGATTAAAAGGGTGATGAACCTTAGCATAAAATTAAATACCAGCCTTTATATAAACAAACAAATAAATTAGATCAGCAGTCCACTAACAGCTAAAACAGCCTACTTTTATCTTTTCGAGCCACATATGAGATACGGCATTGCCGTCTGGGGGTCATCCTCTAAAACAAATCTCCAAAGAATCTTGCTTATACAAAAAAAAACTGTGAGAGCACTCATAGGACTTCAACACAGCCCTGTAGAGAGAGCTGCAGGGAGGCATTGAAGACACTAAAAATTCTCACTGTGTGTGAAACAACGTTTTAATGAGCTCCGCGTCGCTGGCCCATATTTGACCATACCAGAGGTATGGGTTTACAGTTAGTATAGGTTAATAGAGCAATTCCCAAAGTATGTCTACATTACAGTGATATGCCATTAAGGATGATGTCGTGCCGGGCCAGCGACATGCCAGCCCGGCCATACTGGATATTGGTATATTTGGATAATTGAACGAAGTGAAGTTATCCTTATACACAACTTTACTGCTTGGACTGGTAAGAGAATCAACTCAACTGGCGTGTCTGTGACCACAATAACTCGAGAACGCCTCCACAGTTAAACTTAAAATTTTCCAGAAAAACTTAACAGGTCAAAATGTCGGTCGAGTTCGTTCTTCAGATAATTTCGTTCAGTATTAATCAAATTATCTTAAAACCAAATTTATTTTTTTCTCCATAAGAATAACATTGGAAGCCATTTTAGTGGTACTTGAATCGTTAAAATTTAGCCGACGTCTGTGTTTCAACAACAGAGTAACAATAGTTAGTTTACTAGAGTATACTTTGTTATACTGGATAACAAAAGATTTTTTACAAACAAAAAACTCACCAGAGAGATAAATCGAAGTCTATTTTTAAGTTGTGAGGATATTTATTATTTTATAAATTATTAAGTGTACGTTTAAAAAAATCTCCATACAGTTAATATTCCCTTAGTACGCCTTCTCTGTGTAAATCTCGTCAGTCGTCGGAGGCAACGATTGTAACAGTGGCAGACGACAGACGACGCGTGTAAGCAGATCGAAAAACTCAAAATAACTTTTTGATGACTGTAGATAATAAGATATTAACTTAACTTATAAAATAGTTTGTTTTATTACATTTTCTTAGACAATCAGTAATATTGTGATTGTCATGTGTAAAAAGTATACAAAGCCTCAATTTGTCTAGAAAGCGTTGATGAAGTTAGTCACAGTGAGCGAACAACCTTAACATTTATTTTGTAGGACAATTATTTGCTAGGTTATATTTTCACTAAATTAATAATAAAAATTGTCTACATTACCTAAAATACATTAACAGCAATGTAGTAGGTAACCACAATAAAAGCTATAGATTATTCTAACCAAACAGCCTTTTTCGGAAGGTTATCTTGAATGATTTGACATAGCCTAGGGTTGGATTACAGTAAGAGTAAGCCGACATTAAACTGCTAATACAACTGTTGTAAAATACTTTAAACACATTGCCAGGAATGTTGTAGTGAACCAAAATAAAAGCTTTAAACTATTCTAACCAAACTAAGCCTTTTATACAGGTTATCTGAAATGATTTGAAAAATCCTAGATTTGGATTATAAGTGAGCTGTTTTCATCATAAACGTGGACCTATGACTATAAATTGTAGGCATATACACTTAGGCTACTTGTCATTTTAGAAGTTTCATGTACGGACTTGGGCCAAACCATGTTTATAGCATTTAATTCCATGATAGCCTATGCTATTGAAACAATATATTGAAATCTCATTTTTTCATCTAAATAACTGGACCTGACGACTTATTGTTAATCCAAATATATAAGATAATATATAATTTTTATAGATATTTTGAATTGGCCTATAGAAATCGTCAACATTAGTTCATATAGGAAACTTGCTGTTCTCTTAAAAGTTAAATTAACCACACAGCTAAAGTCACTGATTAGCCCAAAATACTCTGTTTGTTCTAAGATAACACACCCATGCCAATCCTAACAACAAACCATGCCTGAAATCTTCAATTTATTTTAAAAATAAATAATTACGTATTTATACAACATTTACGTTGATAAAAACAAGTGATAAATGTATGTGTTTTTCTACGGATAAAATGTTAGGTTGGCGGCGGGATCCGAACCTGCGACCTTACGCTCCAAGAGCCAGTGCGATACCCTCTCAGCTACCGCGATAATTAATTCGAGAAGTGACTAAAAGTATAGCTATACAGACATAAAAACCGGATTCTAGCAGCGTTAAATGATAACGGAATGTATTCTGATGATGTTACTCAAATCAGATATTGAATTTTTTATGAGACTCGATTTAAGTTCGATCATGTGTTTCAATTATCCTTATACGCGAGGAATGTGCGTACACCTAGTTTACCATACCAGAGGTTAATATACAGTTAGTATAGGTTAATAGAGCTCTTCCCGAAATTAGTATACATTCCAATGAAATGTTATTAAGAAAAATTTCATACCAGGGTAGGATATGCCAGCCAGGCCATGCTGGATATTGGTATATTTGAAAATACCATAGGTTAATATACAGTTAGTATAGGTTAAAAGAGCACTTCCAAAAGTTAGTATAGGTACATTTTAGTAGACGATATGTTTGACATATATAATTATAATGAACGTAAAATGGCATTATACATTATTATCTTTTATATTATTCCAAATGCAGGTTAATCGGTTCAGTACAAATCTGATTTAAAAGTATTGCAAAAATTTAATTTCTTCTGTTTGTAAACATTTTAATTTTCACTGTTTAAAACATTAACATATTTAATTATTATTAGTAGTTATTGCCAAAGTTTTAAATGTCTGCTAAGGATATATACAGATTACCAATAACGCACGGTAGATTTGTTGTTTTCGATTTAGTTTTTGACTGTTTGCACCCCCAATTCTTCTTTTTCCTCTTCTCTTATTACTTACCCCCTGACTAATTGGTTTTCAGTTTTGGGGCAGTTTTGACAGCTTTGAGTGTTACTTCACACTACCCTGCCAGTTATGTTATGGTGGTGATGGAGGGGGGGGGCTTAAATTACGAAAAGATGCGTTACTTAATATGTGTATAACCCCTTATGCACTGTTTATAGTCTGAGGAACAAACCTGAAAACATGTCGGACACCAGTACCATGCTTTGGAAGTTTGGAAGTCAAATAAGTAGATAAATAAACTATAATTAAAAAATATTGACGTCACGAGCAGAAAGAACGAACGAAAGAAAATGTACCGTACCACATATTATGTTGTAAAAGCAACAGTCCTTGAATAGTTTTTAACGTTACAATATTATTTTATGACGAATTTCTAAGTAGGAAATATTACATTACAGTATTTATGGCTGGCATATCCTACCCCGGCATGAAATTTTTCCTAATAACATTTTACTGGAATGTATACTAATCTCAGTAATCTTTCTATTAACCTATACTAACTGTACATTAACCCCTGATATGGTCAAATTACCAATAGCCGGCATGGCCGGGCTGGCATGTCACTGGCCTGGCACAAAACTTTCCTTAATAGTTTTTATCACTGGAATGTATACTATCTTTGGGAATTGCTCTATTAACCTATACTAACTGGTCGACTTTAAATATTAAATATAAAATAGTCGAAACTAAAACTGTGTGTTTTCAAAAATTTAGGATGAAAAATTAAAAAAAGGATTTTCAAAACCCCGATAAAACCCCATTCCAAAGGTCCGATCTTTCTGGTTTTTAAACTTAAAGTCATGAATGTTGCTTTACATGTTTGTGCCAAATTTAATTTAATTTTTTCAAAAGTTATCAAAATAATATATACATACTCGTATATAGACAGATATGGGGTACAGGTACAACACCCCCTTAAAACCCCTCTTTGTAGAATGTGATCCGTTTGGTTTTTTTATTCAATTATTAAATTATTCAAACAAATGCTACTTTGCATATATGTGCCAAATTTAATTAAACCTGGACCTCTTTAACCGGTGTTATCGTGTTAAAAGTTATATAAAAAGCAGCAAATTCGGTTTCTCATATAAATACATGTAACAAATTGTAACAAATAGTGTCTAGTGCAGTTACATATGTGTTTCCATAACATTTTTTTTTTTTGTAATCCCCAGATTTAAATACATCAGTTACAAAAAAAAAACCAATATGTTTGCCAACGGTACCCTTTACTCTAGTTTTATCCTTCCACAATGCAACCCACGGTAAAACCTTCTTTCCTATAGAGGAAATTCGCTAAAATTTATAAGAGCTGTGCGTTTTTTAATAAAAGGAAATCTCAGTCCAGTTGAAGAACTTATAAACTAAATAAATAATTATCACAAACAATTTTCACATGATATCTGAAAAAAACACATTTGGTTGCATACGTCATTATTGCCTCTGCCCTAAAATCATATTTTATGAGGTTGCCTGCATTTTTTAAATTTAAATTTCAACTGAGCAACCATTCATTTAAAGGGCTAATCGAGGTAAACACAACCACGCATACCTGAGCAATAACTTGCTGCTTTAAAAAATGTCTGCCTTTTGAATGTTATTATTTAATTATTTAACGAAAAAACATACTTAATGATTAAAACAAGGCATGGCAAAAATTATGTTGAAAATTAAGTAAACGATTTTTGTTGTTAATACAATTAGTATTTATAATTTATACTGCCTTATACTGTTCACGTAGTTTCAAGAGAAGGAAAACCCCTAGATTCAGCTGCTTAATACAATCTATATGCTAATAACAGCGGTTCTGTTGAATAAGCAGCCTAACGCAAATAACTCATTGATACAAATCTTCTTGGAGTATGGAAAAATTAGTTTAAGAAAAATCTATCTTCTTTGAACTATGGCGAAACTTTAGGTCCCGGTTGTGTTTGTGTATTCTATAGAATAGTGTGGTATAAAACATAACTAGAATCCAAATTAAATATTTTTGAATTCGTTCAGATACATTTGGCTTTGTAGAAACACTAAGCCGTGAACTACTTTTGAATATTTCTAATAGTATGTCTTTAGTGTCAAACTGTCAACTATTCTTTTGAATTGGTCGATTTTAGTCACAATGCAGTTGATGCGTTGATTTTTTTGATATTTTATTCATCAGTAGAATTGAAACCGTTTTTGTAATCGGTACTAACAGTATAGCGTGGCATAACTAGTAAAAATTACCAACAATTAAAAATTACGATTCAAGCATTGCTACCTTGTATTGTTTTTACTTTCTCCTCCCTTAACAGAGTATATGGAGAAAGTATTGTTTTTGTGAACATTTTCGAATTTGAGTTGTTAGTGGAAATATTCATTTTGGTACTCCCTGAATCCAAAAAAAGTGAATTTTACGTGATTAACCTTAAAAATCAAAATTTCAAAAAAATTAAAACATGACGGGAGATATCGTGGATTAGTACATACATACCGAATTTAATGGAAATCGGTCCACTGGTGTCGTCTCTAGCTCTGTACACAGACAGACAGACAGACATCACGTAAGACTCACTTTTTTGGGTTCAGGGAGCACCAAAACGAATATTTCCACTAACAACTCAAATTCGAAAATTTTAACGAAAACAATACTTTCTCCATATACTATGTATAAGGGGAGAAAGTAAAAATTACCATATCTCCCTTATTTACTGATAATTTAGTTAAAAACTGATATCCAGGTCAAGTTAGCATTGACTAACAGAGGATATTTAAAATATGTTGCCCTTAACCCTGGAGGGGAGGAAGGGGAATTTCCCCTCTTAAAACCACTGTATGTTGCAGTTGCAAAGGATTCTGTAGTGCTTCCAAAAATGGGATTTGGGCGGATATTTCGGAAAACTATTTTTTTTAATGATTTTCTGTACATTCTACCGTACTTTATATTTTATAGTAAATAAATAATAATTTACACATTAAAATAGGCTAAAAGAGGGAAAGTATGTGTCAGTTTCCTGATTCCGTTTATTTTTATTATGATTAGCCGATAATGCTAATTCAATCTTTGAAGAGGGCAAATGGAGTTGTGAAACGTCTAAAACACATAACCATTATGATGGAGAGGAGAAAGTATGTGTCAGTTTCCTGATTCCGTTTATTTTTATTATGATTAGCCGATAATGCTAATTCAATCTTTGAAGAGGGCAAATGGAGTTGTGAAACGTCTAAAACACATAACCATTATGATGGAGAGGAGAAATACGAGGACAAGAACCGACTGTCGTTAAGCAGCTTACAGTCGCCAGTCACCAGTCGCCAGTCGTCGTCCAGATGTTTAGGAAGGATAACACATGTGAGACTACAACAAAATAATACAGGGCTGAGTAGGTCGTGATAACATTCTGTAAAACTAGCAAAACAAAAAGAAGAAAATTGGGGAACGAGCTTTGCTCAGAAAAGGTCGGCAGTATGATCAATAGGTCTGGAGTAATTTTTTCCACACCCCTTATAAAATATCTTTACTAAACTTTTCCTTTTAGCGAAAATATAAGAAAATCTTGAAGATTTAATTTTTTTTTAAATAACATGGTTTTACAAAAAATGTATTTTTTATATTTTTAAAAAGCTGATTACTCCCTGTATCAGCTGTGTTATGTAAATCAGCTGTAAAACATAAATTTAATACTTTTATGTTGGAGCCAGTACAAAATATCCAACAAATGGTTGCTAAAAAAACTGTTGTTGTTCAATTATGGACTTATTTCATGATCAAAATACCACATATGTGGTATTTTTGTAATCAGGGAAAAGATTTCTTTCAAATAAAAATATAAAAATACTATACTTGCATTTAAGATTTTGGACTTGACCATTTTGTATCAGTAACCGAGTATATTATTTAATTTTAAGGTACATATTTAAATTTTACGTAAAGATTCACGCAACTTTGATCTGACTTTTTTTGTATCTTTAAAAATAAGAAAGTTATACGCAATTTTTGTATTTGGGAAAAAATGTTTTTTTGAGCGTAGCAAACGAGTTTGGTATTATATTTTAGATTTATTTGCGCCATTTTATTTATTTTTTATTTTATAATTACGCACTACTTTTCTCATTTCACATTCCTTGTAACTATTATAGTTTACGAGATCCCAATGGTGAGCATACAAAAATTAACACACTATATAAGTATAAAAACATAAAAATAACCATGAGTACCCTGTTAAAATAAAAAAAAATCATATTTGCACAAACATGTTTCCACTTAAAGTCATTATCACTTTATATATATATATATATATATTTGTCAGTGTCAGTTACCTCAATAACTTTTGAAAGAAAGACTCGATTTTGATGAAATTTGGCACACATGTGGAGAGTAACGTTTATGACTTTAAGTTCGAAAACCAGAACGATCGGACTATAGGAAGTGGGTTTTAAATTTTCCAAACAATCAGTTCTTTGAATTTTTTACCCTAAAAAAAGAAAAACTCAATTTTAGTTATAGCTATTTTATAGAGCTTAAAGAATCAAATAATATAAGTAAAAAGTATATAAGTATATAAGTAAAAAAAAACATGTCCATAAAAGTTCCTATGTTAATCTTATTGGAAAAAGGTTTTTAGATTTTCCTCAGATAATTTAACGTTATTCTTATGGAGAATAAATAAAATGCTATATATATAACTTATTTGTGCATGTATTTTTGTAAAACTTGGCAAATGGTTCTATGTAGTAGTGAGACACATATATATGCATTGGAAATTTGCTGAGAAAGCAGGTTTGCTGTGGCGGGGCATTAACTTTTTATTTTTTTTTTAAACGACTCAAAAATCTTCGTTTAGTTTCTTCTGAGCCGTGGAATGTATACTCCACGAAAAATAAATATTATAAGTCCGTTATATCTAGATCTCTTAATATTAACATGTCAAGTATTTAACATATCTGTTTTACCATTCTTATTGAGGAGATATATTTTATTCATACTAGTAGAATGTATACCTGTTCTTCGCACGGGTAACAGCTGTAATAAAAATAAATGCCGTATCAGCTGTTGGAAATTAAATACCTTTAAGAGTGTTTGAACTTATCCCTTTTCTTTATATTTGTGCCCTTAGGGAAAATTTTATAAAAAAACTAATATAATTCCTCCAATTTGCTCACAGAGACCAGACCTTTCATTCAAGTATGGGGTTTATGGGTGTCAGACTTATGGTTTTCTCAAAAGTTCCGGGTAAATGAGGCTTTATATACAGATGAGAAAAACTATAGAATGTTGTCACGGAAGTTTATTTTTTTAGAAAAATAAAATTGATTAAAATTATAACTTGAACATTGAAAACGTCATAAATAATTTAATTGAATACAGTTTACTTACACAAGCTTCGAAACATATAGTTGATTGGAAAGTTAGGATCCATAATACATTCAACCTAAAACAGGAAGTTAAAGTTCACGGGGATGTTGATAACGCTTGTCTATTTCCGTCTCCTCACTTCCCTCCTCTTCTGGCCCCAAATCCTCTGGCTGCCAATGTATTCAACAGAGAACGGGTAATTCCTACATTAATACTGGTTTTTATGTAAAATAATCTGTATACATTTCACACACTTGTCTTCCCATTGGATTATTATAATTTAAAAATGACTTATATGATATTTACTGCTCATTCATTATAGCCAGACGTAAAATACATAACATAATCTGGGTATACATAACTGTTTAAGGCCAACTGGTGTAAGAATTTGAATTTAAACTTAAAATACGATAGACAAAATTCTATTTCGTACAGTTCCAAACAGTCAAACGACATTTTCAGTAAGATTTGATGATTTCTCCACCTCCCCCGTATAGCTTAGGTGAAGCGCTGGCTCCTAGAAACCTGACTTCAGGAAGAGACTGATCATGAGCGGTCTCCACTGGCTTATCCATACACTTCACTGCATTTAAATTGAACATAGAACATGGGTATAGCATAATTTAATATCACTCAGTGTTTGAAATGTAGATAGTATGTTTTATTAAATTATAATGGAAAGTGCACGGGTTAAATTAATCATCTATTTTTAAAACGCCAATATTGGATTACACGTAATCAGATGAAAAATACGACGAGCAAAATTTGAAATTGTTATCGTGGCGAAATCCCAACTTAGCATATTAAAATGTTTTTTAGGTTTCTTACATATGTCAACACCCAGCATAAAATATCCAAAATTCAGAAAGGGCTTTGCCCCATTGATCTTAAAGGTTTCAATGCTCAACGTGACAGACGATCGTTTCATTTTGTCAGCTGACAAAATTATATATATATATATATATATATATATATATATATATATATATATATATGCATGTGTGGCCTCTTTTTGTCTTACTTTGCCCGTCTACATAGACTATATATCTTTGCGTGGAACGTATCCAGCAAAGCAAGAAGTGAGCCGTTACAGTACCAGTTGAACAGTACTGATAGAATTTACATTCCAAGGCTGGGATTCGAACCCACGACAGAGCCGCTGCCATTGTTTCGGAGTCCGACACCTTGACCTCTATACTAGGTCCAGCGACTCACTTAAATAAAACGTGATCAAGAAGGACTAGAACTTCGGCGTTTGCCTGATGAAGATCCCGATAGTGGATGGGAAGCGGTCGCCTTTCGAGGATGATATAGAGTTTTACTTACTTAAAGTTAACATATGAGAATCTACTAATTTTAAAACTGGATTTAAACGAGAGACTTAAATTTGACACTATCAAACTAATAATTAAAGTTTGTCTTAAGTATTGCTAGAATAATAGTATTAAATTTATAACAATTTTCACAATAAGTCACATGATGAGTTGTTCCCTAAAGTGGGTCCAGTATTGAACGCGTATTAAAACAACTGATGTTAGTTTATAGTAGCAGCTGGAGTATAAAATTGGTATCAGAGTAATATAATTGCTGCAACAAGTTATTAGAAATGCTTTAAAATATAATTCCTCTGCTTCAGCAAATAAAATACTTCGAAAAGTAATCACAAGAACGATTTAATTTTACTGGTCTATAACAGAGAGCTAAAACTTTAACTCTAACAATCCGTTGTGCAGCTGGGTTGATGTTGTTGCTTAGGAGTTGCTCGATTGAGTTGAGATTGGTCTCGGTTTTATGAAACTTTGCCTATGAACTCATAAAACTCGTTCGAGGCGTAAGCTCAGTTAATGTTAGATCTATTATCATTTTTATCCAGCAGATTATCTAAAAACCCTGTTTGAAGTGGTTATTATTTACATTATGTTATACCCTTTGCATTTATATTTTTGTGTACATATTGTTCTGGCTTTCGATGCAACTTTTACAGGACCAGACAACCAACAGAGTTCACTAAATTCTCTACTGAATGCTTTGACAATTTATATAACTGTTTCAATTTCTGAACGTTTGTAAGTTAGGTTTACGCTAATTTTATAAGGGTAATTTTCTTGTATTCATAACTTAATAGCTATAGTTTTGAATACGCACACATTAAGGAAATTTAGATTCGCTAAAATAATTAAACGAGTAAGCTGTATTTGTTTAACTTATCCTTAACAAAACTGAAGTGTTTTGTAGTGATAAGTATATAGTTCAAGTGATGGTAAATAACGTTAAACCGCTTTATATTAACCATAACAAGTATTAAATATTATTTTGAAATAGCTATTAACCGTCTCAGAAACCCATGCTCATGCTCTAGACTATGGCCACCACCTGGGCTACGTAGCAGCTTCGGTAACGCTTAAACAGTAGTACATTTTGAAATAGCTATTAACCGTCTCAGAAACCCATGCTCATGCGCTAGACTGTGGCCACCACCTGTGCTACGTAGCAGCTTCGGTAACGCTTAAACAGTAGTACATTTTGAAATAGCTATTAACCGTCTCAGAAACCCATGCTCATGCGCTAGACTGTGGCCACCACCTGTGCTACGTAGCAGCTTCGGTAATGCTTAAACAGTAGTACATTTTGAAATAGCTATTAACCGCCTCAGAAACCCATGCTCATGCTCTAGACTGTGGCCACCACCTGTACTACGTAGCAGCTTCGGTAACGCTTAAACAGTAGTACATTTTGAAATAGCTATTAACCGTCTCAGAAACCAATGCTCATGCTCTAGACTGTGGCCACCACCTGTGCTACGTAGCAGCTTCGGTAACGCTTAAACAGTAGTACATTTTGAAATAGCTATTAACCGCCTCAGAAACCCATGCTCATGCTCTAGACTGTGGCCACCACCTGTGCTACGTAGCAGCTTCGGTAACGCTTAAACAGTAGTACATTTTGAAATAGCTATTAACTGCCTCAGAAACCCATGCTCATGCTCTAGACTGTGGCCACCACCTGTGCTACGTAGCAGCTTCGGTAACGCTTAAACAGTAGTACATTTTGAAATAGCTATTAACCGTCTCAGAAACCCATGCTCATGCTCTAGACTGTGGCCACCACCTGTGCTACGTAGCAGCTTCGGTAACGCTTAAACAGTAGTACATTTTGAAATAGCTATTAACCGTCTCAGAAACCCATGCTCATGCTCTAGACTGTGGCCACCACCTGTGCTACGTAGCAGCTTCGGTAACGCTTAAACAGTAGTACATTTTGAAATAGCTATTAACCGTCTCAGAAACCCATGCTCATGCTCTAGACTGTGGCCACCACCTGTGCTACGTAGCAGCTTCGGTAACGCTTAAACAGTAGTACATTTTGAAATAGCTATTAACAGCCTCAGAAACCCATGCTCATGCTCTAGACTGTGGCCACCACCTGTGCTACGTAGCAGCTTCGGTAACGCTTAAACAGTAGTACATTTTGAAATAGCTATTAACCGCCTCAGAAACCCATGCTCATGCTCTAGACTGTGGCCACCACCTGTGCTACGTAGCAGCTTCGGTAACGCTTAAACAGTAGTACATTTTGAAATAGCTATTAACCGTCTCAGAAACCCATGCTCATGCTCTAGACTGTGGCCACCACCTGTGCTACGTAGCAGCTTCGGTAACGCTTAAACAGTAGTACATTTTGAAATAGCTATTAACCGCCTCAGAAACCCATGCTCATGCTCTAGACTGTGGCCACCACCTGTGCTACGTAGCAGCTTCGGTAACGCTTAAACAGTAGTACATTTTGAAATAGCTATTAACCGTCTCAGAAACCCATGCTCATGCTCTAGACTGTGGCCACCACCTGTGCTACGTAGCAGCTTCGGTAACGCTTAAACAGTAGTACATTTTGAAATAGCTATTAACCGCCTCAGAAACCCATGCTCATGCTCTAGACTGTGGCCACCACCTGTGCTACGTAGCAGCTTCGGTAACGCTTAAACAGTAGTACATTGTAGGTAATAACACGTGTTGTTAGCTTATACTGCATATTGTCAAAGGGACTTATGATACCTGATATCTAATGAAGTTACTGGTAGACTAACGGCCGGTGGTGACCCATTTTGATTTATATCGATCGGACTATTATAAAACATTACAGCAGATTAGATTGGCTAGAAATCAGGATACTGTAAATGAAATAATAATAAAACGTGCTAGATCAAAACCAAATCAGACATTCAGAAAGACATCTTCATTGATATATTTTTAGTTGTCGTGGGTTTAATTGGATTTTCAAGTTTTCTCTAACTGATAACTAGTCCTAAATATTTAATGTTATTATATCATTCATTATTACACGTACTAATTATGTCTGAACAAATAGTAAGTACAAATTTTAAGTTGAGCTTCAAATAATTGTAGTACATAGATAAAATAAGCCTGGATTTCAGATTGAAATGTTTGCTAATAAACGGAAACAGTTATAGCTAACATTTATGTTTAGAGCCATGACGTGTTAACTACGAAACAATCCAACGGTGATGTAATCAAAGCTATCTATACTGATGTTTACAGCTTACATACCAGGACAATCTCGCTCATTGCTTTACGATGCAGTAATGTGTGACCCAGATGCTGTCGCAAACTTTTCTGTCATAACGTATGAACAATACAAACTTTTTTATCATAAATAATACATTATTACGCCTCTCGGAACTGAGTTACAGCTTCTTTCATCGCAGACGATTAAACCAACAAATTCCCATTTTTATTTTACTTGCATATTATATTAAATGATAATTTAATATTCTGCCTCTTTTAAAATATATTTTACAACTATGGAATAATATACATTAATTAGATAACCTGGTGAAAATGTTAGCACTTTTCTGCAGATGAAAAAGGAAAATTTATGTTAGAGTCTTACGTATAAATTACCCAATAGTTTCCTTGATGTATTAAGCTTTTCCGTAAAGGTAGGTTTTCTACAGTTCCCAAAATGTTTACTAGAAAGTTGAACAACTCAAAAAGAGATTAGTGATGTTTTAAATTTTGTAGTTATAATATATCTATGAATGAGTGAGGAATCCGAATTTAATGAAGGCTAATAAGCACAGCAAATATGCTTGCCTTCCGACACATAAAAAATAAGGGTTGTTAATTTACTTCTCCTTTATGTACGATAAGTCTTTAAATTGTTATCCACTATCAGAAGGCCTATACGTGGGTTAAGCTGCGGCAGTCTACTGAAGAATAAAACTTAACAATAGTTTAATCGTGGTTATGGTTTATTTTCTGCGCTAATATATGTTAATTTATAACTAACGGAAACCCTTGCTCGTTTCCCTTCGCTCACCTACTCTCACGGTCTCATTGAGTTTAATTTTGTGATGCCCGAGGAGTTGCGATAGCAACATTATATGTTTGCCATGGTGGTATAGTTCGCTCTCCTAAAATAGTAGTTTTCATCACAAAGAGCAAAAGTGGTTGTTTTTTGGTGCGCAATCGTGTTTTACAAGCGAGGAGAAGCCAAGCTCGGATAAACAATTAAATACCAAAAACACACTTTTGCTCCGTGATGAACTATTTTTTTTTATCATACAGCCCATATGGGCCTTTGATAGTTGAAAATGTTGACCAAAAAATGGGTGATTTGTATAGTTTTGGAAGTTCAGATAGGTTAACTTTATAATATTTACATTATTTGATTTACAAACAAAATAACAAAATTGCCTTTGCAATACACAACGTAAAAATTAACAGTAACAATCCTTGGGGTTAGCGCACTGAAAAAATCCACAGCTAATTTTTCGGTGAGAAATTTTAAGGTATCAGAAAAATATTGTATGATAAAATCGTTTTCCCGAGCTTGGTTTCGTCTCTCTCATAAAACACATTTGCGCACCAAAAGCAACCACTTTTGCTTCTTGTGATGAAAACTACTATTATGTAATAAATACAACTATAACAGTATTGCATACAAGAATTGACAATGCGCATCTTGCGCAGTGAAACACCTGTGTTGAGTTAGAAGAGCCTGTCACTGTAACACGGTGCCGCCAGTGCGATGACGGCGTGAGAAATATATGTTGAGTCATATATATATATTTTGAGAAATATATATCTTATTAGAGTCATATATTATTGATTTGTAAATAAATTATAAAAATCTTATCCTATTGTTTTATTTACCCATTATATGTACAGTATAACAAAAATTAAACTAACAAATAAAAATCAAATAAGTGAGAATCACCCATTAAATTATGCATTCGTTTTAATGGTTTTGAAATGTTTGTTTATTTTTCGTATTTTTTCTGTTTTTTTCGTAACATTTTTTAAAGGTAATCTTCTATATGATGGCTTAATTATTGATTTTGATTAAGTATTAGGAGTATATGACCTACCGTAAAACACCCTCAAGAAAAAAATTTAAAGATTGCTTTTATTTTTTTACTATTTCAAATATCTTGATTTCTGATGAACAAATTTGGAACAACTGAAATGTGATGAATTCAAGACAGTGGAAGACTAAATTTGTTTATAAGTATAATTGCAATATTTTTCGCTGAGCAGTAAGATGTTCCGGGAAGAAAGTGTCTTTATATTGTCATAGAGCTGATTAAAATCTTGGTAAGTAAGATGTAAGTAATATAATAAATCTATAATATTTGAAGAAGAGGTGGTATCTGTCTGTCTGTCTGATGTTCCGGGTGAACGCAAAAACTAGTGAACCGACTGGGCTGAAACTTTACACATAGGTAGATCTTGAACCCATGCAACACATAGGCCTATTCACTTCCTTAATATCCCCTCGGGCTACCCCCCGTGAACGTCCTAAGTTTCAATGTTTACATTTCAGAAGAAAGTAAACATTCAGAAACTGTAATACGAACAACTGTGGACACTTCCATTTGAAAGCTTAAAGAGCAGAAGCAAGATCAGATGTTTCAAGCTAACTAATATGGAAATAGCATTGACTAAAGAACGGGTAGAGAAAAGCCCTGAACGAAGAACGGGTACGTCAGCTAGCTATTAATATTAACGAACAAAAATATTAATGTGGCTTCATCTGGTTGTGGTATATTCTTATTTGCACAAAAACAATTTTTACCGAGACTTCCTGTACCCCCCTCCGATTTTATATTTTTGCACCCCCCAATTTTTATTGTTGCCCCACCACCGATTTTATATTTTTGCCCCCCCTTCCCGATTTTATATTTTTTTGTCCCCCTCCGATTACATATTTTTGCCCTCCCCCCGATTTTATATTTGGCTCCCTCCCGATTTTATATTTTAGCCCCCCCCACTTCGATTTTATATTTTTATTTTACACCCCCCATTTTATATATTTGCCCCCCTCGATTTTATATTTTTTGCCCCCCCCCTTGATTGTATATTTATGCTCCCCCATTTTATTTTTGTCCCACCCCAATTTTATATTTTGCTCCCCCCTCTTTGATTTTATATTTTTATTTTATGTTGTCCTCCCTCTATTTTATATTTTTGCCCCCCCCATTTTACATTTTTGCCCCCGCCGATTTGATAGATTTGCCCCCCTATTTTATATTTTTTTGCTAACCCCCCGATTTTAAATTTTTGCTAACCCCCCGATTTTATATTTTTGATCCCCCCATTCATTTTTGCCCCACCCCAATTTTATATTTTGCTTCCCCCCTCTTCGATTTTATATTTTTATTTTATGTCCCCCCTCCATTTTATATTCCCCCCGATTTTATATTTTGATTCCCCCCACCGATTTTATATTTATGCCCCTCCTCCTCCCCTCTCCTCCCCTCTCCGATATTTTTTTATTCTTTTTGTATTTGAGTTCTTTTATTTCTAAAAGCGAATCCAAAGTGTCACGTGTATCGATTTGGAGTCGCAAACCACACGCCGTTTACTACTCGACAGAGTTCCTCGACTTAGCAACAGGACTCGAACTATCTGCCAGTATATTCCGTTAATTAACTTTGGTTTAACTGTACATTAAACGTGTAAAATGTAATTTTAATATTGTAAAATAATGTGGACTGTTATTTGCTTTAGTTAATCTACCATTTATATACAACCCGTACGAAGGACGGGTACACAGCCAGTAGTTATTAAAGGAATAAAAAATCGTAATTTTACTATCTAGATATATAGTGGAAGAGCATTTTCAATCGCATAGTTATTGCAACAACTCATAACGGGTGAAATATGATACTTATAGTTGGATGTAGTTAGCAATACGAGACTGAGCAGTACAATGTCATGGATCTGTGTAATTATCTACAGCTGATAACCTAATTGAACAGTGGATATGACAGTGTCAGGTGGATGTCGAGCGTCAAATTGTCACCGGTAGTTTGCCGAATGTGCCAGTATGTCGAACCGGATTGTACTACTCCGATGTTTTTCTGTTACCATTGACTTTAAACCATTTGATTTGATAAAGTTTAAAGGTAGTATGATGTTTTTGAGTGGGTTACATTTTTCTTCTGTAAAGATACAATTTTTTCCACCTGCATTACTTAAGTCATTTGTTTTCATTGACATTCAATTTGGTATCAGGCTATATAATTTGGTATACAAAAAACTATTTCATGCAAAGAAAAAACCTTATGTGAAGAACTTAAAAAAATCATAAATTGAAGTACCATGTTTCACTACAATATTCAGTTCCATCCTTCGTCAAATGCATATCAAAATCCGCTAAGAATACTCCTATCATAATATTATATTAAATTATGACAACCTTAAACCAGATGAATAAGGGAGACATAATTTACTAATAAGAAATTACACGTAGATGCTATTTGTTTGTCTTTGTAAAATATTGATTTTGATATACAGTGCCGCAAATGCATTAAATTTCAACTGATATAAATTTGAATGCACTATGTGTGGTATCCAAAGATCTTGTTGAGCAGATTTTAACCTAATATAGGTTAAAATAGAGGTCTAATATAGGTTTTGGCTGTTAAACCAGTGTTTGAATATAAACAGAAATTACTTAATATCAGAATGCAGGGATCTACATACCTTTTCGCTGCTTTTTGAAAGTTTGCGGCATTTTTCGTGTACTGGCACACTCTGTTAAGATATTTACTGCAATTGATTTCTTGATAGTAGGATCAGACGATATAAGCTATAGCTTTCAAATCATCTTGGCAAACAAGACTTTCCAAGAAGTACTGACGACAATGAGTCCTCAGAGTCCGTTTAATGTACTTACTTCCGGCGTATACGAGAGAAATATTGCGGGCATATTTTGACAGCTAATGCAAAATGGAAAGCAATGAGGAAAAGGTCCGATACGTTAAGACTCCAGCCGTTAATGTTCCTCTTGTTTGGGTAAATAATTGTCGGAACTGTGGTTTCGTTCCTATTTTTGTTTTAGAGGTTGCCCTGTACGTAGCAATTACACATATAAGTTCCATATCTCCAGCGTTTAACGCTGGTTTCTCGATTAGCCATGGAGTCCTTGATTCTAAATACACGAGCGCAACATCTCTGGTTTGACGTAAAACGTCTCCAGGTGGAATACTCCGAAAGGTTCCGCTATCAAAACTCGCTATAGCTACACAGATTGGTCCAAGACGTCAACTCGCATTTCAGCATTAAAATTATCATAGCCAGTTTCACTAGAGTATTAATAATCGTAATGTAGATTAATGCTATTTGGATAATGTTGGTTAAGATGCCGGCGATTCAACTTTATTTGTCGTTTTTCTCTTATAACAAAAATATATGCCAGAGGTATTTTGTCAATAGAGTTTTAATAACATTTTTAGTACTCCATGTTTATTTTTACTCAGTCCAGAATAAATTTTCCAACAATCAATTACTAAATTTTAAATCTGTACGTGACCTCTGTCGTTGCGTATGCTTAACAAACCATGCTTGTGTACAAGCACGCACCAAGTCAGATCAACACATTTTGTAATAGTATATAGTAAGCTATATATCGTAGGTCAATTGTATTGGCTGATATTCTGAGACGTGTACTTACTTGCTTATGCTAATCATTGGTCACTGAACACTCAATGTCTGCCAAACTTGGAAGATTTAAGTGTAAGTATGCTATTATAACATATAAATAAAGGTGCCTTTATTTTTTACTAGTTCATAGCCTTGTCATATGAACACAGCGCATAATTAATTTAGAGCAAAACGTATTAAAGACTTTCTATTTGTCAGGTGCACTATATCCATTACTACGTGTTTGTTTTTTGGAATAGTTAAAAAACCTCAAAACCATCCATTATATTTTTAAATAAACAATACCATTTTGAATTAGTAAAAATCATCTATAGATGATATCAGGAATAAACTGAAGATGATTAAAACACGAAATGTTAATAAACACAGCACTGGTAACTATTTTTGTGAAAGCCGGGGATTCAATGGTTACATTTTTGTATCATTACTTGGTGAGAGTTGCTCGGGTTATCGCGGTCTCTCTTCACATTAAAGTTGAAGCCAGTTTTGGCTGTTTTTGTAAAGGCGAGGTAATTAATATTCCCTCGGCTTACTTCTTAATTATGAAGTTTCAATAACTTCAAACTTGTGAGATTTGATACTTGTGAAAAAGTTCGACATAATACAACCACTAATTAATTATTCACGACGGTAACTGAGCCCTCCTGAATCAGATTAACCTTTTACAGCCCGAGTCAGACTATTCAGCAGGGACTTCACAACTGGAATTTAAAAGTTTCAATAGTTATTTTAAATCAATCTGCAAAGCTGCCATTCAATAAAACATTTCTTGTGATGTGAAAAGTGATTGAGCCATTTAATACAAAATTTACAGGTACATCCACACTACGTCCCTGTCTGTCAAAATTAGCCGTCCCCAAAAACCAAACTCTCGCAAATATACCGTATAATAATTTGGTAACACCTTCAAAAACAGGGATGAGAGCACTACACTATAAGCAAAAGTTTATAATAAGATCATGCCAATATTTTGTATTGATCGCTGATTTAAAAACAACAAAGAAATTACTTATTACCCTTTTTTGTTGTGAACTACATATTGAACATACATTTATAGCCTAACTGTTATCAATTGCCGAGTACGTCTTTCTTAAACCTGGTTTTTATTCAACCAACAATGTAATTTTTTACTATTTTAATAAACTAGTACAAAGTATTTGCCTCACAATTAATAAACGACAGTCCTCTATAACCCTTGACGTTGTTGACATCGCCTTCTTCTGAGGTGAAAAAATAGTAGAATATTTAAAGATATCTGGGTAGAACATTATTCTATATACGCAATAGCTGTAGTAATAATGATTTTGAGGACTTTTCATAAAACTTATACGGAATTCTATCGAGCCCGGGGGTATTATTGTTCTTTGTTTTGGCTTAAGTTGACGGACGGTAAAATCTCTGTCGATAAATGCATCTGCGGGCGCGGCATAGCTTATCTTTTGAGCTTTCAGAAGCGGATTTTACAAATTCTCAAAATGCATCAGGTGAGATATCTTCCACCCTGCTAAAGAATTGTGTTTTAAAAACTGTTTGCAACGTTTCAACATTTTTTGGAATCTTATGACTGACTTAAATTCATTATAACTAAATATTTATGCAGCATTTTCTTACACTTTCAGATTTCTTTAATATTTGTTCTTGTTATATATACCTTTACTGATTCCAAATTAGACTTTCTAAATAAGCTTGGTCACCTAAAAACTCGTGTTTGTATAGCTAATCACTCCCAATCAAACCATCGTGGCTTACAATAAAAATGTCCTTTATTATAACCGAGTATTGAAGGATGTGATACAATCCTTGATTTTATATCTTTTGGTTTACTTAACCTAATTCCACTCGATTACACTTACGTTTTGTAACATATGCACCCTCAATGCATTTAAAGTCTACAAGATTAAATTAGTTTCGTCAACACCGTCCACGTGACTGGGACACTATAATGGAGTCTGGGAGTCGTGTAATATAAAAATATGAATTAATGCTTAGCAGCGTTCCTCTTGATCAAGTCAATAGACAGCATGTGACATATCGCTCATTATACCGGGAAAAAACTAACGCGTTACCAAACAATGATAAATTCAGTTTTGTTAAAAACAAACACGCTTTGATATCCGTTCAACGGCGGGGCATATACTCTAAAATCATTTATATTTTATTTGAATATAAGGACTTAACTTCAATGAATTTGATGCAGTTTTAATGAGGCAAAATAGATCTCTGAATAATTTTTGCGCCCACAAACACGCTTCACGATTGGAGGGGGTATTGAAATGATCAAATTCTCATGGTAAAAAGTTTAATATGAGATGGTGAACTTTTTACCCACCTCAAGATGGTCATGAGTATTTGTAAAAAAGGTTAAAAATACTTTAGAATAGGTAAATTAGGATAATTTAGCTGGTAATTATTCATGTGTAAGAACAGAAAAATACCATGTGCCTTAAATTACATCAATACGTTCATCGTCCATAGGTAAACTCAGATATTCTAGAACGAGAAATGTTAGAAAGAAATATAGCTTGTTACTATGTAAAATTGACACTATTACCTGTAATTCAGTTATTAAACATACATTTTGTTATAAATTTGGGTTAAAAATCAACCTGCTTGGATATCAAGCCATATATATATATTACACAGGATGTTTAATCTTGATTTAAAACGAAAATTTGAAGATTCTCAGTACCAAATTTGAAGACCTTCTCGTGACAAAAGGTCTGTTGTGTATGTTGGTGTAAAACCCATCAGTAAAGGAGAAAGAACATTCTGTTTATGTGTTTTATTTGTATGGTATATCATCTAAATATTACTGCGTACACAAGTTTACAACCGTTTCAGACTACGATTTCCCTGAATTCGCAACCTCATTAATATAACAACACTCGAGTGTAACACGAAGCTTAGTGGAGGGGTTTGTGTTATATAATTAGTGGTAATGCTGGCAACGAGATTCGGATTACAAGATGACAGGACCAATATACTGCTTAATCCTTATAAATACCCTTCGATATTATTTATAACATTATAAAATACAGATGCATAATCAGATTCTACATATAAAATACGTAACAAATGTTGCATAATCTTTTTAGATTTCGGCCTACTTTAGCCGTAATCCGCCAGTTTTTCACTTAAGAGTTTTAGTTTTAGGAATTATTTTTTTGTATTGAGTCATATTTCAAATTGAGCTTCACCACACAAATTCCAGAACAAAAGCCAGATTTAATGATAACTAGTCGGAAACAAAGTTAATAAAATACAAAAAAATGTTAAGAACTATTGTTTATTGAGATAGGTTACTAAACAAAAACGTTTTAAATAATTTTAGCGAATTTCCCCTATAGGGAAGAAGCTATTACCGTGGTCTCATGGTAAGACTTAAGCCCGAGACCGTGATAACTTTTTGTTTTGAGGTCCCCAGATGCCAAAAACACTATTCGTTCAAATTTATATATATGTATTTGTATGTATGTTTATGTTTATATATATATATCGTGCGCTTCTTTCAAAAGTTATCGCAGTAACGGACACATATGTATATATATATACATATGTATATATACATATGTATATATATATATATATATATATATATATATACATATGTGTCCGTTACCCCGATAAGTTTTGAAAGAAGCGCACGATTTTGATGAAATTTGGCACAAATGTGGAGAGTAACATTTATGACTTTAAGTTCGAAAACAAGATCGATCGGTCTATGGGAAGGGGGTTTTATGGGGGTTTAAATTTTTCCAAAAATCAGTTTTTTTAACTTTTTGCCCTAAAATTTTAAAAACCCTAGATTTTGGTTATAGCTATTTTATAGAGCTTAAAAAAACAAACAATTTAGTATTTTGAATCATTAAGCTAGGTTTAGTGGTTGTGGAGAAAAGTAAAAAAAGTGTCCATAAAATTTTCCATGTTAATCTTATGGGAATACGGTTTTTGGATTTTCCTCGGATAATTTCACTAAAAACATAACATTTCTTTCTATCAATCGGTTTAGCTCTACAAAACAATCATTTTGGCGTTTTAATTGTTGTTTTACGTCCAACCGTTGCAGTGATATTCAAAGTGCTAAACATAGTACGTTGACCAATGTTATCCTTATGGAGAAAAAATAAAATGCTTTATATCACTTATTAATGAATGTATTTTTGTGAAACTTGGTAAGTGGCTCTAGGTAGTAGTGATACCCATATATATGCTTTGGAAATTCGCTGAGTACGCAGGTTTGCTGCGACGGGGGTATTGTTGATTCTCCCCGTAGCAGCAAACCTGCATACTCAGCTCTAATGTTATTCTTATGGACAATAAGTGTAGTTGTATATCTCCCTTAATTATGAACATAAATGATTTAAACTTGGTATGTAGCTTCACCTGGTTGAGTTATATTCATAATTGCATAAAACACATTTCTTATATTTCTTGTTGTAGCAAATCTGCGTACTCATCCCTAATGTTATTCTTATGGAGAATAAATAAATTGCTATACAGGGTGTTTCCGAATTAATGTTCCTAACTTCGGGATATAATTCCTTATGTCAAAAGGAACATAAATCATCATATAACTGGGGGGCTATTTCTTTTCGTTTACCGTCTGTCTGTCCGTATGTGATTTTTACAAGATAATTTATATTTTAAAAACGGCTTGACCAAATTCAACAAAATTTTGGTTAAATACTCTTCTTGGTAGGTTCTTTTTTAAAAAACAACATTTGTTCATAAAATCCTTCCGTTTAAAAATGGCAGCCATTGAAAATTTTTAACCTCAAATGTCTAAAAAACAAGAAATTTTACTAGAACTTTCTAGAATATATAAAGTTAGAAAATGTAATTATAAATCCATATCTGCTTTAAATTTGAAAATTGGGTTAAACTTAACTGAACTATGACCTTAAACTGAACATAAAAACGGAACACATGGCTAAATTTTACTATCATAACTAATCAAAATGATAACAAAATTTAGCGTGTGTTCCGTTTTTCAGTCATAGTTAAAATTATTTTAACCCGATTTTCAAAGTTAAAGCAGATATGGATTTATAATTACATTTCCTAACTTTTTATATTCTAACAAGTTGTTTGTAAATTTTCTAGTTATTTAGATATTTGAGGTTAAAAATTTTCAATGGCCGCCATTTTTAAACGGAAAGATTTTATGAACAAATATATTTTTAAAAATAACCTACCAAGAAGAGTATTTAACCAAAATTGAGTTGAATGTGGTCAAGCCGTTTTTAAAATATAGATTTTCTTGTAAAAATCACATACAGACAGACAGACGGTAAACGAAAAAAAATAGACCCCCAGTTATATGATGATTTATGTTCCTTTTGAAATAAGGGACAATATCCCGAAGTTAGCAACATTAATATGGACATACCCTGTATATCACTTATTTATAAATATATTTGTATGTTACTTGGTAAGTGGCTATATGTGGTAGTGAGAAACATATACATGCATTGGAAATTTGCTGAGTATGCAGGTTTGCTGCGAAGGGGATATTACTTTTTACAACTTAACTAAACAATACTCCTAAATGACAATAAAGTAAGACAGACGATCAAATACTAAATACTGAATAACAGATTATGAAAAATAATCTAAATCTGAATATGAGAAAGGTGAGGGAGTATGTTTTACATTTACCGTTCCTGATTTTGTGTTTCCGTATAAGCATTGACTATAAATAAGTCAATGGTATAAGTAATCTGTTTAAAATGCCAGTGGAATTTCCAAATGTTGAACACATCGATATGCACTTGATGTACGGTCTTTCAGAATGTAATCCCGCATTAGCTTGCCGTTTATACTCGGAACCCTTTTACAAACCGGAAGTCCCTAGTGAAGGGATGTTTGTTAATGTGCACGATTTGCTCAGACAATCTGTTACGTTTCCAGAAAAGATGTAAGAAGAAGATTCTTCTACCAGTACGAGAAGAATATCGTCTGTTCTGGGGATCGACCATTCATCAGTTTGGAGAATTTCAAAAAGTCAGTAACTTTACGCGTACCATGTTGAACGAGTAGCTAACGGAAATGATCTGTGCGTGTGAGACACTGTTAAATTTCCAACTTCTGTTACTAGACAGTCATGAAAATCTGGGCTCTATTTCACATTATAATCATGCTATTGCAGCTGTTATAACTCCCAAAATAAAAAAAATACCGGAAGCCATTTGGCAGGCTAATAGATTAAATAACGAATGTTACACAATCTCTTTCCAAACATTACTCCGATAGGCGACATTTTTTATGAGAAGTTAAGAGATATATGTGATAGAAGTCCTCGAGTTTTGGCTTCTGTACTTTAAATGTTAAAGCAAGATTCGAGAGAAATACAATTTTAACTATCACCATACAAACCATTGGGAAGAATAGAATACCCACACAATTGTGGCTGGATTCGTGGCTGTGTGTCCAGCTGGATTCGTGGCTGTGTGTCCAGCTGGATTCGTGGCTGTGTGTCCAGCTGGATTCGTGGCTGTGTGTCCAGTTGAATTCGTGGCTGTGTGTCCAGCTGGATTCGTGACTGTGTGTCCAGCTGGATTCGTGGCTGTGTGTCCAGCTGGATTCGTGGCTGTGTGTCCAGCTGGATTCGTGGCTGTGTGTCCAGTTGGATTCGTGACTGTGTGTCCAGCTGGATTCGTGGCTGTGTGTCCAGCTGGATTCGTGGCTGTGTGTCCAGCTGGATTCGTGGCTGTGTGTCCAGTTGGATTCGTGGCTGTGTGTCCAGCTGGATTCGTGACTGTGTGTCCAGCTGGATTCGTGGCTGTGTGTCCAGCTGGATTCGTGGCTGTGTGTCCAGCTGGATTCGTGGCTGTGTGTCCAGTTGGATTCGTGACTGTGTGTCCAGCTGGATTCGTGGCTGTGTGTCCAGCTGGATTCGTGGCTGTGTGTCCAGCTGGATTCGTGGCTGTGTGTCCAGTTGGATTCGTGACTGTGTGTCCAGTTGGATTCGTGGCTGTGTGTCCAGCTGGATTCGTGACTGTGTGTCCAGCTGGATTCGTGGCTGTGTGTCCAGCTGGATTCGTGGCTGTGTGTCCAGTTGGATTCGTGGCTGTGTGTCCAGCTGGATTCGTGACTGTGTGTCCAACTGGATTCGTGGCTGTGTGTCCAGCTGGATTCGTGGCTGTGTGTCCAGCTGGATTCGTGGCTGTGTGTCCAGTTGGATTCGTGACTGTGTGTCCAGCTGGATTCGTGGCTGTGTGTCCAGCTGGATTCGTGGCTGTGTGTCCAGCTGGATTCGTGGCTGTGTGTCCAGTTGGATTCGTGACTGTGTGTCCAGCTGGATTCGTGGCTGTGTGTCCAGCTGGATTCGTGGCTGTGTGTCCAGCTGGGTTCGTGGCTGTGTGTCCAGCTGGATTCGTGACTGTGTGTCCAGCTGGATTCGTGGCTGTGTGTCCAGCTGGATTCGTGGCTGTGTGTCCAGCTGGATTCGTGGCTGTGTGTCCAGTTGGATTCGTGACTGTGTGTCCAGCTGGATTTGTGGCTGTGTGTCCAGCTGGATTCGTGGCTGTGTGTCCAGCTGGATTCGTGACTGTGTGTCCAGCTGGATTCGTGGCTGTGTATCCAGCTGGATTCGTGGCTGTGTGTCCAGGTGGATTCGTTGGTATCAGCGTAACTTCTCATCAAATGTTTCGGCAGGTATTGTTGGGAATACTTTTATTGGTTAAGTATTTCTACCGCAAAGATTAAAAGGAATTATTTCTTCAGCAAGACTTAGACAATGGCATTGATGATGTACCTCCTAAGACAAGACATGTGGGTTATGTACAATGGCGCACCACCTTATTTCAGAAATAACGTATGGGCTTACTTAAATCAACAATGCAGGAATGAGTAGTCATGGTGGTGTGTCATCAGTAGAAGAGCACGTATAAGATGAGAAATAGTATTAATCTCGCACCTAAAGAAATTTTTAAATAGAAGTAACTTGAGTAGTAAAAAAACAAAATAATTAGAATAGTAAATTTTGTTAATGTGTTTATTTGTATGAAGTTCTAACCTATACGTCCACTTAGAACACACCCTTCAATTTCTATACCTTTTATTGGCTGAGTAAAGCGATGGTATAATAGTTATGGGAGGCATTAAGCTACCAATAAGACTTAACAGATGAAGTTTGTTATAGTAAACAATTACAAATATCTTTGACTAGCTAAAACTAAAATGCATAATCTTCCTAGACACTTATTGACGCTACAAATAGTAAACAAACAAGTTGTGATTTCGTGCATATCCCAGCATACTAAGTAGTCAAGGAATTAAAGTTTCTGACCACAACTGAACAAATGTTAATAGCTAGATAAGACATCAAACTTGTGCACAAACATGTTATTTATTCTTTTGTGTGTATATAATCTATATAATCACTATTAAAATATATCTGGGTAGCTAATGAGTAACATGCTTAATTGAAGGGTATTTAAAACATTAAAGTTACAACATCAAGCACTTTCTTGACGTCAAGGAACTTTGCTAAATATGTAAATCCGGCGTTACGCTGGTTGAGCAGTTGCATGCTTGGGTAACCATACAAGCGAGACTCCCGGCTACTGAAGTGATCCGCACTTAACTGACATGCGCATATTACATGGGAAGACGTACTTGAAAGTCATCTCTCTCAATGATGGCGTCTTATTAACTTATCTATAAAAACTATATGTGATATAACTCCAAGGATCTGAAATTACTTGGAAATTTTAACGGTTCGTACATGAATATTTTATAGGTTTGGGTAAAAAACCGGGACTAAGTATACGACTTCAGTTGTGGAAAAAATATTAGTAAATTTTAACGTGATATACCATGTAGGATAGAAAATGTACATTCGACTTTTAAAACGTTTATTAAACTTAATTTTGTTGTATGACTTGTGGCCTCCAAACTACTGATCAATATATGTGTGCTGGCTTAAATTACCTTATCGTCAAGTGATCATTTTTTCCTCGAAATACGACCGGTTTCAACCATTCACTATGGAATCTTCATCAGGTGAACGTAAAAGTTATAGTATTTCTCAAACATGTCAGTTAAAACAAACAAAAACAACTGAGACTTTAAACACAAAAAAAAAAAACATAATCAAACACGAAAACACATTACATTCATTTTTGGCCAAAACAACGGGTGGATGGTGGTTGAATTAGTAGTTCGTGTTCGTTTATGTGTTATTAGTGTTTAATGTCTCAGTGGGTGTAATACAACGGACAAGAACTAGAGATTTGACGTTCACCTGATAAAGATCCCACAGGGAATTGAAATTGGTCGCCTTTGGAGGAAAATATTAGGACCACTTGATGATAAGGTAATTTATACCAACACACATATGTTTATTAAAAGCTTAGACTGAATTATTTTCAGATAACTTATTCAAAATTTGTAAACTTCATGGCCAAACGTACGCAGTAAGTTGTAATATCACATGCCGATTATATACTTTTTTATAAATGTTATATTTAATAATCGAATTGGACAACAGTATAGTCATGTAACTTTTACTCTAAAAATAGCTGTGTTGAAGTATATGTTAACACTGTCCCAAAATAATCATATTATAAACAATCTGTGGTACAAATAAATATGAAAATGATAGAATTACTATCTAAAAGCCTCAAATAAAATGAGTTCGTACTCAGCAAACTGACAAGAGGGAAGCAAATTTCCTAATACCAATATGCACTGTATATTTTTGAAATATTGATCCCAAAACTACTCCTTGTTTAAACTTGAAACCTTTTACACAATTGTTTATTATGAGATGCATTATGTCAGAGTTTTTAGGTAGGTATCAGTTTGCAGAAGTTGGGAGTTAATGCAACTTTATAATTAATACTTGAGCTGAGGGTATGTTGTTTACCTTCGACTAAAAACTTAGGCTGAAATTATACTTGCTTTTGACATTTGGTTAAAACGGCGAGAGAGGATAATACAGAAAGAGGATTTCGCCTATTTTCAATACTGTGAGTTGTTTTACAATATTGTGTGTATATTAAGGATGTTTACATTCAAACTGTAGATGCAAACCATATTTCAGTTAGCTTACGGATGTAAATGTGGAAATGTATTGATGGTGTTATTCAGATCAAATAAGCAACTGGAATAAGATAATTGTAAAATAATTAAAATTGACGTTTACACTAAATTTGTTGTAAGTATATAGTCCATATTTATAATTTGTAAAAAGGCAACTATATTAATTCATACATACATATAATAAACCATCAGGTTTTAGTGTACACGGCGGACAGGTACTATTTACTTCTTTGTCTTTGTCTTACTTGTTTGCAAGTAAACCTACAAACATTTCCAGTATAGGCTGGCCTTTCCTTGTAAGGATAGTACTTTCATAACTACAAGATTATCAATATATCACTTTAATCAGGTCAAAATATTTCAGCGAATTTCCCCTATAGGGGAGAAGCTATTACCGTAGTCGGCATGGTAAGACCTAGGCCCGGGACCATGATAACTTTTCGTTTTGAGGTCCCCAGACCCCAAAAACACCATTCGTTCGAAACTATATATATATATATGTGTGTGTGTGTGTGTGTGTGTGTGTGTGTGTGTGTGTGTGTGTGTGTGTGTGTGTGTGTGTGTGTGTGTGTGTGTGTCGGTGAGCACGATAACTCGTAAAAATGATCCGATTTTGATGAAACTTGGTATAAACGTGTAAAGCAACATTTATGACTTTAAGTTCGAAAACCAGTCAGATCGCTCTATTCGAAGGGGTATTTTAGGGGGGTTTTGTACCCCAAAAATGGGTTTTTTGAATTTTTTACGTATAATTTTTGAGATAGCCAAATTTTAGTTTTCACGATTGGTTTCAGCTTAAAAAACACACAATTAGGTATTTTGATCATTCCTCTACGTCAATTGGTTAACGAGATATTGAAAGTGCTAAACACAGTACGTTGTCTACTGTTATTCTTATGGAGGAAAAGAAAATGTTTATAACTCGCTTATTTATGAACGTATACTGACGAAACTTGGTATACAGCTTCATATCGTTGTGGTCTATTGATATTTGCTCAAAAAAACATTTTTGCCAAATGCTCCCATAGCAGCAAACCTGCGTACTCAGCCCCAATGTTATTCTTATGGAGAATAATTAAAATTGCATATATCGCTTATTTGTGAATATATTTTTATGAAACTTGGTAAGTGGCTTTATGTAGTATTAAGATATTTATATCTCCATTAGAAATTCACTGAGTATGCAGGTTGGCTGCGACGGGGGTATTTTAAATTTGTATGTTAAAAAAAAGTTGTATCTGGTCTTTGGAATTTAGTCACTTCGTTATTGTGTACTTTCCAAAATCTGTTATATTAAAGTACATCTGATGTACTGTCGTACCCAACTTGAAGCTGTTAGTACAAAAGGGTACTGAGTAAAGGTTAATGTTATGCGATTAGGTACACTGCCTTTTAATGTTAATGTTATGAGATTAGGTACACTGCCTCTTAATGTTAATGTTATGCGATTAGGTACACTGCCTCTTAATGTTAATGTTATGCGATTAGGTACACTGCCTCTTAATGTTAATGTTATACGATTAGGTACACTGCCTCTTAATGTTAATGTTATGCGATTAGGTACACTGCCTCTTAATGTTAATGTTATGTGATTAGGTACACTGCCTCTTAATGTTAATGTTATTCGATTAGGTACACTGTCTCTTAATGTTAATGTTATGCGATTAGGTACACTGCCTCTTAATGTTAATGTTATGCGATTAGGTACACTGCCTCTTAATTCAACCAACCCGAAGTTTTTACCGCTCTGAAAAGATTTGAGTAGGCTTAGAAAAGTATCAAAGGAGTTTATCAAGAAAATATGGCATACTCACGGTATGATCCTACTCCTTGGAGTGAAGGTTGACTACCAAGGAAATGCCGAGTTAAAACTCGTTGTATGAGTGTAACAAATTAAGTTTATTATAATTTAAACAGGTTATTTTAAGTTATAAAACAAAATTTGCTTACTAATTTACTGAACTTTATAACGACCAACTTCCTTAACAGATTTAAAAACCTTCGGTTTTAAAATAAACAAATGTTTCTTTTAATTTAGGCGTAGAACTTGCCTTGTAAGAAATCAAATACTGTACTAATATTTAATTTTATAACTACTTGTACATGACAGATATTTATTTCCCATTTATAAATGTAGCTGGGCTCTTAAAAAACCAGAGTAACGAGATAGTATGATACATCAAGTGAAGCTATCTGAACAGTTGTTTAAGTGTGAAGAATAAATAATGAATGTTACGCTGCTGTTTAAAGCAATATAAATGCTAATAAGACATCGGTGTTCTGATTAAAAGTTTAACTCAATAATTTATTTACAACAAAACTGCTGAGAGGGCAATGAAAGTTGTGATGAAAATTCTCCCTGTTGAGTGATTGTTTAACTTTGTGCCCAAGAAACGTGTCGTTCCTGTTTCAAAGAGGAAACAAACATTATTACTCTTTACGTTTAGTTATATTTTGTATACTAAGTGAAAAAATAACAATTTTATAGGTTATTAATACAACACAACAACCCACCCCGTATAATAACATTTTATCGAAACCAGGTAACAATTGTTATGTCTAGATTACATAATTTAAACAACTAATATGTTGTATTAGTGATTCCTTCTCTTTCAGAATGGTTTGTTGTTAATATGGAGCAACGTTTGCTTGAAAACGTATACCCAACTGAGATTTATTTTCCTAATACTAAACAACAATTTAATTGTACATAATTGCAAATTCAAGATTTAAGGTAAGATTAATATTGTTACGTTACGTTTGCTTGAAAACGTATACCCAACTGAGATTTATTTTCCTAATACTAAACAACAATTTAATTGTACATAATTGCAAATTCAAGATTTAAGGTAAGATTAATATTGTTACGTTACGTTTGCTTGAAAACGTATACCCAACTGAGATTTATTTTCCTAATACTAAACAACAATTTAATTGTACATAATTGCAAATTCAAGATTTAAGGTAAGATTAATATTGTTACGTTCTTAAATAGAATAACATGATTTATTGATTCCAACTAAACTAAATAGTGTTTATTGCAAATTGGAAGAAGGTTCAATAATATAGACTAAATATTTAACGACTTTTACCATACAACGGCTAGTAATTATTTTAATGATCCAGTTAATACATTAGTTGACATTTACTGGAGAATGATATGCATAAATAATATTAAAAATATATCAATAAAAATGCGATGCAACTGTTTGGGTGGGTTCAGATAAGTGTCTTTGTATTCTTATAAAATAGTTTTAAAAAGGTTTAACATTTTTTAAATTTTAGAATATCATCATATACATCAATACATCATACATCACATCATAAATATACATATACATCATATACATCTATGTTACGATTTGATGCAACATGTTACAAAACTAAATACGTAAACATTTTGTTTCTTTATAATTCCTTTTGAATATCACTGGGTACCAAAATATTATATTTTGTTCAACTACAGAGCTAGCTTGCCTAGCGTCAAAAAGTCTGAACATATTTATTTGAATTATTTAACATTAGATCTAACCTTTTTTAGTATTTGTTTATTAATTTGTACACACAAACAGTTTAATTTCAAATTAAATATTCGTTTTGGATACTTTAAATACACAATTGTAGCAGGAAATCGAGTATCTACAAAAATATACTTTTCTTCCGCCAAAAGGTACCACATCAATATCAACCTCTCTATCGTATACACAATAAAGGCCATAAGAGTAAGAAGACTGATGTAAAAAGATAATGAGAATGCCACATGCAGGTTTTTACTCATGAAGCAGCCAGTGACAGGCCAATTAACCGTTCTGCATTCTCTTTTAAAACAATGTACACATTTTGCATTTAGTAGCAGTTATTTTAGTTTATAATTTGTTTCCATGAAAATCTGATTTTTGAGTACATAAGGTATGTACTATGAATAACATGAATAAGAAATGAATGTACAGATGCAAGTGTAGGTGTCGGGAATGTGGTTTTAGAATTCGAAATAAATATGCTAAAGTGTCATAAGATATTCTATAAATATGAAGGTAGGCATTTACATAGTATTCCGATGCAGCAAGCATGTATCAAACTGTAGTTTTTAATTCAACATGTTTCTAGAACAAAATTGGGATGAATACGAAATTCTTGTATTTCTCGCCCAATATCGCAATTAATAACAAACTTTGTAAACAATTAATTTTGTAAAGCTAATAGGCAGATTCACTGTGGCCTACTCAATTTTCTCTACGCGCCGAGTGGTGAATGTACTTCACTTATCATCCACCATAGTTGTAATAGGCGAATTAGCTTTACCCATTTCCAAACATGATCCTGGCAAGTGGGATTCTAGGAAGGTTATGAGATCGTTTTGATTATTTGCTTTTTCATTCGATGGAAACGTATACAGGGTGAATCTCGTAAGTTGTCCAGTATTGATTTCAGACAAACCGTTGGTCCTACGATGATGAAATAAAATTATTTCCCACTAAACCAACCCCAAGGAATAACGTAAAAATATTTTTAACGATTTTAAATACAGGGTGTACCAGAAACTGAGGGTCACTAGTCCGAATCTACGAAATATCAAATACAAACGTATATCATGTTATACATCAAATTAAAGCTCTTTTCAATCCAAACCATTTGGCGGAATCGGATTTTGATTATTATTGATTCATTTCAAAATGGCGGCTGTTTTTGTGAAAAAATTAGTATTTTTTTGAATACCCTGTATTTTTCTTAAAAATGCAGATATCTTGATTCTGATTCAAATATCGCATTCCTTATGAGCTAAGCTTTATTTTGATATGCAACACTTCAATATTATCTCAAAAACAAAAAGTTTCAAAAATATCAGTTTTTGAAAATATGTACATAGCCAAAACTCAAAAATTTCAAATAGCACCATATGTCAAATAGCATATCATATTAAAGGTATTGCAATTCTAAGAAACTTTCAAATTTAAACCTTATGCGTATCTATTTTGTTTTTCGAGTTATAAACAAAAAACATGTTTTCCCAATTAAAACACATGTTATTTGTTAAACATGGTGGTAAAGGCTGGACCATAGTTCTAGGCGTCTGGCTGACCACCGTGTTTAACAAATAACATGTGTTTTAATGTGGAAAAACAGGTTTTTTGTTGATAACTCGAAAACCAAAATAGATACGCATAAGGTTTAAATTTGAAAGTTTCTTAGAATTGCAATACCTTTAAAATGATATGCTATTTGACATATGGTGCTATTTGAAATTTTTGAGTTTTGGCTATGTACATATTTTCAAAAACTGATATTTTTGAAACTTTTTGTTTTTGAGATAATATTGAAGTGTTGCATATCAAAATAAAGCTTAGCTCATAAGGAATGCGATATTTGAATCAGAATCAAGATATCTGCATTTTTAAGAAAAATTCAGGGTATTCAAAAAAATACTAATTTTTTCACAAAAACAGCCGCCATTTTGAAATGAATCAATAATAATCAAAATCCGATTCCGCCAAATGGTTTGGATTGAAAAGAGCTTTAATTTGATTTATAACATGATATACGTTTGTATTTGATATTTCGTAGATTCGGACTAGTGACCCTCAGTTTCTGGTACACCCTGTATTTAAAAATAGTTAAAAATATTTTTACGTTATTCCTTGGGGTTGGTTTAGTGGGAAATAATTTTATTTCATCATCGTAGGACCAACGGTTTGTCTGAAATCAATACTGGACAACTTACGAGATTCACCCTGTATATTTGAGAAATTTATTTGTATAACGAAATAATTATTTTTTTAAAGAATCACAATGTTTACCCATAACTTTATTATTGTTTTCTAAATGATAACAGTAGAATAATGCTAAACATTGTCATGTTTCCTAAAAAGATATGCTTAGATAATTTATAAATTATTATTCTCCTTTCATATATTTAAAATGTTAGTAAAAATTAAACATTACACATTAAACATTTAATATAAATCTCAGGTGAAGCAACCAAGTTGTGATTAGTTATGATGCGTGGTTGAAAATATGAGAACGGAGGGTTATTTTTTCCCGAGAGTGGAGTAGTGGGTATGTAAGTTTTCCTGTTTTAAGTATAAATACTATTTTACGTTTTTGGTGTTGGCTTTGGAAAAATAAAAAATTGAGATTAAAACGAAGATTTTAGAGAAATAAAGTATATTTAACGGAGTTATTTACCGTACAATTGTTTATTTTATGGTACTTTTTCATTGAGAATAATCTGCTCTCTTGTTAAAGATTCCTCAAATCTACGCTAACTCAGTCTGTTCGTAATTAATATTTACTCAACTTGGCTCTGAATTAGGCCTACGAAGTTTCAACAACTTGTAAGGACTGACATTTGATACTTGATGGACAGGTTTGCTGCAATGCAACACTTATTACTTAATATTCACAACTGTTAGTGAAAATTCCTCAACGAGGCATATTCTACGTTTTTAAAATTACAATGAGTGGTAATTTTATTTCCCAGTTTTATTTAAATAACAGTCCTTGATAACACTTTAACCGTTTAACTTCCTGTGGGTAACCCTAAACTCGGTGTATGATGCAAAGGACGTTTACATAGTATACCAAATTTCTAGTAAAGAAACGATTAATCCATCGAGGAAAGCTCGAAGTGTAGAAAAGCGAAGTTATATTTTCATAAAGACAAAACCACGGCAACACTAGTCACTAAAAAGTCAGGACTCAATGCTCCCCTGGCGGTAGTCACCGTGCCAATGTCAAATTTGTGATCAGCTGAGGGAACCAAGACTCGATGACATTGACAACGTCGTGTATGATGACGAAACGCCCAGGGAGCATAACAAACTGTCTCAATAGTATTGCAATGGCAAAACCCAAAATGGGACTTCTTGCTATAGGTTATTTTTAAGATTATCTTCTACTGATACTACCGTAGGTATCTAGTTCATATTCCTACATGTACCATGTTGTATTCATCTAGTAACATGTACAACCGGGGTTTACTTTTAAGTATTTAAACTTCTGTTTATGCACTACTTATAGTTTGGTTGTAGTTTCGGTTATTTTTGTATTCATTAGATAATTAAGTCTGAGTATTGGCACTGTGATATTACAACTGTGACTGTGACTGTGTTGCGTGATGTTCCTTTTTTAAACTTGTTATTTACTTTAAATTTATGTGTGCATATGACCTGTATATGCATGACTATGCCAAAGAGATAAAATATTATTATGTCTTTGCACCTAAATCTTGAAGCACTTTGAAAAGGCGTCTGAGCCATGAGAATTTTAGGGAGATTTTTGAAACAGAATTTTGACGAAAGTTTCTTATGTCAAGGGCCGTAAAGACTCATTACAGGGTATCGAGGTCTCTTGCCCGCTTCCCCTTTTTCTTTGGAAATCTTACTCCTTTTACTTCCCACACTTGAGCTCTTGCCTTAAGGGATATTTACACATTATTTTGACCTGTTAAATAATTTAGTTATTTATTAATTGTTAAATAAGCTCCAGTGCCTCAGTTTTCTTATTTAACGATAATTTTAATTTAACTTCCACCCTTATATATTTTTTCATATATATCGAAATTGACATAGCTAAATTGAATACTCAGTATATTAGTATTGATATAGTTAGAACATGATGTAAAGTCTAGTTCTTGTTATAAAGGCATGAAATATCCTTAACAAAGTTGAACGCCCCAGTATAAAATTACTAAGATTTGGATGGGAAAGGCTACATAATATCACAACCACACATATATATTTCCCTTTTTATTTATGCAAAAAAACATGACAAAGAGAAACGGAAGTAAAACAGTTCATCCTTAACACAATTCATATATTGGTAATTTTTATACTAAGAAGACGAAGCACCCTTACTTATTTTGCGTGTTAGTAAAAGAAAACCAGTAAGTTACTTTCGAAGAAGTAAAATTTACTAGAACTTCCGTCCATACAGCAAGAATTTGTTCCTCTTTTACAGCAACACATTAACATTTTAAAGCAAACACAGTATCATTTAAGACATCAAAAAATGCATGAAAAAACACAGCAACATGGGAATGTTCACTTTATTTTGCAGGTTGTTACTAAAGCAACACAAAATAAACAGGACATGGTCACAATAATGGTTCATAATAGCTAATCGCATCAATGGTAATGGTAATATAAATCGGTGATGATAAACTGGAAAGCAATAACGGATATGGTATAACTGCATCTGGGTCACATATAACAGCTATGTTGTCGTAAACCTGTAAGTGGGACAGTTGTCGTGTACCTATTTAACATTAGAATTAACTGTTTTGATTAGGTCAAATGTGCTGGTTTGTTTATCGTTTGAAGGGTATTGGAAAATTTGTAAATATATTACAAATTATTACCTGGGGTCCGAACTTAGCTTGGGGGAAAGGCAGTCAGTTTGTATAGATGACTTGGTGCATATTTCACCACTTCCCCCTACTGATAATCAGATTTGTATAATTCATTTGCCTCTTTTATACATTTTTAAGGTCACTCCAGTTGTTATTTATAGCTCAATGTCCCTTTGATTTTTTTACTACTCTATATACGTAATCTTCACTCAAATATTTTAATCTCTGCTCTCAGTAAACCAAATGTTAATAATCATAAACAACATGAGTATTACTTTACTTTGACAGTTCTCTGGTTGATTATGAACAGCTATTACAATTCTTTTGTTTTGATATGAAACTCCATAAGCCCAATGTTAATTTTGTTAACTTTTCATTTTGGTTTTTTACATTATTTTTTTTCCTGGGGATGAGGCCTGTCTAGAAATTAGTTATCCCCCGAACATATGAAGGAAATCGTTGGAGCCGTTTTTGAGATCAGTGTCGCAAGCAAGCAAGCATACAAGCAAACCTTACTCATATTAGAGCATAGGATAGGATAACTTTTGAATATTATCGTAAATTCACTGTTAAACAACCTAATTATTACCTTCTTATTCATTATACTTGTATAGAAGCTGGCATATTTACGTGTTAGTAATGTAAATTAGTTACATGCAATTGTGCAATAAATGCATTATGCATGCTGTAAACATAGGTTTATACAAATATGGTATTCACTTTTTTGTAACTTTTTTATAACCTATTTATCATAGTTATAATGAATTAAAACAGAGAAAAAAGCTATACATGTTAACAATCGCCTTTGTTTATATACGAAGAGCACCTTATTTATTGTCTAACCAGTGGATTGAACTTATATCAAGTATTTTATGGCCATATTACTATATCAAATTGTAATATGCTTTATTTTAAATGGGATAACCAGTAAAGATACACTATCTATAGATTGTAATATTAAAAACACATTATTTGTAACTATGACAATAGTAATACTAATAATATAATTATATGTTAAAATAATTAACAATACGGTTTGTGATATTATTTTTAATGTGCCATACTTTAATTTGTTAATGAATTACGTAGTGCTCACAGTTTGAAAACATCCTAAGAGTAGGGGTGCTTGGAGACTACTGTATCAAACTTTAAAACTAATTTGATGAGGTCTCGCCAATCATCATCTCATCAGCTGCAGCAGCATCAGCGGCCGTCCTCTCAGCATCGACAACCGCCTTCTCTGCGATCGCAAGCTCCGCCTCCAGTGCATCGACCAGCCGCCAATCTTCTTCGTAATCGGAATGTTCTTCCGGACATCTCGGCTGGGCGCACCATTTCGTAGAGACACGACCATACGCCTCTGCCAACTCCGCCTTGATGGTTTTGATAGGGCGATGGTTGAAGTACAAGGCCTCAACAAATTCCAACGCACGGACCAAGCCAGCGTCAGACATGCTCATAGTTCCGCTGGTATATCTGAACTGAGCCCGGAGAGCAGCTAAGTGTGTGTCGAGGGTGGGGTGAAACTAGTTTTATTCTTTCAACGCCATCAGCATTAGACCCTTCTCCTATTTCCCAGACAGCTGGTGAGATTTATTACCCGACGGTGGCAGCGGCATTCTCAATCACCGGGAGATTACAAAGGATGACAAGCGGTGATTAACCGTAATGGATCGGGGCGGCCCGAAGGGCCGACGCAGGTGTTCACACAAAAACCGACGAGTCGAGACCTGTCTGGGGTGCAGCTGCATCCGCCCCTTCCAGGAACCCATAATTATAGACCGCCCGCATCGAATTCCATTAGATCAGGGTGGCTTTACCCCAGACGGCGGTTGGGATTTTTGTCAGTCAGACGTGAGTTTTGCAACGGTGACAGTGTAATAGTGATAATGCATTTTCACCAGACAGAGTGGGTTAACACTTCCGACATCCCATGCCAATGGAGTCCAAAATCTTTACAAGAGATATCAATTATAAAGATAAGGAAGTTCTCGCCTGAGGGGGTTAAGCTGCTGCCGAGATCCATGCAAGAGGCCATTGCTGCGGATATGAGGAAGGAAATTCTAAGAGTAAAAAAGGATTGGGATTGTAGCTACGATCATATGGACATTATGTTTGCCAGTCCACCAAAGTATACCGATCGCCGTGATCTATTGGAGAAAGAAGAAACGGAAGAGTGGTCAGGTCTCACGGCGAAATATCAGTGCCTGATTAAACAGTGGAAACAGTGTCAGTTCGGTCCTATTCCACAATAAACATTATTTTCTTTCGAGAACCGGGGCTCCTGAGTCGAATAGCCAAGCTAGGAGAGAACCCCCGCACCTGGAGCGCTCCAGAACCCCCTCCCCCCATGCCAAAACTGAGAGCGCCACCCCACACAGCCAACGTTCCTTCAGTTCAGTTTTAGAGGTCAGTGCGTGCAGACGTGTTGGTTCGTAACTGCTCAGTTATCGCCATTTGTATCAAGCATTTAGGACTATTTAAAACGTTTGTGTTGTGTTGTTTGCATTTATTAAAAACTTTATTATTAGACTATTTAAAATGAACGCCACCCACGTTTGTACCATTTGCGGCTCTGTGTACGCGCGCAGACACAATTTGATGCAACACCACATCAGATTCCACGGCTTGAGACACCAACCACCAGCACCACAACAACCACCACCAACGCAACAAGGTACGTGTTTGTGTGTTGCAATATTGTTTTAATCGGACTTCAAGTTATTTATTTTTGGTAATATAGGAATTTTTATGCGATATATAAACGAAGAGTGATAAGTCTTTCTTTTATTTAACATCTTTAATTATTTTGTGCGAACAGAGAGCTGTTTATTAAAAAATGTAAAATCACATAAGGTACATTATGGTACAATCAGAATTCAAATCCGATGTAGTTCATCTCCACCGAGATGATTCTAACTGGTGGAGAGGGAGGGGGAGGAGGAGGGGGAGGGGAGGAGGATGGGAGGGGAGGAGGAGGGGGATGGGAGGGGGAGGAGGAGGAGGAGGGGGAGGGGAGGAGAAGGAGGGGGAGGGGGAGGAGGAGGAGGGGAGGAGGAGGGGAGGAGGAGGGGGAGGGGGAGTGGGAGGGTAACATTTTTAAAGTAGGTCATGCGGGTACTCTAGTGACTTGGCTCGACTATACGAGCAAGAAGATGCAATCAGAATTCAGATCCGAACAATTATATTCAAGCAATAGTGAAAATAAGTAAACAAATTAATAAATCTAACTGTTTTGTGTGTTTGCAGATGGAGAAAGGGCATGTCGGCTTGTCGCGATACATTCGTAGACCAGGGAGCTTTAGAGAGACACATGGTGACGAACCAACACGTCGAACCGCCCAGGGAGGCGATTGTTGGGACGCGGCCAGCAGTCGAAGTCAGACCAAGCTCCGGCGAAGGTGAGAATCAGCATTAAAATAACTTTTTCCCTTGAATCTTTTTAGTGTTATAATTATTTCGCCAGACGCCTCAAGAATAAGAAGAAGAAGATATTTATCCAGCCAATATGCCGAAGAGGATAAGAAATGAGAAGAAGAAGATAACTATCGATATTTGATAAATAGCATTTCTTATGTAACAGACTCATGTTGAAATATGAATTATCTCCATTTATCATATTTTTCTTACTTTCAGACGAATGTCCGGGCCCCAACCACTACTCGTGTCAGCATTGTGATCGACGTTTCCGTCGTGCGGCCAACCTGCAACGACATGTGGATTCGACCCACAGCAGAGTCCCACGGTTCCTATGTGCAACATGCGGAGCCCGGTTTAAGAGAGAGGACAGCCTGCGACGCCACACCAAGCAATTCCACGGTGATGGTCAAGCGCGCTGCTTCCCTTGCGCATACTGCGGCCAGGATTTCAACATGGCGTTTAACAAGGACCAGCATGAGCGTTACTTCTGCAACGTCATGAAGGACCTTGTCCGGAACCGAGCGTCATTGGTGTTGGAGGAGGAGGAACCGCAGCCGGGGCCCAGCGTCGACCCTCAGCCGGGACCCAGCTCCGTGTCACAGCCAGGGCCCAGTGCAGATCCGCAACAAGACTCCACCAGCTCAGACGGACAATCCGAAGATGAGGTGATGATGGTGGATGATGATCATTCCAACTGCCCTATATTCAAGCTCATCCAGCGGGGGTTCCGGTATCGTTTGCTAACATACCGCCTGCAGCGACCGATGGAGAACTTTGTCACAATCGGGGAAGTGATGGCGCTACTATTTGACGTCCTCACGGAGGTGTTGTCAAACGCCTTGGCAACGCACCACAGCATCAAGACCAACTTCGTCTTGGAGTGTGATTTCGCGAACGCGTTCGGTACCGCCACATGTACGCGTACGTTCAAGACGATGAACGTTCCACTGACCAAGACCTCGGACCTGAAAAAATACATCACGGTTGCCTTTGCGAAGCTCGTCAGGGAGAAGGATCAGTGCGAGCAGATCGGCTCAGGATGGTCATACATGCGCGTACGCGATTTGGAGGTCAGAATAAACCGCTACCTCCTATTAGGTCAAGAAGGACAATCGTTTATCCCACTGCCCGAGACTATCGAGAACACTCATGCAATAGTCAACGTGCGGAAAGACGATGAGCGATGTTTTATGTATGCCGTCCCAGGTAAATTCGTTCAAGAATGCCCATACAGACAGGCGGCATACACGCCCAACATCATCACAAACTACGATATGTCCGGCCTGCAATTTCCCGTTGCTCTGAAGTGTATCAAGACGTTTGAGCGAAATAACAACATAAGCATCAACGTCTACGGTATCGATCACAAGTAAGTGAGAAAGAAACCTAACGGTCTGCCCAAGTAAGAGGACACCGTCTTTCCCTTGAGGATTTGCAGACAGGAGCTCGACGATCATTGTGACATTTTGTACGTGACTGAGGAGGGGAACAGCCACTACGCTTACGTCAGAGACCTGAGTCGACTGATTCGGCCGCAACTCACAGCGCACCGCGGCAGGATATTCTTCTGTAAGCGGTGCTTCGCTCACTTTGATAACCGGCCGAACAAGCTCAGTCTGACGGGTGCCCAGCGTCTGGAGGAGCACAGACGATACTGTTCCGCATTAGCCCCAATCCGCATGGACGTCCCGAAGAAGACAGAAATCAAATTCAGCCATCCCGAGTACACACGACGCGAGCGATTCACCATCTACGCGGACTTTGAGTGTGCCCTGCGCCCCGTCGCGGAGCTGGAAGAACAAGTCGACGAGCCTAATGCGGGAGTAGCAACCCACATTCACATACCATACGCATTCGCGTATCAAATCATCGACTCGTACGGTCTGGAGGAGTTCGAGCCTCGTGTATACTTCGGAGGTGACGCGTCCTCCACCTTCATGGAGACGTTGAAGACAGATTTGAGCGGTTGTGGACCTTCCTGCACGAAGCGAGAAATCTCCGGCCTGTCCTGACCCCGGTGGAGACGGTGCAGTACAACGCGGCAGCGGCTTGCTACCTCTGTGGGAAATTTTATTCGAATGAAGATCCAAAGGTTCGTGATCACAACCACGCGCCACCCTACGAGTTGCGTGGAGCAGCGCACCGATCATGCAACCTGCGCTACAGGGAACAGCGGGTGGTCAACTGCTATTTCCACAACCTATCCAACTACGACGCGCACTTCATAGTGCGGGAGTTGGCGATCGACCCGGGTGATGTAGAGGTGCTACCACACACGGAAGAGCGGCACATCGCTTTCACGAAGCGTTTCCTGTTCGACCGAGCAACAGCGCCGGCTACGATGTCGGGGCGTGGTCAAAGACAGCCAGGATTCTGCGTTAGGTTCCTCGACACCTACAGCTTCCTTGCTTTGAGTCTAGCCAGCCTCGCCGGTGCGCTTGCAACAGCACAACTCTTGGAGACGCGGAAGAGATTCCCAGAAGATCACCTGTTCAATCTAGTCCGTAGGAAAGGCGTGTTCCCGTACAACTTTGTAACATCGTACGACATGTTGGAAGATACTACGGAGTTACCGGCACAACGCGATTTCCGCAACGACATGACCCTGGAGGACGTCGAGGATCGGGATTACGAGCATGCTTGCAACGTGTGGGTAGCCTCCGACTGTAGGAACCTCAAGGACTACGCCGAGAAGTACCTGCGTTGCGACATTGCGTTGTTGACCGACGTTTTCGAACGCTTCAGAGACAAGTCGATTGTCGAATACGGACTAGATCCCGCACACTACTTCACCCTACCATCGTACGCCTGGGATGTTATGTTGCGGAACTGTCAAGTGGAGCTCCACACGATGCAAGACTGCGACATGTACCTCTTCTTCGAGCAGGGCATTAGAGGAGGTATTTCCCAGGCAATCACCCGCTATAGCAAGGCCAACCACAACAAGTGTCGTCCCGAAGATCGTCGCCCCGAAGAGCCGACACGTCACCTGCTGTACGTGGACGCCAAAAACCTGTACGGTTGGGCCATGTCCCAGTGTCTTCCTCAGGGAGACTTCCAATGGCTCAGTCGTGAGGAGATTGGGGCCCTGGACATCGCCGAGTTGGACACCGAAGGACCCACGGGATACGTCTTGGAAGTGGACCTTCGCTACCCCAACCGCCTACACGACCTTCACAAGGATCTGCCGTACTGCTGCGAGACCAAACGTCTGCCTGGAGGTAAATTCAAGAAGCTCGTGACGACTCTGGATGACAAGACGAACTACATTTGTCATTACAGAATCTTGAAGCAGGCGTTGGAAAACGGACTGGAGCTCGTGAATGTACATCGTGCAATCTCATTCCGTCAGTCTCGGTGGTTAGAGAGCTACATCCTGATGAATACCGAGCTGTGGAAGAAGGCCAAGACCAAGTTCGATCAAGACTTTTTCAAGTTTATGAACAATGCGGTCTTCGGCAAGACGATCGAGAACGTCCGCAAGCGAATGAACGCCAAACTGGTGTGCACACCTGAGAAGTTCTCGAAGTACGTTGTGAAGTCAAACTTCCGCGATCGAACCTACTTCACAGATGATGTTGCAATAGTACACATGACGAAAGTCAACATAGTCTTGGACAAGCCGCTCTACGTCGGAATGTGTGTCCTCGAGCTGAGCAAGTGGCTCATGTACGACTTTCTTCGGAAGATGAAGAACCGCTACGGTGATCGTCTGAAGGTGGCCTATATGGACACGGACAGTTTCGTATTCGACATCCAGACTGACGATGTTTATCAAAACATGCTGGCGAATCTGGACGATTTCGACACCAGCACGTACCCCCAGAACCACCCCTGCTACAGCCCAGTCAACGCCAAAGTCATCGGCAAGTTCAAGGATGAGTGCAACGGTCTTCCTCTGCTCGAGTACCTCGGACTTCGCTCCAAATTATATTTTATGGACAGCCTCATGAGTGAGGAGAGGACCGAAGAAGACCAGCTGCAGATCAGCACGGTGAAGCGCGCAAAGGGTGTCGCCCGGGGAGTTGTAAAACACTCGCTCACTCCCGACGACTATCGGGAATGTCTGTTCAACGGCGTGTTGAAGAGGACCGTAAACACCCGGTTCCAGTCCCGAAATCACCGCGTCTTCACCGTTCAAGTTGAAAAACTCTCCCTCAGCTACAACGATGACAAGCGCTTCATCCTGCCGGACAGAGTCAACACACTGCCGTGGGGGCACAAAGACATTCCACCACAACCACAACCACTTCAGCCCGAAGCCGACCCTCGAGGCAGTGGAGAATCTGAAGAAGAAGAAGAAGAAGATGGTGTGTGATCTCCACAGCGGCATCTCCAAAGACCCTAATGTACCACGTACACCAAAGACCCTGATGCGACTCGTATATAGTTGCGAAAATATATTCATTAGTTTGTATCGAGTCTCGTAAAACTTAGAAATGTGCTCCTTTTTCTAGTCATTAGTTTGTAATGAGTTTCGTTAAAAGTACAGGAGCACATACTCGATGTAAAATATCTATAAGGTGTGTAAATAAATAGCCAAATATTTCGTATATACATTCGTCTTTTTTTTTCTCCCCTCACATAGTCTTAAGATTCAAAAGTAAACTACCAATTCAAATGTCTGACTACTTGCTAAAAGTGTAATTGCTAAAGGAGGCGAGGATATGAATGTTATCTTAGAATCATTGTATGATAGGTATGTCCAAAATTGGGTCAGACCTAGTGTTTTCACCAACACGCATTAGTAGGACTTCCCTACCTGGGTTAGAGTAATTGAAGGGGGGTGTATCGATACACCCCCCTTTGCAGTATATGTTCAAAGCATTACATTCATCTTTTACCTCAAAATTTGAATTCAGTATCTGTTTTGCTCGTTCAATATGTGTCTGTCTGACTAATTGCTAAAAGTAATTACTAAAGGAGGCGAGGATGGGAAATAATAAGAATATTTATTTTTTTTATTCTGAGTACACAACTAGTTTATTGAGAAAAAATGCAAAATTCAATTGGTATACATTTGTACAAAGAGTCTTCTGATCAGTGCGTCGTTGTGGCCAGTAGAAGAGTGTTCAAAGAGCTGTACAAAGTCCTTCATCTTCATGCCGTAGTGGGTGCGGCAGTACAGGAATGCAAGGCAGTATTGACCGCAGACCAGAGTGTTGTCACTTTGAATGGGATGCTCGTTGTGCAGGTAGCGACGAGCGTTTCGTCTTAGGAATCCTTGGTAGAATTGAAGATGTGGCGGTTGACCGTAGCTGTCAAAGAATTCAATTATTCCTAATCCTTTGTTAAGGTAGAAAGCGACCCAGTGAGTGCCGTCTTCATTGTGTGGATCAGTGTTCACAATCATAGCAGTAGATGGTGAGATGTAATGGGGCAATTGATCCGCAGCGTAGACACCAACATTCTGTACGGGCAGTTTAGCCATACACCTTTGTATCTCTAAGGTATTCATTCTACTGTGTCGACGCCACAGTCAGTAGTAGAGGAAGAAGTAGTACTAGTAGCAAAACAAAAGCAGGAACTGGTATCACTCACACCATCGTCAGCGTAATCATCAGCGTCATCGATATTTGTACTTAGTTGTAACCAACCGCGCAATGTGATGCAATTGGTTAGAGCGCATCGTGTGTGAGTTGTTCTGTGATGGCGACATCGCACTGCGTTTGTTGATAGTAGACTGTTGATTGACGATAGTGATCCGCAGCCAATATCGTTGATATCGATGACTTTAGTAGTACAGTGATCCGTGATGAAATTGCATCGTACAAACTCTTTTTTCTCAGCACCTTTGACATAGACAATCGGTCGTTTGGCGATACATGCACGTAACTTTTCCTCTAGCACTTGATACCAGATATCACCTTGGTCCCATTCCAATCCGTGACAGTGTTTTGTGAGCCAATAGCTTTCACGCAGCTTCTCTTGTGATAGGAAATCTCGACTGAATGGTGATTTAGCGATATGATGCATTAGCAGTGTTCCACTGACCAATTCCAAGACGCACACTTCCTTCAGAATGTAGTCATTTGCGTTGTCCTTGAAACATTGAAAATCCACAATAATTGGACATGCTAAATTTTTACGCGGTACTCTGCATAAACGATCCATCTTGTGCGAGTGTTGGTTGTTGACTGAGGACGATAACGTCACCACAGACGATCTAACCGCCAAAGTCCACAGACACGTTGCGATGACGATCGATTTCTATGACGTTGTCAAACTCTGCGTATACCAGACAGTTGACAGTCTCTGTGAGCCCCGTGTCGAAAGCAATCTCCATACGCACACTGCCGTTGCGCACTAGGTTCCAATGAGTCGTGTCGCTTGCTGACATATCAGGTGTTAGATCGAATGCCATCAGACAGTATCCATCGTCGTAATCGTCTCTATTTATGAGATTACCAGCATCGCTAAAGTGTATGCCGGAGCCTGAAAACAGACTGTGAATCGCCATCACGTATTTTCCCTTGCCGGTTTCGTAGTGTGGTTGTAGCGGTTTGGACGTTACTTGTTCACCGTCCACGTACAGCGAGAAGTAGTTGGTTTTGAAATTTTGAAAGTTAAATGGATTCTTTTTTAAATCGCCATTATAAGCGGCGTTGGTGACCAGTCCGACAATGATTCGTTTCGGCACTTGACCTAGAAAGACATTGTCCAAAGTTTTGCTCCTCATTCCAAACGGCAGTGTGAATGTTTTCAATTCCACTCTGGTGATTGGGTATTTAGCTGTGCCGGTCTGAAGCGTTTTGCTGTTCGCCAACAGTACAGTGGGACTAACTTTACACCTTCGTATCCAGAGATTCGCATCAACAATGTGCACCTTGTAGTCAACCTCATCCGACATAATGGAGAAAAAATCTTTTGATCGGATCAGTTTAAAACGCATTTCCACACCGTTCAACAGGAACTTGTTCTGATTACACATGTCCACATGTAGGCGACCGAGCATATCGATTTCACGACTTTTATTTGTCATTTTTCGTCTCGCCTTTAGTTCATCGTTATCGTCCAGAGTATTGTCCATATAGCCGGCGTCGTCCGCGTTCCACAGTCCACATGTTAAATGTGATTTCCTAGCATCATAGCCGTAATTCATCAATGTTTCAATATACGCTCGATATGCATAAGTGTTGTTTTGTGGTGTGACCAGTTTCTGATTCATACTCATATCAACTTGACTGAATAACGTGTGCAGCCAATTGTTGACTGGGCCAATTTTATTCGATTCATCGACATCTGCGATTGCCGCTCCTGTCGACTTGACAATAGACGCTGTAACTTCCAACATTGTTTGCGAAAGATCGGTGTATTCTTCGGCGTTGCCGGGCACAACAAACTCGATGGGCGAATCATCAGTCAGTGTGGAGATTGGTTTGTACTGAATCCATTTGCCGCTCTCGATACTGGTCTGCGTCGGCGGTAGGGAGAATAAGTCCAATTCCGTCTTGATGCATTCACACGACTTTTGATGTAGAAACGACATTGCTAGCGTGTGTGTGTGTGTGTGTGTGTGTGTGTGTGTGTGTGTGTGTGTGTGTGTGTGTGTGTGTGTGTGTGTGTGTGTGTGTGTGTGTGTTAATTGAATATATCACGTACAGACGTTCTCCTCACTGCATTCCTCGTCTTTGTCTCCTTCGTCTTCTTCCTAACTGTCCTTCTCTTCTTGCTGCTGCTGCTCTTGCCCTTCTTCTTCTTGGTTGACGACCTTCCTCGAAGGAGTTTCGTTAAAGACTGCGGTGTGACACGACGGCCGCCGAACATGGCGCGCTTCGCGTTCCTCTTACGCGAGAGTATCGCGTTAGTCTTTCGCGCAGGAGTAGCGCGTCGGTGTTTCGCGTTACTATTTCGCGTTACGCGACGGCGTTTCGCGCGAGGGCCGCCGCCGCCGCCACTTAGCACACGTTGAAGTTTGCCGTCCGCCCGGCGTTTTAGCGAGTTTGTAAACTGGCTGAAATGATATCTAGCGGCTTCTTTGGGGTCCCGCTGGTGCATGGTCATTTCGCCCAAGAATCCAACACCGGATTTCAACGCCTCTTTGACCACAGCAGAGGCTCCCGACTTGAGTAGCGGTGTGATGGTGCGGAACATACCGCCTAGGAAACTGCCAATTCCATGTCCGCGCTGGTAGGGTGCACCGCAAAATACCCTATCGATACTGCCGCCGGTCTGCTGCAACTGTTGACGTCGGTAGTACGCCATGTAGGGATCATTTGTATTCATCATTGCTGAGCTCTTTTGAAATGAAGCTTCACGTACGACGTCCCAAAGAGGAATGACGCTTTTTTACCAGCGTGATCCCTTAGGTCAATATCGATCGTTTCAAATGTTCCTTTCATAACTGGCACATAATGAGGACTGATGAAATGCACAGTCTTATGCGCGCCATGTGTGTAGTTCTCTCTGTCAATGTTGATAATCTTCAAAAGCGGTGCTGTAGTGTCGCCAATCAGCTGCGGTTCAATCAGATCACAATACACGTACAAGTGTGTCGGCAGTCCCATAGTCAGATTAGGCGGCCATATCGCTGTGAGGTCATTTGACAAAACGTTCTCGTACGGATCGAAACCCAACTGGAGAGACAGCGCTTCGGTGAAATGCACTTTGCTTATACCGTCCACCATTGTCGTGATCTTGACTCTGTCCTGCTCTTTGTCATACTCAAAGTACAAGTACTGAGTCACATCCTTCGCTTTATTGATCATTTTCAATAAATCGGTTATGTTCTTGTAATAACCGGGTTTCATCTTTAGCATAATCTGCTCGACACTGAGTGTGACGGGAATACTCGGCAGAACGAGTTTATACTCGAGCCAAATACACGATTCCTCGTCCACAGTCATAAAGGAACATGGATAATGCGCTTCGACCAAAGCCATATCCCACTCGCCATCGCCTTCTAATCGAATTTGTCTCGGCAGATGTGTAGTGTAATTGGACACTGTGTTTTTTGGAAAATAATCCTTTGAGCTGTAGCTGGGCAATGTCAAATAGAACTGGTTGCTATTAGGCATTTTGCAAATCTATCGCTCTTACCCAAGAATTGAACTCGTCTCCGTAACGACGAAATAACGCTTACTGCGACCGCGACCGGCAGTGTCTAGTATTTCAGCAATCTTGAACAGATGGTCGTTGTATATTGACACTTTTTGTAATTCGTATTCGTAAAACTGACCAGTCACTTGTTCACCTTTGAGATCCGCCAAAGTGTACATTGGCAGAGGCATCAAACATGCACAGTCTTATGCGCGCCATGTGTGTAGTTCTCTCTGTCAATGTTGATAATCTTCAAAAGCGGTGCTGTAGTGTCGCCAATCAGCTGCGGTTCAATCAGATCACAATACACGTACAAGTGTGTCGGCAGTCCCATAGTCAGATTAGGCGTGTTTACACCACGCACCACAAACACTTCTTTACTCCAATTAGTCTCGTAACCTTTTGCGAATGTACCCTTCTCCTTAGATATGCGCACTGTGGTGCCAACTTTCAGTTTTGCCTTAACACGACGTGGTATCTTACCGAACATGCGACGCCAAACCTGATGCAATATTCGCTTATTGTCAACAGTTACATCGACTGGTCGTATTCTATTGTCTAGACCCCTGTGAGCGCTGTTGTTGTATGTGCTAACCAGTTTGTCCAACGCATCTACGTAACGATATGTGTTTTTGTAAGTCAAATATCGCCACATGCGTGTTTTCAAAGTGCGATTCACGCGTTCCACTACGGCCGCTTTAACATCTGGGTTTTGTGTAGTGACATAGTAGATCTTGTATTGTTTGAATAATTTTTTCGTCTTGGCACCGGTGAATTCAGTACCTTTGTCGGTTTGTAAACAGCGAGGTGTGTCGGTCGCTTCATCAAATATCTCCTCGAAAGCGTTGGCCACTTCAGCTCCTTCTTTCCGCCTCAACGTTCGCACATACTGGTGTTTGCTAAACACGTCTATTGCAGTCAGTAGGTAGTTGACACCGTCGTTGTGTTTACTTTGACCACGCATATCGTTCAAGTCCGCTTGCCACAATTCAAATGGACCATACACTATGTAAGGATTGCGCGGGAAACGCTTGCGTGCCGGTTTGTGCAATGTGTAAGTGTCCTGTGTTTGTAACCATTCAATCACTTTGCGTTTTGAAACTGGTTTTGCAGCTCGCGCTAAAGGAGCTACACCGCCATACGACGAAGGTTCGATGGGATTGTAATACAAACGCTCCATAATGAAAACCTATCCTGTGTACGGTTCCCACTTGTCCAGATTTGACGGCTGCTTGTTTCTATTTAAAAAATCAAACTGCTCTGTCGCTCGCACCGGTGTGGATGTTACACGTTTTCCTCTAGCCGATCGTAGTCGATTTACTAGCGGTGTTTTCAGTATTGATTCAGTTGAAGTGTCCACTTCATCGTCTGATCCTTCTCCTCCTGTGAATGATGATCGATATTCGGCATTTATTTCCCTTAGTGCTCTTAGATTATTCATATAGTCCTTTGGCACGTTCATCGCGTTCAATGCGTTGAGCACTTCCCGCCATCCTGGCGGTATGTAATCACGCATACGCACCTTTACTATGCAATTTAAGATATCCACTAGATTTGACTCTGGGATTTTTACACCGTTGATGTACACTGAATAGCCACTGTCCCAACTGATTAAGCTGCCGTCACGCTTCATGAAACGTAAAAGATTGCGGGAATCAGATCTGTAAGTTTTGGAAAACGTTTCCACAATCTCTTCCACTGGACCACCTTCCGCAGCGGGGTGCGATCGACGACTATGTTCAATCCCACCCGTCTCCACGATTGGTATGCTATTCGGATGGCGTCTATTCTCTGCAATATGCAAGAATCGATGTAACGCTTGTTTGTACAATTTCCACTTTTCACTATCGTCCATACGTTTGTTATTCAATATTTGTTGCATCTCCGCGTCGAGGCTGTTTTCACTGGATAGATTAGTCGGTCTGTTATCCGTAGCATTTGATTGCAATCGATCAATCAATTCTTGCGGCACAACTACCATCTTCTTTGCATGTTCCATTTTGTTGTGCTAATGACTAGCTACTTTTATAAAGTGTAACTTCACGCACGATGTTCCAAAGTGGAATGGCAAATGATTACCAATGGTATCTCTTAAGTCAATTTCCACACTGTCAAAAGATCTATTCATAACAGGCACATAGTGCGGATCGATGAATGATGTTGATTTATGCAATCCGTATACATAAGTAGACGTGGATATATTGACAATTTTCAATAACGGTGCGACTGTATCGCCGACCATCTGCGGCTTGACTAAATCACAATACACGTACATGTGTGACGGTAAGCCAAGACGAATGTTGGGCGATATTTCTGTTTGGCGTTCGCTTTTATTCACCCGCTGAAGTCAACTGTTACGTTACGGTGACGATCAATCTCGATGACGTTGTTAAAGGTGGATGCTTTTGTTAACTGCATCACCTTCCAGCGTCAATTCATTCGGATCGAACCCCAATTGAAGCGCTAACGTTGGACTTAATGTAATTTTTCCAACATCAGTTCCCTCGATACTTCAATGAATTTGTTGTATGAGTTTTCAACAGTGAACTTTACACCAAAAGTAATCGCTAGTTCTTGTGAATTGATATGATCACACAATTCTTGAATATTTGCGTAATCACCAGTCTTCAATTTAATTCTATGGTTTTGTTTTGGAGTAGCCGACACAACTGGTGTTACATCAGCATTGCTGTCCATAACCCGCACCAACGCTTCTATGTTCACTTTTGCTTCCTCTTGCGGTTGTATGCAAATGTCAATTGTTTCGTCATTACCGACTGATAGAAATGTTCAGGGATAGTGCGCTTCCACAAGTTCAATTTCCCAGTCGCCAGCGTCCAGTTGAATAGCTCTCGGCAAATGTGTTATATAATTTGCAACTGTATTTTTCGGATAATACTGCATCGAACTGTTGCTGGGCAGTGTCAAATAGAACTGATTGTTGATACCAGTCATTTTATCTACTCAATGCTGCTTGTAGTACTGCGCTCAAAAGTAATGGTATAAAGATTCCACCGCCTTTTTGTATGAGATACTTTCGTTTCTTTGACCAGCCTTCGCCGCGTTTCACCAATCGACGTAGCGTCGCCTTGTGTTTGCTTAACTGACTTTTACTCTTCTTCGCCAGAGGAACGTTACCTCGCAACACGTTGTATGCGCACTCACACACTCAGCGAATGCGGCTCTTGTCACACACCTTTAACAGTGCCTTCCGCTCCTTGGGTGTTGCGTGTATGAAAGCCGTAAGCAGAGCTGCATCCTTCCGCAAGCACGACATGATTACTACTGATGGCGAAATTACCTTTTCTTTGGCAAGTACACATAGTTGGTAGAATCGTCTGGAAATATGCAACTTCGTATTCGCACATTTTCGTCTGCTGATTGTTTCAAGTCTATCAGTAGGTAGCCGTGTGGATTCCTCGTAGCGTCAGCGTACGCCTCCTCGATGAATTTCGGGCTGTCTGGATATATTTGGCTGGCCAAGTACCTAATCTGAACTCTATCTCTAGGATTCTTAAAACACACAATGTAATGCGCATTCAGTGAGATGTCCCTCTGCCCGCGTCCTTGATGAAACAAATTTTGTGTAATGAAAAACACACTAATGTTGCGATGATGGCAACCTTTTGTAAAAAGATCCACCACACGATTGTCGGCCTCACGCATCATACCGTCTATAATCACAAGTATCGGCTCGTTACCAGAAAAATCCTCCAAGTTTGGAAGACCTTCTATGTGGTTAATGTTGACATTTTTCGAGTCGCCACCGCCGCCACCACCACCACTACCATAATGCCAATTTATACTGGTAAATGGTGTGTCACACATTTCTGTAATGTGCTTTATAAACTTTGACACAAACTGAGACTTGCCACAACCCGAAGGTCCTGCCACAATGGCTGAGAACGGATGTTTCCACATCAAGCCCATGATTACTACTGAGCTAAACACTTCACAGTTACTATACTCACACTCTTAAACTTACTACCAAAGGACATATTTGGGGTTAAGTGAAATAAATAACACAGTGGTTATGTTCTGAACGTGACTATAAGTATTGACTACGAAAACTAATTTACAAAGGTATTAACATAATCTTCAAGTCTTGCTTTACATAAACTCCAAAGGTGTGAATCTGCTATTGGAACCCCTCGGGCTGCGCTTCACCAAGCGAAGGCGTTCTCCAAACCCACCGTTGTAGCGCTCGATGTCGGTGTTGCTCAGGGCCTCGTTGAAGTGCCTAGGCAGGTAGACTCGCAGAAAGAAGTCGTCCCCAACCTGCCCCTCCAGGATCATGATGATCGTCTCGCCAAAGGGTGTGGTGGCTCGCTCCATCGCAGTGATGAGATAGCCGCATTCCTCTCGGAGATCGGCTATCCTGGTGTAGAGCGGAGAGTCGGACTTGCAGTTGTTGAGGGTAGCTCTCAGGTCCGCGGTTGTTGCAGTCCCGTTCAAAATCTAAAACTCTAGCTTGAAAGTGCTGCTGCTGCTCGACATCTCTAGTAGTAGTTGGAGTAGGTCTATGTGAGGTGGTGGTCTGGTGGCGAATGATGCTCAATCGGGCGGGGCTCCGCCTTATAAACCCTCGCCGCCATTTTCTTCTAAGTGGGTGGTCCGAAGGGTCGGGCGCAGGTGTTCACACACAATAACCGACGCGTCGCCCTCCTGTCTGGGAATGCGGATGCTCTAATTGAATGCTTGCGCCACTCGTTGTTTCTTCCTCACAGCTCGCTTCTTCGACGTTGGCTGCGAAACTGCACTGCGTTGTGTAACAGTTTGAGTTAAGCCTGTAATTTTCGGTACTCCTGTTAATTTTTCGATCCACATGTTTTCCACTTTATCAACTACTTGTTTAACACTTTGGTGCATTTCACCATCTTTGTCCAAAAATAAACCGCACATGAACACCATATCTGTACCATCGTACATTTCCATTATCAATAAAATTTGTCCTTTGTTTCCCGGGTTTTGAACAGCAAAAGTATTCCCATCGTCCATCCATGACACTGGGACAATCATCTGTTGGTTTTGGCACCCATCCTGGTTTCTTGGTTTCCACTTCGATGGGAGTTGCCGTCCTTCGTCTCTTGCAGGCAGTGACCGGTTTTACAGATGACGTCTGAGGTGATGCCAATGCCTGATCACTAGCATTATTGTTCATAACCTCAATCTCCTGAATAAACGATTTGATATAGTCGTCCGCAGAAGCGTAAGTGTCCATATTCACGTCCTTACCGTGTGACTTCAACCTTACTACTGACTGGTGGTGCGTCTGCTCACCCTTGAAGTAAACTGTACGCACTCGCTGTCAGACAATATTTCTGTTTGGCGTTCGCTTTTATTCACCCGCTGAAGTCAACTGTTACGTTACGGTGACGATCCATCTCGATGACGTTGTCCAGTTTGGCGTACACTATACAGTTGACGGTCTCTGGCAACGCTTTGGAGAATCCAATTTCGATACGTAGGTTACCGTTGCGCAGGAGATTCCAGTGACTCGACTCAGCCGCGGACATGTCCGGTGTCAAGTCGAACGCCATAAGACAATTACCGTACGGATAGTCACCTCTCTTGATCTCATTACCTGCGTCGGAGAACTGGATTCCGGTGCCGGTGACCAATGTGTAATAAGAGAGTATATATGTCTCACTATTCAATGTGTAAACGGGCTGTAACGGTTTGGACGGTACTTGTTCACCGTCCACGTACAATGCGAGATAATTCATATCGTAGTGTTGAAAGTCGTAAGGATTCTTCTTGAAATCTCCGTTGAACGCAAGATTACTGACCAGTCCAATTATCAAACGTTTCGGTAACTGACTGAGAAATACGCTGTCTAAAGTCTTACTCATTATACCGGAGGGTAGTGTGAAGGATTTCAATTCTACACGCGTGATCGGATACTTGGCCGTGCCGGTCTCGAGAGTTTTACTGTGCGCCAACAATACGCACGGATTGATCTTACATCGACGTACGAAAAGATTAATCTCTTTAATTGTCACCTTGTAGGTAGTTAGCGTTTTGGACATTATACAAAACGAGTTTCTGGATCTGTTAAGTTGCAATCGCATCTCGACACCGTTCAATATGAATTTGTTCTGATTGCACAGATCGATGTGCAATCGACCGACCATATCGCAAACATCACTTTCTTTCGTGTGATCGCGACGCTTTTTCAATCCCTCGTTCATTTCGTCACAATCGTCCATTAGTCCGGCCGAATCTTCAAAAAACAGCTCGCTAGTCAGGTGTGAATTCTTCGCATTACATCCGTAGTTCAGTAGGTTTTCCAAGTAGGCACGGTAAGCGTACGTGTTAGTTTGTGGGGACACCAGTTTATGATTGAGATAGAGATCCACTTGACTGAATATCGAGTGGAGCCAATTGTTCACCGGGCCCACCTCTTTAGCAGGTTGCCCACCGTCCGCTTTAGTGTCGTCCTGTTTCACAATAGCGGCTTTCACGTGTAATAACGTTTGTGTCAGGTCCGTGTACTCGTCACCGTGACCGGGTATTACAAACTCTATTGGCGAATCGTCCGTCAGCGATGAGACCGGTTTGTATTGAACCCATTTACCGCTCTTGATACTGGTCTGCGTAGGCGGCAACGAAAACAAGTCCAGTTCAGTCTTCACACATTCACACGATTTCTGATGAATAAACGACATTGTTATCGAATTAATTGAAAATATCCCTTGTTCTCCTGCGTCGTTTCGTTACAGTTCTACGACGTTTGTCTAACGATGTTATCCTCTTTGTAATGGCTCTTCGTTTAAACTTTCCACCTACTTGCTTCTTTATAGTTCTCCTTTGTCTTTGCATACGTCCGGTAGACGTCCGTCTTCGAAGAAGTCTATCGAGAGACTGTGGCGTGTCGCGACCCGCTTCTTATAACCACCACCGCTCAATACGCGCTCCAATTTCTCGTCCGCCTGGTGTTCTGTTTATTTAATTACTAGGGGGAGATTTTCGCTCCCCCTAACACATAATTGGTTAGGGGGAGATTTTTGCTCCCCCATACTTCAGGAATTGTTGAAGACTAGAACAAGAATGAGACCGTGGGTGTTTGACAACTGGTGATTTATTGCTCGGAATTCGACGCGGGTGGTCTATAATTATGGGTTCCTAGAAGGGTCGGCCGCCCTCCCGTCGAGGTATCAAATTACAGCATCCGCATTCCCAGACAGGAGGGTGACGCGACGGTTATTTGTGTGAACGTCTGCGCCCTCCCGTCGAGGTATCAAATTACAGCATCCGCATTCCCAGACAGGAGGGTGACGCGTCGGTTTTTTGTCTGTACACCTGCGCCCATCAGCCCACGACGCACAGCCCGCCCCTAGCAGTAAAGTTTAGTTTAGTCTTGAGTTTCGAAGCGCCGACGCACAGCCCGCCCCTAGCAGTAAAGTTTAGTTTAGTCTTGAGTTTCGAAGCGCCAACACCTACGAGGAGATCATGAACAACATCGAGTGGGATTGTAGCATCACAGACGTCGAGTTGGAGGATGTATGTGTTGCGGCGGAAACGTCAATGATAGCCTAAGAGGGTGAAGCGTCGATCGCTAAGTCAAAGGTATTAGGGAGAAGGAGGAAGGGGAGGAGGAGGGGGAGAAGGAGGGGGAGGAGGAGGAGGAGGGGGAGGAGGAGCAGGGGGAGGAGGAGGGGGTGGAGGAGGGGGAGGGGAGGGGAGGGGGAGGGGAGGGGCGGTGAGGGGAGGGGGGTGGGGGAGCGGGAGGAGGGGGATGAGGAGGGGAGGAGGAGGAGGAGGGGGAGGAGGAGGAGGAGGAGGAGGAGGGGGAGGACTCCCCATGCTCCGCCTGATACAGTAGTCTCCAAGCACCCCTACTCCTAAGTGTTTAAGAGATCGTTTTAACAAAATTATGGATTTTAACGTCGCAGATTGTTCCGTCATGCATAAAAGGTAAAGGAAAACCTACTGTTCATAAAGAGAAAGCTAAAATAAGAAAGCTGATATGAAAAAGTAATGAGAGTGCCACATGCAGGTTAATACTCATGGAGCAGCCAGTGACAGGCCAATTAAGTATTTGCAGCTTCTTTTACAACAAAGTATAATATATTTTTTTATACTATCGAAGATTTACAATTTGTTAGCTGTCCCATAAAGCTTGATGTTCACTCTCAGTAAAAATAAGAATGAATGAAAATATTATTTACGTAAAATATATTTTTTCTTTAAACGTAAAATGAATCGAAAATGGGGAATACAGCTTTGTTTCCTATAGCCCTTCAATTGATTCAATCTAAGAAATCCATCCGGTTAGAGATGTTTAAGATATCATTATAAAGATATTTTCTGGACAATTGACCACTTTTATAGTTATCTATAGTTATCTATAGTTTCATAGTTATCTATAGTTATCTATAGTTTTATAGTTATCTATAGTTTTATAGTTATCTATAGTTATCCATAGTTTCATAGTTATCTATAGTTATCTATCTGTCTTAAAGTCGACACGGAGTGGCGTGGGTATCTATTGAATAATTTTAATGTGTATTATACAAACTACAGCTACCAAGTTTTTTTTATATCCTGAATTAGATTTTGTCACTTTAAACATGCATGTTAGTTTTACTCTGACAAGACCATATTTCGGATTAGTAAGTGGTAACAACTATTTTTAAGCAATGCCATTTGATCACTTAGATCGAAAACAAATGTGTTTGCATTACGGCTAGGGAATCCAATCCCGGATGATATTTTCAATCCCGGGACTACGGGATTGGAAAAAACAATCCCGGGATCCCGGGACCAATCCGGGGATTGGTCGTAATTCACAAAGAGCCTGGAAAAATATGCGATTACAGTAGAACTCCAATCATCCGAATTAATTGGGGATCGGGCCAATTCGGATCTGCAGAAATTCGGATAATCAGGTATACCTGGGTAACTAAGCAAAAAACATCACCATACATAAAAAATCAGAATTTTATCGACAAATTTATTATAAATGTAGTGAACATAAAGTGAGCGAACTGTATCATCATAAAAATTAAATTACAGGAGTTAAATTGAATATAGTATATACAGTTGCTCTTTTCAATAGGCCTACATACTGTACGTATTTCACTGTTCAATGTTGGTTATTTCACTTGAACATCTCGAGCAAAGTGAGTTTATCACTTAGCGAAAGGACAACACGTTTACGTTTTGTACTCATTTCGAACGATAATCTCGGTGAAAGAACAGTAGCGACTGATGATGAGCAGGGCGGGAAGGGGGTATGACTCATTGTTCCCTGCGAAAATATCGTCCGGAAGGTAACAGCGCAGGCTTTTATTTTAGCGCTCACGGCGCATTATCGGTACACGCGCTCCCGCTGTTATTTTCTTGATTTTTATATTTCTATTATTTCACTCAAAATCGATTCGGATAATTGGATATTCGGATAATTGGGATTCGGATAATTGGATTTCTACTGTAAGTGTACTTTTGTATATGTTAATGATAAGGATAGTAAATTAATACAATTTTGTTTATTAAAAATACTAAACAATTATTTAAACAGCACAAATGATCAACGGTGAAAGATTAAAATATGTATTACACTATTAGTACTATTACGTTTGGTCTCACAATGGGTAGGGCTTCGGGTATGCAATAAACTAATAAAGCAACTCAATAGTTGGTTTTTAACCCTATGATGTGTATTTAAATTGACAGAAAAACTCTTTCAAAAAGTATCCATGAACAAATTAATATTTCCACCTCTAAATTAGAAGTAGGAGTACATTTTTTCAATGAATTAAGTTATTAACTTATTACTAAGATAAGTTATGACTAAATCCCACCTGATAAAACAAAACTAGAAACAAAACTATCCTTTCAATAAACACAGTAATTTCATAATAAAATCATGTAACAATTAGTAAACGATCTAAAATTAATAAATGTCCTATGACCACTATAAATGTCTTAATACTACATAAAGCCACTGACCAAGTTTCATGTTTTTATGTTTATAACTAAGGGAGACATAGCATTTAATTATTCTCCATAAGAATAACATGGGGGCTGAATACGCAGGTTTGCTGCTACAGGAGCCTTTTACAAACAATTGATTTTTTAAGCAAATATTAATAGACCACAACCAGATGAAGCCTTATACCATGTTTCATCCAGTATACGTTCATAAATAAGTGAGATATAAAACTTTTCCTTTCCTCCATAAGAATAAAATTAGACAACGTACTGTGTTTAGCACTTTAAATATCTTGGTAACCAATTGACGTAGAGGAATGATAAAAATACTAAATTGTGTGTTTTTTAAGCTGAATACAATGGTAAAAACCAATATTCGACTTTTTCAAAAATTATATGAAAAAATTCTAAAAACACATTTTTGGGGTACAAAACCCCCCCAAAATACCCCTTCGGATGGAGCTATCTAGCTGGTTTTCGAACTTAAAGTCATAAATGTTGCTTTACGTTTTGTACCAAATTTCATAAAAATCGGATAATTTTTACGAGAGTTATCGTGCTCACGGACACACACACACACACACACACACACACACACACACACACACACACACACACACACACACACACACACACACACACACACACACACACACATACATATATATATACAGTTTCGAACGAATGGTATTTTGGGGTCTGGGGATCTCAAAACGAAAAGTTATCGTGGTCCCGGGCCTAGGTCTTACCATGCCGACTAAGGTAATAGCTTCTTCCCTATAGGGGAAATCGCTAAAAGATCAATTATCATAAAAAACGCATAACTATCTGACAAACGTCACTTACCCTATTCAGGTAAAATCTGATTGTTTCAAGTGACTATAAGAAAATGGATTAAAATATAAACCTATGGTTAATATATGAGAAAGAAAAAAATTATCAAATCAATAAGTTTTGATTTATAACTTTATTAAAATGGATTTATAGTGATTTATTGCGGTTTCATCAGTTAGAAACATCACCAATTGCTAACTTGAGATAATTTAGCATTCCCAAAAATCCTGGGATCGGCGTTTGAATCCCGGGGCGGAAGGAACCGTAAAATTGGGTGGGATCCCGGGATTGGATTCCCTAATTACGGCTCCATTATCCAAAAAAACTTTCTATTTATAGTCAGATGCCTAGAATACAATGAGTTAGGTATATATTATACTCATATAAATTAAGCTTATCATTTTGACAAAACGTTAATTTGCTATTATTTCAGCCAATGATTCTCTGTTACGTTTAAAAACATTAATGTATTAAATGTTGTTAAAGTTAAAATAATGTGTTATGATTTTAAACACTACTTAGCTTAGTATTTCTTATTTTAGATCCAAAACGATAACGCTCAAACTTTACATTTATCTCCGAGTGAAATATGTAGAATTTAAAAAGTTTATATCCAGTTATTTCACTAATATTTTAATTTATTACTATTTCATTATTAAACTACTAAACATATTTCAGTATACGTTTACTTAGCTTTTAGGATATTATATATTAAATAGTAGTCCAAGTAAAAATTGCAACTTAATTTTGTTTGTATAAACGTTACATTGTGTTGAAGTAAGAACATATTTTTTCTAAAATTTTTGGATAATTTTTTTTAAAGAATAACTTGTATGATATGTACATGCTGCAAAATTTGAGCTAACTCAAAGTACACATATCTTTAACTACTTTTTTTACTACAGACATTTAAAGGAAACAGTTTTACTTGAATCAAAAAACTTTGTTTAATATACTTTGAATACTTTAGATTCAAGGTGATCTTGAAAATCGTAGTAAATCTTAGTAATCTTAGTACCAGAAATAATTTTGCTACCTAATTTATTAGTAAATTAATTGATGGATCAATAAAGATATATAATAGATGAATTATGATAAATTTAAATTATGTTACCAAGCGAACTAATTGTTACATCTTTCAAGTTCACAAGGCTTGAGAGTTAACATTACATTTTATTACAATGATGAATGTTTTAGTTTCATTATTAAATAAAAAATATAAATAAATAAAAAAATTGGTTTGAAGCTACTTCCTGTAATAAATGCTTTGAAAGCAACATTTGTTATACTTTATCTTCATAACCTAAATAACTGTGTTTTGGAAGTAACAAGAAATAATTAAACAGTTAGTTAGAAATGAGTTAAAAAGTATATCCCGGATAATATCAAACACAAACCGGATGTTTAAGTTCCCTAACCAGGATGTTGATAGAACTTCTCTATATCCTTCACGTCGCCATATCCTGTTCCGGTATTCCACACGGTTGCGCTTTGTGGTTTGGAGGATTACAAAGTAATTTGCATGTGTACATTTTAAAGATAATTCTAGTTTTTCATAAATTTAAATGTGTATGTATCTAATTACGTAAGCCCAAATTTTACAAATAAATTGTGAGCGAACATTGTGAGCAAATGAATTGTGGTCGTATAAAGCTGAGAGAGGTCTCATCTTAAAGGTCTGGGCGTGATATTTTGGGGAAAATATTCATCTTTATTAATTATGTACTAAGAATTTGTTACGTGACAAAGTGGTTTCCATTTCTTGAACTTGTTTTCCATGGGAATTTAAAAATGTCTGCTTTGTTTGCATTAAAACATGTGATAAGTGTCTACTTTGTTGGTGAACTGCCAGATGTTCCTACTTTTATAGTTTTAATTTCCTCAACATGAAGAGAGTAAACAAAATCAAATGAGGCAGAGTATTGGAGAAAGGTTAAGAGCTATGGCCCCTTCAAGCCACTAGTAGTATAGGAATAGAAAATAATATACCAACGGTATTTGTGATTTGTAGATAGTGAAACATATGCATACCTATTGTATATATGTGTGTGAATCATGTTTTTGTGTATTTTAAACTTTTATTTTTATTTTAAAATTTTCAATATTGTTTAATTTTCTCAATATTGATAGGTCGGGTAACCTTAGAATAATTAAACTCCTTAAACATCACATAAAAATGAATTCATTAGAAGCTATACGTATGAGAAATCCACCTAGAGCAAGTTTTCAATTAAATAATTATTTACTGAAGCAAATAACACTTTCAACTCACAATAATTCATTTTATTTGTTCAAGTCTATTTACTAGATAAACCTAGTGACACTAAATCATGTTATTTCCAAATTAAAAGTGCTTTATCAAAGCAGGGCGTTTCCCACGGGACCTCTCGCAGGATAAGAATTGCTTACTCCGCAGGGTCCAGTCTTGTTATAGTCTTCTCATAATTACCTAATTATTTATTTTGACGATTTATTAAACGTTTTTAGTTTACCTAAATTTACCATTCTGATAACTAAACATGTTGTATGAATTCTTAACATTGTTTTTCCAAAACTCTCATTTATTTCGTTATAGTCTGTAGTTCAACCCACCAGTCATGGAAACATCACGTAGGTGATATTCATCATATAAGAGACTTTCAACACGTAACATCTGCTATAACACAGTCTTACGCCTAGGAGCACTGCTAGAACAAGACGGTCGGCCCGTACTCGCCAAACCGATCAGAGCAGCTAACTGGATTATTGCACGAACCGGAAAAGTATCCAATCGTAAGGTGTAGTGCCCAGGGAGCTGATTGATTATAAAGTTATTTCAGTGGGACAAATACTGAAAGTAATAAATAACTTTAGAGATTCATTAAACTGCATTGGATAACATAGATCTGTATGGCTATTGACGTAGAAAAGGTATTTAAATAATAAATACAATTAATTACTCATAGTCTCTGGCTATTTATATAATTTGTGTGTGAAAGGACATAAACGTAGCACCATGTATGATACCAGTATGACACAGTCTTCAAAATAACACACAAAAATAAATATTTTTTTAAATGAAGACTACTGTCTTTATTAAAATTGGAAGAGAGTATGAATAGCCTAAAGCTGAACGACAATCTATTTCTTATTGTTCTTGTTATTTGGAAGTAAAGTCACGTTTATATGATAATACCTACAGAACTAGTAACACAAATCCAACTTAATACATTCAATTACTTTGCTGACGACATGGAATGATTACAATTTCCAGTAGGCCAGGGTGAGTTTGGTGAAGTACAGTTTATTTAGTACATTCTTAAACATGCTACATGCTGAATATTTCCTTTACACAATTAACATTATATCAAGTATTTATTTATTAAAATAATTTCCGATTAATGTTATGCACTGCACAAGTTTATGTATCTAAGATTTGTGACACACTGCAAAGTAAAGCCAACAAATTACTGGAATGGTTTACCTTCTATCCGCAATTACGTATCCTAGACGTATTACCATAGATTAATTAAACTCCTTACGATTGACATTACCCACTGTTATTTGTTCAAAATAGCAATTTGTACTTACAGTTATCAGCTGTTTTAAATAGTCTTGACTTGGATTAAAATTATTATTATGTTTTTCAGCTTAAAATAAGAGTTATGGTCAATAAGCAAAACACGTTTTATCTTAAACAAAGAAACTCTAGTGTAAGTAAAGCAGAACATTTGTACACTACTAACAGGTTAGGTTTACAAATTCCTGTCAACAATTATCTGGGAGAAATATATTTTAGAAATTACTCCACATAAATACAACTATGCAACTAATATTTACTTATATAATCTCAGAATACAAGAATGATACCAACAAATTGGATCTCGTTATAACGATGCCTTGTTAGATTTACAAATAAGTTCTTTATTTGTTTGAGTGGAAGGTACAGAGGACCTTATACAGTACAGGTTGTCCAGCCTGAAGTGTTCCAATAGCTAACATCCAGTAAAAAAAACACCATTTTTCCATTATAGGGGGCCAGCTTCAAATTTTCTTATAGAATACCCATAATTTTATTATTTTATCGGGTAGAAAATGTAGTTTTAAAACGTTTTTATTCTTGGTATATTTTCGCTAAACTTAACTGTTCATCATACAGAGCATTAAAAGTATTCAAGAAGTGTATTTTAATGTTTTCAGCGTTGAATCATATGAAACTCACTTTATATGTTGATCTGGACGCTAAACGGTTTACAAAAAACCTCCAAAAATAAAAACGGTATCAAAACTATTTAAACATTTTTTTTGAACAGTTGATTCGAATACTTCAAACTCAAATGCTGCATCAGTTGCTGAGTTTAATGAATTCTCTATTTCAATATTTTGATAAAAAAGCCCCTGCGTGTTTTGCCCTTAAGACATTTTTTTATCGAATTAAAAAAATAATATATAGAGCTCAAGGGTTTTAAATAGACTTATCAAGCGTTAAAGTTGGTTCAGTGGATAAGGCACACCAACTTCATAATTTCATATTTTTTTAAAATATATAAGATAAATATTAACTGGCATCTTTTATAGACTCTAGTCGGAAAAGGTTTTTCATGTCACTTGAAATGTAACGATCATGTCACGGAAATGTAATGATCATACCGTGTTACAAGTTTGCCTCATTTATTTATTATTGATTTAATGACAGTTCAACTACTGACACATGCAATTGTAATTGGTTGTTGTTTCGTGTTTGGAATTATTATATTGTTTTGCTCTCTACTCTAAAGTAAAACAGCAATCAGTAGTTTCAAATATGAACAATAATAGTGTCATAGTTTATAAATTACACTGTAACTTTCCTACTTCTCCTGATAATTAAAAAAATGGTGAATTCAGTAGTTGTGAGGTTTCTACCTACATATCTTTAATGGTTACCATTATACTGAACGTAAACGAAAGAAAGACTTCTTAGCGGATGGTGAGCGAGCAGTATAACTCTGATATTTCCTGGAGTCATTATAACTGTTGTCCTGGTGTCAATATACTCCGTTTGTATGTCCTTCATTTCTACGAAGCTCTAAAAATAAAAACTCTCAAAAGGAAGATTGATACATTATTTGAGACCATGTCAAACAACTCCAAAAAACAATTATGTTATTGTAACTAAAATTTCAAATAATAATATTTCGCAGCAAATAATTGTGGATTGATTAATTTAAACTTAAACATATTTTAATATAATCTTGTAAGGCCAAATATAAATAGAATAACGATTGGCTTCTTTGATACTTTAACAATCGTAAGTTTAATTCAAATGTGTTAAGGACTAAGGGAACATATGGGTAACAATCAATTGAGTTTGTGATCAGAGGCCAATCATGGAGAGCAATTAACAGACTTTGTCCAACCGCATTTGGTATCCATGTTACTATATCGCCACACTAGCCAATCAGCGGAAATGTTCTCACAACATAGATATTGGTTGTTGTAATCAGATCGTCACTGTTTGATTGTTAATTTAGGCTTCGAATGATTTCTGACTGAGATACTGACCAAAGCCAGTAATTGTAATGTATTTGAAGTTTCGGGATGATATTTCCTCTGTCATAGATAATTTTTAATTACAATTAAATTAAAGACGTCATACAATTACAGTATGACTTTCATTCAGTAACTTTTAATTTCTAATTATTATTATTATTTCTAATTTTAATTTCTATTATTATTAAATTTCTAATTTAATTATCTAAGTTTTGGATTACCTTTACATGGATTTCGATGTAGTTTACTTAAATAAATAGAATATACTTAAATACTACAAATATTTAGTAATTATGTATTGAAATGATAATGAATCAAATTGTTTTATACAGAGCTCAAATTGTACAGCGCAATCTTTATTATTGTAATTGCAAGAACTCTAATCATGTAGACTACCATTATAGCTAAATAGTTTCGTAAAATTTTAAAACTATTCATCCCATTTAATAATTGACTCTTTTTAGTTGGGTCAATATTGTACATTTCTATTGCAGTAGAGTTTTCTTTGTTAAAATTAAAAATAAACTGTATTTATTAATTGACGACTCGTCTGATATCAAGCTGAAATATACAAGAACTTTCCTCCCAGGCAAGTCAACCTAAACAACTAATGACAACCCATTGTTTCTTATTAACTAACGACAAATTGCTTAGCAGAACAACAGTGGGTAATTCATCTAGGACACGCAATTTAAGAGTGGAAGTAAAAAATGCCAGTAATTTGTTGGCTTTAGTAATTTGTCGTGGAACTTTTGAAGACTTTTGGAGCTTATTATAAAACACATCGGAATGTTTTGTAATCAAATATTGTTTTTAAATAGTAAATAAATATAGTTACTTTAACTGTGCAGTATAACCCAATCTTCAAGAATGTAGGTAATAGTTGAAGGAAGGTCTTACTAGCTGTTCAGAGAACCCTGGTGTTTTGCTGAACTTTTATTTTAAGTATATCAATTATGTTTTGCTTACTGTCTTAAAATCAAATTTCATATAATATTTTATTATTACCAGTTGAGTGTCAATTTTAATGTTTATGTTCTTTAGTTTACATTCTTAGTCCTAAAATAAATATACCATGTTTTTGTACATCTTGTGATCGAACTACCAAGTTTAAAGCTGACATGTACAAACGCATGATGCCAATCATAAAATACCCCCGTAGCAGAAAACCTGCGTACTCAGCGAATTTCCAATAGATATATAAATGTCTTAATAATACATAAAGCCACTTACCAAGTTTCATAAAAATATATTCACAAATAAGCTATATACACAATTTTAATTATTCTCCATAAGAATAACATTGGGGCTGAGTACGCAGGTTTGCTGCAACAAGGAACACAAAAATGGGTTTTTATGCTAATATCAATATAACTCAACTAGGTGAAGTCATATACCAGATTTTATTAGTGTATGTTCATAATTAAGGGAGACATAGTATTTAATTATTATCCATAAGAATAACATGGGGCTGAGTACGCAGGTTTGCTGCTACGGGTGCCTTTGTCAAAAAATAATTTTTTTGAGCAAATATCAATATACCACAACCAGATGAAGCCATATACCAAGTTTTGTCAGTATACGTTCATAAATAAGCAAGATATAAAATTTTTCTTTTCCTCCATAAGAATAACATTAGACAACGTACTGTGTTTAGCACTTTCAATATCTCGGTAACTAATTGACATAGAGAAATGATCAAAATACCAAATTGTGTGTTTTTTTAAGCTGAATCCAACGATAAAAACTAAAATTTGATTTTTTCAAAAATTACATGTAAAAATTTCAAAAAACCCATTTTGGGGTACAAAACCCCCCCAAAATACCCTTTCGGATAGAGCGATCTGGCTGGTTTTCGAACTTAAAGTCATAAATGTTGCTTTACACGTTTATACCAAATTTAATCAAAATCGGATCATTTTTACGAGAGTTATCGTGCTCACACACACACACACACACACACACACACACACACACACACACACACATATATATATATATATATATATATATATATATATATATATATACAGTTTCGAACGAATGGTGTTTTTGGGGTCTGGGGACTTCAAAACGAAAAGTTATCATGGTCCCGGGCCTAGGTCTTACCATGCCGACTACGGTAATAGCTTCTTCCCTATAGGGGAAATTCGCTAAAACCGCCTAATGAGTATCAAATCTACGGTTGATAGATTATATTTGCAGTCCGAATCTCTGTCGGTTATTGAACATAAGAAGCTCGACGCGTATTTGAGTGAGGTACAGAATAAAAAAAAAACGAATTTGAATCATTATTACAGCGCGCCGCCATGCTGAACTCACGATTAGTGTAACCGAGTGTCGCAGACTCAAGAACTAGAACCAACAGAATCTTGGAGACATGTTTCTTCATATAAAAACTCTGCTGATTGCACGTCACGCAGAATATCAGTATCTCAACTGATAAATCATCCTTTGTGATGGAATGGCCCACCGTGGCTTCAGCTCCCTCCTGTTAATTGGCCTGTCCCAACATTCACTCCTGTACAGTTGAACTCATCCCACGAAATCCTCACCAAATCTTCAAATCGTTGATCTTGTGTTGATCCATTCACTTTCAAGCCCACTCAATTGGCCACTAGCCCGAGTTATTAACTCTAACCCTGGAAATGATGGAATAGAACGAGTTGTGACAGTAAGAACATCCACTGACATTTTCAAAAGCCCCCCAGTGAAAGTTTTCCCGCTGCCGTTGACATGAACATTGAAGCTGCATTGCTTCAAGGTGGCCGGAATGTTCAGAGAACTCTGGTGTTTTGATCAACTTTTATTTTAAGTATATCAATTTTGTTTTTCTTACTGTCTTAAAATAAAATTCCATTTAATATTTTATTATTACCAGTTGAGTGTCAATTTTAATGTTTATGTTCTTTTGTTTACATTCTTTGTCCTAAAATAAATATACAGTACCATGTTTTTGTACATCTTATGATAAAAGTTTTGTTTTGTATTTATCTCCTGGTCCTCCGATTATCTCCCATGATAACTCATATACATTAGCTTTAGTTAGAACATATTAATACTTTTACTTACTAATACAACTTATTAACTTCAAACTACACTCTGTTTTGAGGGGAATGCCCTTTTGTGGGAAATATATTTGATAATTTTATAACATTCAAATGAAATGTGCCAAATTACGCATTAAATTAGGTAACCCCGAGATTGAATTTATATGAGCTGCTTGATGTGAAGTTTAGAGAGTCTAATCTCAGATGTAATTTTTCAGCTCAGCTCCTGAAATATTTATTTTATGTTTCCAATTAATAAAGAAATAACTATCTATACCTAGTAATTCACTTATGCACTTTCATACCAAACTTCATAAAATTCGGAATAATTTTCTATGTTTCTTGTATAAATTCCCGCTATTTTACTAATACCCCCGTCGCAGCAAACCTGCATACTCAGCGAATTTCCACTGGAGATATAAATGTCTTAATACTAAATAAAGTCACTTACCAAGTTTCATAAAAATATATTCACAAATAAGCAATATATACAATTTTAATTATTCCCCATAAGAATAACATTGGGGCTGAGTACGCAGGTTTGCTGCATCAAGGAATACAAAAAATGAATTTTTATGCTAATATAAATTTAACTCAACTAGGTGAAGTCATATACCAGTTTTTATTCATTTATGTTCCTAATTAAGGGAGACATAGCATTTAATTATTATCCATAAGAATAACATGGGGGCTGAGTACGCAGGTACGCTACAAGAGCCTTTGACAAAAAATTGTTTTTTTTTAGCAAATACCAATGTACCACAACTAGATGAAGCCGTATACCAAGTTTCATCAGTATCCGTTCATAAATAAGCGAGATATAAAATTGGTCTTTTCCTCCATAAGAATAACATTAGACAATGTACTGTGTTTAGCACTTTCAATATCTCGGTAACCAATTGACGTAGAGGAATGATCAAAATCCCAAATTGTGTGATTTTTTAAGCTGAATACAATGGGGAAAACTAAAATTTGACTATTTCCAAAATTATATATAAAAAATTCAAAAAACCCATTTTTGGGGTACAAAACCCCCCCAAAATACCCCTTTGGATAGAGCGATGTGGCTGGATTTCGAACTTAAAGTCATATATGTTGCTTTACACGTTTATACCAAATTTCATCAAAATCGGATAATTTTTACAAGAGTTATCGTGCTCACGGATACACACACACACACACACACACACACACACACACATATATATATACAGTTTCGAACGAATGGTGTTTTTGGGGTCTGGGGACCTCAAAACGAAAAGTTATCATGGTCCCGGGCCTAGGTCTTATCATGCCGACTACGGTAATAGCTTCTTCCCTATAGGGGAAATTCGCTAAAAAAGAAATGTCTCGAAAAAAGTCCAATAAAAAATATAATATGCCCCCATCACAGCAAACCTACGTACTCAGCGAATTTAAAATCCATATGTATATGCCCCGCTACTACATAGAGCTACTTACCAAGTTTCACAAAAATACATCCATTAATAAGTTATATATAGCATTTTATATAGGATTTAATATATTATCCATAAGAATAACATTAGGGCTGAGTACGCAGGTTTGCTGCAACGAGGAAGATAAGAAATGTGTATCTTTGCAATTAACAATATAACTCGACCAGGCTACATACAAAATTTTATTAATTTAGGTACATAACTAAGGGAGATATAAAAATGTACTTATTCTGCATAAGAATAACATGAGGGCATGGGTATGCAGGTTTGCTGCTACGGGGAAAATCAACAAAAAATCTATTTATGCAAATATCAATACACCACAACTAGTTGAAGCCAAATAACAAGTTTCATCAATATACATTCATAAATAATCAAGATATCAAATTTTATTTATCCTCCATAAGGATAACATTGGACAACGTACTGTTTAGCACTTTGAATTTCTCTGCAACGGTTGGACGTAGAACAACAATTAAAACACCAAAATGATTGATTTGTAGAGCTAAACTGACTGGTAAAAAGAAATGTGAAGATTTTAGTAAAATTATCTGAGAAAAATCCAAAAAACTTATTCCCATAAGATTAAAATGGGAAATTTTATGGACACGTTTTTTTATTTCCCTCTACAACCACATAACCTAGGTTAATGATTCAAAATACCAAATTATTTGTTTTTAAGCTCTATAAAATGGCTATAACCAAATTGAGTGTTTTAGCGAATTTCCCCTATAGGGAAGAAGCTATTTCCGTAGTCGGCATGGTAAGAACTAGGCTCGGGACCATGATAACTGTTCGTTTCGAGGTACCCAGACCCCAAAAACACCATTCGTTTGAAACTGTAGATATATATACATATACCACAACTAGATGAAGGCGTGTACCAAGTTTCATCAGTGTACGTTCATAAATAAGCGATATATAAAATTTTTCTTTTCCTTCATAACAATAACATTAGAAAACGTACTGTGTTTAGCACTTTCAATATATGTGGATATATGTGGATATATATATGTGCCCGTGAACACGATAATTCTCGTAAAAATTATCCGATTTTGATGAAATTTGGTATAAACGTGTAAAGCAACATTTATGACTTTAAGGTAGAAAACCAGCCAGATCACTCTATCCGAAGGGGTATTTTTGGGGAGGTTTTGTACCCCAAAAATGGGTTTTTTGAATTTTTTACATAACATTTTGGAAATAGTCAAATTTTAGTTTTCACCATTGTATTCAGCTGAAAAAACACACAATTTGGTATGTTGATCATTCCTCTACGTCAACTGGTTACCGAGATATTGAAAGTGCTAAACACAGTACGTTGTCTAATGTTATTCTTATGGAGGAAAAGAAAAATTTTATATATCGCTTATTTATGAACGTACACTGATGAAACTTGGTATACGCCTTCATCTAGTTGTGGTACATTGGTATTTGCTAAAAAAAATTGTTTTGTCAAAGGCTCTTGTAGCAGCAAACCTGCGTACTCAGCCCCATGTTATTCTTATGGATAATAACTAAATGCTGTCTCCCTTAATTATGAACATAAATGAATAACAACTGGTATATTACTTCATCTAGTTGAGTTGTATTGATATAAGCATAAAAATCCATTTTTTGTATTCCTTGATGCAGCAAACCTGCGTACTTAGCCCCCATGTTATTCTTATGGGGAATAATTAAAATTGTATATATTGCTTATTTGTGAATATATTTTTATGAAACTTGGTAAGTGACTTTATGTAGTATTAAGTCATATATATCTCCATTGGAAATTCGCTGCGTATGCAGGTTTGCTGCGACGGGGGTATTTAAAATGTTAGGGGAAAAAATTAAAAAAACTGATTTTTGGAAAATTTAAAAACCCCTTTCCCATAGTCCGACCGATCTGGTTTTTAAACTAAAGTTATAAATCTCTACACATTTGAGCCAAATTTCATCAAAATTGGGCATTTCTTTCAAAAGTTATCGCGGTAATGGACACACACACGTATATATATATATATATATATATATATATATATATATACATATATATAAATTTGAACGAATAGCGTGTTTGTCATCTGGTGAACTCAAAACAAGAAGTTAACATGGTCTCAGTCTTAAGTCTTACCTGTGCTAAAAGCACTTATACTAAGGTAATGTTATATTGTAAGCAGATGTTATTATAGTATGTGTCATTATAATCCGTAGTAAAGCATTTTGAATAGTTAAAAACAAGAAATTGATTAGATCCCAAATTAAAATTTACAGTTGACGATTTGTACAATTTAATAAGGAAGACACCATCAATATTTAAATATTTTATACAACTAATTTAAAATAAACAGATTTCTCTCCAGGATATTTTAGGACCTTTTTTAATGAGTGGTTTGAGTTATTTAGAAATGCATCTGGGTTAAACAATAAATGTGAATCTCAACAAATTAGTATGTTAGTGTATTGTATGGGGCCTGCAGCTGATGATTTACTTAATGCTTTAGGGAAGCATGAGTAGTTGAGAGTGTTTTATGATGATATAACATTGAACGATCCAGATTTATCAATCATTTTCAAATACCTGGTACAAATATTGATGAGTTTATTAATGACCTTTATTATTTGTCTATACGCTGTGACTGGTCATGTGAAAAATGCAAGAATAGCTACAATGACAAAATGATAATGCTAAAATGTTACAGGATTAGCTGATGAGCATTTGAGTGCCCAACTTCAAATGAAAGATCTTTCTTTGAAGGAGATCATTGATAGGGTAAGGCAGAACAGTTCCAGTTGCGTCCTGCCTGCGGGACCGGTACTGCAAGAGAATGTATTTTTACAAGGAGACCGGTGCCTTAGTTGAACAGACACGAGTTGACCGGAAAAAGTTATGGGATAAAGAAACAAGTCATAAGATGTAAGGTGCTGGAAATTTTAAATGTTTCCACTGTGGGAGTAAAAGACTACATCAAGTAAGTAAATGTTGGGCTAAGTTTGTTACTTGCTATATTTGTAAGAAACGTGGACATAGCAAGAGAGTATGTAAATTTCAAGGTAAAGTTGACGAATTAAATGATGTTGATTTAATTTAATGATGTTGACAAACAGTCATCTTCCTCATTTAGTGATGGCGGTAACATTGAAAGTAAAGTGCTGAAAACAGGGCACCAAGGAAAAATAAAACAACTGATCGTGGGAGAGGGGTTTTTGTATCTTGTTCAGTTAACAATTGTTCTATAAAATTTAAATTAGAAACAGGAGCTGATGTGACCTGCTAGGAGGAAGATCATGTACGACAATTAAACTTAACTTTGCTTCCCACGTCTTTGCGCTTGAGAGGTCCACGAGATTCTGCAATAACAGTTTTAGGATGTGTTAATTAAATTTATTTTTTGATTTATTTGGACTTTACCTATCGCTTCTAGTGTTTAAAACTACACTACGTTTCGGGAGGTAAGGAAACTCCTCCCGTTTTCAAGTGAACCCTACTTACATCTAAATATAAAATTCTTACACCTAACTAACCTACATTTTTTGGATTTTTTAAATATTTTTCTTTTACATTTTAATTTACACTAACACAAAGATAACAAATATATATACACCTAACTAACCTACATTCATTTTTTTGGATTTTTTTATTATTTTAATTTCACATTTTAATTTACACTAACACAAAGATAACAAATATATATAAAATAAATCGAATAAAATACACTAACACAACATTTATATACACGAACAAAAAGAAAACTGACAATACATTACCTGTTCTGCATCGTAGCCTCCAAGCTGACGGCAAACACGGGAAACTTCAATCTCACGTCCATCCACAACCAAACCGCGCACTAGACTAGTGGCTAGCGGTAGTGGAGGGGGGAGAGCCGTTACCCCCACCTACCGACAGGGGCACGTGACGACACAGCTGTGCCTACCCACAAATCTTTGTCGACGGGAACATGACACGGAAACAAAAAACTGCACGATTCCTCCTAGAATGCTACACGGGCACCAGTACGATATTCTCATAGAGATTACCGCATGCCTCCAAGGTGAGCATTGGGAACTGGTCATGCAACCAGGTGGCCGTGTTTCCTCCAAGGGCGATCACAGACGCATGTGTCGTAGCCGCATTGGATGGACTCTAGACGGAGGAGCAACTGTAACACAAGGAACTGGCGTGTGTGGTTGTGGATGGACGTGAGATTGGAGTTTCCCGTCAGCTTGGAGGCTACGATGCAGAACAGGTAATGTATTGTCAGTTTTCCTTTTGTTCGTATATATAAATGTTGTGTTAGTGTATTGTATTCGATTTATTGTATATATATTTGTTATCTTTGTGTTAGTGTAAATTAAAATGTAAAATTAAAATAATTAAAAAATCCAAAAAAATGTAGGTTAGTTAGCTGTATATATAAATGTTGTGTTAGTGTATTGTATTCAATTTTTTATATATATATATATTTGTTATCTTTGTGTTAGTGTAAATTAAAATGTAAAAGAAAAATATTTAAAAATCCAAAAAAAATGTAGGTTAGTTCGGTGTAAGAATTTTATATTTAGATGAAAGTAGGGTTCACTTGAAAACGGGAGGAGTTTCCTTACCTCCCGAAACGTAGTGTAGTTTTAAACACTAGAAGCGATAGGTAAAGTCCAAATAAATCAAAAAATAAATTCAAATCCATCGCTATTATGAGTTTCAAAAATACTGTTAATGAAAGTTGAAATATAAATCCCAAATCGAAGAGGAGTTTGCCTATGTAATCAAAGGCCAGAGGGAACCCTAGTTGTGTAGAAGCATGACAATTAATCTTGGGTTAATTTCGGGGGACTTACAGATTGTTGCCATTGAAAAGAGTTTAACCACTCTTTTCCTAAAGTGTTTAATGGGTTAGGAAAGTTTGTGGGAGATCCTTTCACACTCGAACTTCAGGAAAATAATAAACCTTTTTCCATAAGTTTCCCCCATAAATTACCTTTACATTTAAGAGACAAAGTAAAATCCGAATTAGACCGAATGGTTTGTGAAGGGGTAAATTACTCGGGTGGACGGCCCTACTGAGTGGTGTTCTCCAATAGTTGTTGTCCCTAAGAAGAATGGGTCAATCAGGATGGCTGTGGATTATACGATGTTGAACAAATATGTTAAGAGAGATAAGACTATCTTACCTTCTGTAGATGAGTGTTTGGCGAGGATCGGCAATGCCAAGTATTTCAGCCGTCTCGATGCTAACAGTGGGTTTTGGCAGGTGCCTCTTGACGCTAAATCTGCTTTGCTTACTAGATTTATCACACCATTTGGGAGTTTTTTTTCCAGTCGTAGGCCTTTTGGAATTTCAACTGCCCCGGAGCACTTTCAAAAGAGAACTTTTGAGATGGCAGATGGATTTGAGGGGGTAATAGATTTAGCAGATAATTGTTTAGTTTTGGGAATACTCCTGAACAGCATGATAGAAACTTGATTGCTTTGTTAACAAACTTTGAAAGGAGTGGACTTACCTTAAATGCTGGGAAATGTAATTTTAAGAAGACTAAGTTTCTGGGCCATGTGATTGATAATGGTTCTGTCTTGCCAGATCCTGATAAGGTGAAAGCTATTGAATCTTTACCTACACCTACAAATTGGACGGAACTACGAAGATTTATGGGAATGATTAACTACCTAAAGAAGTTTATTCCAGGACTTTCCTCCGCTACTGCGTGTTATTAAAAAGTCTACTGTGTGAAAAGAATGAATGGCTGTGGAGTTCTGAACATGAGGATGTGTATCAGAAGGTTAAGCAGATGGTTGGGGAAGCAACTGTACTCGTTTTGTTTGACCCTAACTTACCACTGAGAGTGACGGCTGATTCTTCAAGTTTTGGGTTAGGTGCAGTTATTGAGATGAAAGCTGGCGATACATGGAAGCCTATCCAGTTTGTTTCAAGAACCTAAGTTCTGTTGAGCGTCACTATGCTCAAATAGAGAAAGAGGCCTTAGCCTCTCATGGGCTTGTGAGAAGTTTGCTCAATATTTGATAGGTTGCCATTTTATTTTGAGAACGGACCACAAGCCACTGGTTCAGTTGTTGGGTGAGAAGTCAATTGATGATTTAACTGCTAGACTTCAACGTTTTAGACTGAGGCTGGCCAGATTTGATTTCCAGGTGGTTCATGTTCCTGGTAAACAAATGCTAATTGCAGATACTCTTTCTAGAGAACCTTTGAGTGCAGATTTGAATGAACAACCAGATGTTTTGGAAGAACTTGAATTAAATATATCTAATGTGATAAAATCAATTGACTTTTCTGATAGACGCATGAAAAAGTTTAAGGAACTTCAGGAGAATGATCCTTATTGCAAGACGTTGAGTGATTTCTTCTGGGGACTGGTCAAGTTTGAAACACACCGAGTTTTACAGGGAACGTCGGGATCTTGTATTTCATTATAGGCTTTTATTGAAGGGTCATCGATTTTTTGTTCCTAAAAGTGCTCGTTCTGAAATGATGGCTCATATTCATAGTGGTCACTTAGGTGTTGTCAAATGTATCTCGAGGGCGAAATCGTCCGAAAAGTATAATAACATACGTTTAGATCGAAAAAATATATAATTAAATACCCCCGTCACAGCAAACCTGCATACTCAGCAAATTTCTAATGCATGTATATGTTTCTCACTACCACATAAAGCCACTTACCAAGTTTCATAAAAATACATTTATAAATAAGTGATATATAGCAATTTATTTATTCTCCATAAGAATAGATTAGGAATGAGTACGCAGCTTTGCTGCAACAAAAAATATAAAAGATGTGTTCTTAAGCAATTATCAATATAACTCAACCAGGTGAAGCTACATACCAAGTTTTAATAATTTGTGTTCATAATTAAGGTAGATATAAAACATTACTTATTCTCCATGGCGAGAATAACTCTTATGGCGGAGTATGCAGGTTTGCTGCTAGGGGGATAATCAACAAAAATCAATTATTTGTGCAAATATCAATATACCAGTACTAGGTATACCAACATACCAAGTTTCATCAATATAAATTCATAAATAATCCAGATATCAAATTGTATTTATTCTCCATAAGGATAACATTGGACAACGTACTGTGTTTAGCACTGTGTATATCTCTGCAACGATTGGACGTAGAATCACAATTTAAACACCAAGATGATTTTTTTGTAGAGCTGAATTGATTGATAAAAGCAAATGTAAAGTTTACAGTAAAATTAACTGAGTAAAAGCTAAAAACCTATTTCCCATAAGATTAGCATGGGAGATTTTATGAACACGTTTTTTGGATTTTCTCCGGAACCACTTAAGGTTAATGATTCAAAATACTATATTATTTGGTTTTTTAAGCTCTATAGAATGGCCAAAAAAAAATTGAGTGTTTTACAAATTTTACAAATTTTGTTTTACAAATTTTATTGTGGGTAACAAATTCAAAATCCTGATTTTTGGAAAATTTTGAAACCCTATTACATAACCCCGTCCCATGGTCCGATATTTCTAGTTTCGAACTAAAGTCATGAATGTCACTTTACACATTTGAGTCAAATTTCATCGAAATCGGAAGTTTTTTTACTCAAGTTATCGCATTCACATACACATATATAAGTATATATATAACTATATATATATATAAATTTTAACGAATAGTGTTTTTGGCATCTTCGGGACCTCAAAACAAAAAGTTATCATAGTCTCGGGCTTAAGTCTTACCATGAGACCTACAGTAATAGCTTCTTCCCTATAGAGGAAATTAGCTAAAAGAAAAATTGTGTAATGTACATTACAAACGTAGTGCAATGCTATTTAGAACCTTTGAAAAGACCCAGTTCCAATACGACACTTAACAAGACAACCCAATTGCAACCAACAGGTAAGTACTCTTCTGGGAAATCACCTCCTTTACTGGCTATTTCATTTTTGCTACTTCCCGCAAACGTGATATTTTATGAATATGAAGCCAAAACAAAATTTGCCTGTCTTTTAGACGATGTTATTGATCGATTTAGAAATCTTAGAGTAATTTTAGGAGGTGTCATTCTTCTAAAATATTTATTAAAATAATGTGTTTAAGTTTATTGAATAGTTTTGTTTGATTTTACTCGAACGTCAGAATGTTGACTATATTAATGTAGCCGAATTTGTCTTATTTCATATTATAAGTATTTTTAGTAGCAGGGCTTTTATTTCATATTGAAAAGTAATGCCATTTGGCTGTTCTAGTCTAGTGTTTGGCACAAAAGTAACTTCTTTAAGGATTAAATTTGACAATGAATATCGTTAGTATTTGTTGAGTGTATTACATACTGTTTTACCACAAATATAAAGACATAAAAACTAACATACACCAGTCTGCCCTGCCACTAATTGTTGAATTAGTCTGCTTCGCAGGTTCTAATTTACAAATTATAATTTGTAAATTAAAATTACAAAATTTGTAAATTAGAATTTACAATTTCTAATTCTATCTACAGTTTACTACTTTGTGGATTTATGCATCATTAAACAAATTTCATGAGGTTACCACATACGGGCTGGAAAGGCGCGTGACAATGAATGACGTCTCTGATTGTTTGGTCGTCGACGTGGCCGATTGACTCTCTCAGTCGGGTGCGGGCGTCGCGGTGCATATTTTAATAGCGTTATATAACCAAAGTAATACAGAGGATCACTGTTCATTTCGTGACGAATCTAATTTGTCCTGCTTACGAATTTATAATTTACGACATCCTTTTGGTTATTAAATCACTCATTTCAGGGAATTGATGTCTAAAATAATGTGTAAAGTTGACTTGCGTATATTCATTACGAATATTCCTTGAAGGCATATTCAGCTATGTGCTTTTAAGCTTGCTGTAATTTAATTTGAGCTTTGAGGGTGTTATAGCTTGTGACATTATATAAGTAACAAATACAGTACCTTTTGTACAAATTTGTATTTGTGAACAGCAAGCACAAGTAAAAAACTTGTTTGAGTAAACACTAATTACATAATTAAATTGTAACATTATCTTTTCAATTTCCACATGATTTAAAATTGGTATATTTCATGAAATATTAACTCTTTACCATTTATTGTTGCTTTAACAAATAATAACTTTTCCTAGGTTAATTCATAAGTATTTCTTCTATTGTTTCGAACACAATTTTCCTCATTTACAGTACTAAAATATTAATTTATATTTCGATATTTTAGACAGAATTATATCATACATGTAAAAAATATAAAAAATACTATACAACCTATTTTATAAAAGGAATAAATAACATACATATATATATATATAATATTACATTTACAGTTTACAGTAATTCAATTTATACAACTTTAAATATAACACGAATTGAATGCGTATTTAAAATACTATTGATACTCAAAATGTGTGTGTGAAATATACCATAAGATTACCATTATATGAATTTTAAATTGTTTCAAAAACAATCCTAGTGGTGATGCAAAAATGTAAAATCCATGCGCCATGAGCCACATAGTTCGGAGTTCCAGTGACACTTTGGTCGCCCTCACGGCATCTGGATTGACAAAAATAACATTTTTTATATTTAGAGCTACTTTTTTACAAATAACTCTAATAAAAGTTAATGTATGTGTAACTCAATTACTAATCAATCATACCACAAAAGTAACAATTTGAATATAATTTATTATGTTCTAGAAGTTGCAACTTTACTGTTACGCAAACAAAACAACACATTTTAACCAATTAGTTTGAATTTCAAGAGCCTGTAAAATATTTTCAATGTGTTGTAATTGTTTAATGTCGATTTAACATTGAAAAATTCAAACATACCATCCATTTGATATAGTTTTAATGTTGAATTACATACATCCAAGCTCTTAAACTGAATTCTCAACTGTCGCATTTCCAACAGGGTCAACTGTTGGTTTATTAAAATGTACGGTAGTATAAACAATTTTGCTGAGATATTTCAATACATTGCATTTTAATTACATTTTTTAACATACCTGATATTATAAGTACCTATAAATTTCCATACAACTTATAAACCTATATAGTATAACGTTCTATGAATATATTACTGAATTAAAAAATAATAATTTAAAATGTTTTGTTATAATCATAACACTATTATTGTAATCTTAATATAGAAAAAATGAATGCTTATTTCGCTTGGTCACGCCATCACTTGAGAATGAGTGCACCGAATTGAATAATTATTTTTTTGTTGTGTTCATTAATGTCAGGGCAAGGTTCTTATAAAAGAAAATTTTTAACCCGACCTAAGGACTCTGTTCCACTAACCTTCAAATTTCCCATTGATTTGATTAAAGTCCAGTTAGTTACACCAAACATTTGTTAACAAAAGGTTTATATCTAAACATACTTGAAAGGCATATATTCATTATGGAAATAAAAAAAAACTACTTGAAAGGTAACTCAAACTGTTTTCGATAGGCGAGTGAGCGAAGCGAACGAGCTCATCTTGAAAATGAACAAGTCTTTGAAAAAATTAAATTCAATGACATTAGGACAGGACAACGTATGTCGGGCCAGCTAGTACTTTTATAAAAGTGAGCCAACAAAACAATGTAGAGAAATAAAAAAATACAATTAACTTTTGTGTTATTGTAAAATACCATTTGCTACTTGACACTTTTTAAAATTAAGGTTAGAAAACATACTAACGCTATTTAATACACATTTATAAGACGAGATGATTCAAACGGAAATGAATCGAGAGTTTTAACGACTTCAGGAAACATCACTGCCTCCCAGCCCGTCATCCGCTGGCAAGTCTTTCTCTCATTTCCTGATCTTTATTCAGAGTACAATTTAGATTCATCTTATAAATATTATGACTTTAATTATAATTATTATTAACTCGTTACTTAGCCATTACTAGTTTAAAACAAAACGTAAGGAAGCTCTCCTCGACAATAGTTTTCGAGCATCATTACATTTTAAAGGTTATATAAATAAATAACACATAACTCTGTTGAATTGTTAGTCAGATTTATTGACATGCCTGGTAAAATTTCAAAAAATAATTCAATGTTTATTTTAAAGTTATTCTAAGTTTGTACCTTATCACAATATTTTATTATGAAAATTTTCAGAAAATGTATATTAAGAGGGAACTAACACAACTGTTCAAGTAACCATGTTTTCTTAATGAAGCAGCACGGTAGATCTCAATAAAAGTTAGCACTCGAGTAATGAGAGCTTTGTAAGTTTCCTCAGCAATTCTGAGTCCCTGGAGCGTCATTTGACAACACATCACACGTCTCATGGAGTGTGGCTGGATTACTCAGAACATAGTGAAACGTAAGCGTAAGAAATACTACAAATAAAATGTGGACAGTTTCAATAAACATATATTTAAGCATAATTAAAATAGATAAATTTAATTAAACCGTTGCATTCTTAAAATGGCTGGTAAGTTGCCTGCTTTTTAATAAAAGTAAAGCTCAGGAAAAAAGTAGATGAACAATTGTATTTTGCAAAACAAAAATGGCACTTGCCGTAGAAAATAAATGGATAAATAAAATATATAAATAAACAAACAAAACACATAATGAAGAGGTGTAGCTTGTAAAGAATTTTAAACAATAGGAAAACTATTTTGCAGATTATAAGCCTGGATTATAAATGAATAAGTAGAGAAATATTAAAATAAGGAAAAAATGGTCATAAAGATGACAATAACAAGAAGAACTCAAATTCGTTTCCAAAAAGTTCTTATAAGTATTTTTATATACTAGCAAAGGAATTATAAAGAGGAGATTGGGCATAAGGTCGAAATCGTTCAAAGACTGTTTCTGATTTTGGATTAAATTGTTTAATATACATTTATGAGGTAGCATTGAAGAATATTTTGCAAATTATAATTCCAAACATTATCAGGAATACACAGTCTTGTCAGAAAACTTCTTGATTAGCTTCCAGTCACGAAAGATTTAGAGATTCTATACGCCTCACCCAATGTTAATTAATAATTATTTTACCATAGAATCACAAGCGAAAAATCGTGCTATCCAAAGGCAAGGGAATCCTAAAATTCAAAAATGGATAGCTGAAAAGTTTTCGTGTTCTTACCACCCTACAACAAGGGAGTGAGGGAGGGATATGTAATTATCGTTCAAGTTCGCTCTTGCGTGGTTTATAAATTATTGAAAAAGCAATCTGTGATAGGCGATTGCCTTCTTCGAGGGTAAACACCTTTTATCTGGTCAGAAATAGACTTTACGAAAATAAAATTCTACTAAGCTGGCTATAAACGATTAAGTGAAAGTTGCGTCATAGCATGGACAAGATGGGTTTGGGTTGCTTTGTTCGTGTCACCAATAGTAGCCGCGCGGAACACGACATATAATCATAACGTACGGTGTTTTGTAAAGCTATATCCTTTGGCACACTTACTCCATAGGATCCAAATACCAGTCTAAAATGCAGTCCCAGCTGAAATTTCAATGTATAGGCTGTAAGCGGCAATTTTTCAAAAAGGTGGATCCAAACGTTAATTTTGGAAATAGAAGTAAATCTGAGTTCTGAGTGTCGTTTTCATATGCTATTGGGTTGATAAAAACAATAAAAGCTAAAATAACTCATGAATTTAATTACCAGCATTTTTATTTCTCTATACTGTATATATTACTTCATTATTTTATTTATCGATTATTCACAACCATATGCTTTATGTTTACACAGGTTGGTTAAACAAATCCGAGCTCCCTACTGATCTTTGTTAACGGAAATTCTTAGAAAACTAAAACTTAAAATACCCATTTAAGGCCTAAAATACTATTTTTACGTTATTATTCTTGTCCCTTCACTTCTAGTGGAGGACGTCCAACAATGAGGTACACATTATAAATAGTCGCACATGTTAAATTATACATACAGTTAAAGGCCATAGTAAGATACGTAAGTGAGTACACAAGGTAATACGAATACAATGACACAAACCTGACACACTGACACAGCGTCACATGGACTACTGCGTCGGAAATGACAGCCTGGCGAACTTTGATTTTAAGTGGACTAGCGAAACTTCAAAATGTGACTAATTCCAATAAAATAGTCCTTTCGAGGCCTGGTGGCACTGTATAACATTATGCTATACTTTTACAATGAGCTGTAATATGGACCTATGCCTACCGAAAGACGTGCCAGACTTCCTATCATGGGTGATTCTTACGTTTTAACGGAAGTGTTATTCGTTTTAACGATGTGGTGAGGAAGGGTTATCAAAATTATTTTGCAGAATTCTTTGAAGAATCTACAAAGAAGGACTACACATTTCTAATATGAAGAGACTTCCAATCTACTTAGATAATAATACATTCTCTATACAAAAATAAACCTTGTTATGAGAATGTATTTTAAATGCTTTACATATAAACTTTTAGAAACAAATCCTTTTATAATTTTTGAAATAGAAATATAATAATTATTTAAATTGTGATTAAATAAATAACTATGAAATATTAATAATAAAAACGTCTAACTTCGTCTTTGCTAAGAATCTGGTTTAAAAATTTCCAAATTAAGGCATTTTATTTTCCTGACCAAAATTAATAAATGCAGTGTGTAAGGTTAATTGTTCGGATGAGCTCCCTAAACGCGAAAGGTCTCCCAGCTCATGAAGCTTAATTTATGTCGAGTAGGCTTACTTTGCTAAATTCAAAACGATTTACGCTCCCAATGGGATCAAAATAGTTTGATGCGTCTTGCATAGGGATTAAAATGAAAACATTTGACATCACCTACTGCAAAATAAAACCATCATAAAAAGATTTGTATTGAGCAAACATATAAAACATGCCCGGTCCCCCCAATGTTGAACGAAGTGACTGGCCGCTTTTATATTTCTTTTGGTATAAATTTATACCTCTTGTATTAACATTTATCCTTTCGTTAGCACAATCGTGAAAATTTTATTTACAATATCAGGATTACCACGATTTTTCTCATAATATTGTTCAGCTATGGATTCAGTGATCTTTATAATCTTTTGGCTAAAAATTTCATTTCACATTTTTGAGGTATGCAGATCAAATATGCAATAATTACCCGTTTTCGAGATATTAAAAAACAGAAAACCACTATTAAAATGGTCGCCATTTTTAAACGGTTAAAGATAGAAAAGCCAAATTTAATACCAAATTATCCCTTATATAGTATAACACTTGCCAAGTTTCAAGTCACTTGAGGTACCTCAAGAACATTTGTGCCATACTCTCTTGGGACACCCTGTATAAAAAATGCTATTCATCTTCTTCGATACTTGTTGTTTCTAATGTTATGTGCAATCATTGGACATTTAGGATATAGTACATATTCAATGTTTTAAGTAATTCATCAACTTATACTATTCAAATATCTCTCATAAACCGCATTTATGTAATTTGTATGGAGCAAAAAAATCTCGAAGAGCTGTAATACAGTATTCAATTACGCAAAGTCAACATTGCGATAGTCAACAGTTGAACAATCCGCTTTATGTCATTAGCATTTAAATTGTTTCTCAAGTGTTTTTGTTATATTCTTCTAAATCCTCTCTCTTTGAAACCAACTACCAACGCAAGTATATTTATTAAAAAAATTCCACAAGTAGGCTAATAGCACGAGTATAGGCACAAGTAGGTTAATATAGAATCATAATTTTAATTGTCCAGCAAAAGAGATACATTGATTACAAATTAGTTTAGTTTAAATATTCACATGACCTTGGCTTTGTGAAAATAATTTAGGCCAAAAATATTACTTTCAATGGTTTTCTTTACACTGAATCCATGGAACCATGGAATTAATAGATTAATGACATTAAATGCTATATAGTACGTAAAATGTAGTATTAATTCATCACTATAAAAAACCTATAATAGTTAAAACTAAAAAAAGTAAAACCCTAAGAATAATCCTTTTAAGTGTATATTATACCATGATAAGGCAAAAGAACTGTCTATATTTATATGTATTTAATTAACTACGTTAGTTTTGAATTAGCCTCCTTATAAGGAAAACCGTCAAAGAGAATTTTAAAAGAGTTCTGGAATGTAAAAGACGAAGCTCTAAGGAATTCAGAATGTTTTGTCATTGTTTGGGGTTACATCCTATATGTGGTAAGGAAGAAGAAGTAGGATGTTTAACTTATATAGATATTTCTGAAGGATATGGAAGCTAATTGAAGAATAGCCTGCAAAATGGTAGAATTGCTAATTGTTATGGTATAATGTTAAATATTCTTTTCATGGCTTAAAGTTACTTTGTTATGTCAATAATAATTAAAACCTTGTACGTAATTTTGCTGATACACGACATTTACAGTTAAAGTTACATAGGTTTAATAACTAAATTAAAAAAGGCCTAAATTTAAAAGCAAAAGATGTGTGTAAAATCATCGAATTTTACAAGTAGTTAGTTCAAGAAAAATTTAAATTAACGATAATTAATCATAAAGTATAAAAATGGAAACATATATTTATCATGATTTATTAAATGTTTTTTGTTTAACTCCATGTTGTAATAACTTATTTGGCAAATATTCATATACAAAACCTTCTATATTAAATCTAAAATAACAATTTTCTTTCTCATAATTAATAAATATCTGTGAATGTATGTCAATAATCTCTTAGTAATGATTTAATTGTTCAACTATAAACCATGAGTTGGGCCGGAACAGGATATGAGGTGTTGCGGAAATCGAGAGGTTCTATCACTGGTGAACTTTGACTTCCGGTTTTGTGTTTAATGTGTTACGATTAATATTTCCAAAATTGACACTGCTAAATGAACGCTCGAATTAAATTTGCTTATTGTAACTCATCTTGAAATACAATTATCAATAAGTCTGGTTGTTTAAAGTTTCCCATGATATCACAAGGAGGTCCATTGGCTAAATTTCAGTAATGGAGATAGTCTTTATGGTAAGTGTCAATTAGTTTACTACTGTCATAGTAATTCGACATCAATTGGTTTCGTTGTTTATTGGTTTTCATACAGATTTCACTAATGTGAAGAGAAATTTAAATTTAATCGTATCCCTACGAGCTACGAGGTACCGGGAGTCATTGAAAAGGAGTGGATAGGTTATTTACAATGTCGTAAATGTAAATGACACATTTAATAATGTGATACCGAATAAAGGCTGACTGGAAACAACATTTTATAGTATGTTTTCTTACAATCTGCGTCCTGTGTTTTAAAATGATTATGTTAGGTTGTGTGTTAAGATGTGTTTGGTGTATTTTGTTATTCTGTTAAGAGTTAAACAAATGTTCCAGACGATATCTTGAATTTCCTTTACTCTAAGAACATATATCTAATTTTAATGTATGTTCGCGGGCATAGCCGTGACGGACAACCACTAAACTGGATTTAATAAATCTTATTTTTATCTAATTTAATTTATCTAATCTAATTTTATGAATAATTATTCCCACACATTTTTTCGTTTTTTTATTGAGTATGACATAAAATCTCTCTTGTTCATAGTTTATTTGTGTTTCCCTCGCTTTTATTCTGGTATGGAAATTATAAAATATTTAAAATATGGAACAATGGAGTACATTATTTAACTGAAATATTTAAAAATTAAGCTAAAACTTGTCAAAATTCTTTATCCTTTCTATAAATTATAAGCAAATATTTGACTTTAAAAATCAATTGACTGCCTATTCGATTTAACTTATACAACCAACTGCCTATTCGGTGAATTATTTTTGATATATCATAATTTTATATATAGGCCTAGTTAATCAAGAATCCAATAAGCCAGTGATAGTTTGCTTCGCCTTGCTTATAATGTAACAAAGGGCAAGTCAAATTAGATACCAATAAGCGCATTCCTGTGTTAGCCTACAGCTCGTGTGAAACCTAGCGTTGAATATCTAATTGGCCGAGCCACGCACAATGCTCGGTCTAGCCAGCAACGGAGTGTTTGGATACCTAATTGGCTGAGCAATGCAAAATACTCGTACTAGCCAACAATAGATTAATGGGATACCTACTTGGCCGAGCAACATACAATACTCGGTCTGCCAGCAGTGGAGTGATTGGATACCTGGCCGAGTAGCGCACAGTGTTCACCCTAGCCAGCAGTGGAGTAATTGGATACCTGGCCGAGTAGCGCACAGTGCTCACTCTAGCCAGCAGTGGAGTGATAGGATACCTGGCCGAGTAGCGCACAGTGCTCACCCTAGCTAGCAGTGGAGTGATTGGATACCTGGCCGAGTAGCGCACAGTGCTCACCCTAGCCAGCAGTGGAGTGATTGGATACCTGGCCGAGTAGCGCACAGTGCTCACCCTAGTCAGCAGTGGAGTGATTGGATACCTGGCCGAGTAGCGCACAGTGCTCACCCTAGCCAGCAGCAGAGTAATTGGATACAGTAGGTAATTCAATAATATTTACTATCTGAATTGGTCCAAGTAAAATGTAAAACAAAAGAAAAATTTGTAATACTGCAATGTGAAGTAATACTAATTTCTGAAGAAGACTACACTACTTTAATTAACTATTTCATAATGATAAATATTATGTGTGTTTTTTTATATTGAGAAAACTTAAAACCGCATTATATGTTTTTTACATAGATATTTAATAAAATTACAAAACTTTGTCGAGTCCGCTAGGCTGTTCTACAGAGCCGATTTTCATGATATTTGTTTAACCGATAGCTAATTAAGCCTAGATATGTAATCACTCATCCAAACTAACATCTTTAATGAGCTTTGCCCCAGTGGCTCTTAGAGTTCCCATGTTAATTTTATGTAGGAAGTTTGTTCACATCAGATGATTACTTAAACATGTGTTTATTAACCAACAGTGTTAATTTGGTTTGGGAAAGAATAATGCATCACATAATACAAATGCTTTATTTTGGGCGTTTATACGGGGTGTCCCCTATGTAAGTACAAAAACTTTGGAAATAGGTTATATGGGTCAAAATAAAAATAAAATCAAGAATAGTTTTTTTTTTTAAACGCCTTGTTACCAATATATCCGCCATTTTGTATTTTTTCAATACAAATTTATATCTCTTTATGGTTTTCAATAAAAACCTTTAAATATTACTTTATGAAACTTGGTATAGTGTTTAAGGTAGAAATGAAATAATTGCAAAAAAAAATGTTAACAAATATTTTTCCGTTTCAAAATGGCGGCCATTTTAATTTTTCAAACTAAAATTACTAAAAAACAGCTGATTTTATGGAAAAAAGACAAGAACACTTCTTTTTAGTATTTTTAATTTTATATTAAACGACACCAAGTTCAAAAGGATCGGGCAACAAATAGCTGAGAAATCGCGATTTTTAGTTGTACAGGCCAGGCGCACCCTGACAGCTTCTCCTCATTGTCTGCTACGATCAGCTGATTAACCTGCACACATGGCTCCATTGTTGGTAACATTATGTTTTGCTATTTTTTTCACATAACATTTTATTATATTTATCAACTAAGAAACAACCAAGGGTGGGCTAATTTCTAAATAGATAAAATGGCAATTTCAGTTGTACGGGTCATTCTAAATTACTTTTTCATTGCTGTTGTTTAAGGCTGTTGTTTCATCATTACCATTACCTGTTGTAATGTTGTGCATGGTTATTACTGCATAAATCAAACTTTATAATAAGTATGAATAGGCATAGTTTTTTAAATTTACTTTAATCGAATGAATTATTAATTATTTAAACACTAAGATGAATCACACAGTTTATACAAATGTGGAAATGAGGTTATAGTTTTCCCGTAAATTATCTAGTAATTGGCTTATAACCTGCATTACAACTAACAACGGTTTTACTTTTAAGTGCCTAAAACTAAATAAAATTAATACATAAACATCAACAAATTAGAAAACTTACAATCTCTAAAGCTAAAACAATACCTAAACTAAAGACAACTATCCTAAATTTACAATCATCAAGTTCGGACACATACAACTTACATCCCTACAGCATGTGCTCAAAGTGTCCACCATTCATGTCTATACATCTATCAAGCCGATTTCTCATAGAAACCCTCACCCGTTCAAACACCCCTGGTATTTGCCTGATCACATTACACCCATTTACTATTCTTTCCCTTAATTCTTCAAAATTTTCAACAGGGGTTTGGTATACCAATGATTTCAGATAACCCCAAACAAAAAAGTCGAGTGGGTTAAGGTCTGGGGACCTGGCAGGCCATGCAACAGGACTCCCGCGAGCAATCCATCTATTTCTAAAAGTCACATTTAAATGACGCCTTACATCTAAAGTAAAATGTGGTGGTGCACCATCCTGCATAAACCACATGGTAGCTCTCTCATGGAGTGTCATACCTTCAAGTAGTTCGGGCAACATGTTTCTCAGAAAGTCCAAATACGATGCTCCGTTCAGTCTATTTGGCAAAAACACAGGTCCTAACAAAACATCCCCAATAATCCCTAACCAAACATTGACAGAAAACCGTACTTGATGTTTCCTTTGAGAAATTTCATGAGGATTCACATAATCCCACAGTTGATTATTGTGGTAATTAAAAATTCCTTCTCTTGAAAAAACAGCCTCATCCGTGAATAAAATCTTAGAAAGGAAAAGAGGGATGTGCTATTTTTATTAAAAACCAGTGACAAAGTTCGATCCTTGGTCTTAAGTCCCTTGGAGAAAGCCGTTGAACCCTTTGAATATGGTAAGGATACAAAAGTAGGCTCTTTAAAATGCGCCAGACTGAGGTTTTTGACACTCCCTCTTCACGTGACAACCTTCTTACGCTAGTGCTGGGGTCTGCTTCAACTGCATCTAGTATTCTTTGTTCAGTTTGCACCGTTTTTACTGTAGCTGAACGCCTTGACTTCTCTGAATTTCTTAAATTACCTCGCTCCCTTAGTGTCCTGTGTACTCGTACAAATGTTCTACTGTTTGGAAGTCTTCGGTTAGGGAATCTCTGCGCATAAACTCTTTGTACCTGCAACGAGTTTCCATCAGCCAATCCATAAACGAAATGAATATCAGTCAACTCTTCAAATAAGAAATTAGGCATTTTCAGAAATTAACATAAAAATGTTTATAAATTACAATTTATCACAATCACAATAAAACTTGATCCAAAAAAGAGTTCAATCACTGACTTTGTTTCGAAAGTAACAGAAAGTGTAAACAAAATAGCAAAACATAATGTTACCAACAATGGAGCCATGTGTGCAGGTTAATCAGCTGATTGTCGCAGACAATGAGGAGAAGCTGTCAGGATGCGCCTGGCCTGTACAACTAAAAATCGTTTTTTTCTCAGCTATTTGTTGCCCGATCCTTCTGAACTTGGTGTCGTTTGATAGAAAACTAAAAATACTAAAAGAAAGTGTTCTTGTCTTTTTTCCATAAAATCAGCTGCTTTTTAGTAATTTTAATTTGAAAAATTAAAATGGCCGCCATTTTGAAACGAAAAATATTTGTTAACAATTTTTTTTTGCAATTATTTCATTTCTACCTTAAACACTATACCAAGTTTCATAAAGTAATATTTAATGGTTTTTGAGATATAAATTGTTATTGAAAAAATACGAAATGACGGATATATCGATAACAAGGCGTTTTTAGAAAAAAAATTATTCTTGATTTTCTTTTTATTTTGACTCATATAACCTATTACCAAAGTTTTTGTACTTACTTACGGGACACCCTGTTTAGCCAAGAGTGTACATGTAATCCAGGTGTATGATGATAGGTTGAGAAAATCTACTACATTAACTAAGAAGGCTTTCTATGTGTATTTTGAATAGGGACAATTTATGTTTTGAGATTTTGCTTTTAACTTTAGAGCTCTGTCAACAAAATCTAACCGTTTGACGTTTAGAGCTTTCTTAAAACCCTAGCATGATCTTCTAATTCATTTCGTTCCTAATGAACCTTTCTACAAAATGATATTTTTTTTATGCGCATAATGTGTGTCTGGATACCCTTTGCAAACTTCATTAAATATATCCCCATAAAAACCTTTGGGTTTCCCGCTCTTTTTTCAGTTAGCCTTTCAGGTTAGCCTTTACAAATGTTGTCGTTAATTCTTATACAAGTGATATATTTTTCTATAGGTAGTTTTCAGAGAATTAAAGCCATCATTGCTCTGCACTTTACTTAAAACAAGAAAATAACACTGCATCACTCTTTATCATTAGCTCACACGATGAAAACAAACTATAACTAATGATACAAATTGGCATTTTCAGCGATTTTTTTCCCAAAGGGAATAAGCTACTACCGTAGTCGCGATCCTATATTAAAGACCTAGGGCGGGGATGATTATAAATTTTCTTTTTGAGGTTTCCAAATGCCAACACCATTCATTAACATTTGTATATATATTTTATCGTGTATCAGTGTAACGGGATGAGCTTACAAACACGATTATGACAAAAGTATGGATTTATTAAAGGCGTGGCTAGGAATGAATACTTAGTCAGTCAGCATTGGGTTAGAAATCCTAAGAATATTATTCTTAAACTACGTTTATAAGTATAAACAATATAGAGATTGCTTTCTTTTAAAACAACCATCACAGTGTGGTCATAGATTATCCCCCTATTTACTGTTTTAAGCAAAAAAACTGGCAACAAAATTGCAGCTGTTAAAGTAAATACCCCCGTAGCAGAAAACCTGCGTACTCAGCAAATTTCAAATGCATACATATGTATCTTAATACCAATTAAAGCCACAGACCAAAATTCATCAACATACATTCATACATAAATGATTTATGACATTTTAATTATTCTCCATAAGAATAACATGGTGCCTGAGGATGCAGGTTTGCTGAAACAAGGTCCACAAAAATAGGTCTTATACAAATTTTTGTATAGCTCAAATAGGTAAAGCCACATAGCAAATGTTATTAATTTATGTTCATAATTAAGGGAGATAACATTTTACTTATTCTCAATAAGAATAACATGGGGGCTGAGTACGCAGGTTTGCTGCCACGGGAACTATCAGAAAAAAATCGTTTTTCGTGCAAATATCAATAGACCACAATGGTATGAAGCAATATACCAAGTTTTGTCAGGATAAGTTGATAAATAAGTAAGATATACCATTTTTCTTATTCTCCATAAGGATAACATTGGACAACTTACTGTGTTTAGCACTTTCAATATCTCTGTAAACAATTGACGTAGAGCAATGATCAAAACACCAAATTTTTTCAAGCTGAATTTAATGGTGAAAACCAAAATTGGATTTACTAATACATTATATGTAAAAAACTAAAAAAAACCATTTCTGGGGTACAAAACCCCCATAAAATACCCCTTGGGATAGATCGATCTCGCTGGTTTTCGAACTTGAAGTCATAAATGTTGCTTTACATGGTTGTACCAAATTTCATCAAAATCGGACCATTTTTACGAGAGTTATCGCACCCACCCACACACACACACACACACACACACACACACACACACACACACACACACACACACACACACACACACACACACACACACACACACACACACACACACACACACACACACACACAGTTTTGAACGAATGGTGTTTTTGGCATCTAGGGACCTCAAAACGAAAAGTTATCATGGTCCCGGGCCTAGGTCTTACCATGGCGGCTACGGTAATAGCTTCTTCCCTGTCGGGGAAATTCGCTAATAAAAAATTCTGCTGCTGAACTCCAGCGGGAAAGGTAGGTCTAACGATTTCAAGGATAAGGAGAACATTACTAAACACAAATGCGTGCATTACTAATACTAATGTGTGTTTATAGTTTAAATTGGTTAATGATTTAAATGCAAAAATTAATAATCTTCTTACCAAATATTTATAAGACTTTTGAAAGAATTACCACTTGCCAAAAAGTATTTCAAGATTTTACCAAAAATCCATCCATTTTGCATGTATGCATAAACGAAAAGAATAAATTAACATGAAAATAAGTATAGATTCGACTTTACTCATAAACTCAAACTGTAACATTGACTGATGCTGCAGAGCAGCACGGGTTCTCTAGTATATATTAAAAGGAATTTATTAATTTGATTTAATTTACTGTATATTTTAGATGGCTTTAATAGCTGTATTTTTAAATACCTTACGAAATTGAATTATAACATATGAATAATATTTAGGAGTAAGCAATTGTTACACAATGATCACAATGATAATCACTCACTCTATTTTGAGTAGTGAGAGTACACAACTATTAAATATGATGAATATCATAAAAAATTAAGTTTAGGGTTTTTAATGGTACTCTAGATTGGTATAAAACACATGCATACTTTTAAATTTGGTGAATTCACTGCTGAAATGGAGGCCTAGTATAGATTAGCACAATAACACTCTACATTTTAGAGAAACATTATAATGGATAGAATATTAAATACCCCCGTCGCAGCAAACCTGCGTACTCAGCGAATTTCCAATGCATGCATATGTTTCTCACTACCACATAAAGCCACTCACCAAGTTTCATAAAAATACATAAATAAATAAGTGATCTATAGCATTTTATTTATTCTCCATAAGAATAATATTAGGGCTGAGGTCGCAGGTTTGCTGCAACAAGGAACACAAAATATGTGTTTTTATGCAATTATCAATATAACTCAACCAGGTGAAGCTACATACTAAGTTTTATCAATTTATGTTCATAATTGAGGGAGATATAAAACTTTACTTTTTCTCATAAGAATAACATTAGGTCTGAGTATGCAGGTTTGCTGCTCCTTGGATAATCAACAAAACATCAATTGTTTGTTCAAATATCAATATGCCAGTACTACGTGAAGCCACATACCAAGTTGCATTAATATAAATTCATAAATAATCGAGATATCAAATTTTATATATTCTCCATAAGGATAACATTGGACAATGTACTGTGTTTAGCACTTTGAATATATGCAACGGTTGGACGTAGAATCACAATTTAAACACCAAAATGATTATTTTGTAGAGCTGAATCGAGTTGTAAAAGCAAATGTGAAGTTTATATTAAAATAAACTGAGGAAAAGCCAAAAACATTTTTCCCATAAGATTAACATGGGAGATTTTATGAGCATGTTTTTTTGGATTTTATGCGCAACTACTTAACCTAGGTTAATAATTAAAAATACTATATTATTTGTTTTTTTAAGCTCTATAAAATGCTCAAAACCAAAGTTGAGTGTTTTAAAAATTTTAGGGTGAAAAGTGCAAAATACTGATTTTTGGAAAATTTGAATCCCCATAAACCCCCCCTCCCATGGTCAGATTTTTCTGGTTTTCGAACTTGAAGTCATGAATGTCACTTTACACATTTGAGCCAAATTTCATTGAAATCGGACCTTTTTTACTCAAGTTATCGTGTTAACGGGCACATATATCGATATATATATATATATATATACGTATATATATAAATTTGAACGAATAGTGTTTTTGACATCTGGGGACCTTAAAACAAAAAGTTATCATGGACTCGGGCTTAAGTCTTACCATGAGACCTACCATGAGACCTATAGGGGAAATTCGCTAAAAATAACTGTTAAACCCTATTTCATCACTGTTTTAAGTTTCTCTAACCAGCTGAATATTAAAACGATATATTGTATCTCCAAGAACAGACCAAATAGATATGGAATCGGCTGACTTAGAGAAAATCATTAGTGGCCAGTATCTTGCAACGATGTATCTCATATATTACGATTACTGAAGTCGATTCAGGGGTGACCCAAAGAAGGTAAAGTTGAAATTACGATATTAATTGACACAATCTGCAATGTCAATTAGTCACTACCCTTTAAGTAGTGGCATCCCATTATATTCATTTTTAGTTTCGCCGTTTGAGCTCTGAGTAACAAATAGCGCTGATGTTCGTATTATTTCCCCGTGGCTCCACAAGAGGTGCTTCATTCAACCCATCAAACGTCAAAACTTTTTCAAACAATAGAATAAACAGGTGATGTACTGTCATCCGTCATGAAAACAAAATTAAACAACTAGCAAAATATTCAGACCAGCTGATTGTATTTAATACGTCTGCAAACGCTCTAATACGATCGAATAAGCGTAATTACCTCGAATATTTTGTATTAATTAATGCTGAAATCTGTGAGGATAATCGTGAATTATCATAGGAATTTAATTGTAAACATGTGTTTAATTAATCAGCTGCTTAAATAAAATATCTCCTTTTAATTTATTGACAAGGTAATTTAAAACATACTGTCATAAGACGCCTATTTTAGGTTCTGTAAATGATTTCTTCCATTCTAATTCTTAAAAAAAATATTACAAAGTTACGGAGAGTAGTCGTTAGTCACATTGTATCAATTAAAAAATGCAAGTATATCATTAAAAACTTCTTGAGTCTATGGTGACTCGTAATTGAGTTGAAACCGCTTCTACAAAAGGAGTACATTGAGACACCATACGCTGAAAAGTAGGCGAGTTTGAAATGTTAATCATAAACAAAATGCAAATACGGTTATTCTGATACGGTACTTGAATACTTCATCAGCATTCAGTATATTTGCTGTATTTTTCCATATTTTACAGTCTATTTTTTGCTCGTTGCACAACTTTAAAACCGATATCTTAAGTTATGCTCCAAATATATACCCACACTTTGTAGGACTTTTAAAATTCACAGACAGTGTAAAGCCAGTGTATTGTTTGTTATTTAGTGCTAAAATTAAACAATTTACTTGGAAATCTTAGTTTGTTCCAGTAAAAAATAGAGATTGAAAGCTTTAATGCTCTTCCATTAGTACTTACACCGACACAAGTTGAACATTGCCGCTTTCATGTGAAGGTCGTCATGCAATGTAAAAATGAATTATATTTACAGTGGATGAAAAATTAATTCATACAGTCTGACCACTAAATTATTTTCTTTAGGACCAAAGTTCTCCACTTAATTTTAAAACACGTTAAAGTACTGTGTACCCAGCTGACATTCACACTGATGAAGTGGGTATACAGTAGCTCTGAGGTAGAGCGTCATCCTCGAAAGTCAAACGTGGTCAAGTGTATGTTCGATGCTGGTTGACTGCTAAAAGTTTCCACGGGCTTGCTCATATGTCTTGCTGTCTTTAGATCACCACACGGTCCTAGTGCAGTTAACTGTGTTTGTTTCTGTTTATTTTTTTACCTTTAAATCCGGATATTTTACTGGGAATAAATATGTTTAAGGCATATACCTAATTTTTTAGACTACATTAATTAAATATACGAAATACAAGAAACATTACAAAATATGATAAATCATCTAATTGATAAAAATAATCTAAGCAATGACACTCCCGAGTTTAAACTTATGTAACAAGTTACAAGTTACATAAAGTTAAACAACAGCTGACAAGGGCGAATAATTTATTTCCGTCATGAAATCAGTTTAGGGGTTTATTTGCAATGCATTTTATTTTGATGTCTTGCAGGAACGATTTGTTTTAAATTGTGTTGCTTTGAGATACGCAAAAAAGTCAACAGAAATAAAAATACAAAATAAAATGTGGCTTTATAGAAAGAAAAATCTATTAAGAACGTGAATTCTCTTTTATTATATTACGGTATTTAATGTAAGTCTACAAGATGTAATTGACAGGCATGGAATTATCTATGATCGAACACGATTAGGAAGTATTAATTTATTTTACATACAACACAATACAATTTTAATCTTAACCAATATTTTATTCTGTAGATTTAGATCACAACACTGCTAGAGTATTTCACAGAACAGGATAGTAAGCTGGGCGGACAGAGCAATGTGCGACGGCGGGTTGTCGATAAGCTGCTTACACGGACACTCGCCGTCTTATCGTGTTTGAGGAGTGACTAGAGCATGACAAATGCCTGCTTGGCTATAAGAAGGAGAAATATGAGCAAGAAAAATAATATTGGAAACACTTCAATTCTATACCTGAGTTTCTCATGCTTTTCTCACTAATTCGAGACCATGTTAGCAGAACACAGTCTCACGAATCATTCATTGGAACTAAATTAATTTACTAATTTATTACTCAGCCAGCAGTCGGTGTCAGTTTAAATATTAGTTGGCTCCAATGTGTTTAGTGTTCTTTTACTTAAGTTTAAAGTAAATGCTGTTATTTACGTAATTAATCTAAGTCTCAAATAGGGACACATAATAACACAATTCTTAGGACTTATAAATTACTATCGTATTCCATTTCTTATTACATTAATTTAATATAATTGAATTACATGTAATATATTTATGAGACATTTTGCAATACATGAATGTGATCTTAGTATATCAATAGAAATAATAATTGAGATATTCTAATCCAATCATTTGGTTAGCTCATGAGCGGTCACCTCTGGCTTGCCCATGTGAACACAGAGAAGAAAGAATTCTTTCTTTTCTGTGATGTGACTAATGCCGTACGGTACCTTGCTGTCTTTAGTTCACCGCACAGGTCTATGGTGACTGGCAGTTAAGATTTAAAAAAAATTCAAAAGATATGGTTCATATAGTAAATGCATCTACATTTGTAATTGAAAGAAAATTACGAAATAGTTATAAAAAACGTAAGCACTAGGTAGTTGCAAGCACATTTAATATGATACAAATCAGAAACGAATGTTTATTGTAAATAAGGCGTTGGCTTCAAGCGAACAAAGCCAACCAAGATGGAACAAATGGAGAAGTAAAACAGTTTTATGAGTTATATAAGTTTATTAGAGTTGAAACAAACAGTATTAGGGGAACTGTAATTTGGTAGTGGATATGGTTCACCGTTTATGGTTCATAGGGCTTAATAAAATGAGACATAATAAATGTTGTATTATCTCTATTATACTTAGTAATTAATATCCTTTCTTTAAAATAACTCAAACGTTCCAGAATGTAATTCCAATAAATTCTAAACTCTAAAATGTATGTTGTCATCGTCTGCTGTCCATTATTATTCCACACTTAACATACTACAACATTTTGACTTTTTAGCGAATTTCCCTTATAGGGAAGAAGCTATTACCGTAGGTCTCATGGTAAGACTTATGCCCGAGACCATGATAACTTTTTGTTTTGAGGTCCCCAGATGCCAAAAACACTACTCGTTCAAATTTATATATATATATATATTAGTTGTATGCATAATTTTAAAAACAGAGTACCCTTTTTGGTTTTAACATAATATGTTTTATTAGACGACTAGTTTCAAACCTTTAGGTCATAGTCATGTCTTACATTATTTTTGTAACCTCACATGTGAAAGGTTTGAAACTAGTCGTCTAATAAAACATATTATGTTAAAACCAAAAAGGGTACTCTGTTTTTAAAATTATGCTTACAACTAACATATTAGTAGCCCTAATCACTTTGTTATTTTTATGTGTGTGTGTGTCCGTTACCGCGATAACTTTTGAAAGAAGCGCCCGATTTTGATGAAATTTGGCAAAAATGTGGAGAGTAACATTTATGACTTAAGTTCGAAAACCAGATCGATCGGTCTATGGGAAGGGAGTTTAAAATTCTCCAAAAATCAGTTTTTTGAACTTTTTACCCTAAAATTTTAAAAACACTAGATTTTGGTTATAACCATTTTATAGAGCTTAAAAAAATTTGGTTTTTTGAATCATTAAGCTAGGTTTAGTGGTTGAGGAGAAAAGTAAAAAAATGTGTCCATACAATTTCCCATGTTAATCTGATGGGAATACGGTTTTTAGATTTTCATCGGACAATTTCACTAAAAACTCCACATTTATTTCTACCAATCAGTTTAGCTCTACAAAACAATCATTGTGGCGTTTTAATTGTTGTTCTACGTCCAACCGTTACAGAGATATTCAAAGTGCTAAACACAGTACGTTGTCCAATGTTATCCTTATGGAGAATAAATACAATTTGATATCTCGATTATTTATGAATGTATATTGAAGAAACTTGGTATGTGGCTTCAACTAGTTGTGGTATATTGATATTTGCACAAAAAACTTATTTATTGTTGATTATCACCATAGCAGTAAACCTGCATACTCGGCCCCCATGTTATTCATATGGAGAATAAGTAAAGTTTTATATCTCCCTTAGTTATGAATCTAAATTAATGAAATTTGGTATGTAGCTTCACCTAGTAGAGTTATATTGATAATTGCAAAAATACACATTTTTTATCTTCTTCGTTGCAGCAAACCTGCATACTCAGCCCCAATGTTATTCTTCTGGAGAATAATTAATATTTTAAGTATCGCTTATTTGTGAATATATTTCTTATGAATCCTGGTAAGTGGGTTAATGTGTTAAGTTATATATTCATTGGAAATTCGCTGAGTACGCAGGTTTGCTGCGACGGGTGTATTTTGTTTAATTACATTACAGAAGAAATGCAATAAAATTACAATATATTTCAAAGGTCAGTTTCTCAAAAAAACAACAACAAAAACTGTGTTATGGACTGGTCCAACCATGGTGTAATTGTTTACTTCCACCAAGTGTTTAACTCCTTCAGAGTCTAGTTTCTTCTGGAAAACAAAAAATGGAGTGTCCATATAAAAGATAACTAAAGCCAAAATACGAGCTGAACAATTATCAATTATGTTTGCGATGATTTGTTTACAAAAAAATACATAAGATGTGTGTTCAGCAGTTGCTGAATAATTTAATTGTATTTAGCACTTATATTGGACTAGTTATGTGGCAGGAGGTTGTTTTTGAATAACAACAGTGATTAAGCCTGAAACGTTAACCCTCATTTGTAGATGTGAATCATAGTTTATGTAGAATAAGTACACAATGGACATGGTAAATAATTATCTAAATCAATAAAATTAATTGACAGAAGGATTGAAATAATTACATCCTCTCATTACATTTTCAAAATTTCTACTCAATTTAAAACACCGTGAGCCGTGTAGGTTTTGCAGGAATCAAAAAATGGTAGATTAGTTAAGTGAAACGGGTGGGGGTCAGATAGATAGATGCGTCACGTCGTTATACTCCTAATCAGTGGTTGCTTGAGAATGTATGAGTGAATATGTGTTTGTGTGTGCGTATGGGTGGGGTCTTGTGAACGAGGGTGCGCTGTGCGTGTGTATGTATGCTCGTGAATTATGTGCAGGTCCCGTTGTTGATGGTCTTGTTTATTGTTTTCTCTTTCGCTCTAACTACCGTAAAATAATTACTTGAGTTGTAAATAAATAATCTTGCACATGTATTAATTTTAACTGTGATCTGTCAGTAGTTTTTCTCTTTGTTTCAAATATGTTAAATTCTATGTAATTTCATTATAAATCAAAAGTAACAGTGACTGTGTCCTCAGAGAAAACACATGGATTGACTGTATAAACTCATTCCACAGGCACAGGCTTTGCATATGTATGGGAAATATCTCCAAGATAAACTAATGTTATGTTTTTATTTTTTATGGAAATAAAAAGAGATAATTGATTGTTTGATTGTTTAAAAGAAGATGTAAGAGTACTATTAGAGTGTAAGAACACAACCTCATTTCATATGTATACCAGTTCAACTATGAATAAAGCCCTTAAAACATGAAACCACTCAAATTATAACTTAAGACTTTAAAAATGATAATTATTTCAATATGGTAATAGAATAAGCTTAATACCCCGAAACAATAACAAACAAACAAGTACAAAAGGTATTATTGTTGAGCAATTATTATAATGGTCAGATAGGAAGAATACTTCACTGATGTACGGACAACTTAACAACTAAAAACCGTTCATTTGTAGGACATATTTTGCAAACTAAATACTAATATAAAAACATAAACACATTTTGATAACAAAATCAAAGGTAAAAAATAAGAACTATATAGTTATTTAAATATTAAAATAAACCAATAAATATTGTTAAATATGACACATTTTCTGCGGTGCGTTTGTCTTGCAATAGATATCGGAAATAATAGTTCGCTTAACACAAGACGATAAGGAGGCTAGAATGGACTCAGAAAGAATTCTGAATGCCTTGAGAAGGGAGCATGAAATAGTAGATGAAAAGGATACCCGACAGGTATAAGATAGGGATAGTAACAAAATGATAATTCCCTTCGCACTCAGAATATGTTTCCGGAAAACAGTGGTTGCAGAATATCAGGGAGCGGTGGAGCTAGGATAAAATAGGTGTAAATCGTCTTGCTACAAAAACGAAAACGAAATTTACTATGTTGAAAAGCAGTTACAGTCTACAAATGAATGTCAAGATACGCTTACATAAGAAAGACGTTGCCATGTCAACAATGAAAGTAAAATAAAACTACAGTGCCCTTAAGAAAAAAATTAATTATTATTTTGAAGCTACACATGTTGGAGGCATTGACCAACCAATCTGCCGGAATTATTGTACTCTCTCTTTATGATACTGTGCTTAGTGGAAAACGTTGATTCCACTCATACAGGAGACCCAACTTCTTAAAATTTTGTTTTCAGAAGATAACCCTAACTCCCGCAGATTCCATCGCAACATCAGATGTATAATATTATATTCCAGATGACATCTTTTTGTGGCAATTAAGTCAACAAGCTTAAATCCATGCCAACGTTTAGAATAGGTGGTTTTTGTACTACCACGCTTCCTGATATAAAACCCTGATAAACTTGCACATTTCCTCCAAATATATATTATTTTTTGAACTCGTGTCCAACTATAAAATTGGTATCTATATTTAAAGGTGAAGAATCTGATATGGTAGCTACTCTACGAACTATACTTCAAGAGAACAACACGTATCTTCAAAGCTTCAAGAGAGTGTTAGGGGCGTAACCTCCAGACATCCCGGAATACCAGATCGCAATCAGGGCAGATAAGCACCCAGCACGATCACACCGAGGAAAAAAGAACCATCAGTTAACAAGTTATTTAAACATTTTACTATTTAGCTGTTAAACATTCATTTGCTTTTCACTGTTTTGCAGACTAAATCCAAAATTATTTTGAATGTAACCTAATAATATTTGTCTGACGTCATTTTGTATTAACATATAATGCATTAAACACACCAGACTTGAACGTTCACCAGGATGTTGACAGAACCTTTCCAAAACCGTTATGATGAAATATCACTAACTTGTGGTGGGTCATTGATACACATAAATACATATAATAATTATTGGACTTATTGTGCTTTTATCTTCGAACTAGCCAAAAGTAACACACATAATCGTTTCTTATTTTAAAGAATGAATACTCCTTTTTAACATTTTACATAATACATACAAGTTTCTTATAAATCTCTAACAAGTATTAATACGTATTTACATATTTTTTGTATTGAACGATATAAAAGTTTATCAGTTTTTATTTATTGGTTCTTTTACTTTCATACACTTATCTGAATATGAGTTTAACTTTAATGTAAAATAGTTTTTTTAATGCATTTATTGAACTTTAATGCGATGATAAAGCAGAAATGTGTTTGTTTAATGTGTTTTACTAATATGATCGTTGAAGTTGCTGTCAACGAAGTACTTTAATAAACTAAGTAAGGAAATTAAATTCTATCAACAGTCATTCATATTTATGCTTAATAAAAAGGCTCTTTAACAAAGCAGGTGATTTCCCCAGGGCCCACTCTCCTGCGGAAGGACAATTGAACTATTCCTACCCGCTCCTGTCTGGCTTTTATTTAAATTTACTTATATGTAATCGTATGACCTTGGAATTACCATTGTTTTACGAAATCGTGGATAAAAATCGCATATAATATCAGATTTATTATAAATTAAATTAACTATTTGTTTAAACTTGGCTTATACATCCTTATGTAAGCCCTAAAGGACTACTTACTAGCCGAGATGCCATTCACCTTTCATGGATCATGTTTTGTGTCATTGACGATATTGCCATCAGCCACGGAAAAGAGGAAGCTTAGCTATGGATAAGAGGGCGTGATAATGATATCTGTGGTGGGTTGTGGTGGAATATCCTAGTTTCACCTAGCTCTAAATTGGGTACAAGATCGAGAGACTGGACACAACACAACACAACACGATTTTGTAATATGTATCATTGTTAGTAGAGAACCTATACTACGAAATACACGCCACACTGTTGTATATTTAATACATAATACAAGTTATAGGTAATAAAAGTTGGTTAAACTGATGGTGGACGCTAAAAATATCCACTTAGGTAAGTATTATTTCAATAATAGCGATCGCCCAGAGGTCTAAATTTAACCAAAAACAATTCTATGTAAACCCAAAGTGGCACATACGAATATAGGCTGTTTGCGTGAATGTGTTGCCACATCCCGTTCATTTGAACCAGTGTCCTTAAATGAACTTTACGAATAACCTCTGCTTCTCTCTCTCCCTCTCCACGGCCCCCTCCACGTCCCCCTCCTCATACCCAGGTTTAATCTTTGTAATGAGGAGTTAAAACGGATAAGAGAAGGGTGTTACCATTCCAGGAGCCAGCAGTATTTTTATTTGCATTAATGAAATAGCAGCTGATCTTGCTCTTGTGTTAGCTTTTGTTATTATGACAACTGTCTAATACACAATTTCATTGATTTTTTTCTTGCATAAGATTAACATTGAAACTTTGAAAGCCTGTGGGGCGTACCCCTAAGGGCCGATGTAAATTATAATGGATTTCTGCTCATCTGCAGAACAATAACTATCTAACGGTATGCGTGAATTTCTCCTATGATGCATACAAGCTGAGAAAAAGGAGGGAGAGTTTTGTGCTTGGCAATTAATATAAAGAAACAAGCAATCACCCAGAGGTCGAAATTTTACCAACAATAATTCTACGTGAACACAAAGTGGCTCACACGGATGTTTTCGTGAATGATTTGTCATATCCTGCGTGAGCAGTTAAACATAAGCTTTAGAATCAGTTTTAGCGAATTTCCCCTATAGGGAAGAAGCTATTACCGTAGTCGGCATGGTAAGACCTAGGCCCTGGACCATGATAACTTTTCGTTTTGAGGTCCCCAGATGTCAAAAACACCGCGTTCGTTCAAAACTGTATATATATATATATATATATGTGTGTGTGTGTGTGTGTGTGTTTGTGTGTGTGTGTGTGTGTGTGTGTGTGTGTGTGTGTGTGTGTGTGTGTGTGTTTTTGTGTGTGTGTGCGCGTGTGTGTGTGTGTGTGTGTGCGTGTGCGTGTGCGTGTGCGTGTGTGTGTGTGTGTGTGTGTGTGTGTGTGTGTGTGTGTGTGTGTGTGTGTGTGTGTGTGTGTGTGTGTGTGTGTGTGTGTGTGTGTGTGTCCGTGAGCACGATAAATCTCGTAAAAATAATCCGATTTTCGAAATTTGGTATAAACTTGTAAAGCCGCATTTATGACTTTAAGTTCGAAAACCAGACAGAACAACCTATCCGAATTGGTATTTTAGGGGGGTTTTGTACCTCAAAAATGGGTTTTGAGTTTTTACATATAATTTTTGAAAAAGTCAAATTTTAGTTTTTTTATTGGAATCAGCGTCTTTTTAGCATAATTTGGTGTTGTGATCATTGCTCTACGTCAATTGGTTACAGAGATATTGAAAGTGCTAAACACAGTACGTTGTCCAAAGTTATTTTTATGGAGAATAAGACAAATTGTATATCTCGCTTATTTATCAGCTTATCTTGATGAAACTTGGTATATTGCTTCATATCGTTGTGGTCTATTGATATTTGCACAAAAACAATTTTTTGCCGATTGTTCCCGTAGCAGCAAACCTGCGTACTCAGCCCCCATGTTATTCTTATGGGGAATAAGTACAATGTTATCTCCGTTAACTAAGAACATAAATTAATAAAACTTGGTATGTGGCTTTACCTATTTGAGTTATAATGATATTAGTATGAAACCCAATTTTGTGTTCCTTGATTCAGCAAACCTGCATACTCGGCCGCCATGTTATTCTTATTTAGAATAATTAAAATGTCATAAATAGTTTATTTATGAATGTATATTCATGAAACTTGGTATATGGCTTTATGTGGTATTAAGATACATATATATGCATTGGAAATTCACTGAGTACGTAGGTTTGCTGCTACGGGGGTACTATTATAAATGTTGAACTTCACGAATAAATTTTCTTTTCTATCTGTCTGTCTGTCTGTTTCTCTCTCTCTCTCTCTCTCTCTCTCTCTCTCTCTCTCTCTCTCTCTCTCTCTCTCTCTCTCTCTCTCTCTCTCTCTCTCTCTCTCTCTCTCTCTCTCTATCTCTCTCTCTCCCTCCCTCTCTCTCTCCCCCCTCATTACCATCTCCCACCGTCAGAACTGGGTTTATTTTGTATGTGGAATTAAAACTAATAACTGAAGGGTGTGTCCATTCCAGTAGTCAGTAATATTGTTATAACAGTATGCCTAAAACATATATTCTTGCTGTTGTGTTATCATTTAATATTTTACCGACAGCTGACAAATACAGAATTCCATTGATTACTGTTCTTCCAAAAGATTAACATTGAAATTTTGAAAGCCATTTTCTAATGTTTATATGTTTTCATTTTGGGACGCACTGCCCTAATCTCCAACTGTTAAAAACACTTATTTCCACTTTAAATCGTCATTAAATCAGGCTAATATATATAAAAAACAAATGCCACTAAACTCTTATTTGTAAAATAAGATCCCTGCTCGATCCGATGTCTTGTACGGGAAAAAGTCTGGTAGTGTGTGGCCAGCTTTAGACTTCTTGCCTCTTTACAGAATCAAATAGGTTGATCCTCGGGCTTGTGAATGGAACGTGTCAAGCAGAGCAAGGGGTGACCCACTACAGTACAAGCTACTTAGTTCTGATACAATTTACTACCCAGGACTGGGAGTTAAAGCCACGATAGAGCTACTGCCTTAGTTATAAGTCCGTCACCTTGACCACTACGTCAGCAACACACCAAAAGCCAAGTTATTAACATTTGTGAAGAGGAACAATAAAACATACTGTATGACGTATATAATAAAACTACACAGAAAATCTGAAATATATTTTACGCTAGATTACATTGCGTAACATTTAGTTTATATTTTAAAATATTGTTTAAAATTAGGAAACGAATATTCGAATAAGACAGTAAAAAATTCATTTTAATAAGAGAAGTAAATAATGTCAGTATAATATCTTGCGAAGAGCAAGAGTACACAATAATGTAAAATATTGCCATAAATGTTAAATTAAGAAAAAATTTTCTTTTATATTACAGTATTATTAATATTAAAGTGAACCTGTTTTATTTAAAGAAATTAACATCGCAACATTAAATGAAATAACTTATAAATTGAATCAGGCTAATCTTTGATAGAGGCTTTTAGAGCTTAGATTAGATTTGGAAGAGGGAACTGTGGCCAAGCTCTCAATAATTATGTGTCCGGGCCTGGGCACGTCAGACCTTTTTAGCTTATTGTGCTGCTCCAGTATCCTAGTAGTCACTAAACTTGAGCTCAAGTAGTAGTTTAAAAATGTTAGTGAATTTTGATCGATTTACTTCGGAGGTTCCAGTGCCTTCTACTCCTTATTTTATAGTGTTCCGCATTCTTTTAGAGCTTTGGTTGACATTATTTTTCAAAGACCTTCATTCCTATTGGTAAACCATCAAAAGAGAGAAAAATGGTTAGGACTAACACTATCTTAGTTTGCCGGTAGAATTTCAGTGTAATAAAGTAAATTATAATGTTCACGGTAATTTTATTAAACATTTGTATTGACAATTTTAAATAAAAACATAATACCGGTACTAGATTTGTCTCTTAAATAACACTAATAACATGTCATATTTTATATCACATACCGTACCTAGGTAATATCAGTAGCGAGATTTACTAACTAAAATCAACTAAAGCTTCTGACTAACAACAGGACGTAAATCCCAATGAAAAGTTGTTGACACAAAAGTAATGAGAGCGCCGCAAGTTTCCGGGCCAACTTTCAGCCCCTAGAGCGTCATTTGCTAACATATTGCTCGGCTCTCCGAGGGCTCTGGATGCTAAACTTGCATATCCAGTAAGATATCCATTATCTTAGGTATCATGAAAATATCATTGAGGAGTCAGCTTGTAATTTTCTAATGTAATTTTGTTTTTACTACAAGGCTTTACCTAACTCTGGTTGTAGTGCTTTTAAGTTATAATGTTTAGAACGAAATAACTACCTTTAAACTATTATTGTTTACCCAAATGACGAAGCTCACTATTATTTATCTTTTATTCAAATTGTTCCAACACTACAATCTACAATTACATTTTTTAAATATTTGATCTATTACATATTTGCTACTACCCCTATAATTGATTTTCCTCAATTACGTACGGGTTTACTCAAGCTTTCTTCATGTAAATGGAGTTGTGGATCAATTAAGAATTTCTTCACTACTTGAGTTTAACTTACAGTACTATAGATGTTCGTATAATCTGAAACGACGGTTGTATGCTTAAAGTATACATATACAGGGTGAGTTTTAAATGAGTTCCCCTCCCGCTTTTTCTACATTTCTTAATATGTCGACTCCGGACCAACCCCGATCATTGTTGACTGTTGACCAACTTATACTTAATTTTGAATTAGTTAACATTTTTGGCCACCATCTTGGATTCAACTATTTATTTTTAAATGTAAAGGTGGGGATGTAACCCATCATATAGAAGTATTTTTTTACGGTGAGCACAAATTATTCGTTCTTAAGATATTGGCGAATTTAAAAAATGAATTTTGGAAAGATTTTTAAAGATCCCAACCTTAAAACATGCCCATATTCTCATCATTACATCAAATAATTACCATGAACTACTACCAATCATTGTTGAGTGGCATTTTCTTCATTGACAAAATTAAAATTTTCGGCCGCCATCTTGGATTTGCCATTTTGGAATAAGTTATTTTTTAAAATTTAAATGTAAGGTTGTGACCAATAATTACCAACTGGCTTTCCACACTGAAATCAATGCCACAATCCGTTTTCAAATATCACCTTTTATTCTCATGATACTGTCACTTTTTGAAATGTTAAACAGAAATCTTTCAATATCAAGAAAAATATTGGTGATATTTGAACACTGATTGCGGCATTGATTTCGGCGTAAAAACAGTTGGAAATGACGGGTCACAAACCTGCCTTTAAATTTGAAAGAAATCATCTTATTCCAAAATGGTGGATCCAAGATGGCGGCCGAACATTTTAATTTTGTCCAAATGAAGCAAATGCCACTCAAAAATGATTGGTAGTAGTTCATGGTAATTATTTGATGTAATGATGAGAATATGGGCATGTTTTAAGGTTGGGACTCTCCAAAATTCATTTTTTTTTAACCAGCCAATATCTTGAGAATGATTTTCAAAAACGAATTGCTGCATTGTATTCACCGTAAACAACTACTTCTATATGATGGGTCACAATCCCACCTTTACATTAAAAAATAAATAGTTGAATCCAATATGGTGGATCCAAGATGGCGGCCAAAAATGTTAACTAAGTCAAAATGAAGTTTAAGTTGGTCAACAATGATCGGGGGTGGTCGGGAGTCGATATATTAAGAAATGTAGAAAGATCGGGGGAGACTCATTTAAAACTCACCCTGTATAAGAACTGAACTGGTGACTGCTGCATACGATACGGGTGGGATCGAGGTTGAGCTACGTAAACGAGATAAGCAGAATAATGAGCACTGAGCAAACGGTACTGATTACGAGCTTGGGGCACTACGAAACCCATACAAGTAGTTCTGGATATTTTTTTGGGTAACTTTAAGGTTTTATATTTATTAATTTTCCATGAATTAAAACATTAATTTCGTGTGCTAACCAACTCTTTAATCTCTACTCAATTTTAATATAAAGTTGTAAAGTGTTCTTAAACTGATTAAATAATTTATTACCAAGATAAATTAAATAAAGTGTACATAAGCTAAAATAGTACAACAATTATGTACCAACCGTTCAATACAAACGATATTATTAACTTTGAGTTATATGACAATTTACTAACAAAAGTAAGACCTGAAAATAATTTTGGGTTAATGGTAGAGAGTGTAAAGCTTCTTGATTGGGGTGCATATTGTTAGTACTGCTTACTGCTAGGAACGCTTATTGTTTGGAATGCTGGTTCCCAATGATTTACATAAATGGGAATTTTTTATCTATTTTTAAGCCATATATTTACTAAAAGAAATTATAATAAAAATAAAAAGTTAACTAAAAATTAAACGTATTTCTATAAATATCATAGACTGTCTTTTAAAACTATGAGTTAGACATCAATTTACTCATTTTATTAATAGTTGGAGTTAACCATGTTTTCAAAATTTCCTATTAGAAAGGAGCTATTACCGAAAAGACTTTGTAATAATTAGGCTTTAAAATATTTAAATACATATTTTGGTTTAGGTTTTAAAAGCTCTCAAATAATTTCAGTTTAGGAACTATTGACCTGCGTTATGTGAGTGCATAAAACACTGCCAAACGATTTCCCATGTCACACTTTTAGAAAATAAATATTAAGTTTTCTACATAAAAAATATATTTGTCTTTAGTTAATGAAAGTAGCCATATCCGAGAAATATTAACACCAAGCAGGTGCATAAACGATAAGAACCAAAACACAGCACGTCACCATTCAGGGTAGTTTTTGAGAAAAATAAAACTAATTTGTATCCCTCCTATTTATGAATATGTTTTATGAAACTTGACTGAAAAGTGGTTTAATCTGTTATGGCCTACTCATATTTGCTTAAACTATCATAGCGCCCCTACAAATCTAGCTCAGTTATATATTCATGAATATATTTTGAGTATTAGGTAAGAGGCTCCATATATTTTTTTAATAAATGTATTTTTACAACAAAAAACGAGTTCACTGAGAAAAAAGGAATGTGAAAAACATTTCTTAACTGCTCCGTGTTGCAACAAGCCTAGAAATATTTCTATTAGATATTTGCTGAGTACGCAGGTTTGATGTGACGGGGGTATATTTACTCTTATCGTCAAAGTTTCGCACGACACTGCTGAAGTTGCAATTACCGAGCGGTATGACGACGCCCTCAAGTGTCAAGACTCATGCTCGGGAACAAGGGTTCTGCATTACTGCCATTAATAACCATATTGACGTTAACCCTTCAGTTTGACACTGTAGTATAACAGGCCACCACGTGACGGATGTCTGATAACGGCAAACTAAATATTCTGGAAGTCTACTTACGGTATTAAAACTTAGAAAAAACAACTTAGGATTACCATGTAAGGAAATGTATTTTGCTGAGTTCCGGTTCCTTTTGAATGAAATGTACTGTTTTCACTGTAGGAGGTATCAACTAAGGAACTTCTGAAAACATGTTATGCTTCATGTTTTAACTAATGAGCGGTAGGTAGAGGAACTAATATTGTAGGTATAGGCGTATATTCGACGACGTATCTCATAATTAACATCCGTTCTCAGGACCCCGAACCATATGCCTTCAAAGCTTACACGTAAATCTAATAAATGGGTCAACTGAATTGTATATTTAACAGTATAATTTTGCAGTACGTAAATTATACCAAGCATTCATATTCAATAGCATTATACTAAATATTAATAAGGACCTGTTAGAAATGCAATAATTACCCTTAAGGCCAAAATTTAGAAACAGTTTACCAAACCTCACATTAAAACAAATTTTCCATTCGCCCTAAAATCCTTAACACATCACAAAACAGCGACACTTCCTATGCTAATAGCAAGATAATTAATCTTGCAAAAATAAATGGGAGCTTTTTAATATTTAACATCTAACGGCAAGTTTTCTTGAAAGCCTACGAGTCTTATATAAATAAATAAATAAATATATATATATATATATGTATATATATATTTGTATAGATTAAACACATATTAACCTTAACCTTAAAAACATATATTAACATAATAACCTTAAAAACAAATGTTTTGGAAAGAATTATAAATGCAAATAAAAATGCGGAAAAGTAAAACCTTATTTTAGACATTTACTTGAAAACAAAACATTCACATTTATGTCTTCTCAGCTGTGAATCATATAAATAATGTAAAAATACGCAAATCTGTTGATTTTTTTAAATTCAGTTGAAATATTGCTTTTATCGTCATTATCAAATATTATCAAATATCTCTGAAAAAGTGCAGTCTAAAGGGCAAGGTAAAACTTCACTCGGACCCACACACCCACAAAGAAGTATCTACAATTTTACAACTTGCAAATGGTAAAGATATAGGTAATGGTTTGTAATAACTATAAGTACTGGATGAAAACATATAAGTAATTCTATTTAAGAGTATTCGTTTTGCAATTTATAATTTTAAACAGAATATCGTTGCGCCGCTGTCATAACAAATTCACACTCAAAACCCAAGCGTAATGTGGTATGATAGTTAATAATGAAAAAGGATTTAAGAAAGTTCCGAAACAAGCAGAGATATGCGTCAAGTTTTGACAGATGTGCTTTATTATTTAGGAACCACCCCAGGATATTCCAACGGTCAAAGAAAGCAATTTGTCTAGTGAGCTTGGCCGTTTATGTGACAAATCAGTTTCTCTCTTGCAGCCAAGTTTCCGAGCTAACTCATTTATCTCTTTGTGTTGCTCCTCGATGTCCAACTGGGTGAGTTATTGTAAAAAATAATTTGTGCTCTGCAAAAAAAACTACTTTATCGGAAAGCAGTATCGTAAAACATCAACCAAAATGTATTTTTAATTATGATTTCAAATTATATATCATAACATAATGACGTTACATAATGTGCTTACAGCAGTAATTGTTTCTTGTTACTATATTATTTGCAAATATTTAATAGAATAGTTTCTTATGGTTTTACTGAAATACTAATAATTTACAATGTAGCTCAAGAAAAGCTGCTTAAAATTACACAATTAACAAACTTTCTTTAAACAAATTGATGAATAAATTCTGTTAACGAAATAAAAAAAAATATACACAAACAACTGTAAATAAAAACAAAACTAATTGCAACGAATGGATAGTTAAAATAAGTGGTAAATTAGTGGTATCGTGCAGGTAAATCCTTCCTTCTCCAAGGCTGCTTTCTTCTCCAAGTCATGGTCAGAAAATGAGAGAATCAAGGATTATCTGTGTAATTATGCTATACACCACAGAACACTATTTACTCCAGTTATAACAGTAACAACGAAAATATATATACTTTACTTTTTGTTTCGAAGCACATATAAATCCCGAGCACAAGCAGCCTGATGCCCCAGGGGCACGAGATATTACGGGGCCATGTCCACGAGTGGGGAGGCAAGAAGGGTTATTTGTCATGCCGCAACATGTGTCTGAAACTTGATACATAAATTTATGTAACATTCATCCCCAGCCCCAGGAGGACTGGCGAGGCACGGTTTGGGAATTGTTTAATTGAATGATAATGAATCTTAGTCCTAAAGTTGCTGGAAAGTTATCGCCTGTTTATGTACTTTTTTATAATTTGTTTTGGAGGCAGCGGAAACTAGTTGAAAACAAAATTACGATCAAAATAATTTTGATGCTAACGAGTTAATAGAAAATGATAGTAACCACGGGTAATTTTAAACTAACTTGTAAATTAACTCTGTAAATTACAAGTTTCAATCACACTTAATACCGAAAAAACAAGTTAAAAATAAGAACTCCTACAAAATACTAAATTATAGTAAAAATACTAACAGAACAATTATTGTGTAATTGTTTATTAAATACCGTTGCAATATTGGTTATATCTTTTTAAACCAACTAAAGATTTGAGTTAAATACTATATAAACACATTGATGATAAAACAAAACATTGATATGTTTACATTTATTTGTGTTTTAGTATATTTGGGTAACATGTTAATCTAGTTCATAATAACAAGATTGCAAAGAGTCGTCTGAACAACTCCAAATCTACAACAGTATTTATTTAATTATTTTTTAACTATTTTTAATTTAATTATTAGTAAAAATCTAAAGTGTTTTATCTTTTTAAAAAGACAGAACATTAAAAAATATCAGGTAATTCTTACTGCGTTTCTAAAAAATTCTCATGAACTATGCAAAAAGAGATCTTGAGCCCAGGTAAAATTGTTGATTTCCCCAGAGAAAGGAAGTCAGCACTGTCAAGTGTATTGTGTTTGAAACTGGTTCAGGTTCAACGAGTTTTTTTATCGACATTATATTTTATATTGACTTTAGATATTTGTTTTTAAACAGATTTTTAATCTATAGACGAAGTATGACCTACCTTGTAGCGATTTGCAATAGGCGTATCTCTTTTTTATGTATTCATAAGAAGACAATGAGTTTTAATTTATAGTTAATATATGTTCATAACATGATTTTATTTATAATTTTCACCACACATTTGTAATTTATTCTGCCTCTCTCTAAGTTTTAAATGAAAAATATAAGCAGCCGAACCAAGCCTATGTTGAATAACTAAAGTCCAAGATGGTAACGCTACTGAAGACTTGCGTCGCATGAGGAATGCATAATACCATGGCAATATAATATTAATGACAATAACATATATTATAGGAAGGAATAATGTTTTCCATTGGCATATGTTCATTTGGTGCCAATGAAAACAAGTGAAAATTACAGATAAGCGAATCTTCCATAAGAAAATAGCTATTGGAATGTACAGGGTGAATCTGTAATACATCAATAAACTTCGGTAGCTGGTTTCTCTCATAAAAATAAAAATAAAACAGCCCTGTTCTGCCTGCTCAGAGAAATTTCGGGCCCCTGGGCAAATTCAACTTTGGGCCCCTTTCACGGGCCCTTGTTGCGTCAGGATCCAAGTTGGGGACCTTTTTTTAGACAACGAGTTTGCCCGGCCCCCCCACCCGACGGGCCGGGGCCCCCATAGAGTCCGGGCCCCTGGGCAATTGCCCATCCTGGGCGGGCCTAGCCCTGTTTACATGGAGTCTAAAGTGCTTGGTTTACCGTGTCATGTTGGTCGGTTTGAATCTTGGCATTGAGTTTGTCGTGTCTAGCTGTTACCGTTCCACAATGGCAATCATATTGCTTTCTAAAGCTATCTTAAAAGTGGCATATTTTGAAAAAATCTAGTTATCAGTTTCAGAAATGGTGTAAATCCCTAGACACACTACATATGAGCCTTCTTTCGAGGAATTATATATTTTTACAATGCAATCATTATATATTTTTTGAAACTGTCCTTTATATGTCAAAAGCTGTGCCCTGATTATTCTCTACGCCCACACATAAATTACTGGAAATAAATTAAACATTACCGCGGCTCAACATAGACTCAAACTGTTTGAATCCATCTTATGCGGGACGTAAATTGTTCAAAGCTGTGTCATCAAAATACAAGAAATACGTTTTGTAATGGCAGAAAAAAAATATGTTAAGAGAATTCTTGATTGGCCGTTGCTAATACAGCCTTATACAGGAGACGCGCTTTTATCCGGCATTCTAAAGCCGATGTTACACGGCGCGGGTTCGTGCAAGCCGAGGCGGCGCGTGGTGGCTCGTATAGTCGAGAGCAACCACGATCGTACAAGATACACGGCGCCGGCGCGAGGTGGATCGCTGGCGCGTGGCGTCCGCTTTCGTTCTCCGTTCTCCACTCGCACTGTACCAAGAATTACTTTACTGTGGAGATGGATTGCGATGAGGAGGTTGCCTGCGCAGCTGCTGCGTACGTTGTCATGTGCGGTGAGTTCGTGAAAATGAAAAGAAGACGGAAGAGGCGTTGGTGGATGACATCGCTGTTCAAAAGCCGAGACAGGTAATTACAATAATCACGATAAATTACTGAATTATACTGTTTTATGTTTATGTACAAGTAGCAGGTACATTACAGGTTGGGCAAGTATGAAATAAAATGGTCAAAATGTTTCCAAATATTCAATTATAGAAATGTTAAATTGAAATTGTAATTTAAATTTATATTTAAATTTAATGCTATTATAATTTAGTTTTTAACGATCCCTTTAATTATTTTGAATCCACAGTTGTATTATAAATCTATTTTTTTTTTATTTCGTACCCGAATTAACGCAGACATAGGTTAATTATCTATTATGAAATACCCTACTAATTTGAATTTGTATTACTTATACTGGTATCATACAATAATTATATACAGTACAAAGTTTAATCTCAGTTGTCATTTTTCAGATACAATGGTACCGACTTGCTCCATGATTTGATTAGAGAACCTTCGGGCAAATTCGAAAACTTTTGTCGGATGTCGGCTGCAGACTTTGAACATCTCTTACGGAGAATTGCCCCCATAATAACAAAATCCGACACTAAAATGCGAAAGGCTATACCAGTTCAAGAAAGACTTGCAGTGACACTGCGATTTCTGGCATCAGGGGACACCTACACTAGCCTATCCTATCTCTTCAAGTTTTCAAGATTCACTATATCGAAATGTGTCAATGAAGTATGCAAAGCACTGATAACCGAACTCAAGGAAGAAATAAAGGTAAGCAATAATGCATTGTAATATCTGAATGTTTTATTACAAACATATTAAAAGTACATGAATGAATTTTGCATGAATCATCAGTATTTCCAAATGATTTTAAGATATTAATAACAGTACTTAACTATAAAAATATATATTATATTGTAGTGCTAAGGCCTACATATAGAAAGTCCGTCAGACATTGATGTAATGCTCATTAAACATACCAAATTAGATTGCTTTATAATCAAATCTTAAAGCAAAATGAAGATATGCTTTACACTCACTATAACAAGTATTGTACATGAGATAACTTAAAAGAATATTACAGTTACAACAAAATATTAATCGGTACAGTTTGTTATTTATAACCAGGTTAAGTCACTGCTTACAGTAATAAAATGTCCTAATATCCTGAGAGTTAGATTTAGATTATAGCTTTGTTTGTAGCTCGCTATTCAAAAGATCGAGACATTTCCTGTTCCACACTAGAAAGTAGAAGATATGTTGGCTGTTCATCATTGTGGTTTTCAGCACTTGTATTTGAAATATTGTTATCTGGATGTTGCATTACTGGGGTTAACAGTGTGGGAGAATCGTAGTATGAACTCCCAGTTGATGGGGAGAGACCTTGTGGAGAGTAATTGGTTTGTACATTAAAATTTTGATATAACTTTTGAGAAAAGCCTGCGTTTCCTTGCCTTCTTTTTGAAGCTTTAATACGGAACATCAGGTTATCAATTTCATGCATAGCAATTTCTCGAGTTCCATCGTCTAGAGCTTTGAGTTTGGCACACAAAAGGTCGCAAAACAGCTCACTTTCGCCTTTTGTAACGTTAGATTTCGTTGCCGCAGTCTTTAAAAAATTGTATGCTTCGTCCATGCGTTTTTCGACGACAGACAATTTAATGGGCTTCCTTTTCTTGCCTGCTGGCGGACCCCCTATTTCACGTACCTCTGATTCATTATCCAGTTGCACGGCTCCATCATTGTCCAGTTGCTGCACATCAGTTTCTGCCGATGTCCCATAATTTCCCCCTTCTGCTGATGAACTGTTGTGTGTGGATGTGTTCATGTGCTCCACCTCTGAGTCCTGAAATAATAAACTTGTTTTAATAGTGATTCCATGTTAGTATGTTTTCACTAACACATAATCGATAAGCAGTGTGTTGTGGAGGATTTTTTAGAAGTTTTAACTAATTTTCATAAAATGCTCTTTTTAGGAGACTTTTTTTTTATTATTTATCATAGCTATTTAATTTTTTTTTTATTTTCAGCTCCCCACGACGGAAGAGGAATGGCTGCGCATTGCTCGAGACTTTGAGATGCAGTGGAATTTCCCACACTGTGTCGGAGCCATGGACGGAAAACACATTGTCGTGGAGTGCCCCCCCAATTCGGGATCTGACTTTTTTAACTATAAGGGGACATTCAGCGTTGTGTTGATGGCTTTGGTCGACGCAAACTACAACTTTACGTTTGTGGACGTCGGTTGCCAAGGCCGCATCAGTGATGGGGGTGTTTTAAAAAACACCTCCCTCTACTCCAAACTCGAAACGGACGAACTGAATTGGCCGGCCGATTCCCGTTTACCGTCATCCAACATTACTGTTCCCTACGTGATCCTTGGTGACTCTGCCTTTGCTTTGAGCAAAAGAGTAATGAAGCCGTACCCTGGTGTTAAAGAAAAAGGCACCAAAGAACGGATATTCAATTACCGTCTAAGCCGCGCTCGACGAGTAGTGGAAAATGCCTTTGGAATTCTGGCCGCGGTTTTCCGAGTGTTCCGCAAACCAATGCCACTGCAGCCAGAAACCGTCAACATTGTAACTCTTACATGTGTATTATTACACAATTTCATGAGGCGAAGCCCTTCATCATCAGCAAGCTACACGCCCCCGGGAACGTTCGATTTTGAAGTCGAAGGAGAAGTGAGGCCTGGATCTTGGAGGAGCGACCAAAGTGAAAAAACATCCTTCTTGAACTTACCAGGGACTGCAAGGAAACCAGGCTCCATCGCAAAGGGCGTACGTGATTCATTTGCAGAGTACTTTTCTACCAGAGGTAAATTGTCTTGGCAAGACAAGTACTGTTAAAACCGTAACATCAGTGTTTGTAAAGGATCAAGTTAGTAATTGAGTTAAAATGAAAATAAATAATGCAACCTCTGAGCTGTTTTGTATTTTTATTTTACTTTATTGCCTTTTACCAAGATGTTTTCACCCTATTGTAGATATATAACAAATATCTACAATGTTCTAGCCCTTATTTGTCAAAGGAAAAATGATGTGAAAAATGAAAATGGCTCTGTTTAATTAAACAAATTAAAAACAATTAATTATTAATTAATTTTATTAATTAATATTATTAATTAATTAAATTAAAAACAAAACCAAAGAAACTAATAATCACAACATAATTTAAAAAAATTCTTACCTCCGTATTTTGCGTTGGTCTTGGACTGTAAATCAGGTGAAGAAAGGATGCCATCTTCTCGTAAGCAAACCATTCGGGTTTGTACACTTCATACGTGGCGCTCCCGGTTCCTTTCGTCTTCTTCACCTTGGCCGCCAACTTCCTGTATGTAGCCATTAAGGCATCCTTTTTCTTTTTTAGTTCTTTTAGAGAAACATCCTGACTTAACGAACTTTGTATTCTTTTCCACGCATCGTACACGGCGTTTCTGTCTTTGTGTCCAGGGTTTTGCGGATTCCAGATGGAGGATTCCAATTCATATAAGTCCAAAAACTCAATTACTAAGTCATTATTCCACTCCATAGTAGATACAAACTAAAAACACGTAATTAAAAATGAAAACAGTGTAATCAAGGGAACAACTATGCGACTACTCTCACAGAAGGAAGACGACTGAGTGAGCTCAAGTCTGGACGCGCCAAGACGAGCCCTTTGAAGTTTACCGCGTTTTGGTGGGAACGCCCGAGCCAGGGCGAGCCTGCGCGACGAACCGCGAGCCGCGCCGAGTCGACAAGTTACACGGCGCGTGGCTCGCGCGAGTTTATGGCTTTGCTCGCCGAGTCACGCGCCGTGTAACATCGGCTTAAGAACCGTCTGGCACGTTCTACTAACCGGCATCAGCCGAGCCACTCACGATAGGATTTGTCTGGTAATTTTCGGGCGCTGATAGACCTCTACCGACATTAGCCACCAGTGAAGTGGACTGTGCACGCCATAAAACGTGTTAAAACCTGTACAGTATTTTGTATTCTGTGTTTTATTTCACAATCTGTAATACTTTTCCTTAGGAAGTCTGCTAAATTTAGATGATCAGAGAATGTGAATGAAATTTACTAGAAGGAAAATGTAAGATTGATTGATTTCGTAATAGTGATAATCCTAAATTGTTAGTGGCAGATCGAAACCCTAAGCAAATAAAAAAATTGTATAGTAATGCATACTTATAAGAAATTATTAAAAAGAAGGATAACCAACCTGTTGCCTTCTTTGACTAAGTTTACCAATCTTTAAAAGAAGAAAATTGCTATGGAAATAAAATACAAAAGAATACCAAAGACATTTATTATGTCTGGCAAGGAAGAACTTTGCCAGAAAGTCTTTTAAAGAATACATTTTACGTTCCAAATCAAGTTTTACATATTTGGGATAATTTCGTCGGATTTGATTGAGAAGTTATGAAGGAGGAAAAGAGATGTGGTGTAAGTCAAAGAATTGGTCTTTCCAAGAAGAAAAACTGGCGGTCGCTTTAAATTAAATTATAAGGGAGAAAGGGTAGAGAAACATACTAAATAAAAGGTTCTTTATACAAATATTAAAACAATTCGTTTCTCAGGTAAAAAAGTGGTTTACTCCAGTAAAAAGTGCGAATTTGTGTTTTTTACACCCCTGTATATTAGATTAGGTATTTATTAATATATCGCCTTTAATTCAATAATAGAAGAATATCTTATAGTAATTCCACTTCAATTAAGGGATCGTGTTATGCAAATCGAATTGGCAATAGTTAAATAAGTAAATCAATAAGAATGGTGTTTTTTATAATACATGTCTGATCAAAACCATAATAGGTGATTACACGTTTTACTTATTTGAAATAAAACATATAGAAAGGAAAAACAAGACACCAAGATTTCAGACGAATTCAAAAAGTTTCACCTAATGTCTTGAATAATTAATTAGTGGTCCCATTATATTAAACTTTCCAGTATCAATCCTCGGAAGTTCAAAGCTATTGAAACTTCATAATTAAGACCAAGATGAGGGAATATTAATTACCTTAGTCTTAAAAATGTGAACGTTTCTGGCAACGGCAGAGATTGAAAATCAGAGTAATATCAGGTGTAACTATTTAGACTAAATGTATTAAATACCTTTTCTATACATATAACTACAGGAATTAATATTTTGGTGTTATAACACGTAATTCTCCTATTTTGGGTGACATGCTCATTCCGCGCATTAGAATCTTGCCTTAAATATGATAAAATGCCATATAAGCTAAATGAAAAATCTCAGATCCGAAAAAGGAATAGATATTGACATGATAATAATATATTTATTGTTTGGAACTTTAGTCATTACTCTCAGTGTAGGAACAAAACGAAGTGTCTTCGATACTGTTGGATTGAATTGAAACCAACAAATCTGGAGTTTGTATCCTAAAATAGAAGAGATACATTTAGTCGATCCATCGTAAATGCAACAAGGAGCAATGAAAGCATAAATATACTGGCGGTTTACGGTTGATTCTTATCAGTTTAAGTTGCTTCATCTAAATATCTTTTAAATAGTATTCTTTGAAAAAAAAAAACAATACGTTGTTCAGTTTGAGGACAATTGAAACATAACAGATCAATGTGCCTCACAAAAAGGTGATTATGCTTACAATTATTAACAAACTTTTAAATTTAATTAGACTTATAAATAATTAGCCTACTCATTAAATGAAACTCTTAAAATGTATAAAGAGACCATAAACCAGGAGACGTACACCTGTAATATTAATTAGTATAATGGTAGTATATAGTCGTTTCGATCATTTTAAAAATAATTTTTCTCTCAGTGAACTGTTATCAGTCTGTATCAGTTTTTTTTAATGTGGACTGAACAAAAAATAAAAACTAAATCTATAATAGCCTGGCCATATTGGAGCGAGTAAAGTATATGTCATTATTTTGTAATTTTTTACTGTTTCGTACAAAATTAAAATAATTATTATCTCTAATCATCGTTACCAGATGTAATACGACAACATCCACTGGATATAGTCTAGTTGTTACTCACTAGATGTTTTCATGATTGCTTAACGGCAACTCCTATCAATTGCACTACTTTTAGGTAACAATTTTTCTAACACTAGTTCTCAATAGTAGACTTGATCAGCATTATCTTTGGTATAAAGTTACACAATAAATATGACACTAATATATATGACATGCATATTTTGTTAGTGCCAGTAGTTTAAAATAGTTAAATTCTAATGGAATATAGTTGACCTGTAAACATTGTCTATGGTTTTTACCGCTGTAATGGTATATATTTGACCCGTAAACACTGTCTATGGTTGAGTCGATGGCATTGACATAGCAGTGACCAGGCAGTCTTGCAAAATGCATACATACACTTGTGTGATCGATTGCGGAAGCCTTCTACAGGTCCATCAAATATCAACTAAATTATTGGCATACACGTGCTAACCTTAATTACTTTACTTTATGTAAATTATAATTCAATTCAAAAAACATGGATCTGTATCTAAATTCACTATATACTAATTAGTTAAATACCTTATGTAAATTCAGATGAAAGACGAATATGTATCTGTTTCACAATTAGTGTAATGTTGGTGACGGTGTTCAGATTACACGTCGGTAGGGCCAATATATTGCATGTGATACCTTATACTGGCGTATTCTGTGATATTGTTCCCCCATAAATTATACATTTATGTCACCCGAACCCCACGTTCTTGCTTTCTCTATAAAGATACACTAATGCGACAAGAGGAAGACTACAACAACTGTGGATTGCAGAAATCTATGGGTTTTAAGATTGATACAAAACGTTTTAACGCAACTACATTAATATTAATAAAATTAGTCCAATTAACAAATTCAATTCTCTTATTAACAAATTAAATTATTTAATTTACAAATTAATTATATGTTTCAACCAGAAACAAAATGCGTTATTAGATGCGTATGCTTATGTACTTCGTAATGCAAAGCAATTCCTGAAACTTTGACGAATGCTGTAAAGAAATCATTGGATAATATTTATATAAATTTATATACAAACTACATTTACTTAAATAGTACCTTGAGCATTAATTACAACAGAATTATCTGAAACTAAACACAATATGTTATTTATTTACAGAGTTATCAGTGTCAATCTTGATGAAAATGAGTACTATTACAGCCTTGCGTTATTTGATAGGTTGTTTTTAAGTGTGCTTGGGTGGATAATGATTTAGATTAATGATTTCAAAGATGGATGAGTTTACTTTGCAAATATAATTTAATCGTGGTTATTTTGGTTATGTTTCCAATACACGTTAAAATAAACTACGTCGCACAACACTCGAAAATACATTTACACTTATACAAGTAGGGTAGGTTGGACAGCACCAAAAAAGCAGGAGTCACAGGAGGTGGCACTGGTGACGCAACCTCCCCCTCCCCCTCCCCTCGCCACCGCCTCATCCCATTCCCCCTCCGCCACCGCCTCCCCCACCACCTTCCACTTCTGGAAGAGTCAGGCGCCGTTTACTCGGGGTAATCACCAAACCAGCAGAAATCACAGGAGGTGGCGCTGGTGGCACAACCCCCCCCCTCCACCTCCCCCTCCCCCTCCCCTTCTCACTCACCTCCCCCTCCCCCCGATACCCACCCCCCTCCTCCTCCACCTCCTGGAAGGCTCAGACGCCGTTTAGTCGGGGTAATCACCAAACCAGCAGGAGTAAATGGAGGTGGCACAACCCCCCTACCAATCCCCCTCAAACTCCCCCTCCCCCTCGCCATCTCTTCACCCTCTACCTCCTGAAATTCTCAAGTGCCGTTTAGTAAGGGTGATAAATTTCGAGAATTCCTTTCTTATCTGTTGCTTTGTGTTTGAACAACAGCATCGTTAACAATAGACGATCACGTTTAGATCCATCCAACCACCAGCTGTGCTTTGAAACTTTCCAATTGTACCAAACCATTAGTTTGTAACGTCCATCACCATCACTTGTTATCCTTTGTCGTTTTCGGATCCTCTCTTTGCTAAAAGCTTTTTGAGTGACGGGTACAATTAGGAAAACAATATAACAATAGAACACATGCACCGAATGTCAAGAAACGAAACAACAGATCGACGCGTTTAGACCTGTCAGTCTAACCGACACGCTCTAGAACTTTCCCGCCAAAACCGGGAGCGTCACTTTGCATCGGTAGCATCACCTCAGTTCAGTTGCGGAGTTCAGTGTGAGCGGACGTGTTTGTTAGTGCTGCGTAGTTCGACATAGTGATTTGTGCTTTATGCTTTGTGACTTGGGTCGGACGTGTTTGTCAGTGCTGCACGGTTTTGTATTGTAAAATTGCGATCAGACTTGAGTCGGACTTCACAGTGTGAGGACGTGTTTGACACTGCTGCGCTGTTTATAATGACTTTTTAATTGCGTTCAGTCTTGGGTCAGACTTCTCAGTGTGCGGACGTGTTTATCAGTGCTGTGCTGTTCAACATTGTGATTTGTGAATGGCGTTCAGTCTTAGGTCGGACTTCACAGTGTGCGGACGTGTTGACGTGTCATTGCTGTGGTGATTAACATTGCGACTTGTGATTTGTGCCGAGTCTCTTGGATTATAAATCTCAGTATATTTCATTCTTCTTCTTATTATTATTATTATTTGTCCTATAGACGAACATTAAATTTTCGAAACTTTACTCATTGAGTCGTGTTGCAATATTGGACAATCCTCACACATAATGGGAGAAGTCATATTCAGTTATATTGTAGTAACAGGGGGACTTTTTGTTAGAGTTTTTAACGAACCTAGACTATTTATATTACTTAACAGTGTTTGACCTATGGTAATACTTTTCAATTGACACTATAAAGAGCAACGATTTACATTTCGTTACACAAACGTAAAATAATATTGGCTTATATAGAGTTTTGATTTTTTAAAATATTGATGTAAACTGTTTGGAATTGAAAATTAAAAGTGAGGAACGTTTCATTCCTCCCTTCTTCCGGCGTTGTTTTACGACACCTTGGATATTTCTATTACATATCTGTGTTTGACCTATGTTAATACCATCAACTGATACTATAAAGAGCAACGATTTACATTTATTTGTAAAAATGTGAAATAATATTGTCTAAAATACAGTTTTTATATCTATTAAAAATTTATTTTTATTCGTGCTACTTCCATTTTGTTTTAAATTTAAAAAATGCTAAAATGGAATTGTTAATGGAAGTTAAAGGTGTATCTATACATCCCCTTTGATAAATATGCTAAAGTAAAATCAAATTGGTTATTGAATAGTACTGACGTGTTTTAATCATTCCATATGGTTGCTAATCACCAATGCCCCAACTGCGAGCACGTCTTCACACGCAGAGGCAATTTAAAACGACACATCATCAATGCTCATGGTGAGATGGAGCAACACGTGAGTGGAGTATGCGACATCTCGTTTAGCTGCAGAGATGCCCTCAGACGTCACTTGCTCAGAGCTCACGGCGTATTCTCCCAACCTCAACCACACCAACAAAAACAAGGTGTGTATTCGCCACCACCTATGACTCCAGGTTTGGTTGAGCATATGCCTTATAACTATTATAGTAACAACTGAAACCTGGTTTAAAGCTAAAGATGAGACTCAAATCCTAAATTATGAAAATGCAAAACAGGTAGTGCGGGTGAATGTCGATGAAGAAGATAAGTGTAAAGCTGTAAATACAATTATCGAAGGGGAATTAATCTTTTCACCCCCTTTAAATTGCTGTTGTTGTTGTGTCTGGAGTCAATGAGTTGTGACCCAATTTGGAGCACAACTAAATCTAACATACATCTCTTGTTTTGCATTTATTGAATCGTGAATCAGATAATGAATTTTTTATAAAAATTAATATTCGCCTCCAATACAACTAATAATAATAATAATATGAATGAATAATACTTAGATTAATAATGCAAGATAAAGGTCAGATGTTTTCCCATTTCTCATAGTTCCCATTTCTCTGAGTTGTTTTCTCATTTTTTAATATTAAATGCATTGTGAAAAAGAGATAAAATATTTGATTATTCTAATTTTGGATTTGGTTCAGCATACAACTCATGATTCTCACGATTCTCTAAGGGAGAAAAGTTTCATTCCTCCCTACATTAGACGTTGTCTCATTTTCTCATATGAAATGCATTGTGATATACAGATTTACTTACCTTACATTTACTTGGACCTTTTTAACGATGTGAAAACTTATTCAAACCGGATTTTCACAACACTTGTGTACAGATTACTTAAAGCGCTATTAGTACCACTCTTTGCTTACTCCATAATGCATATTATGACATAAGCAAGTAGAGTGATCGATGCGTTAATGTACGCGATACGTTTTTACGAATTAGCATATGAGAAAGGCTTGAAGTTGAGTTAATCAGGCAGAACTGCCACTTTAGAGGTCTGTTCAGACAAAATTTGAATCATGTACTGGGTTTCCTTACATACCGTAGCGTTTGTAGTTTTAAACTCGGAGTTAATTTGATCTAGCTTTTGGTTTTGTCAGTAACTTTTGTGGGATTGCAACAGCAGTTGGTTCTCGTTTCTAAGTCTGTACTCTCCATACTCTCTAGGGGTAGGCAAAACTTCTTCAAAGATCCAGTTTTGGTTCACTGATGTAAACTGCGTGGAATCGAAAATTCAAAGGGAGGAACGTTTCATTCCTCCCTTCTTCCGGCGTTGTTTTGCTGTATTTCTCTCTAACATGATCACGAATTGCCTTTTGCTGGTTAACATAACCCAATATTGTATCTTGTATGGTAATGAAAACGCAAACTTCATTAAACATCGATTAGTTGATCTTTTTATTGATGAGAAAACTTCTTCAAACCCCGATTACTTGGAATTTGTATCGGTTTACACTATATAATGCTCATTGTGTATGACACACGACGAATTACCGATGCGTCATTGAACAAGTTACGATTTAAACAAAGTATCATACGAGAAGGGCTTGCAGTCAAGTTAGTTCAGAAGGAGCGAATTCCGTATGAAACGTCGGTAACATGAAGAAAACATAAATAAACAAGTTCGTTGAGTTGAATGCAAAACTAAATACTCATTACACTTACGAACTGCCTAAGGATTTACAACAGTTAACGTGGACTGAAATCACGATAATTGAAATGAGATTACTCGCGGTAGTGAAAACCTTTACGGCTAGTAGTACTACAGCTGATACTATCGGTATAGATACAGTATAATGAATGCTATATAGGTACAAAAGTATATATTCAAACTACCTGTACTGAATGATGGAGACTATGATGTAAATCAATTACTACGTTATATCTCACCATCTTCTGCTATGATCGAGAATGCTGATCCACACAATGAAGATGGTACTCATTGGGTAGATATCTATTTGAACGGTGGGGGAAAAATGTAATTCTTTGTCAGTTATGTTCAAAATCCTTATCTACGGTTCTACAGGTGTGGCCCAATTTGGGTCAGACCAAAATCTGACATATATCTCTATCACCGGAACGAAGTCCGAGGTACTCAAACAGCAATTGGCCGTTACATTCGCCCTTGAACTTTCCAATGACCTTGGCGTTGACGGGGCTGTAGTAGAGGTGGGATCTGGGGTAGATGCTGGCACTGGGGTAAGTGTTGGTGTCCATCATCTCCTCGTAGATGTCTCGGGAGATGATGTCGAACACAAAGCTGTCTGTGTCCTTGTAGTTGACCTTCATACGATCACCATTGCGGCTATTCATCTTCCGAAGGAAGGCGTACATGAGCCACTTGCTCAGCTCGAAGACGCAAATTCCGACTTAGAGCGGTTTATCCATGACGATGTTGACTTTCGACAGGTGTATTAAGGTGACGTCATTCGTTAAGTAGGTCCGATCCAGGAAGTTTGCTTTGGCCACGTACTTTCTTTATTTATTTATGTAATAAGTGAATTCAATGTTATGTTATGTACTTGAATATAAATAAATACTTTCTTTCTTTCTGAACCCCTCCGGTGTACAAACCAGTTTGACGTTCCTTCGCTAGCGGACGTTCTCGATTGTCTTGCCAAAGACCGCATTATTCATAAACTTGAAAAAGTCTTGTTAAAATTTGGTCTTGACCTTCTTCCGCAGCACTGTGTTCATCAGGATGTAGCGTTATAACCACCGGGACTGTCGGAACGAGATAATGCGATGTATGTTCAGAAGCTCTAACCTATTTTCCAACACCTGTTGAAGAACTCTGTAATGACAGATTTAGTTCTTCTTGTCTTTCAGAGTCGTTACGAGCTTCTCGAATTTCCCTCCTGGAGGACGTTTGGTCTCGCAGCAGTAGGGGTGATCCTTGTGAAGGTCGTGTAGTTAGAATGGGTAGTGAAGGTCCACTTCCAAGACGTAGCCCATGGGTCCTTGGGGTCTAACGCGGTTATATCCAGAGACGCGATCTCCTCACGGCTGAGCCATTGGAAGTTGCCAAGTTGGGTTGTTGGAAGTTGGTTGTAGGGTGGCGATCTTCGGGTCGACATCTATCATGGTTAGCCTTGGCGTAGCGGGTGATCGCCTGGGAAATACCTCCTCTGATACCCTGCTTAAAGAACAGATACATATAAAAGTCCTGTATCTTATAGAGCTCCACTCGACAGGTCCGCAACATTACATCCCAGTCGTATGATAGTACGATGTAGTAGTGAGTGGGATCTAGTCCTTATTCAACCCTCGATGAGTCCCTAAAACGTTAAAATACGCCAGTCAACAGTGCATTGTCGCAACGCAGGTACTTCTCAGCGTAGACCTTGAGGTATATACAACCGAAGGCTTCTCACATGTTGCGAGAATGTTCATTATCGTCGTCCTCGATGTCGTCCAGGGACGGCAGCACCCTGGTATATTCCAGCACGTCGTACGATGTGACGAAGTTGTACGGAAACACGCCTTTCATACGAACTAGATTGAAGAGGTGATCGTCTGTGAATCTCTTCCTCGTCTCCAAGATTGAGTTGGGGATAGGCTGGCAGTGGCGAGGCTGGCAAGGCTCAAAGCCAGAACCGGTATGTGTTGAGAAACCTCACGCTGAATCTTGGCTGTCTTTTTCCTCATCCTGGCATCGCCGTCGGTACTGCTTGATTCGTCAAGGGGTTCACAAGCAACTCTACGAGGCTCCCGATCAACAACGCCATCACTTCTACGATAGTCACGAAGTTCTCCATTGGGTGATTTATGCGGTAGTTTAGGAGGCGACTGCGAAACCCCCGTTGAACGAGTATGAAAATGGGGTTTGACTGTCCTGCTCCAGTCATCTCAACATCCTCAGGCTGGAGGTCTGTGCTCGGTCCGGGCTGCAACTCTGTGCTAGGTCCCGGTTGAGGTTCGGTGTTGGTCTCTGGCTGAGGCTCGGTGGTGGGTCCAGGTTGAGGATTAGCGCTAGGACCTGGATGAGATTCCACCAACAAAGGTGCTTGGTTCAGGCACAATTCCCTCATGATTGGACGGTTGAACCGCTCATGATGGTCCAGTTTGAAACGTCGATTGAATCTCCGATCGCAGTATGCACATTGGAAACTGCGTTCTTGATCGTCACCGTGAAGTTGTTCAGTGTGGTGACGCAGGTTATCCACCCTCTTGAACGCGATGCCGCACACGTCGCATAGGAAACGTCGATCTCGGTTGTGGGTTTAATCCACGTGCCGCTGTAGGTTGGCCAAGCGACGAAAACGACGGTCAGATTCCTGACATGCGTGGTAGTCTGGAACTGGACCTTCGTCAGAAAAGAGAGTATAAAGCCCAAAATCAGAATAATAAAATATTTAATCTCTATTTCACAATTTATTTCATATGAGAAGATGAGAAAACAACATCTGAACTTTATCTTGGACTATTAATCGTAAGTATTATTCATTCCTATTATTATTATTAGTTGTAATGGAGGCGAATATTAATTTTTATAACAAATGCATTATAAGAATCATGATTCAAGAAATGCAAAACAAGAGATATATTTAGATTTAGTTTTGTTCCAAATTAGGTCACAACTCATTGACTCCAGTACATACAACAACAGTAATTTAAAGGGGTTGAAAAGATATATCCACCTTAGATAATTGTATTTACAGCTTTACACTTATCTTCTTCATCGACTTTTATTCGCACTGCCTGTTTTGCATTTTGATAATTTAGGAGTCTCATCTTTAGCTTTAAACTAGGTTTTAGTTGTTACTATAATAGTTATAAGGCGTATGCTAAACCAAACCTGGAGTCATAGGTGGTGGCGAATACACACCTTGTTGTTGTTGGTGTGGATGAGGTTGGGAGAATCCGCCGTGAGCTCTTAGCAAGTGACATCTGAGGGCATATCTACGGCTAAACGAGATACCGCATACTCCACACACGTGTTGCTCCTTCTCACCATGAGCATTGGTGATATGTCCATATAAATCGCCTCTGCGTGTGAAGACGTGCTCGCAGTTGGGGTATTGGTGATTAGCATCCATCTGGAATATTTAAAACACGTCAGTACTATTCAATAACCAATTTTTTATATTTTAGCATATTTATCAAAGGAGATGTATATATACACCTTTAACTTACAATTCCAGCTTAGCATTTTAAAATTTAACACAAAATGGAAGTAGCACAAATAAAAATAAATTTTTATAAGAAATAAAACTATGTTTTAGACAATATAATTTCACGTTTGTATAGCGAAATGGAAACAGTCGCTCTTCATAGTATCAATTGAAAAGTATTAACATAGTTCAAACACAGATATGTAATAGAAATATCCAAGATGTCGCAAAAAAACGCCGGAAGAAGTAAGGAATCAAACGTTCCTCCCTTTGAATTTTCAATTCCAAACAGTTTACTTCAATATTGTTTGAAAAGAAATCAAAACTCTATAATAAACAATATTTTTTCACTTTTGTATAACGAAATTTTAATAGTTGCTCTTTATAGTGTCAATTGAAAAGTATTAATACAGGTCAAACACTGTTATGTAATAGAAATATTCAAAGTTTCGTTATAAACTCTAACGTAAAGTCCTCCTGTTACTAAAATATAACTGAATATGTCTTCTCTCATTATGTGTGAGGATTGTACAATATTATACCATGACTGAATTAGGAAATTTTCAAAAATTTAGTGTTCGTCTATAGTACAAATGATAATGATAAGAAGAATGAAATTTTTTAACGTTTTATAATCCCAGAGACTCGGCATAAATCACAAGTCACAATGTAAATCAGCGCAGCATTGACAAACATATCCTCATGCTGTGAAGTCCGACCCAAGACTATTCGGAATTTTACAATACAAGACCGTGCAGCTCTGACATACACGTCCGCACACTGTAAAGTCACAAGCCATAAAGCACAAATCAATATGTCAAACTACGCAGCTCTAACAAAAACGTCCGCTCACCCTGAACTCCGGAACTGAACTGAGGTGACGCTACCGATGCAAAGTGACGCTCCCAGTTTTGGCGGTAAACTTCTAAAGCGTGTCAGTTAAACCGACAGGTCTAAACGCGTCGATCTATTGTTTCGTTTCTTGACATTCGGCGTATGTGTACTGTTGTTATATTGTTCTCCTAATTGTGCCAGTCACTCAAAAAGATTTTAGTGAAGAAAGGATCCGAAATGGACAAAGGATGACGAGTGATGTTGATGGACGTTACAAACTAATAGTTTGGTACAATGGGAAAGTTTCAAAGCACAGCTGGTGGTTGGATGGATCTAAATGTGATCGTCTATTGTTAACGATGCAGGACTGTTGTTAACTGGTCTATTGCTAACGGTTCAAACACAAAGCAACAGAGAAGAAAGAAATTCTTGGAATTAATTACCCCAACTAAACGGCGCCTGAGCCGTCCAGGAGTGGTAGGGGGTGGGGAGGGAAGGGGGAGGGGGATGGGGAGGGAGCGGAAATGGGAGGGGGAGGGGGAGTGTGAGTGAAAGGGTGAGGGGGTGGAGGTGGAGGGGGGTGTTGCGCCACCAGTGCCACCTCCTGTGACTCCTGCTAGTTTGATGATTACCCCGACTAAACGACGCCTGAGCCTTCCAGGAGGGGGAGGGTTAGTGTGAGGGGTGGGGGAGGGGTGAGTGAAGGGGTGGGAGAGGAGGTGGTGGAGGGGAAGGGGGAGGTGGTGACGGAGAGGGAAGGGGGAGGGTGGGGGAGGAGGAAGGTGGGGGAGGGGGAGGCGGTTGTGGAGGGGTGTTGGTGGTGGTTAGGGTGGGTGGAGGGGGGTTTGCACCACCTTCTGTGACTGTTGCTGGTTTGGTGCTGTCCAACCTACCCTACTTATACTTTTACTTACATAAAAGACATAGACATCAAGGGTGGTGCAAGGCGATCGATTTCATTAATTTACAACGGTAATCATCAGGTCTATTTAGAGAATCTTCCAAGGATAAACCAATTATATCTTCGTCCTAATAGATGTAAGACTAAAATAATGTTCGTTTGGATTTAACCAAGGAATGTGCAATTTATAAAAAATAGCATAATATTTTCATAGTAAAAATAGATAAATGTATAATAATAATAATAATAATAATATAATTTTAATACTGAGCTTTTTTAAACTAAAAGGAAATGCAATTATCTAATATGTTTAGAATTAATTTTTTCAATTTGAATAGGTGATGAATTGTATGATATAAAATTTAGTTTGTGAAACAAAATATATAACCTTTCCTTCATTAGGTTCGAAAGTTTCATAGGTATTTCTAAAATAGGAATGCAATAATGTCTTATTCACCATTGCTACTGATCACCACTCTATACAATGTATTAGATTTATGTGTTAATTACTTTTTAAAATAAAGCAGTTGAGAAGGATGCCTACAAGTTACTAGGGATTCTTAAGAATAATAATAATAATTTTCCTAGTGATCAAGGAATCTATCCGAGGTGTAAGGGGAGGGTAACAATAAACATACCACAGTGACACCTTAACAAATAAAACTCGTTTTTAAACTTATACAAAATTTAAAAGTATTATTTTTAACAACCTCAAAAAATTAGAATGTAAGTCCTCAACTACTTTTTTTATAGAGATTTTCAACGGTTATATGGTCCACTAGGTAAAGTTTTGTTTGTTTGTTTAAGCAACACGATATTTTCTACCAAATAACACATGACGCTAAGTGTATCAGTAATACTTTTGGTTTGCCATCCGTGATACTTTAAAGGTTTACTTATGAAAAAGTATGCCTTTAAAATAGTACCGGTAATTATAGTTTTGGGGAAATTATTATTGTAATATTTCTTAAAATGCTAACGATATTTAAACATGAGAATTGTAGATTTCCCCATTAAAAATGAATAAAGTTAAATTCACTGTTCTTGCACGTCACGTCCACCAAGCACTCTAAGTAGGGGCGGTTAGAGTTTGATGGCTTGCAAAGTCTCTCCCTAATCCGTCTTATTCAACAAAGCTACGTGCGCTATTTAAATAAGTTGTTAACTGTTGTCTCAGGTACTATATTTTTGTAATAAATTGTATTGTTTTAGCTTTGTAGAGTTTTTTCTAATCAGAGTTGAAGCTGTGTACTAGACATCATATTTTAGTCCCCTCCCCAACAATTTCAAAATTTATTAAGTAAATTTTATAATCGGCTGGGCAAGCTATTAATGGGTCTTTTCTTGATTTTGATTTTCTTAATTAAGTCATCCACATTTAAAGCAGGGGTGGTTGGGAGGGTGGTCATGAGGTTGTGAGTGAAAATCTAAGTCTCGAGTAACGCGCTTAATAAATCTATAGTGCTATCATACAAATATATAAACTCTTGAAAAAGTGAAGCTTACATGCAAGTGGCGCCATTTTTCCCTCTGCAATCTCCGTTCATACGGCAAAACAATTAACCACAGACCATAAAATAATGTTCAATCTGCAGTTTATGACAACCGTTTTCCATCAAGCAATAAAAAGGTTTTTCTGAAAACCATATTTTAAAATTAGTGTGTTTCAGACTAGGAATACGCTCATTTTTTACGTATGAGGATAATCGGACCTTTAGTAATCCCAAAATGTAATATAATGTGTAGAAATGACGTGTAAATTATCACGCAATATCTTTTCAACAATACAACGAATTTGCTTAATAGGAAAGAAATTATTACTTTAGTGCTCATGGCAGTTTCTAACTCCGAGTCAATCACAAAGTTTCATTTAAGGACTTCATGTATATCAAACACTTTATATATGCAGTTAGTACAAGTACAGGTGTGTCTTTGAGTACTGTAATTTAGTACGTGACTACTTTGTTCTTGAGAATAAACATCATTTGCGTTTAGACAAGAGGCAAGGTGGCACCCGCGGTGGGGGCAGTTGCAGCTTACTCAGCCGTGGAGGATAAATTTTAATTTTTCAATAGTTTAAATGTTATTTTAGTGATGAAGGAAGAATAACTTCCTAAACTTCCCTCGCCTGTGTGTTACAATTTACAAACGATAGAGAAATGAATCATAAGAACAAATGTTTACAAATAGTTCATGATTTGGGAAGGGGTAAAAAAACACATGAAATGGGTTTTTGAAAATATTTTTTAAGGAAATTTTATTTGGGCTAAGGATTTTACAATTATTTAATAGAGACTTTGAGGCCAAATAAGAGTTAGGTTTTATTTTAGTCATCTATTTATTTTAAGGCTTAATCCAATGAAGAAATGTGGTGACCTTGAAGTATTTATAAAGTCGTATTTAAAGACCGTACATAACCAAAACCATAACCGAATAACCTAAATAATAACTATAGTGTATCGAACGATTTCATTCGGTTTTGTACATTATCGCTTATGAAAGTAACCCGGAACGGATAGTTTCTGATAAAAACTAACCTTATTTGTGAATTCTGCAGTAAAAAACCTTTTAAAAAAAATAAAACAGGCTATGTATGTTATTGGATCAATACTTCCTATATCAACCAGGTATAACGATGCGATAGTTAAAAACTGTAAACACACTGTGGTGGTCCTTGATTAACCTTGATTAACCAGATTAACCTTGGGTTAGGTAAGGTTTATAAGACGGTGTGGTCTGTTGGGTTCATTTTACTATGTTTGGCCATTCCAAGTAGGTCTACAGTTTGCCTCAGCAAACTTAAGTTTCTCACAAAAAGCGAGTGGACATGTGTGACATTTTGTGAATCCCAAATATAGGCTAAGCTAGGCCTATTATAAAATACCCCCTAATAGTCAACCAAGGCTTATTTATGGATATAATCAACTTACAGCAAGGCTAAAGTTAAAATGTGATGATTAGCCAATTTTTTTATTCTGTATTGTTGACAAACAATAGCATTGGCCTATCTACATTGTATGAAAGTTAAATAGTCTTAAAGGATACTATTTAGTCTTCATATTATTGCAATTAAAACTTAGTAGACAGTATGCTATGTACATTGGCAGTATCATAAGTTTGTTTTTAGTCACATCTAAATAACTATACAGCCCGATGTGTAACTCACTCACTCACGTATACGAATTCTAGACCACTTCTAGATAAGGTAGAAACGTGGAATTTATCATGCATCAAGGTTGTACTTCGAAACCCCCGGAAAATTTACCAAAAGTTACAGGTTTGAATTTTAAACCCTATAATTTGTATGATAGAAATTAGAAATTTTAACATTGGGCTTATGGAGTTTCAAATTAAATTAAAATAATTATAACAGCTGTAAAAAAATATCCAATAAACTGGAATGGTCTTCAGTTCACAACAGATGGATAGGTCATTCGACTAAATATCATATTATAGACTACCGATTATCGTAGTCGACTACTCAACTAGCTATCTAGAGGATCACAGCTTGTTAAATTGTAACTTTCCCATTGCTGGAAATGCTGAAGTGGACGAATGGATACGGTAATTGATTCATGATCTGACTGTCCCGGGTTCAAATCCTACTCCTGCTGATTACTTTTTGGCGTCTGCATTTTTTAATTTTACGGTTTTTGTTCGGGATTAAGTCTTACTTTTGTCATTTACCTTTTAAGGTCTAGATTTTTTGTTAAAGTTTACTTTATATTTTTTACATCAAAATTAATTAATTTGTAATATGTTGCACACGAGGTGCCACCATACAGCGCTCTGGAGTTAGGTTAGGTTAGGTTACTATAATTTTCTCGTGTACCGCAGCAAAAGTTTATTTTTTACACGTAAATCTATTTTTATTATGTTACAATACAAAGAGCTAGAATCTGTAGTCTATAATACGATTGTCGATATTTAATCGAATGACCTACCCATCTGTTGTGAACTGAAGGCTATCCTATAAACTGTCAATGTAACTCTCACATGGTAGATTATAAACAAATGATAGGACCAGTGATTAAAAATGCCATTTGGAATAGATATATCAGTAGTGTGGGAAGGGGACTTCTGGGCCAAGTGATTGACAGCTTCCGGTCACGTGACCGGAAGCGCTGAGTCATTAAATACGTCATCTGAGGCTGAGCCAGTGACGTAGGCGGTTTTGTGACGTAATGAGTGAAAGGTTAAAGTTCAAGGTCACGGGGAGGTAATTTAAAAAAAGTACTACCTCGCACGCGTAAAATCCGATTGTGATTCGATAGTTTTAATTCGATAAAAATATCGAATGAAAAAATCGAATGAAGCAATCGAATGATACGAGTGCGAGGTAGTACTATTACAAATATTACTTTATTTTATTTACAATAATTCATGTTTACAATAGTTCCCCGTTGTTTGTCGTCATCGATGTTGTTGATCCGGATGAGTTGCGGCCATCACTTCGCTTTCTGATGAAAGACGGTAGATACTTCGATTCCTGCGCAGAGTCCATGTTGTTTTTTGATGCGTAAAGTTCCAAAGATAAATCGTAACCGGACGCAATGAGAAGTCTTAACTCTTCATTAAAAACCTCGAGGTCTTGGAAAGTCGCCAGATGAATAGAGTCATAATGAATACACCTAATTTTGATGGACATTTCAACAGAGAGCTCGATGTACACTGGTCAAGAGCCGGAGGTGTACTGACTATTCGCTAGCTAGCGTTTTGGTATCAAACAAAATGGTGGGGGTAAAAGTGTGGTGGGGCGGAGCAGATGGCGGACGGCAGATGGCAGGCGGCAGATGATAGGCGGCAGGTACGAGGCAGATGGTTGCTACTACATCCACCATCATTAGTCAAACCCTATTAGGGATGACATTATTGCTTCTGCATCAGAAGATATTGTGCTAGAAACTTCATGTACTTGTATTTCATCATTTGTATTGTCAGCTTGCTCAATATTAAAAGAAGTACATGTGGAAGAAACAGTAGTGCCTTGTATTTGCGAATCCATGTGAACTATGCAAGAGCCGCAGGTATACTGAAGTGATACAAGCATGTAGGATAGACACTCGCCTTTACCCCCACCACACCAGTTTCCCCCACCAAGTTTTCACATCGCACAATAACTACGGGACATGCATTAGTTAGGGTCTAGCTCTGGCTCTGTGAGGATCGGAGCTCCGTAACTGAAAACATTAACAATTCTTGCTCGACACTGTTTTTACGCAATCATAACAGTCACTGTGATCTAATTTATTGCATGTACTCATATGATGCATCTTGCGTAGCAGACAACTTGCTAAGAATGTTTCAGCATGGAGTATTCTACGGCGAAATCGCTCACAATCCACTAACAGCGTAGACCTTCTATCTTCACAGTCGGAGAAGTAGAAGGTGGTGGCAGACGGACTGTTGAAGGACACCTTCGTCATATTTCTGTAAAACTGTGACATCTTTAGAATAACACAAACTCTATAGGTAGATGTTAATCCTGCAAGAGCTGAAAGTAGAATGATATAGCGCTAGCGTGTATGATACCCACCCGACCTACCCGCACCACAACGTTACCTCGGTATACTTTAAACTATAAATAACTTGTCGTAGTTTGATCCATAAACAAAATATTTATTTATGTCAGGCCTTGAAAGTGTTGTTTTCGCGCTATTTCTTCCCTACTCTCAGTCGGATCTGAATTCTATTCGCACCATCTTGTTCGTCTGATTAACCCGCGTAATTTGAGTACCCACTCGCTATACTTTAACCCAATAATAAAGAAGTTATTAGTATGTAACATTGAAAACATTGGTTTTTTCGCTATTTCTGCTATACCGTTGGTCGGTTCTGAACTCTGTTTGCACCATCTTGTTCGTCTGATTAACCCGCGTAATTTGAGTACCCACTCGCTATACTTTAACCCAATAATAAAGAAGCTATTAGTATGTAACCTTGAAAACATTGGTTTTTTCGCTATTTCTGCTATACCGTTGGTCGGATCAGAATTCTGTTTGCACCTCCTTGTTCGTCTGATCAATTCGCGTAATTTGAGTACCCACATGACATACTTTGGAAAAACTTTGTACACCCCCCCCCTCCCCCCCCAACATGGGTCATGTTCAAGGTCAAGGTCAAGTCCAAGGACTTTGGGACTTAGAAATTTTCACAAAGCGGGCTGCACAAACAAAATCTCCTGCCTATGTACAGGCCAAGTCCCTAACTTGAAATGCTTAGGGTGGTCCTGAAAAGGACCGTTTGCGTGCTGAAGGTTGGTCGGGATAGGGATGGTCGGGATAAGGATCAGTTCAAACTTTATTCTTCAAAACCCACTTTACCCTCCCATCTTTTCTGGTTAAGAATAACTCCTGTGTATCAAGTATCAGAGGAGGTGGCGGTGGGAGGGACTGCGGCAGACGCACCTCGATGTAGTGGATGGTGTGTTGAAACAGGAACACGTGGTCCCCGTTGGTTGCCACATATTTATACTCCGTCATCCGCTTCAGATTTCGAAACTCGACCTTGGAGACTTCAAACGGCGTCACCAAGTCGTTCAGCCCCATCACCCTTGTCCTTTGCATCACCTCATCGACAGTCAGTGTTGGAGACGAAGGTTGAGCCGCCGATGTAGAAGGCCGAGGCTGAGCCGATGTAGAAGGCCGAGGCTGAGTCGAGGGTCGTTGTTCAAAATACAGCGGATGGCCACGGAGATTCCGTTTGAGAGACTTCAAAGTTGAAGGTCTCTTAAACCCGCTCCTTCTTTCCGTCGACCTCTTCAAAGATTCCTTTAAGCGCTGGAGTTTTTCGGGAGTCAGAGGAGAAGACATGGTGTAAATAGGATGGAAGAGAAAATGGATAAGATAGAGTTGGATAGAGCACGTGTGTACTGGTTGCAAACCAAAGCTGGAATGAGGTGGCAGACAGAGTGAAGCAGGTCGTAAAGTGAAACCTTGCCCTATCCATACATGGGTAGAAAGCTGAGGACTGGTTTAGAACCGGTTACGTCAATCCCCCCCCCTTCCCCGACCATGAGCACCCCCCCCCCGGAGCACTCCCCCCCCCTCGAGCAGCACCCCCCCCCCTCGAGCAGCACCCCCCCCTCGAACACCCCCCCCCATTTGGGTCATGTTCAAGGTCAAGGTCAAGGTCGAGGGAAAAATGTTCTTGGAAGTGCGGGATAAAATCCCGCAACGAAGCAGGGTTATCCCTTATCCCGCTTTCCCCTTAATATCCCGATTTCCCATTCTCCGTCTATATAACCCGAGATTTCGAGCGTCTCTTCGCAGTAGCCTGCCGCCCGTTGCGATGAACGTCCCACTGGGTTGCAGTGCCTGCTGCAGCGTAGGTCTGTTAAGTGTGCGTTGGGCCCGACGCGCAATTAAGAGATCCGCGCCCTTGCATGTTTATTTAGTTTGTTTAAGCATGTTAGATAACGCTTGTAGTTTGCTGCTAGGTAATGTAGTTAGTCTAATATATATGTTAGTGTTTGGTATTGGTTTGAAGTGTTTTATTTACTAATAACATATGTACTCCCGGCCCTACAGGTCCCTCAACAACCTTGGTCAAAACTTGGGTTCGCAGCAGCCTGACGCCGGGTGTTTGGGTCTACGTCCCACCGGGTTTCAGTGATACTGTTGACCTTTGCAAAACCGATCTCGGCTGTTTTTGTAAAAATAACGTTAACTGATTAATTTGTTTCTTTTACATAGTTGCTGGTAAAGTCTTTATTTTCAAAGTAATGTATCTTGTTTCTCATCCTTTTCCTAACCCCCTGACAATAAAACCGGCCTTGTCAATAAGATCAATACGGCCATGCAAACCGGTTGACACCACCTATCTCACCCATGAGAAACGTTAAAATCAGTCTCTTGTTTAAAATCAGTCTCTTGTTTGTTGTCTTTTGTCCCCTTCCCCAATACAGAGCGGGGAATAGAGCAGTATGTTGTGCTCTATTCCCCGCTTTGGCATTATGTCAGATGACCTTGACCTACTGACGGGACTTAGAAAAACCGTCGTTTGATCAAATATTGGAAGAAATGTGGACTTAGAGATATTTCATGCGGACAAGGTTGACACAAAAATGTTGTATTAAAAATAAAAACTGGAGGGGGAAATGTTTTATATACTGCAACAGCGTGGTAAAAATCATCATATCGCTATGGAAGCTGTAGGTGTAAACACTTGGCTTGTTCCTTCCGAGCTTGCTATTTCAGAAGCCTTTCTGTCCATCCTTACTTATGAGTTCCGAGGCATTAAATTAAAAGTAAAAATAGAGCTGAGACCGTTGCATAGAAATGATATGCATTGTATTTTGGTGGAATGGGAATCGCCCTCCGGCATTAATCTTTTCCATTTTATCAAAAGATCGTGCAAGGAGTTTTATGTAAAACGGATAATAGTCTCCCTTGTTTAAACGTAGTACAGCTTGCTTCCAAAGTAAAATAGCAAAGGTAACACCTTTGCTATTTTACAAAATATTTTAACGTGTCCTTGACCCAGTTACCGGACTTGGAGCAATTCAGAGTATGTGATACAGTGTTGGAACAAACTACTGTCGAAGTCCTTGCCCCCCCCCCATGATATATTCCTATAAAAGCGGGAGCAGCCCGCAGAGGGTTCGCAGTCGCAGGCCGACAGCCTAGCTAGCTGTTTGCCCGCGCTGTCCGCAATAGTATCTCTAGTATAGAGTTGGTACCACTGTATATTAGAGATGCTACCTTAGCTTAAGGCATGTCTGTTTATTATTAAGCATGTTAGAATAACGCTTGTAGTTTGCTGCTAGTAAATGTAGTTAGTTTAACTGTAGTTAGTTTGGTGTTGGTTTTAAAGTGTCTTTGAAGTGTTTTTATTTACTAATGAAATATGTACTTTTCTTTCACGCTCCCATTCAAAAAGGTATGGCACGAAAACCGACCTTATGTCTTTAAATATCTCAGAGGGGATTATGTTTCTCAAATAAACACCTTTCCTAACCCCTTACAAAAAGGTACGGCACGAAAACCGACCTTGAGTCATTACGGCATGAAAACCGGATGACTTTTTTTACCTATCTTAGCCCTCACTCACGAGAAACAGATTCAGTTAGTTTGCTTATCTTGGTTAAATCTAAAGGGATCTTGGTTAAATATTTGTAAAATTTAAGGGAATCTTGTTTAAATATCTGTAAAATTTAAGGGGATCTTGGTCAGGTGATTATTGTACTTCGGTTCGTAGTACTCTGGCGCCTACACAGTGATGAACGTCCTTGCGGTTTCAGAGTACGCGACTGTTGTAAACTGGCCATATTGCTTATCTTGGGGGATACATCTTCGGGGAAATAAACTTAAGGGGACCTTGGTCAGGTATTATTGTACTTCGGTTCGCAAAACTCTGACGCCTACACAGTGATGAACGTCCTTGCGGTTTCAGAGTGCGCGACTGTTGTTAACTGACCATTTTGCTTATCTTGGGGGGATACATCTTCGGGGAAATAAACTTAAGGGGACCTTGGTCAGGTATTATTGTACTTCGGTTCGTAGTACTCTGGCGCCTACACAGTGATGAACGTCCTTGCGGTTTCAGAGTGCGCGACTGTTGTAAACTGACCATATCGTTTGTTTGTTGGGTGAATAATTTTTCGGGGGAGAGGTTAGTGTTCCGTTATCAGGTTTATTGCCTATAATTGCGAGCTTTAAACTAGTCCTCTTCTCCTAATACAGAGTGGGGAATAGAGCAGTTTGTGGTCCAAGTGAGAATCACTTACTGCTCTATTCCCCGTTTTGGCAACATGTTCAGATGACCTTGACCCACTTCGGGACTTAGAGAAAATTATTGTTTGGTAAAAACATTTACTCTTACAATAATACCCCTTCCCTATCACTAACAACCCCCCCCCGTAAAACGGGTATATAGGAGGGCTTCCACCAGTGGTAAAATCATTCTGCTGCTTACACTTTCCGAGCGCAGTTCAGTTTCCGTCATGTCCAGCCGTAGGAAACAATCTTCACCGAGGAAGGTTGAACATTCTCCACCTGCTCCGCCAGCTCCTTCCATCCTTCGGCAGGCGTTGATGCTGGCATGCGTTGTTCCTGCGGAGCCAGCACCACGTTCGATGCCAGCTCTTGACGTATCGCCACCACTTCAAGCAAACCCTGTTGCTCCCCCGTCTGCTTCTTCATCTTCTTTATCGTCTTCATTTTCTTCATCGTCTTCATCGTCATCTTCTTCATCCTCTCCGGCTACTTCTCGCCCACCTTCTCCGGCTAGTTCAAGTTCTTCCAAATTATCTACATCGCCGAGGAAGGTTGGACAAACACCACCTACTTCATCTCTGGCTTCACCAGCTCCTTCCATTCTTCAGCAGGCGCTGACAGATATTCTTCCACTGGAGCCGAAGCCAATCAGAGATGAGAACCCACCTTCTACATCAGGCTCTTCTACACGTCCGTCTGTAATTTTTAATAACCCGCAATCTCCTTCTGAGAATTTAAAACAATTAAAATGTCAATGTATATATATCTTCAAAAAAGGTCCGAAGAAAGGTGAACGCTGTCACAGGTCTTGTGTTTCAAATGAAGAAATATGCGGGTATCATTTAAAACTGAAACATAAGACTAGCGTTTCACGATCTTCACCAATATCAACAGTGAACCCCAAAAAACTTCGAATTAATAGGCTTCGTAAAAACGAACGTTACTTTTTTGTTAAAAAGAAAGGTTTTCTAAAGGTGATTCTAAAATGCGCAGACCAACTGTTCTATTTAGCATTACCTAAGGGTATGTTCCACCCTGAAAACCCTACCAGACGAGACTATTTAATTCGAAATGAAAAGGGAGTCACTGTGTGGAAATCATTACCGTAAAATCAAAGTTCAAAAACCTATCTTCCAAATTTAAGTAAATATTTGTTTCTTTTCCAAATAAAAAAAAAAGTGTGGACAACCTATTTAAATTCTGTAGCATGCTGCAGAAGGTAAATAGGTTGTCCACACTTTTTTTATAATCTTAAGACGACCTTGACCTAGATAGGCGCGGATATATAAGCGCGATGTTGCAGAGTCGGTTATCACTTTAGTTGTGAATTGCATCAAGAGAGCATCTGCCATGGTATACCTCCACTATATTGACTCTACTGCTAAAGCGGATACTTTTACCCAGCGTGTGTACCAACTGCTAATGGAGTATCAACATGTTCAGATCAAAGGATTGGGTATTCGTGGAACAGAAGAAGTAAAAATAGATGTGAAACCAATTCCTTTGAAGAACAAAATTTACCAATTATTACAAGAAGGCTACATCCTGTGTCTTTATTACACAACCTCATAAACTACATACAAGGCCAAGAATACCCCTTCCCTATCACTAATTACCCCCACCACTTAAATCGGGGCGTATAAAAAGAGGTTTTTCATCAGTGCTTATCTCATTCTGCTACTTGTGTTAGCGCTAGGATATATAGCAGCTATGTCACCAAAGGATAATATATTTCCTTCTGCAAAATCAATCGTGGGAAATATAAAACATATTGTGATTGAAAGTGAGGATGAAAATGAAGAAGAATTGGGAGATGTTGAATTATTAAGTAATATGGATGCAATGGAAGATCTTGAATTATTAAGTGATATGGACAGTGATGATCTTGAAGCAGGATATATGGAACAAATTGAACCGTTAAGTGACGTGGAATCTGAAACCTATAGAATCTATCAGCATCTCCTCTGTTCTGAAGAAATACATGATGAAACTCCAACCACTAGTAGTAGTAGTTTGGATGGGTTATTTTTAGATAGCGCACGAGGGGTATATCATATTCGTCGACGACTATTTCTTTCCGATGATTCTGATACAACTGATTCCGATTCATCAAATGAGTCTGATTAAGTGTTGTTTTTTTCTTGTCAACTGTCAAACTTTAAATACAGAGCGGGGAATAGATCAGTTTGTAGTCAAAGTGAGAACTACTTACTGCTCTATTCCCCGTTTTGGTAATATCGTTTATAACCTTGACCCAGTTACAAGACAGAAAATATTTACCAGTTTAAAATATATTAAATTTTCCTGTTGGAGAAAATTGTCCTTGTTAAATACAAAGCGGGGAATAGATCAGTTTATGGTTTAAAATGAAATCATTTACTGCTCTATTCCCCGTTTTGGCAAATATGCTCAATGTCCTTGACCCAAATACAGAATTTTGTAGCCTCCAGCTACAAACTTAAACTTAACCTAAAACGTACCCCCACCACTTTTTCTAGGGTATAAATAGGGGTGCATTTGCAGTGTTTTTCATTATTACGTTGACCCTTGTGAAGAGCACGCCTACATTATGATTCGCTGCGATATTTGTAAAGCTTCTTTCAGAGATGAATGGCTTTTAACCATTCATAAAGAATTGAAACATAACATCAATACAAATACAGAAGAACCAAATGAAGAAGAATTAGATTCAATCGACCAACAATTAGCAAAACATCAAGAAGAACAAAATGAAGAAGAGCACAACGAAGAAAAAGAAGAAAATGAAGAAAAAGAAGAAAATGAAGTTTCAAGACCAAGTGTCATTCATTATGCGCCTGGACCATCAGTAAATGTGGAACTACACGCCCGAGCACTTCCGGGTAATGTTGTAACCCACTTTAAAATTGACAATACAAAATTGAAACTTGAAGAATTTTTAAATAACGCAAAAGGATTGGTTAGCAAAACTCTGAAAAATGAATTAAAAAGATTAAATTTTATTAAATTTGGACTATTACTGGATGCTTTATTTTCAAACATTCAAAATGAAACCTCACCGAGAGGTTTCTTAACAAAAAACCGAACTATTATGTTTTCGTCAGATATTGATTCAATCGTATCTGAATGTTTTGAAGAGCTAATGACAAAAATACAAGAACACGAAGGAAGAGGATCTGGATGGAGTTTGTTAAGCATCACAGGGCTGGACTTAAGAGTGCACAAACACGGTTATGGAATTCGTGGCAGTAGCTATATCCCTTTACCAAAAAAGATTAGTGATACCAAATCCTGTATTAATGTGCAAAATGAAGATAATGAATGTTTTAAATACGTTATGTTGGCTAAATATGTAAAAAACCATCCTGAAAGACCAAGTCAAGCATATGAAGAAGTTCAACATAAGTATAATTTTCAGGGAATGACTTACCCTGTTGCAATTACTGATATATCAAAATTTGAAAAGCGAAATCCTTCAGCTTCTGTCAACATTTTCGGCTTAGATTCGTCAAACAATGCGTACCCCTTGCGCATAACACCTATTGAGCGCAGAGATCATACGGATTTGCTATTGATCACTAAAGGGGACATATCCCACTATGTCTATATAAAAAACTTTGGAGCTCTTGTATCTAAACAAATATCAAAAAAACACGGAGAGAAAACCATTTGTAAAAGATGTTTTTGTCATGTAGGCAAACCATTAAGAAGGGGAGGTTCAGAATGGTTAGTAGAACATCAAAGGTTATGTAATGGAAACTATGAGGTTAGAATTAAATTGCCACATTCCAGCAAGGCGCAGATAAAATTTGACAAAGTAATACAACAATACCGTGTACCTGTTGCTGTTTACGCTGATTTCGAGTCTTCTTTACATCCGCTTGAACAACAAGAAGAGGACGTTACAAGAAGAAGCAAATACCAACTTCATTCACCAAACAGTTATTGCATACTAATTAAATCCACGTTGACTGAAGACCATCTTCAAAAATATGGACTATCATCTTCTCCAAAGATTTATCGCGGTGAAGAAGCAGCCAAATACTTTGTCGATGATCTGTATGACATAGCTGCAAAGGTAGAAGAACTGTATGGAACAAAGGTGCCCATGTCACCTATGGAAGAAGAAGAGCTTCAACATTATGATTCAACAACAACGTGTTATCTGTGTAATAACACCTTTACACCGGATAACGTTAAAGTTCGTGACCACGATCATCTTACGGGAGCGTACAGAGGTGCAGCCTGTAACGCTTGCAACTTGAACTACAAACTACCATATTTCATCCCCGTAGTTCTGCACAATCTGAGTGGTTATGATTCGCACTTCATAATCCCCGAACTAGGAAGAGATAATGGAGCAATAGACGTTTTGGCTACTACAATGGAAAAATTTATAAGCTTTTCAAAAAAGGTGGGTAGAATTAAATTAAGGTTTGTTGATTCATTTAGATTTATGCCTTCAAGCCTCATGAAATTATCTGAAAATCTAAGAAGAACAGATTTGATAGAAACAAGCAAAATTGTACCTAATAGTAAAATGGATTTGGTTCTTCGAAAAGGAGTCTTCCCCTATGATTACATCGATGGACTGCATAGATTTGATGAAACATCACTACCTCCACCAGAACACTTCAGAAACAAACTTAATGATTCGGAAATATCACTTGAGGACTATCAACACGCACGTCGAGTATGGAACGAGTTAGATATGAAGACCTTAGGAGATTACTCGGACTTTTATGTCAAACTAGATGTAACTCTTCTTTGTGATGTAATGGAAGAATTCCGAAACACCTGTTTTGCTGCATACGGTTTGGACCCTCTACATTCGTATACTTCACCAGGATTAGCTTGGCAAGCCATGTTAAAAGAAACAAAATGCAAACTCCAGCTTTTAACAGACATTGACATGGTTTTAATGGTTGAAGCTGGAGTAAGAGGCGGATTGACCCAAAGTGTTACCAGACATGTCAAAGCCAACAACAAATACCTTCCCGATTACGATGAAACCAAACCGTCGACCTATTTAGGATATTTCGATGCAAATAACCTGTACGGATGGGCTATGTCAAACCCACTTCCTTTTGATAACTTTAAATGGATTAATCCCGACTCTATTGACGATATTTTACAAATTCCGAAACATGGTGACACTGGATATATTTTGGATTGCGATTTTGAATACCCTGAAAATTTACATGATCTTCATTATGACCTTCCACTTCTTGCTAAAACAGAGATTTCACCAATTGGAAAACACCCCAAATTAATGATGACATTAAATAATAAACAACGCTACGTGGCTCACTTTTGGGTAGTTCAACAAGCTATCGAATTAGGACTACGTCTAACAAAAATTAATAGAGTTTTGGAATTTTCTCAATCATGCTGGTTGAAACCCTACATTGATTCAAATACCATCAGAAGAGCAGCAGCTACATCAGACTTTCAAAAAGATTTCTTTAAATTAATGAATAATGCAATATTTGGAAAAACATTGGAAAACAAAAGAAGACACTAAAATGTTAAACTTGTTACCGACGCAAAAAAATTACAGAAACTAGTACAGCAGCCAAATTTTGGAACATCTATAATTATTAATGAAAAACTTGTAGCAGTGTCCATGAAGAAGACGAGTGTGAAGATGGATCGTCCTTTGTATATAGGCATGTCAATCTTGGACATCTCAAAAACACACATGTACGATTTTCACTACAACAAAATGGTGGCGTTATACGGAAGAGAAAATATATCTATTACATATATGGACACTGACGCTTTCATATATCGCATAGTAACATTGGACATGTATAAAGATTTACGTACATTTATTTACAAGAACGACTTTGATTTCTCCGATTATCCAAAAGATCATCCAAACTACGATAATGTCAGACACAAAAAAGTACTAGGCAAATTCAAGGATGAGGCTAATGGTGTTCTACTTGAAGAGATTGTTGCACTGATGTCTAAACTATATTCTTTGAAACTCTATAATGAAAAAGAAGAAGAAGAAGAAGAAAAGAAGAATAGCTATATTAAGAAAGCTAAAGGTGTAAAGAGTTTATATTTAAAGAAGAAAGTGCATTTTGAACACTACAAGCAATGCTTATTTGAGGATAACATCATTACAGCTAAATTCAACACCATCAGAAGTTTTAACCATCAGCTGTACAGCGTGACTGAAGTTAAAAAGGCGCTATCCTGTAATGACGACAAAAGACAAACCCTTCCAGACAACATCCACACTTTACCATTCGGTCACTATTCCCTCAACCCTATTGACTAATAACCCTTTCATCGTCCTAGATCCTCTATCCTTTTCCTTTCCGTAAAAAAAGGGGAAACACAGCAATGTTAAGCTGTGTTTCCCCTTTTTTTACACAAGTTTTGAATGACCTTGAACTATATGTATATATAAGCAGATTTATACAAAAGAATATTTAATACCATATCAGCTGCCTTCGTGAAACCATCATGTCAGACCTGAAGGAGAAGATTATTAATGAACTACACAAACCTGCAAGAATAAAGTTTCCAAGAAGAAATACTGTTATAAAAGGGATAAATGATCTATATCAAGCGGATTTAATTGAAATGCGACCGCATAGCAGGATAAACAAAGGATTTAAATATATACTCACAATTATTAATTGTTTTACAAAAGTTGCAGACGCTTTGCCTCTAAAGGACAAGACTGGTAAAAGCGTAACAGAAGCCATGGAAATAGCCATAAAAAGAGATAAAAACAAAATTAAACATTTACAAACTGATGATGGAACAGAATACTTTAATACAAACTTTGCACAGTTAATGAATAAATATAAAATAAATCATTATTCTACAAATTCAGAGAAAAAAGCAGCTATTGTAGAAAGATTCAATAGAACCTTAAAAGGAGCACTGTATAAACAATTTTCAAAAAGAGGTTCTTACGTATGGTATGATGTTTTACCACAATTAATAAATGATTATAACAACAGGTTTCATAGAACTATCGGTATGAAACCTAACAAAGTAAATAGAAGAAATGCAAAAGATGTATTAAAACGCATAAAGAAAAATACAAAGCCTAAAGTAGAAAAAATGCAGCCAAGAAAATTTAATGTAAGTGATAAAGTACGGATTAGTAAATATAAGGGAGTGTTTACCAAGAAATACCTTCCCAATTGGACGAATGAAGTTTTTACAGTGTATAAAGTGCAACCGACTGTACCTGAAACGTATATCTTAAAAGATAACAAAGGAGATTTGTTGGAAGGTGCTTTTTATGGACATGAAATGTTAAAGTCAACAGTAGGTGATGTATATCTTGTTGAAAAAGTGTTACAAAGAAAAAAGGACGCAGTTAAAGTGCGGTGGTTAGGGTTTAACAAAACTGAGGATTCATGGATACCTATAAAGGACTTGGTTTAATGCAAGCAACTCATTTCATCGTTAACCTTTGAGCAGGATGGAGATTATTCACCATAAAGATCGATTCAATATTAATAACATAGATGATTTAACTGTGGATAACGTTAAAATCAACAATGGTAAACACGGTAGTTTACTTCCAAACACTGTTCGATGTATAGTAAGTGGTCCCTCAAACTGTGGAAAGACCAATGTTGTCTTTAATTTGATCACTAATCCGCAGGGATTAAGGTTTAATAACCTATATATTTTTTCAAAGTCTCTACATCAACCAAAGTATAAATTGTAGCGAAACCGTATTCTGTATTTATATTTGACGATGTATCTTGTGAAAATCAGGATACTATTAGAAACTACTTTGCCATGGGAAGACATAATAACATCGACAGCATATATATAGGACAAACTTATAGCAAAATCCCAAAACAACTTATCAGGGATAATGCAAATATTCTAATTGTATTCAAACAAGATGATACTAACCTAAAACATATATATAGCGATCATGTGAATGCGGATATGCCATTTGAAAAGTTTAAAGAGCTTTGCGGAAAAGCATGGGCGGAAAAGTATGGATTTTTGGTTATTATGAAAGATCAAGCTATAAAAGATGGTCGTTATAGAATAGGTTTTGATAAATTCGTTTTAATACACTGATTAGCGGTATTACTGTACAAGTCGTCAAGGTGTGAAGATGGTTAACCAGGAAAAGCTATTAAAGGAAATAAAATCACTTAGTGATTCTATTAGACAAAAAAACCGAGCTTTAAAATCAGGTATAAATGAAAGAGAGCAATTTTTAGAAACAACATTCAAACCTGTTACTGAACCTTTAAAGCGATTAGCACAAAATATGGAAAAACCTTCAATTCGCTTCGAAGGAGACAAAATGCTACCAATTTCCAAATATGAAGAAGAATTTCAAAATGATGAAAGTTTTGGCCAGTTACAAACATCTGAAGAAAGCGACGAGTATGAAGAAAGCGGGGATATAGAGGATTTAAGGGAAAAGGACATTGCAGAAGATACAAGTACAGAAGATACAAGTGTAGAAGATACAAGAGCAGAAGAAGAGGATATTAACCCATCCAACTTAAGCAAATTAGGCACGGATATTATGTTTAAAGGAACACTTGGAAGAACATGTACGTTAAAAATGTTACACGCCGCACATGCTAATCGAAATTATCATACCTATGGAGCTAGAATAGAGGATAAAGGATTAATGATTGGAGATAGCAAGTTAGATATAAACGAAAATGGTGATATAGTTATTGGAGATAAGAAATATAAAGGTACAAAAGGTTTGTTTGAACTCATCTTTAAAAATAATCCTGGTAAATACACTAAAAGGGATTTACAATTGTTTAAAAATATATTAGAGTATACAAATGCACATAGAAAAAAGTATTCCAAAGACCTACCTATTCATAGAAATCGGTCAATAAAATATACAAGTATTATATCCAGTCTTTTCCCCTCGAAATCAAAAAAAGCTCCAATTAAAAGAAGAGCTTTATCTTCTGCTGAATTAAATGTTTTGCATAAAAAGAGAAAAACAACTGATCCTACCACATCTGGAAAGGGATTATTGAAAAACTTGTATAAAACTAATATAATCTATTACAACGATATAAATAAGTTAGTTGATCGAATGAGGTTATTACATGAAGCTATGGAAGCCGGGCACACTGGTTTAGAAAACGAATGGGTAGCTTTGGTTGATGAACTGCGAAAACAAGGAATAATTGATCAGTATACGTATATATAAGAACCTAAACGATAGCGATTCAGTTACATCATGAGTGTGGACAAGTTTGGACGGTATTCCGAGTTTGGAGTAAAATCTGGATATAGTGAAAAAAGAGCTGGGTTTCCGTTAACACCTGACGGCAACTATAATTTTGAAGGAAAAGTAATTCAAAATGTTGGTGATCCGCTTATGTCGTCTGATGCGGTTACAGTACAGTACATGAAAAAAAGAACCCCAACTGTACACGAAGATCATTGGGGGTTTTCCGGTAAAAGGTTAAGCGATATACAATATCCCATTTATGATGGTGAAGCAGTAAATTTAGCTACTCTTAAATTGTTAACGATTTACAAAAGGAATAAGACTGATACAAGCTATGATGTAAAAAAATTAAAATTATCAAATGTAGGTGATTGTGAGCAGGATGGAGACGCTGTAAATAAGAAAATGTTTGATATTGTACACAAGAAATGGACTACGGAATATGAAAAACATTTGGAAAGGTTTGGTGCAGCTCTATTCCATTATATCCATCGGGCTTCAGGAAGAGATGCAGCTTCAGATGTTGACAGTCACAATTATTTAGACTGGAAAAATATACACAATCCAGAGAAACCTAATCAACGAGATAAACCGTCTGAGCCTTCTAAAGTCAAGACATTAGGAAAGGAGGATAAAGTGAATGTGATTAATGAACCAAATGAAAACAATGAAGATTAAATAAGAGAAAAAAGAATGTAAAATACCCATGATAAGGGATAAAGCATCAGTCATATTCGAGAGACGATACAGAGAGGATGATGGAATCCAATATTACTGCGTGGAGTTTAATATCTCAAGAGCCGAGATTTCCCCAAGGAGTGTTGACAGATGGATTTGTTCAACGGTTTGATAGATATATGGATTGGGAACAACTTTCCATACACTACCTCTTTACAATGACTATGTTAAGAATTTATTTTCACAGAGTTAACTGGATCCATATTTTACAAAGACAACAGTTTTCAGAAGACTTCCTCGTAGAGATGACATCAAATTTTAATAACTGTTGGGAAGTAATAAGTAAATATCAAAATCTCTCTGAGAATTACATTGACAATTTTAAAGATAAACTAGACTGGGATGTGTTATTCAATTACCAACGATTAAGTGGCAAGTTTCTAAGGGAACATGACAACTATTTAAAGCTTATTCATTTTACCGAAGACAACGATACCATCACCAGCGGAGAAACATCTGGAACATCTTCAATTACACCTTATTTCTATTTTTACTACTTTTATTTAATATGTCTACATTTAATTAATAAATCCATTTCTATATAATAAATGGATTTTAAACAGTATATAATACAAGAAACCAAAACTGATATTACATTCATTGTAAAACATTTATAGAGTGCACCTACTGATTGTAGGTTTTGCTATAAATAGTCATGTCGAGGGTTAAACGCATCAGTCATAATCGAGAGAGATTACAGAGAGGAAGGGGAATAGCATCAACAGCATTTTCTCTATTAAGTAAACTGGTTGGAGCTATAGTTAACAAGGCGATTGATTTATTACCTGTGGAATTACATTTACCTGGAGGATATCAATATTGTGGTCCTGGAACCAAATTAGAGAAACGTCTTGCTAGAGGAGATCCTGGAATAAATAAGCTCGATCAGGCTTGTAAACAGCACGATATAGCGTATTCCAAATTTGGTGATACTAAAAATAGATCAATAGCAGATAGAGCACTTGCTGAGAAAGCTTGGCAAAGAGTAAAATCTAGTGACGCGAGTATTGGTGAAAAAGCAGCGTCTTTAGCAGTAACAGCAGCAATGAAAGCAAAAACTACGTTTGGAGGAGGAAAGAGAAGAAGGCGTGGGAAAAAACCCGCTAAGAAACAAGGAGGTAATATCAGAAGAAAACGTCGATCTACCAATGGTAAAGCTAAAAAGAAACCAACAATATGGTCAATGATAAAAAAGGGAGGAGGATTATACCTAAGACCGTATCGTGTGTATTAAATAAGAAAGAGCAATTAATAATTAAAAACAAAGAATTAACCAATGAAGAACTGATTACATATGCTTCTTGTTTGAAAATCCCATTTTTTAGAGGAGTATTTATGAAAGATGAATTACCGGTTAAAATGTGGAAAAATGAGACTGGTATAGTAAATTTGGATAATAGTGAAGGATTAGGCACTCATTGGGTGTGTTACAAGAAACTTGGTGAAACGATTTATTATTTCGACAGTTTTGGAAACCTTCCACCACCGAAAGAACTTCAACAATACTTTCGTGCGGCAGAAAATGTTTTTTACAATCATACAAGAAAACAACCTGATGATACATCCATTTGCGGTCATTTATGTTTAGACTTTTTAGCTAAAAGTGTTAGTCAACTTTAAGATGTCCTCGTATACAGTGTCATTAACCGGTAACTCATGTACTTTGCGCAGTATTCTGTTTCCAGCGCTACGTTTGCAAAAAGGAAGACTATGGGAAGCCGCATTATTGGATTTAACAACATATAACTCTATTCCAAACGTTAGTGAAGGAGTTAATAGCAAAATACATTATTACAAGGCAAAAGATGATAAAGGAAAGTATTCAGCTTTGGAAGAATTCAGTTTACCAACAGGAGCTTATGAAATTGATAATATAAATGAAGTTATACAAAAACATATGGGAAAAGAAAATATAACGATAAAAGGCAATAACAATACAATGAAAGCCGAAATTACTTCTAAGTATTATATTGATTTTAGTCAAGAACATTCAATTGGTAGTTTATTGGGGTTTTCTAAGGAAACAAAAGTATTAGAACCTAATAAAACTCATTCTGGGAATAAAACTGTGACGATCATCAAAGTTAATAGCATAGACATTACATGTAACATTATACAAGGATCCTACAGAGATGGAGAAAATCGTCATATATTACACACATTCTACCCATCAGTTGCACCGGGTTTCAAGATAGTAGAAAAGCCTCAAAACCTTGTGTACCTACCGTTAAACACCAGTTTCATTTCAGACATCGTGCTGAACATAGTGGATCAAGACGGAAACCTTATTGACTTTAGAGGAGAAGCTATTACTGTAAGAATACATATAAAATCATCCGCTTAGACAATGGGGTTATCATTTAAAAAGAGAGAGCCAACCAGCAAAGAGGTCACTAGCTCATCAGCTGTAGAAGGATTAACAAGTGACAACATTCGTTTTCTAGAAGAAATTGGATTAAAGGTCATTAACAATGGATATACTGGATATAGCGCAGGGTCCAACATTCGACGAGACCTTATGGGAAAAGGAATATCACACGCACAACCTTTACGCTTCGTCCAAATTAAACAATAACGATGAAATTAGGATTCCTATACAACAACAAGACATTTATACTCTTCCATGCGAAAGTTATTTATATATTGAAGGAAAAGTAACAAAAACTGATGGTACTGCTGGAACCACTGTTCCGTTCATAAATAATCCTATGGTATTTTTGTTTGACGAGATTAGATATGAAATTTCAGGAGTTACAGTCGATTCAACAAAAAAGGTTGGAATTTCCAGTACATTGAAAGGATTAGTGTCTTTAACACCAAATGAGAAGAATCTGTTAGCTGTTGCAGGATGGGTTGCACCAGACAAAAGTACAATCGCTCCTAACTCTTCGGGAAACTTTGATTTCTACGTACCTTTAAGATTACTCCTAGGATTTGCTGAAGACTACAGAAGAATAATAATAAATGTAAAACAAGAACTAGTTTTATTAAGATCATCAAACGATAATGATATTATTAAAGCAGCTGCTGGAAAAACTGATGCCAATTTAGACTGGAAATTAACATTAGACAAGATTGTTTGGAGAGTACCACATGTGCGACTAAATGATGAACACAGGATTACATTATTAAGAAAGTTAAAATCAGATCGAGACATTGTAATGCCATTCAGAAGCTGGGAGTTTCATGAATACCCCGTTTTACCTACAACACAACGGCATACATGGACTGTAAAAACTTCTACTCATTTGGAAAAAGCGAGATATGTAATATTTGGATTACAAACGAAGAAGAAAAGTATAATAACTGAAAATGCTGGTGAATTTGACCATTGTAAATTAACAAACTGTAAAGTGTTCCTGAATTCACAATTCTTTCCCTCCGACAACTTTAATATTTCTTTTGATAAAAAAAAGTACAGTGTTTTATACGATATGTACGCTAGGTTCCAAAATTCATATTACGGCAAAACAAATACACCTCTACTATCTCCCGTACAGTTTGAATCGAAAGCTCCGATTGTTGTAATTGATTGTTCCAAACAAAATTAATCTGTAAAATCGTCTAGTGTTGATATAAAAATAGAAATGGAATTTCAAGAAAACGTACCTGCAAATACATCTGCGTATTGTTTAATTTTGCACGATAAAATTGTTACATACACACCGTTGACCGGTATTGTAAAGACAGTATTGTAAAACGTTGTACCACCACCGGCACCGCCACTGTCGCTAACCTATAAATAGCGGAGCAACAATGCAGGTCTTCAGTTGATCGTCTATCGTCGCATGGGTAACATCTTCTACAAAATGAGTTCTCCATCTGTTGTACAAGGTGATGCAGAGGTAGCACCGTTATTGGACCGTGATAATACTAGTGAAGCAGAAATCATCAAGGAAATAACTGCATTTTTAAAGTTTGGTAAAAGAGATAGAGAGGAGGAAAGTAATGCAGACCCATCAAAGGTAGTACCAAAGAGGAAGAAGAAAGTTGAAGAAAATATTCCTCCTCACATTTTAACTGAAGTTTTTTTGCGAATCTTTTACCCCATCTCAGCATGCATCAGTAAAAGTGTATCAGTTGGATTGATGAAGTCATTGGATTATTCCCCTACAGTAATACTACACCATGGAACAAAAAAGGTTTTATTTTCGCAAAATGCTTGGGAGTCATTTTTGAAACATGTACATTTAATAGAATGTTATTTAACTAACAGTTTGTGTGGAAGGAAAATACGTATTCGACTTTTGGATTGTGACAATGAAATCGATATTGTTAAACATCGCGGACAACTACAAGTGCGAATTAGAGACTTGACTCAACATGAAAATAAGATTCTACTGTCACGTGAAGAATTCTACGTTTTAAACTACGCAACAGAACCTATTACAAGGTACATGAGACAGTTGGTATTTGCAAGCGCTATTATTAAAGAATATTTGGTCGATACTTTGGAAAAACAACCTGATAGCACCATCGTGTACGGACCTGAGGATACATCTATTTTTAATAGAATACCTCATGAAGTTTGCATGTGGAGAAAGTTAAAGGATTTTGAACCACTTGTAGAAATCGCTACAGAAGCTACAGAAGAAACAACACAGGAAGAAGAAACGGAGAAACAAGAAGAAGAAGAAGAAAACGAAACACAAGAAGAAGAAGTTAAAAAAGACTAAAGTTTGACTTAGTAAAGAAGAACACACGTGGGGTAGGCCTATTGGGGACGGTGCCCACGTTAAATATACACCAACGCGCCTGCAACTGTACGGCCTGGTATTTAACCTACCGTGGTGTGGAAAACAGTTTAGTTGATCGCTAGGTGCCATGATGAGCGGAGGGGATGAAGAAGTGAGTGTAAAGCCTTGTGTAATAGAATTTCAAGCATTTCGAAATAATGATGATAGGTTTATTATCAAGGAATTAGTAATTTTAGACTTGCTTACATTTGTAGCCTACCCATTCACGTTTGAAGCTCCTTTTTCTTTTAACAAACTTAACACCAAAGCAAAAAGTACAAACAAATGGATAACAAACTACTTTCATCACATACATTGGTATGAAGGATTTATAAGCTACAGTAATCTGCACAGTATTATGTTTAACTTTTGCAAACAATATTCACATATATACACAAGAGGATTAGAAAAAAAGAACTGGATACAAAAGTACACGCACGGTGATGTTTTCGATATAACTATTAGTAAGGACTTTAACATTAATCTCGGTAATATTTGCGTCGCTGCAAAAGATCTTAAACACGGCCAAACAAACTGTGCATTGTACAACGCATATCGTTTGGCTGCTTACTTGAAACAAACGCAGGAATGTGGTGGGGGTAGCGGAGAACAGAAATGTGGTGGGGGTAGCGGGGCCTATAAATACGAGGAGACAGCACCGCTCCAGCACGAGTATTATTCGAGACTCCGAAGAGGCAACATCACAGAAGACACCACTGACGAAGATGGCATCACAACAGTTTCTACAAACACTGGTTGATCAATTCAACACTCATTCAAAATCCGACCTTCTGCTAACTAAAAAGTGTTCAGAACTAAAAGAACAAAAACACTACATTATTCATAACATCAAGAAAGTGGAAACCACACATGGAGAAGCAATTCTAGTTTCATTGAGCGAAGGACCTTTCACTCCAGGAGATGAGCCGAAGTTTCAAGTATTTCTTCCAAAACGATTTGTTCAACTGCTACAAAATGAAGATTTGCGAGATATTCAACCGGGGACGTTGTATTTGGTATCACACGGTGTAAGCGGCAACAACTCTACGGAACTCACTCTGCACATCACGCATATTTGTACATAATGTCTCTGTTTGTATTTCTAGTCATTAATGTTAGACTTAAGCTTATTGTATTGTAAGATGTTTGTTTAATAAAGAAAAGAAAAAAAGAAAAAAAAGAAAAAGAAAAACAGCAACACAGCAGTATATTATTTTATATACTGCTGTGTTGCTTTTTTTAAATTCAAATGGGTGACCTTGAACTTTCATTCAGGGTTAACTTATGCAGAGGTATAAAAGAGAGGGAGCAGTGAAGTTAGTCTCAGTCTTGTCTAACACACGCTGCAGCTAACATGTCGGTGCCACCTATGAACAATTTATTTTTCGATAACAATTTGAAGACATATTGTTGCGAGTTACAATGTTTTAAAATACCAGGCGATCAAGTTGACGGGAAAGCTTGTCGTAAGTGCAAGTGTTTCAGCTATTGCATATGTAGATGTAAAACGTATCAAATGAACCGACAAGATAAAATACAAGAATTACGCCGACGGCTTGCATTACTTTGGCGGCGAATGGAGTAGCAACCATCTGCCCTGCACTTGCCACCTGCCGCCTACCATCTGCCGCCTGCCATCTGCCGTCCGCCATCTGCTCCACCCCACCACACTTTTACCCCCACCATTTTGTTTGATACCAAAACGCTAGCTAGCGAATAGTCAGTACACCTCCGGCTCTTGACCAGTGTACATCGAGCTCTCTGTTGAAATGTCCATCAAAATTAGGTGTATTCATTATGACTCTATTCATCTGGCGACTTTCCAAGACCACGAGGTTTTTAATGAAGAGTTAAGACTTCTCATTGCGTCCGGTTACGATTTATCTTTGGAACTTTACGCATCAAAAAACAACATGGACTCTGCGCAGGAATCGAAGTATCTACCGTCTTTCATCAGAAAGCGAAGTGATGGCCGCAACTCGTCCGGATCAACAACATCGATGACGACAAACAACGGGGAACTATTGTAAACATGAATTATTGTAAATAAAATAAAGTAATATTTGTAATAGTACTACCTCGCACTCGTATCATTCGATTGCTTCATTCGATTGTTTCATTCGATATTTATTATCGATTAACTATCGAATCACAATCGGATTTTACGCGTGCGAGGTAGTACTTTTTTAAAATTACCTCCCCGTGACCTTGAACTTTAACCTTTCACTCATTACGTCACAAAACCGCCTACGTCACTGGCTCAGCCTCAGATGACGTATTTAATGACTCAGCGCTTCCGGTCACGTGACCGGAAGCTGTCAATCACTTGGCCCAGAAGTCCCCTTCCCACACTACTTATATCACAAATGAATAAAATTTGTTTACTATATAAAAAATATTCAAAGGGATATTGAGTTATAATAACAGAACTGGAGCTACCCCAAACAGGGTAGATAGTCTTCTCTTATATAGGCTATATGTCATGAATAAAACTGTAGGCTATATACCAAAACCTGAAGTCTTAAGTTATTCACCATTAATGGAGTAATGTTGGCATTCTCGCTGATGACACTTTTATTGTATGAAATCCAACTAAACAAATCTCAGTCCTATTTACAGATGTGTATGAAACTACCAGGAAACGTATCCATAACTCAGAAGGTTTACATTTGATTATTGTTATAAAATTAATGAACTTATTATTATTATTGAACTTAAAAGAACGTCGCGTTTATAGTTTATGATTTGAACAGGATGTTAGAACAAATTATTAAAAAATAGATAAATAGAACCTTGTCCTGACATTAATGAACACAAAAAAAGATTCAATTTGGTGCACTCATTCTCAAGTTATGGAATGACAAATGGAAATAGGGTTTCATTTTTATATATTAAGAGAGAAGATAGAGTAAAATCTCTGACTTAATGATTAATTAGGCCCTATATTTCAATAATCAGGGCCTATATGTCTGTCCTTTTAAATACATTTCTCTGAACTCCGGCTCTAGTTTGGTTGTAGGGACCCAACAAACTGGATGTCTGATTTTTTTATAATTATGTTCTCAAAATATTGGATTGTTAGGCGGCGTCTTACGTGGGCGACGCGGTGTGAGCGACACGAACGTCGAGCGATCTGACCAAGCGACCGTTGTGTCCTGTGTGCACGCGAGCGATCTAGCAATTGAGGCGGAAAGTTAGCCAGTAACCAAAATGTCGCTCTACCGTAAAGTCGTGTTGTATGAAAATTCTTACTTAAAGTGTGTGCTCGCACAAGAAGTGATTAGGAAGCCGACTCACGATATTTATTTGAAGAGGACCTATTTCCGAGTATATCACCTATTCCACAAACTGAAAACCTGTAAAAATGGACCTGAGTTGTTTTATTTATATACTGGAATGCTACCAAGCACATTTTTAGTGAATTTCCTTTGGAAAAGTGAACTATTAGGATGACTCGCACGGTGAAACCTAAGCCCTGGACCACCATAGCAGTTCCTAACGTGACCCCCTGAACACGTTTTGGGGGTCGTTAAAAACAATATATATATTATTATATATATGTTTGCACTCTAGCGGTCGTATTTTTTGTCCGATTTACTTAAAATTTGGTAGGGACATTCCTTTATTCGAACAAGTTTTTTGGTCAAAACAATCGGAAAATTTGAATCATTTTTGTTGGGATTTTAAATTTTTTGGTTTTGTGCCCAAAAAGGGTCAGAAAAGCCCCTAATGTGAAATTAATGCGTAATAAGTTATATTAACAAAAAAGGGGAAACTTTAAGCCCTCCCTCATCATTATAACACCAATAATGAGTTATTAAAGAAAATTAAGATTGAGTAAACACAGTACGTTGTCTTATGGGGATTTTACATTGGAAAATACTGTTTTTAAAAAAGTTTTTAAAGCGGAAATTCACTTCCTTAACATCTGCGTGCTACTTGCGAACTCGTTTTATATACGAATTTCCAAAAGCCAAAAGTCGATACATAACTACGAACTGCACTGCTTTAGGCACCGCAACCGGAGCGACTGGAGCGATCAAGAAAAAAACGTTGTTCTTGTTGCGTCGCGTGGAGATCGCTTCGGTCGCTCGCTCTACCATGTAGGACAGAAAACCGAGTTTGTAATTATCGCGTTGCTCATCCTGTAGGGTCACTGCAGAGGCTTAATTTATCCATTCCTCATCTTAAATGACTTTTCATGTTGGTAATTATGGCAGAAATCAGGTGGAATAATGTTGGTAAGTATTCCACCAAACTTAATAGTTGCCAAATGTTCGTATTTTGTATTGTTGGTTCTGTGAATGTATTGTTATAGTATAAAGCTTAAAAAAGGAAAACTGTTTGTATTTGCATTTTTTAACTATCAGGATTTTCCCAAATAACTTTTGGATAAATGTTTGACAAATTTTTAGAAGGTATCTTCGGAAAAATATTACTTGCATACGCTGTTACTACTGTAGTAACAAATTCAGTAGTAATGCTCTTCACACTCTGGCCACATGTGATGGAAGTAGTAATGCCCCGCGCTTGAGCCGTAACATGGGCTCTTATGGAGATTAAAATAACATGGGCTCTTATGGAGAATAAATTAACATGGACTCTTAAGGGGAATAGAATAACATGGGTTCTTATGAGGAATGGAATTCCGGTGTACTTGCTTCTTTTTAAAGCTAACTATCTCGCCTTCGGTGGTTAATTATCGAATCTCACTTCCTTCTGCGTATCCAACCACAATTTCCGCAACAAGTCTCTTTCAGCAAACTTGTTGTAACCTGTTAAAATACTGCTCTGTGATTGGTCGGAATAAGCTTGCACCCCATTGGTTGTAATTAGGCGTCCTGCGCTCTGATTGGTTGAGACGTTTCCCCCCACCACAAATCTCAGCTCTCTTGCCGCGCCTTTTCTCTCTATTTTCTCTCAGCTTTTGTTGCGATCGGACCTGTCCCTGCACTGCTCCGTTCTTTGCATAACATAACCTTACATTCATGTGACTAACCACAATTTCGCGTACCCGCACGACTGTCTTGTTGTCTGCCTTGTCTGTGTTAAGTGCGTTGTATGACTTGCTAGTGTGTAGTAACTTCAGTTTCTTGTTTGACTTGGTTACAGTAGTTTTAAGTCTTACGTGCTGACTAACCTCACCTCCAGTAACCTTTGAGAGTTACCATAACCTCACTTCCTTGTGTCAAGAGTTGTGCCGTACTTGTATGTGTTGACTACCATAACCTTGCATCAGTAATATCACTTTCTGTCCTTGTTCTTTTTGCAGTAACTTCACCATTTTGTTTTACTTGGTAGTGTTGTGTTTGTATCAATAATCAATAATAAATAATCAACATTTATTGTCAGACAGCACTACAATCATGCAAAAGACATGGTCAGGCAATATACATGCAATTGTTTAAAATGAAGTTATAAAATAAAACAAGAAATAACAACAAGCAGTAGGCCAAGGTAATAGAATAATAACCTAAATATATGCACAACAATCCATAAGTCCAAATGAGCAATTACAGTCAACAGTCAGCATTACAATTTCTAAAGAGAGTAGACAAGCACTCTACGATTAAAAACAAAACTGTGCAATTCAAACTTAGGACACACATAAATAATAAAAAAATACAGGTACATTAACAATTACAATAAAATAATACATGAAAAATCCTTAAGCGTAAGTACTGAACAATGAAAACATCTGATTTGGCAAGGTTTATAAAATTGGCCAAGCCCTAATACTTATTTTCCTTATACAGCATCAGACTCAAAAAACTCTCTTATATCATAAAATGGATTCTGAGTTAGCCAATCATAGATCTTATTTCTAAAAGAACGAAAAGGTAGCAGCTTTGTGTAAACATGCAGCTTGTTAAATAATTTAAGACATAAAATAGGGTAACTATTGGCACAAACACTTAATCTACTATATGGCACATCAATGAAAGGCTGTTTTCTTGTATTATATGCATGATTATCCATTCTAAGGGGGAATTCAGCATAGGTTTTCTTTAAATACAATAAACATACTAAGATATACAGGTTGACAACCGTTAGAACCTTAGTTCTAGCAAAAAAAAAGGTTTACAGTGCTGAAAGAAAGAAGATTTAGAAACAATCCTGATTGCCCTTTTTTGCAGCAAGAGTACATTTTTAATGTGGCAACTGTTTCCCCAGAGGATCAAGCCATAACTTAAGATTGAGTGAAAGAAAGCATAATATGCAGACAGAACACATGTTTCAGGAACTAACAAGGTTACATGTTAAATAAATTACTCGAGCAAGTCTGTTATATACAAATTCAACATGCGGATACCAAGTCAAATTCCTATCCATAAACAAACCTAAAATTTTGATATCATGCAAATTGTTCTCTGGCTCATTATCTATGCGTCTGTTCCTTGGCATGCAAATTAAACCCTGGGTTTTGTCCTGATTCAAAACCAAACCATTGGCACTAAACCACAAATTAGCTTCTTTGAGAACCTGATGAGAAATTAACTTTAATTCAATGATGTCCCAGTGAGAACTCAAAAAAGAGGTACCATCAGCAAACATAACTGTAACTGAATTTACTACACTACAAGGAAGGTCATTAACACCTATTAGAAAAAGTAGGGCCCCAGGACAGAGCCCTGAGAACTCCAGATTTGACCATAATGCATTCAGGCCTCCTACATCAATAAACAGAACCCGATCAGACAGGTATGATGCAAAGAATTTTTGAGGTGCACCATGGATGCCAAAGTACTTAAGCTTTAACAACAGAATATTGTGATCGATACAATCAAACGCCTTGTTCAGATCACATGTAGTGATCTGAGCAATTTTCCTGTCCTCAAAATAATTTAAAATCATGGACACCAGGTACCCCATGGCATCCGTGGTGGACCTACCACTCCGAAAACCAAACTGAGATTTAGAAAAAAGTTCAAACGATTCAAAGTATTTACATACCTGTGACTTTATGGCCAGCTCAAGAATTTTGCAAATTGTCGGGACTAGCGAAATAAGCCGATGGTTTTCAACTTTTGACCTGTCTCCTTTTTTGAAGACTGGAATTACCCGAGAAACCTTCTGAGAATTTGGAAAAATTCCCTCAGACAAACACATGTCGATGCAGAAGACAAGAGGTAACAAGATCACATCAATTATCTTCATGATCACAAAGCTGGATAAACCACAGACATCTTTAATTTTTGAGGGATTCATAGTAGCCACTATACTAAGGACTTCTTCACATGACACACTTTCCCATTCAAATTCGACACTAGACCTTGGTGATTGCTGGTGGAGTGGATCCACTGATACAGCAGGCTGTTGAATGCTGTTTATGGCAAGGTTGATGGAGTCCACAAAATAGTCGCAGGCAGCCTGTGCTGATATCTCCGAGGTTGCTTCCTTCTGCTTCAGTGAAGATACTCTTTATTGTGGCCCTTATAAAAATTCCTATAGTACGGTAAGACATTACAGTTTCCTTCAACTTATGTAGTGATGGTGTACACCAGGAAACATTGACATTTTTTGTTTTTGATTCATTCTTTTTTATAAGCTTTAATGGGCAGCACAGATCATAAGTTTCAATTAACCGGTTGAAAAACATCAAATTTGCCTTCTGCAGTTAAGTCTTCTCTATTCAAGATAGCAAGCCAGTCAACACACTGTAGCCTACCTTTCAATAGTTCAATACAATGATCGGATATAATTCTAATCATAAGAGTTTCAGTAAGGTCGGAAATAGTTTCATTAGACCCAACGGTGTAATCAATTACAAACTGGAGCCCATCATGATCCGCACATTGGGATACACAACATCAGATTTAAATGAATGTGAAGGTATGTCAGTAAATATGTTATCCAGACATGAAGTGTTACGAGTAGGTTTCTCATTAACATGGTAGCAGTTGAACTGCTTTAGAGTACAGAGCAATCTTCTTTCGCTAGGCTGGTCCCTCGTAACATCAAATTTAGCGTTAACATCGCCTCCAATAACAATAGGTATTTTTAGGCGAGCCAAATATAATAATAGCTGCTGAATAACACAACCTTATCCCCAGTAACCTTTGAGAGTTCCATAACCTCACTTCCTTGTGTCAAGAGTAGTGTAGTGGTGTATTCAGTCGTATGACTTGCTAGCGTACAGTAACTTACCGTTTTCTTTTACTTGATAGTGTTGTGGGTTGTATGTGCTGACTAACACAACCTTATCCCCAGTAACCTTTGAGAGCCACAAAAGCTTTATTTTCTTGTGTCAAGAATAGTTTTGTGTGTTGTATTTAACTTTTTGACTTGGCTGTGCGTTGTATGTGTTTACTAACATAACCTCACACCCAGTAACCTCAGTTTTTAGAGATGGCGTAATCTCACTTCCTCGTTTCAAGAGCCTTCCTTGAAGAGTCTTCCTTGTTGTTTTGTGATTTTTAGCTTTATCTGAATTACTAAAGTAACCTCACTTTTTTCTAACCTCACCCTTTACGCGCCAAAACCTATAGACTTACTTTCCCTTGTATTATATTCATTTTTCCGTGTACTTCATTTTATTTTTGTGTTGGGTTCGTGTTTATTGTCTTGGCTAGATTAGTGTTGTGTGGTGTATATTTATCTGATTTGGTAGTTTACAGTAAAGAAAGTTAACATAACCTCACTTCCTCAAGTCAAGAGCAGTATTGTGTTGATTAACATAACCTCACCCTCAGTAACCTCATTTTCTGCCCTTGTTCTTTTGTGCAGTAATCTCACCATTTTGTCTTACTTGGTTGGAGCAGATCTTTGTTAAGGTAGTGTTTGCTACCCTTATTAGAGTAGTATTCTGACTTTCAGTAACCTCATAACTTAACTTGCAATTCTGCTTTGACTTGCATAGTCTATGCATTAGTGTTTTCTGACTTACGTAGTTATACAGTATAAAACTACCCAGTACCCCTGAATATGCCAATCACCGGAGAGTGGGTAGGCAAGAATTAAAATTTTGTTTAGTGTCACTCTAACCCTGCATCGACAGCCAAGGTGGTGATGGCCACCTTTGCCCAGAATGGTGATTTTCCCTCAGATGGTATGGTAGGCGATTCAATCACTGCTATCATTTCAGTAACAAGGTGATTTATTGGTTTATATGCAAGATCTCCATTTGTTATTGTCAACAAATATAATAAAGAACATTCTTACTTGAATATGTATGTGCTGATTATGTATGTGCTGATTCCCAACTTAGTATTTGAATTAGTATTTGAATTTGTACTTGAATCATGCATTGGAATCACATATCTGGTATTTGAATTTGTACTTTAAATCACATATCTGGTATTTGAAGTTTGAATCAAGTATTTGAACTCGTCTGCAACAATACAAAAGAAAATAATAACAGGTAACTTAACTAATACTAATTTTAATAGAGAATTGAAGTAAAAATAATTAATTAAAAGAGAATTTATGATTTTGTAACATTCAGAAAACATGTGCTTTTCAATCCAAACTATACATGAAAACTCAGTATTTAATATTTGACCATTATAAAGTTATTAGCTGACCTACATCTGAAATAATTACATACAATGAAAGATAAAATCATGGCAAACAATATTATTTACAATACAAATCATATAAATCAGTTTTCTTATAATTATAAAGGTTTTCAACTTACTATTTCACGAGTTTTATACAAGTTATATGGGAATCAGCCAAACTAATGAGTAAAGAAGCTAATTACAAAGATAATTGGGTTAATTTGAGACTGACAGCTGTTCTCCAGTTCTGCCAACAAGGTAAAATGATATTCTTATAACTAATACATCCTTTGGTCATGAAATTTTGTATACATTATATATTCTGGTGAATTAAAATAATTTAAATTTACTTAACATTTCTCTTGCTCAGTACAACAGGACTACTGTGCTCTTGTGTAAATCCAGTGTACCTGTTCTTTTTAGAGAACTGGATCAGTGAATTTAAGTTAACAGTTCCGGAAGTAACCGTTCCAATAGTAACAGTTGCATTCCCTATCTTGTTCATGTTATAACATTGAAAACTGCTACGAAGTAACAGTTTCAAAAGTAACAGTTCCAACAAAGTAACAGTTCTAGCCCTACTCATTCCATCGGTCCCATCATTAACCGTTGTAAAAGTAACAGTTCCAGTAGACCAACCAGGGACAAAGTAACAGCTCCGTTCTCTATATATCTCTTACGATAAGCTCTGGTATTTCAGTCTGATTTCAGTTGTGACGCTGATCAGACGTGTTTTGCGCTGCTCTTTGCGTAATTATTCTCTTGCACAAATTATTATTGATTCTGCATAATTCAGCTGTATCCTTGAGAGCTTGACTCTGGTCAGTGTGTTTGCTCGTTTTAAACGTTAGAACAGAACATTTTAACTTCTTTCCAGTATTTAATCCTGTGTTAAAGGATGGATGTTTCTAAAAATGACCTTCAAAACCCGGTAAATTTACTTAGTACCGCTGAAACGTATGTTAAAAAATTCAGACTTTACGGGACTAACACTATTTTCAAATTCACTAAACCTCCAACCGGTATCTCTGAGTTTGATTGGCTAAGAAAAGGTTTTAATCAAATTTTAGAGAAATCCAAAGTCGACGCTAAACCTACCGATTATCTTGGGTTTACGTTACAGTCTATAAATTTAAAAAGTGCAAAACCGGGGTACGTAGATTTGAGACCTGCCTCAGAAGTTACCGGTGATATCCTTTGGGAGATTTTTGGGGGCATCATTGAATCAAATTCTGATTCAATTACCAGAAGTGACACCTTTAGTTTCGATGTAGCTGGGATTAACGTACCTGTAGGTAAAGGAAGGGCAAGGCCCGACTCTTAAAACACATTTGATGAGGAGTGTAAATCGAGACGGGGTATTGTAGTAATTAATAATAAAGACAGTTTATGCCTGGCTAGAGCGTTGGTGTTAGCTAAATCACTTGCAAAAATGATCCCCAGTATAAAGATATTCGCCAGGACATGGGTAAAAGACAAACTTTCAGAGCTAATAAGCTCATAGCAAAGGCCCATGTAGAAATGCCGGAGGAGGGTGCCGGCATCCCTGAGCTTGAAAAATTCCAGCCTCATCTTAAAAAATACAGAATAAAAGTCTACAACTACGACAAAAAAGGCTGGGATGTTTACTTTGAGGGAGGTAATGAGGACGCTAAATTTAAAATTGACTTGCTTTTTCACAACGGGCGTTACATCGTTATAACTAACTTAACTGCTGCGTTTGTATGCAATTTCTTTTGTGAAGCCTGTCATATTCCCTACAGCAACAGACATGAGCATCGATACTCTAACAGATGCACCTCCTGTCATACCATCTCCCCGCTCTGTAAACTAGAACACGGAGCCATCACATGCCGTTTTTGCAACCGTTTCTTCAAAAATTAGTGGTGTTTAGTTGCCCATCAAGGACAAATTTGTAAAACTGTAAAACTCTGCCGTGACTGTAAGAAAATGAGCTCACGTATGCGGAGAAGTTTACTGTAAACCCAAAGACGTTCAAAGACCCCGCACATCAGTGCTTCATGAGGGTAGATAGGAGAACTCCGATAGACCGTGATTTTTTGTTTATTTCCTTTGACTTGGAAACAAGGCAGGATGAGTCACTTCCCACGGACCCTCAACAGATAGTTCATAAAGTTAACTTGTGCGTTTCTCAAAAGTACTGATTTAAATGTATTAATGGGGGTGAGTGTGAAACTTGCTCGGAACGGCAAAGGGTATTTGGAAAAGAACCGGTTAAAGATTTTATGGACTATGTCATGGGAATTCTTAAACAGTTCAAAAACGTTTGTGTAATCGCCCACAATGGGCAGGGCTTTGACTTTCAGTTTTGCTAAAACATATTATGGAAGAAACTACATTTACCCCAAACATCACTCCTCGGAGAACTAAAGCTATATTAATTGAAGTAACCAACGAAAGGTTTCTGGACTTACTTACCTACTTTCCCATGGCCTTCTCTGCACTCCCTAAAGCCTTTGATCTGCCTCCCGATAAAAAGAAGGGCTATTTACAGCATCTTTTTAACACTCTGGCGAACCAAAATTACATCGGCCCTATGCCCAACAAAAAATACTACTGCCCCGAATCCATGTTTGGAAAAAACACGATTATTTTGAGATATGGTACGATAAACGAGTCGATGAAGACCATGTGTTTGATTTTAAAAAGGAAATCTTGGAGTACTGTATTTCTGACGTTGAGATTTTAGCTCAGGCGTGTATTAAATTTAGAACCTTACTTCTTCAAGAGTGTAACGTTGACCCGTTTCTTGAAGCTATAACAATCACCAGCTCGTATAACTTAGCTTTTTGCCGTAACTTCTTAAAAGAGAAAACTAATGAACTTATACCAAAATCAGGGAAATCATCAAGGAAATAACTGCATTTTTAAAGTTTGGTAAAAGAGATAGAGAGGAGGAAAGTAATGCAGACCCATAAAAGGTAGTACCAAAGAGGAAGAAGAAAGTTGAAGAAAATATTCCTCCTCACATTTTAACTGAAGTTTTTTTGCGAATCTTTTACCCCATCTCAGCATGCATCAGTAAAAGTGTATCAGTTGGATTGATGAAGTCATTGGATTATTCCCCTACAGTAATACTACACCATGGAACAAAAAAGGTTTTATTTTCGCAAAATGCTTGGGAGTCATTTTTGAAACATGTACATTTAATAGAATGTTATTTAACTAACAGTTTGTGTGGAAGGAAAATACGTATTCGACTTTTGGATTGTGACAATGAAATCGATATTGTTAAACATCGCGGACAACTACAAGTGCGAATTAGAGACTTGACTCAACATGAAAATAAGATTCTACTGTCACGTGAAGAATTCTACGTTTTAAACTACGCAACAGAACCTATTACAAGGTACATGAGACAGTTGGTATTTGCAAGCGCTATTATTAAAGAATATTTGGTCGATACTTTGGAAAAACAACCTGATAGCACCATCGTGTACGGACCTGAGGATACATCTATTTTTAATAGAATACCTCATGAAGTTTGCATGTGGAGAAAGTTAAAGGATTTTGAACCACTTGTAGAAATCGCTACAGAAGCTACAGAAGAAACAACACAGGAAGAAGAAACGGAGAAACAAGAAGAAGAAGAAGAAAACGAAACACAAGAAGAAGAAGTTAAAAAAGACTAAAGTTTGACTTAGTAAAGAAGAACACACGTGGGGTAGGCCTATTGGGGACGGTGCCCACGTTAAATATACACCAACGCGCCTGCAACTGTACGGCCTGGTATTTAACCTACCGTGGTGTGGAAAACAGTTTAGTTGATCGCTAGGTGCCATGATGAGCGGAGGGGATGAAGAAGTGAGTGTAAAGCCTTGTGTAATAGAATTTCAAGCATTTCGAAATAATGATGATAGGTTTATTATCAAGGAATTAGTAATTTTAGACTTGCTTACATTTGTAGCCTACCCATTCACGTTTGAAGCTCCTTTTTCTTTTAACAAACTTAACACCAAAGCAAAAAGTACAAACAAATGGATAACAAACTACTTTCATCACATACATTGGTATGAAGGATTTATAAGCTACAGTAATCTGCACAGTATTATGTTTAACTTTTGCAAACAATATTCACATATATACACAAGAGGATTAGAAAAAAAGAACTGGATACAAAAGTACACGCACGGTGATGTTTTCGATATAACTATCAGTAAGGACTTTAACATTAATCTCGGTAATATTTGCGTCGCTGCAAAAGATCTTAAACACGGCCAAACAAACTGTGCATTGTACAACGCATATCGTTTGGCTGCTTACTTGAAACAAACGCAGGAATGTGGTGGGGGTAGCGGAGAATAGAAATGTGGTGGGGGTAGCGGGGCCTATAAATACGAGGAGACAGCACCGCTCCAGCACGAGTATTATTCGAGACTCCGAAGAGGCAACATCACAGAAGACACCACTGACGAAGATGGCATCACAACAGTTTCTACAAACACTGGTTGATCAATTCAACACTCATTCAAAATCCGACCTTCTGCTAACTAAAAAGTGTTCAGAACTAAAAGAACAAAAACACTACATTATTCATAACATCAAGAAAGTGGAAACCACACATGGAGAAGCAATTCTAGTTTCATTGAGCGAAGGACCTTTCACTCCAGGAGATGAGCCGAAGTTTCAAGTATTTCTTCCAAAACGATTTGTTCAACTGCTACAAAATGAAGATTTGCGAGATATTCAACCGGGGACGTTGTATTTGGTATCACACGGTGTAAGCGGCAACAACTCTACGGAACTCACTCTGCACATCACGCATATTTGTAAATAATGTCTCTGTTTGTATTTCTAGTCATTAATGTTAGACTTAAGCTTATTGTATTGTAAGATGTTTGTTTAATAAAGAAAAGAAAAAAAGAAAAAAAAGAAAAAAGAAAACAGCAACACAGCAGTATATTATTTTATATACTGCTGTGTTGCTTTTTTTAAATTCAAATGGGTGACCTTGAACTTTCATTCAGGGTTAACTTATGCAGAGGTATAAAAGAGAGGGAGCAGTGAAGTTAGTCTCAGTCTTGTCTAACACACGCTGCAGCTAACATGTCGGTGCCACCTATGAACAATTTATTTTTCGATAACAATTTGAAGACATATTGTTGCGAGTTACAATGTTTTAAAATACCAGGCGATCAAGTTGACGGGAAAGCTTGTCGTAAGTGCAAGTGTTTCAGCTATTGCATATGTAGATGTAAAACGTATCAAATGAACCGACAAGATAAAATACAAGAATTACGCCGACGGCTTGCATTACTTTGGCGGCGAATGGAGTAGCAACCATCTGCCGCGCACTTGCCACCTGCCGCCTACCATCTGCCGCCTGCCATCTGCCGTCCGCCATCTGCTCCACCCCACCACACTTTTACCCCCACCATTTTGTTTGATACCAAAACGCTAGCTAGCGAATAGTCAGTACACCTCCGGCTCTTGACCAGTGTACATCGAGCTCTCTGTTGAAATGTCCATCAAAATTAGGTGTATTCATTATGACTCTATTCATCTGGCGACTTTCCAAGACCACGAGGTTTTTAATGAAGAGTTAAGACTTCTCATTGCGTCCGGTTACGATTTATCTTTGGAACTTTACGCATCAAAAAACAACATGGACTCTGCGCAGGAATCGAAGTATCTACCGTCTTTCATCAGAAAGCGAAGTGATGGCCGCAACTCGTCCGGATCAACAACATCGATGACGACAAACAACGGGGAACTATTGTAAACATGAATTATTGTAAATAAAATAAAGTAATATTTGTAATAGTACTACCTCGCACTCGTATCATTCGATTGCTTCATTCGATTGTTTCATTCGATATTTATTATCGATTAACTATCGAATCACAATCGGATTTTACGCGTGCGAGGTAGTACTTTTTTAAAATTACCTCCCCGTGACCTTGAACTTTAACCTTTCACTCATTACGTCACAAAACCGCCTACGTCACTGGCTCAGCCTCAGATGACGTATTTAATGACTCAGCGCTTCCGGTCACGTGACCGGAAGCTGTCAATCACTTGGCCCAGAAGTCCCCTTCCCACACTACTTATATCACAAATGAATAAAATTTGTTTACTATATAAAAAATATTCAAAGGGATATTGAGTTATAATAACAGAACTGGAGCTACCCCAAACAGGGTAGATAGTCTTCTCTTATATAGGCTATATGTCATGAATAAAACTGTAGGCTATATACCAAAACCTGAAGTCTTAAGTTATTCACCATTAATGGAGTAATGTTGGCATTCTCGCTGATGACACTTTTATTGTATGAAATCCAACTAAACAAATCTCAGTCCTATTTACAGATGTGTATGAAACTACCAGGAAACGTATCCATAACTCAGAAGGTTTACATTTGATTATTGTTATAAAATTAATGAACTTATTATTATTATTGAACTTAAAAGAACGTCGCGTTTATAGTTTATGATTTGAACAGGATGTTAGAACAAATTATTAAAAAATAGATAAATAGAACCTTGTCCTGACATTAATGAACACAAAAAAAGATTCAATTTGGTGCACTCATTCTCAAGTTATGGAATGACAAATGGAAATAGGGTTTCATTTTTATATATTAAGAGAGAAGATAGAGTAAAATCTCTGACTTAATGATTAATTAGGCCCTATATTTAAATAATCAGGGCCCATATGTCTGTCCTTTTAAATACATTTCTCTGAACTCCGGCTCTAGTTTGGTTGTAGGGACCCAACAAACTGGATGTCTGATTTTTTTATAATTATGTTCTCAAAATATTGGATTGTTAGGCGGCGTCTTACGTGGGCGACGCGGTGTGAGCGACACGAACGTCGAGCGATCTGACCAAGCGACCGTTGTGTCCTGTGTGCACGCGAGCGATCTAGCAATTGAGGCGGAAAGTTAGCCAGTAACCAAAATGTCGCTCTACCGTAAAGTCGTGTTGTATGAAAATTCTTACTTAAAGTGTGTGCTCGCACAAGAAGTGATTAGGAAGCCGACTCACGATATTTATTTGAAGAGGACCTATTTCCGAGTATATCACCTATTCCACAAACTGAAAACCTGTAAAAATGGACCTGAGTTGTTTTATTTATATACTGGAATGCTACCAAGCACATTTTTAGTGAATTTCCTTTGGAAAAGTGAACTATTAGGATGACTCGCACGGTGAAACCTAAGCCCTGGACCACCATAGCAGTTCCTAACGTGACCCCCTGAACACGTTTTGGGGGTCGTTAAAAACAATATATATATTATTATATATATGTTTTCACTCTAGCGGTCGTATTTTTTGTCCGATTTACTTAAAATTTGGTAGGGACATTCCTTTATTCGAACAAGTTTTTTGGTCAAAACAATCGGAAAATTTGAATCATTTTTGTTGGGATTTTAAATTTTTTGGTTTTGTGCCCAAAAAGGGTCAGAAAAGCCCCTAATGTGAAATTAATGCGTAATAAGTTATATTAACAAAAAAGGGGAAACTTTAAGCCCTCCCTCATCATTATAACACCAATAATGAGTTATTAAAGAAAATTAAGATTGAGTAAACACAGTACGTTGTCTTATGGGGATTTTACATTGGAAAATACTGTTTTTAAAAAAGTTTTTAAAGCGGAAATTCACTTCCTTAACATCTGCGTGCTACTTGCGAACTCGTTTTATATACGAATTTCCAAAAGCCAAAAGTCGATACATAACTACGAACTGCACTGCTTTAGGCACCGCAACCGGAGCGACTGGAGCGATCAAGAAAAAAACGTTGTTCTTGTTGCGTCGCGTGGAGATCGCTTCGGTCGCTCGCTCTACCATGTAGGACAGAAAACCGAGTTTGTAATTATCGCGTTGCTCATCCTGTAGGGTCACTGCAGAGGCTTAATTTATCCATTCCTCATCTTAAATGACTTTTCATGTTGGTAATTATGGCAGAAATCAGGTGGAATAATGTTGGTAAGTATTCCACCAAACATAAATAGTTGCCAAATGTTCGTATTTTGTATTGTTGGTTCTGTGAATGTATTGTTATAGTATAAAGCTTAAAAAAGGAAAACTGTTTGTATTTGCATTTTTTAACTATCAGGATTTTCCCAAATAACTTTTGGATAAATGTTTGACAAATTTTTAGAAGGTATCTTCGGAAAAATATTACTTGCATACGCTGTTACTACTGTAGTAACAAATTCAGTAGTAATGCTCTTCACACTCTGGCCACATGTGATGGAAGTAGTAATGCCCCGCGCTTGAGCCGTAACATGGGCTCTTATGGAGATTAAAATAACATGGGCTCTTATGGAGAATAAATTAACATGGACTCTTAAGGGGAATAGAATAACATGGGTTCTTATGAGGAATGGAATTCCGGTGTACTTGCTTCTTTTTAAAGCTAACTATCTCGCCTTCGGTGGTTAATTATCGAATCTCACTTCCTTCTGCGTATCCAACCACAATTTCCGCAACAAGTCTCTTTCAGCAAACTTGTTGTAACCTGTTAAAATACTGCTCTGTGATTGGTCGGAATAAGCTTGCACCCCATTGGTTGTAATTAGGCGTCCTGCGCTCTGATTGGTCGAGACGTTTCCCCCCACCACAAATCTCAGCTCTCTTGCCGCGCCTTTTCTCTCTATTTTCTCTCAGCTTTTGTTGCGATCGGACCTGTCCCTGCACTGCTCCGTTCTTTGCATAACATAACCTTACATTCATGTGACTAACCACAATTTCGCGTACCCGCACGACTGTCTTGTTGTCTGCCTTGTCTGTGTTAAGTGCGTTGTATGACTTGCTAGTGTGTAGTAACTTCAGTTTCTTGTTTGACTTGGTTACAGTAGTTTTAAGTCTTACGTGCTGACTAACCTCACCTCCAGTAACCTTTGAGAGTTACCATAACCTCACTTCCTTGTGTCAAGAGTTGTGCCGTACTTGTATGTGTTGACTACCATAACCTTGCATCAGTAATATCACTTTCTGTCCTTGTTCTTTTTGCAGTAACTTCACCATTTTGTTTTACTTGGTAGTGTTGTGTTTGTATCAATAATCAATAATAAATAATCAACATTTATTGTCAGACAGCACTACAATCATGCAAAAGACATGGTCAGGCAATATACATGCAATTGTTTAAAATGAAGTTATAAAATAAAACAAGAAATAACAACAAGCAGTAGGCCAAGGTAATAGAATAATAACCTAAATATATGCACAACAATCCATAAGTCCAAATGAGCAATTACAGTCAACAGTCAGCATTACAATTTCTAAAGAGAGTAGACAAGCACTCTACGATTAAAAACAAAACTGTGCAATTCAAACTTAGGACACACATAAATAATAAAAAAATACAGGTACATTAACAATTACAATAAAATAATACATGAAAAATCCTTAAGCGTAAGTACTGAACAATGAAAACATCTGATTTGGCAAGGTTTATAAAATTGGCCAAGCCCTAATACTTATTTTCCTTATACAGCATCAGACTCAAAAAACTCTCTTATATCATAAAATGGATTCTGAGTTAGCCAATCATAGATCTTATTTCTAAAAGAACGAAAAGGTAGCAGCTTTGTGTAAACATGCAGCTTGTTAAATAATTTAAGACATAAAATAGGGTAACTATTGGCACAAACACTTAATCTACTATATGGCACATCAATGAAAGGCTGTTTTCTTGTATTATATGCATGATTATCTATTCTAAGGGGGAATTCAGCATAGGTTTTCTTTAAATACAATAAACATACTAAGATATACAGGTTGACAACCGTTAGAACCTTAGTTCTAGCAAAAAAAAAGGTTTACAGTGCTGAAAGAAAGAAGATTTAGAAACAATCCTGATTGCCCTTTTTTGCAGCAAGAGTACATTTTTAATGTGGCAACTGTTTCCCCAGAGGATCAAGCCATAACTTAAGATTGAGTGAAAGAAAGCATAATATGCAGACAGAACACATGTTTCAGGAACTAACAAGGTTACATGTTAAATAAATTACTCGAGCAAGTCTGTTATATACAAATTCAACATGCGGATACCAAGTCAAATTCCTATCCATAAACAAACCTAAAATTTTGATATCATGCAAATTGTTCTCTGGCTCATTATCTATGCGTCTGTTCCTTGGCATGCAAATTAAACCCTGGGTTTTGTCCTGATTCAAAACCAAACCATTGGCACTAAACCACAAATTAGCTTCTTTGAGAACCTGATGAGAAATTAACTTTAATTCAATGATGTCCCAGTGAGAACTCAAAAAAGAGGTACCATCAGCAAACATAACTGTAACTGAATTTACTACACTACAAGGAAGGTCATTAACACCTATTAGAAAAAGTAGGGCCCCAGGACAGAGCCCTGAGAACTCCAGATTTGACCATAATGCATTCAGGCCTCCTACATCAATAAACAGAACCCGATCAGACAGGTATGATGCAAAGAATTTTTGAGGTGCACCATGGATGCCAAAGTACTTAAGCTTTAACAACAGAATATTGTGATCGATACAATCAAACGCCTTGTTCAGATCACATGTAGTGATCTGAGCAATTTTCCTGTCCTCAAAATAATTTAAAATCATGGACACCAGGTACCCCATGGCATCCGTGGTGGACCTACCACTCCGAAAACCAAACTGAGATTTAGAAAAAAGTTCAAACGATTCAAAGTATTTACATACCTGTGACTTTATGGCCAGCTCAAGAATTTTGCAAATTGTCGGGACTAGCGAAATAAGCCGATGGTTTTCAACTTTTGACCTGTCTCCTTTTTTGAAGACTGGAATTACCCGAGAAACCTTCTGAGAATTTGGAAAAATTCCCTCAGACAAACACATGTCGATGCAGAAGACAAGAGGTAACAAGATCACATCAATTATCTTCATGATCACAAAGCTGGATAAACCACAGACATCTTTAATTTTTGAGGGATTCATAGTAGCCACTATACTAAGGACTTCTTCACATGACACACTTTCCCATTCAAATTCGACACTAGACCTTGGTGATTGCTGGTGGAGTGGATCCACTGATACAGCAGGCTGTTGAATGCTGTTTATGGCAAGGTTGATGGAGTCCACAAAATAGTCGCAGGCAGCCTGTGCTGATATCTCCAAGGTTGCTTCCTTCTGCTTCAGTGAAGATACTCTTTATTGTGGCCCTTATAAAAATTCCTATAGTACGGTAAGACATTACAGTTTCCTTCAACTTATGTAGTGATGGTGTACACCAGGAAACATTGACATTTTTTGTTTTTGATTCATTCTTTTTTATAAGCTTTAATGGGCAGCACAGATCATAAGTTTCAATTAACCGGTTGAAAAACATCAAATTTGCCTTCTGCAGTTAAGTCTTCTCTATTCAAGATAGCAAGCCAGTCAACACACTGTAGCCTACCTTTCAATAGTTCAATACAATGATCGGATATAATTCTAATCATAAGAGTTTCAGTAAGGTCGGAAATAGTTTCATTAGACCCAACGGTGTAATCAATTACAAACTGGAGCCCATCATGATCCGCACATTGGGATACACAACATCAGATTTAAATGAATGTGAAGGTATGTCAGTAAATATGTTATCCAGACATGAAGTGTTACGAGTAGGTTTCTCATTAACATGGTAGCAGTTGAACTGCTTTAGAGTACAGAGCAATCTTCTTTCGCTAGGCTGGTCCCTCGTAACATCAAATTTAGCGTTAACATCGCCTCCAATAACAATAGGTATTTTTAGGCGAGCCAAATATAATAATAGCTGCTGAATAACACAACCTTATCCCCAGTAACCTTTGAGAGTTCCATAACCTCACTTCCTTGTGTCAAGAGTAGTGTAGTGGTGTATTCAGTCGTATGACTTGCTAGCGTACAGTAACTTACCGTTTTCTTTTACTTGATAGTGTTGTGGGTTGTATGTGCTGACTAACACAACCTTATCCCCAGTAACCTTTGAGAGCCACAAAAGCTTTATTTTCTTGTGTCAAGAATAGTTTTGTGTGTTGTATTTAACTTTTTGACTTGGCTGTGCGTTGTATGTGTTTACTAACATAACCTCACACCCAGTAACCTCAGTTTTTAGAGATGGCGTAATCTCACTTCCTCGTTTCAAGAGCCTTCCTTGAAGAGTCTTCCTTGTTGTTTTGTGATTTTTAGCTTTATCTGAATTACTAAAGTAACCTCACTTTTTTCTAACCTCACCCTTTACGCGCCAAAACCTATAGACTTACTTTCCCTTGTATTATATTCATTTTTCCGTGTACTTCATTTTATTTTTGTGTTGGGTTCGTGTTTATTGTCTTGGCTAGATTAGTGTTGTGTGGTGTATATTTATCTGATTTGGTAGTTTACAGTAAAGAAAGTTAACATAACCTCACTTCCTCAAGTCAAGAGCAGTATTGTGTTGATTAACATAACCTCACCCTCAGTAACCTCATTTTCTGCCCTTGTTCTTTTGTGCAGTAATCTCACCATTTTGTCTTACTTGGTTGGAGCAGATCTTTGTTAAGGTAGTGTTTGCTACCCTTATTAGAGTAGTATTCTGACTTTCAGTAACCTCATAACTTAACTTGCAATTCTGCTTTGACTTGCATAGTCTATGCATTAGTGTTTTCTGACTTACGTAGTTATACAGTATACAACTACCCAGTACCCCTGAATATGCCAATCACCGGAGAGTGGGTAGGCAAGAATTAAAATTTTGTTTAGTGTCACTCTAACCCTGCATCGACAGCCAAGGTGGTGATGGCCACCTTTGCCCAGAATGGTGATTTTCCCTCAGATGGTATGGTAGGCGATTCAATCACTGCTATCATTTCAGTAACAAGGTGATTTATTGGTTTATATGCAAGATCTCCATTTGTTATTGTCAACAAATATAATAAAGAACATTCTTACTTGAATATGTATGTGCTGATTATGTATGTGCTGATTCCCAACTTAGTATTTGAATTAGTATTTGAATTTGTATTTGAATCATGCATTGGAATCACATATCTGGTATTTGAATTTGTACTTGAAATCACATATCTGGTATTTGAAGTTTGAATCAAGTATTTGAACTCGTCTGCAACAATACAAAAGAAAATAATAACAGGTAACTTAACTAATACTAATTTTAATAGAGAATTGAAGTAAAAATAATTAATTAAAAGAGAATTTATGATTTTGTAACATTCAGAAAACATGTGCTTTTCAATCCAAACTATACATGAAAACTCAGTATTTAATATTTGACCATTATAAAGTTATTAGCTGACCTACATCTGAAATAATTACATACAATGAAAGATAAAATCATGGCAAACAATATTATTTACAATACAAATCATATAAATCAGTTTTCTTATAATTATAAAGGTTTTCAACTTACTATTTCACGAGTTTTATACAAGTTATATGGGAATCAGCCAAACTAATGAGTAAAGAAGCTAATTACAAAGATAATTGGGTTAACTTGAGACTGACAGCTGTTCTCCAGTTCTGCCAACAAGGTAAAATGATATTCTTATAACTAATACATCCTTTGGTCATGAAATTTTGTATACATTATATATTCTGGTGAATTAAAATAATTTAAATTTACTTAACATTTCTCTTGCTCAGTACAAAATATCCCTCTGCCTTTTTAAATTTGAATTATTTTAAAAGACAGGACAATTTAAATGAAAATACACTCCTATAAATCAAAATTCTTATCCTAACAAAATATTTACAATAAAGCATTTCAAATCAAATTAAATAAAACATACCGGTGTGACAAATAAATAATGTGCGGTCTGCAATTTAGTGAGTACAAGGTTCAACATTTGGCCGCGAGAGAGGGTTACTATACAGACACAGTGTAGCTTCATGCAATACCTGCTAGAGTGCAGCACTAGAAATAAATCAGCGATCAATACTCGCTGTTTCCAACTTAAAAATCAATATCGTAACTAAAAATCAATAATCAATAATGCTGATTGGCCTGAAAAATACATGATTCTTAAATTATTAATATTTAAAAATACATTTAAATCATAATTCTTCCATTCTCAAGAAGTTTATTCTATTTAAGGTCATAGAAATTCATTTTTTCTTTTTTTAATAAAATACAAAATCTTAAACTAACAATGTCAAGGTGGTTAACCTGTAATCTTTATCTGATCACTTTAGTCTATTTGCCAAAATCGCCATTTTCAATCGTTTTTCGTCGTGATCGTTGTGTAGTGTGTTGTGTGCTGTGATTAATGTTAATTTTTACTGTGTTTTCATGCTGTGATAGTGTTGAGTGTCGTGTGAAGTGTTCCTTAAATCTACGTTTGCAATTATACTGACAACCATACCCGATCAAACTATCCTTTCGTTCACAATCGCTCAATCTAACATACCTCATTCATCCGCTACAATCGCAACTTGTAGTGTCCATGGAAAATTGGCGAAATCCCTAATTTTTATACAATTCAATTCTTTTACCTCAATAATAATCAAACATATGTCCCTATAATCTTAAATTACATATACAAATCTTAATATTAACATAGAATTTCCCTTCTCTAAAGTTGCCTAACTGGAACTAAAATTTTCAACTTTACACATGCTAAACTTTAAGTTTCAAGTTTCTACGCGTAACATGGTTGCTTTCACTTTCTTACAAGATAACCCTAGTAAAGTAATTTATATACAGAGCACTTTTCTGGATTAATACAAATTAAACATTGGCTTCATACAGCTTTAAATCAATTATATGAATTTTTCTTACATCACTGGGGTCGTCCAATTTTTGCACTAAACATGTTACATCAGTGAACCAATAAATTATTCTATAAATGCCGACATATCTAGGAGCTAATTTCTTACAAAATCTTTTGGCTTTATAGTTTAGAAAATGAGTTCTAATGTATACATGAGAGTTCAATTTGAAGGGGTGTTTTGTTCTAGAAGGTCCATATCTCAGCCGTTTTCTGTTCAATCTTATGCTGATCCTGGCGTTTCTTATAGCTTTGTTGAGATTCTCCTTCCGTTCTTCCATCGTTAGGTCGTTTGATATGAGGCTCTTGATGTCCCACAGGTTGGTCAAGGCGCAGCTGGGGTCATGGTTGAACATAAGCTTGAAGTTTTAGTAGAATAATTTATGGCAGTGTTTAGGCTAATCTGCACTAGGTCGATTTCTGCATCCCATTGGTCTTGTTTATCATGGTAGAAGCTTCTTAATAGTGGTCCCAGATTTCTAAAATATCTTTCAACAAGATTCCCAGATGGTTTATAGGCTGGAGTCGTGCGGTGTTGTATATATTGGCGGAATAAATAAGCTTTAAATTGGTTTGAGATGAAATAACTAGCATTGTCGGTTACTATGGTTTTAGGTATTGAGAAATTGGCAAATGTTTCTTTCAGCTTTTCAATTATGATTTTAGATGTACATTCCTTGATGGGATAGAGCCAAGTATATCTGGTATAAGCATCCTGTATAGCCAGTATATATTTATTACCTTTTTTGGTACGGGTTATAGGGCCAAAAATGTCCATGTAGAGTGTGTCTAGGGCTGTTTCGACTGGGATTGAAATTAACTTGCCTTCATATTTCCGCCGGGTGCTTTTAGACATCATGCAAATGTTGCATGCTTTAACCTTTTGTTTAATGCATTCATTTAACTTAGGGTGATAAAAATATTCATTAATTCTTCCAGTTGTCCGAGCTATGCCGAGATGAGCTCCAAATATAGTATTATGGTAGAAACAGAATACTAGATTGAATAAGCGTGAGGCAAATATACATGAGGTTTTCCTTTTGAATTGCGGTGCATTAAAATTCCATTTTTTATAAAATAACAATCACTGTGTTTTCCATTCTTAATGCTATCTAATATTTTTCTGCATTCCTCATCGTTTTGTTGCTGTTTTTCAAGTTGTGTGAAGGCTACGGGTATTTCATCTACTAAATTCCAGAAATATGTTTGGTCCTTGTTTGATGTGTTGAGTATATAGGCATTTTTATTTTTTGGTTTGGTCTGAGTTTGTTTTTCACTTTTCTTTTGGAGTGCTTCTTCTCTCTTCTCATTCTTCTGTATATCTAACATACTGTTTACTTCAAGTAGGCTACTTCTTTGGTTTTGGTTTGATTTTTCTTCAGTTTCAGGGTTTTCATTATATAGGCGGGATAGGCAATCAGCAATTAAATTTTGTTCTGATCTTCTTTGCTCAACTTCATAATCTAGAGCTAATAAACGTTGAATCCAGCGAGATAAACGGCCTAATTTACGTTTATGAGATAAAATGAAGGCCAGCGATTGGTTGTCGGTTATTAACTTGGATTTCTTCACTTCAAGGTACTGATGAAAATGTTCCATGCCTAAAATTGCACTTAGGGCTTCTTTTTCATAGATGGAATAGCGTAGTTCCGCTTCTGTGAATTTATGTGAGTAGTATCCTATAGGTAGCAGTTGTTTTTCATCATTCTCCTGGAGGAGTACCGATCCGGCACCAGTAGTGGATGCGTCGCATTCCAGTACAAAGGGTTTGTCAAAATTGGCCAGCTGAAGTAGCGGTTGATTGCTTATTATTAATTTTAACTTCTCAAAAGCATCTTGGCATTCAGTAGTCCATTTAAAGTTCACTCCTTTCTTTTTCAAGTTGTGAAGTGGTACACAAATATCTGCATATTTGGCTATGTAATGGCTCCAATAACCACACATGCCGACAAAGTGTCTGACTTGTTTCAGATTGGTAGGGGTGGGAAAATTTCTGATGGCTGTAGTTCTATCTGGGTCTATTGTTATGGAGTTATGTTTAATTCGGTGGCCTAAGAAGCTTATTTCTTGACCAAAAAAATTTTGCTTTATCTGGGTTGACAGTTAGATTGTTTTTAGATAGTCTGTCTATTACTTCTCTTAAATGGGTGATGTGGCTTTGTTTATCTTTGCTGTATATAACAATGTCATCTAAAAATTTGATCAGGTATACAAAATTGATGTCATGGAATATTCCGTCTAAGTAGCTTGCTAGTACACTGCTGCCGACTTGTAAACCAAAGCTTACTCGCTTGTATTGATATTTTCCGAAGGTAGTGCTGAATGCAGTTAAGTGGCGACTTTCTTTAGTTAAAGGGCACTGTAGGAAGGCTTTGTTTAGATCTATTACTGAAAAATATCTAGCTCCTTGCAGATGCTAATATAGGTTGTTTAAGTCTCCAATAGGGTAATCCATTTTCACAAGTTTTTTATTTAATTCAGTATAGTTGATAACTAGCCGATCCTTTTTTGTTAAGAATGCCGGTGAAGAATATGGACTGGTTGACGGTTCAATAATGTCTTGGTCAAGTAGGTCGTCAATAATTGCCTTTACCTTTTTATATTGGGAGGGCTCAGATAATATGGTCTTATACATACAGGTGTGTGATCAGTTACTTGTAGATTCACTTGTAGGTTGTGTGCAGAACCAATTTTATCTGTAAAAACATTGGGGTATTCGCCTATCAATTTGTTTATTTCATGAGTCATGTCAGTACAACCAATGGTAATTTGATTTATTGCTGGTTGTTTTTCCTCTGCCATTATCTCTAAGTTTATTTTCTGTTTAGGATCAAATTTAAAGTAGCACAGGTTCTCCTTTAAATTAATAATCAATCCTCTATGTACAATAAATGGTGTGCCTAATATCATGTCAAAGTTGTTCTCATTCATTACTAAAAATTCTTCTTTCCAACAGAAGTTATTAATTTTAACCTTAAATTTACATTTGCCCATCACATTTATTTCACTATCATTAGCAGCAAATATGGTACCTTTCCAATTTTCAATAGCCTTAATTACCTTTAAGTTCTTGAGTTGTTCATACAGCTTGTGTGTAATGAAATTTTTGCTTGCCCCAGTATCGATTAAAGTTGTTGCAAAAATATTTTTGTTGACACAGGTTTGAATACATGGTAAATTGTTGTTGATTTTAACCTTAATTTTATTGTGTTTGACCCTTTTAAATTTGTTCCAATCTCTGACTAATCGCCTTAATTCTGTTTTATATTCTGGTGAGTGCGGTTGTACAGTAGTTAGGTTAGGTTTTGTAGGCTCATCGGGAGTACTAGTAATTTTGGGTTTTGGACCAGTGACTCCCTCATTTACAAGTTTTTTGGATTTCTATAGCATTGCCTAGCAGTATGACCTTTTCTATAGCAGTTATAACAGGTTCGGTTATGTGGGTTTTGATATGCGTTATTATAGTGAGTCTGATTTTGCTGAGAATTGTAGTGGCGGTTCGCTTGAGATGCGGTGCGGGGAAAATGTGCAGTGCTGTGTGTCACATTTGCAGTAGCAGCTGAATTATGTTGTGGTGTCAAACTGTGGTGTTGATTTTGATTTGGATACATTTACTCTCGTAAGTAATAATTATATTTCACATTGTTCAGATCGATGCAAAGACTATCTAGGTCATCAAATGTTTGAGGATTGTTCTGGAATGTAATTTGATTTCTTATGTCAGGTCCCAAACCATTTTTAATGAAGCTAACTAGGTCAGGTTCAGATAATCCAGTTTTTAAAATCTGATTATTAATTTTGACGTCATTGACATACAGTGACAGCGGTTCGCTTGGATTTTGTAGGCGGTAAACTAAATCTTGTTTTAGTTTTTCCTTTAAGGTTATAGGAATGTAGGTTTCTATGATAGACTGGTGTAATTTATCTATGGTTAATCCATTGGCTTTACATTGTAATATTTTTGTACTCAAGGGTGGTTTAGTATGACTTGGCAAGATTTTATACAAGTGCTGATCAGTAAGGTTAGTTTCATTTTTGATGGTCACTAAATCTCTTAAAAATGAAAGCAAGGGGGTTTCTCTTAAAAATGAAATCAAGTCCATTGCATTCAGTGATTTTGTTTAGGTAACCTTCAATGGGATTAGGCAATTTATTGAAAATGCTTGAATTTTCATTAGGCTTAGGTAATTGATAAATAGGCAAGGTTTGCATTTGCATGTGACTAGGATTTGTAGGCATATTTAGCATAGAAGCTTGCATGTTTAGGTTATCATGTAGGTTAGGTTCCGTAGGTTGTTTAGGTTTAGTAGTAGTTTCTTGATTTAATTCTATAGGTGTAGAAGCTTGATTTTGGTTAGGCCTATCTGATTTTATGGGGCTGGTTAATTGTTCATTCAAGTTTTCTTCGTCGATGATTGATTTATTTAAATCCTCTTCGTATTGATGTAAATCAGGTAAAGATACTTTGTTTTTGATTTCATCAAATTTGTTTTGCTGTTCTTGTAGCTTGATCTTTAATTTTTCTAACCTACTGGAGTAGTTAGGTTCTAATTTACATGCACTTAAATTACTTATTCTAAAATTCAGATGTGTACATTTAGCTTTCATTTTGGCTATGTACAGGTTGCTGGGTTGGGTCTCACATTGTTCGATAAGTAGCTGAAATTGATCTATCTTAGTTTCTAAGATTTTAAATTCATTACTTAAAGTTAATTTGCCACTGAGGTTGTTCACATTTGGGGGAACTTGTAGAATACTTCTCAGCTGCTTCTTGAGTGCTTCTACTTTGTGAAATGTAGTTTCTTCTCCTCTACATAAAATTTCATACTGGATTTCATCCTTGCTTAAATAATTTAAATTGAATTTTTCCATCTCGGAAAATTATTGTTACAATGAATAGACAGTTTATAGAAATCACTTTTGCTGAAAACAAATATAGTTTATGGTAAGGGTTATGTCACTCCTTAAATGTATTGTCCTAGCAAATTTTTTGAGGTTAGCAAAATTTCACCATAATGTTTTTTGGCTAAAAATAAATGCAGTAGGTGTGGTTAGCGTTTTGTAAACACTAAATAGCAGAGTTGCGCACTTCTATACAACTACCCAGTACCCCTGAATATGCCAATCACCGGAGAGTGGGTAGGCAAGAATTAAAATTTTGTTTAGTGTCACTCTAACCCTGCATCGACAGCCAAGGTGGTGATGGCCACCTTTGCCCAGAATGGTGATTTTCCCTCAGATGGTATGGTAGGCGATTCAATCACTGCTATCATTTCAGTAACAAGGTGATTTATTGGTTTATATGCAAGATCTCCATTTGTTATTGTCAACAAATATAATAAAGAACATTCTTACTTGAATATGTATGTGCTGATTATGTATGTGCTGATTCCCAACTTAGTATTTGAATTAGTATTTGAATTTGTACTTGAATCATGCATTGGAATCACATATCTGGTATTTGAATTTGTACTTGAAATCACATATCTGGTATTTGAAGTTTGAATCAAGTATTTGAACTCGTCTGCAACAATACAAAAGAAAATAATAACAGGTAACTTAACTAATACTAATTTTAATAGAGAATTGAAGTAAAAATAATTAATTAAAAGAGAATTTATGATTTTGTAACATTCAGAAAACATGTGCTTTTCAATCCAAACTATACATGAAAACTCAGTATTTAATATTTGACCATTATAAAGTTATTAGCTGACCTACATCTGAAATAATTACATACAATGAAAGATAAAATCATGGCAAACAATATTATTTACAATACAAATCATATAAATCAGTTTTCTTATAATTATAAAGGTTTTCAACTTACTATTTCACGAGTTTTATACAAGTTATATGGGAATCAGCCAAACTAATGAGTAAAGAAGCTAATTACAAAGATAATTGGGTTAATTTGAGACTGACAGCTGTTCTCCAGTTCTGCCAACAAGGTAAAATGATATTCTTATAACTAATACATCCTTTGGTCATGAAATTTTGTATACATTATATATTCTGGTGAATTAAAATAATTTAAATTTACTTAACATTTCTCTTGCTCAGTACAACAGGACTACTGTGCTCTTGTGTAAATCCAGTGTACCTGTTCTTTTTAGAGAACTGGATCAGTGAATTTAAGTTAACAGTTCCGGAAGTAACCGTTCCAATAGTAACAGTTGCATTCCCTATCTTGTTCATGTTATAACATTGAAAACAGCTACGAAGTAACAGTTTCAAAAGTAACAGTTCCAACAAAGTAACAGTTCTAGCCCTACTCATTCCATCGGTCCCATCATTAACCGTTGTAAAAGTAACAGTTCCAGTAGACCAACCAGTGACAAAGTAACAGCTCCGTTCTCTATATATCTCTTACGATAAGCTCTGGTATTTCAGTCTGATTTCAGTTGTGACGCTGATCAGACGTGTTTTGCGCTGCTCTTTGCGTAATTATTCTCTTGCACAAATTATTATTGATTCTGCATAATTCAGCTGTATCCTTGAGAGCTTGACTCTGGTCGGTGTGTTTGCTCGTTTTAAACGTTAGAACAGAACATTTTAACTTCTTTCCAGTATTTAATCCTGTGTTAAAGGATGGATGTTTCTAAAAATGACCTTCAAAACCCGGTAAATTTACTTAGTACCGCTGAAACGTATGTTAAAAAATTCAGACTTTACGGGACTAACACTATTTTCAAATTCACTAAACCTCCAACCGGTATCTCTGAGTTTGATTGGCTAAGAAAAGGTTTTAATCAAATTTTAGAGAAATCCAAAGTCGACGCTAAACCTACCGATTATCTTGGGTTTACGTTACAGTCTATAAATTTAAAAAGTGCAAAACCGGGGTACGTAGATTTGAGACCTGCCTCAGAAGTTACCGGTGATATCCTTTGGGAGATTTTTGGGGGCATCATTGAATCAAATTCTGATTCAATTACCAGAAGTGACACCTTTAGTTTCGATGTAGCTAGGATTAACGTACCTGTAGGTTAAGGAAGGGCAAGGCCCGACTCTTAAAACACATTTGATGAGGAGTGTAAATCGAGACGGGGTATTGTAGTAATTAATAATAAAGACAGTTTATGCCTGGCTAGAGCGTTGGTGTTAGCTAAATCACTTGCAAAAATGATCCCCAGTATAAAGATATTCGCCAGGACATGGGTAAAAGACAAACTTTCAGAGCTAATAAGCTCATAGCAAAGGCCCATGTAGAAATGCCGGAGGAGGGTGCCGGCATCCCTGAGCTTGAAAAATTCCAGCCTCATCTTAAAAAATACAGAATAAAAGTCTACAACTACGACAAAAAAGGCTGGGATGTTTACTTTGAGGGAGGTAATGAGGACGCTAAATTTAAAATTGACTTGCTTTTTCACAACGGGCGTTACATCGTTATAACTAACTTAACTGCTGCGTTTGTATGCAATTTCTTTTGTGAAGCCTGTCATATTCCCTACAGCAACAGACATGAGCATCGATACTCTAACAGATGCACCTCCTGTCATACCATCTCCCCGCTCTGTAAACTAGAACACGGAGCCATCACATGCCGTTTTTGCAACCGTTTCTTCAAAAATTAGTGGTGTTTAGTTGCCCATCAAGGACAAATTTGTAAAACTGTAAAACTCTGCCGTGACTGTAAGAAAATGAGCTCACGTATGCGGAGAAGTTTACTGTAAACCCAAAGACGTTCAAAGACCCCGCACATCAGTGCTTCATGAGGGTAGATAGGAGAACTCCGATAGACCGTGATTTTTTGTTTATTTCCTTTGACTTGGAAACAAGGCAGGATGAGTCACTTCCCACGGACCCTCAACAGATAGTTCATAAAGTTAACTTGTGCGTTTCTCAAAAGTACTGATTTAAATGTATTAATGGGGGTGAGCGTGAAACTTGCTCGGAACGGCAAAGGGTATTTGGAAAAGAACCGGTTAAAGATTTTATGGACTATGTCATGGGAATTCTTAAACAGTTCAAAAACGTTTGTGTAATCGCCCACAATGGGCAGGGCTTTGACTTTCAGTTTTGCTAAAACATATTATGGAAGAAACTACATTTACCCCAAACATCACTCCTCGGAGAACTAAAGCTATATTAATTGAAGTAACCAACGAAAGGTTTCTGGACTTACTTACCTACTTTCCCATGGCCTTCTCTGCACTCCCTAAAGCCTTTGATCTGCCTCCCGATAAAAAGAAGGGCTATTTACAGCATCTTTTTAACACTCTGGCGAACCAAAATTACATCGGCCCTATGCCCAACAAAAAATACTACTGCCCCGAATCCATGTTTGGAAAAAACACGATTATTTTGAGATATGGTACGATAAACGAGTCGATGAAGACCATGTGTTTGATTTTAAAAAGGAAATCTTGGAGTACTGTATTTCTGACGTTGAGATTTTAGCTCAGGCGTGTATTAAATTTAGAACCTTACTTCTTCAAGAGTGTAACGTTGACCCGTTTCTTGAAGCTATAACAATCACCAGCTCGTATAACTTAGCTTTTTGCCGTAACTTCTTAAAAGAGAAAACTAATGAACTTATACCAAAATCAGGGTACCGTCTTGTAGATAATCAATCATCCTTGGCTTTACAGTGGTTATCATGGGAGGGGGAGGAACGGGGAGTGAGGATTGAGCAACTGGCTGGGGTAAGGAAGTCCAAATTAATGGGCTAAAAGTTTACGGGTTTGATGGTGAGAGAATTTACTAGTTTCATGGGTGTTATTGACACGGTTGCTCGAAATTTTATACATACAGCAGTGAAGAACCTCTGCACGAGGATCTTTCTGACACTTTAAATCTCCATTACGAGAAAAAAAGTCAAACATTTCCAAATATAACGACTATGTTGTTGTGGAAATGTGGGAGTGCAAGTTTAATAAATTGAAGAAAGACAAAAACTAAATCACCTGAACCAACTATCCATTCTAAACAACTTCCACTTAATCCTAGAGGTTTCTTCTTTGGAGGTAGAACGGGCTATACTAATACGTACCATAAATGTGAAGAGGGAGAAACAATCCAATACGTTGATGTCTGTTCCCTTTATCCGTTTGTAAATAAATATTGTAAGTATCCCGTACATCCTACTATTAATGTTATACATGAGTGCCGAGGGAGAGAGGACTAAATGTAGAGGGCTTGTTGAAATGTAAGATTCTACCTCCTTACAACTTGTATCATCCCGTACTCCCCGATTTAATGAATAATAAATTAATCTTTGTGTTGTGTAGAACCTGCGGGAAAAACTTTAAACCAAGGGGAATGTTTTCAAGATAGTGAGGAAAGGTCAATGGTAGGAAGGTGGACGATGGATAAAATTAGAAAAGCTGTAAGAAAAGGCTATGTGATTTTGGACATTTTTGCGATTTTTGTATGAGTTGTGGGAGTACGAAGTTGCCACATACGAGAAAGGTAGACTTTTTACAGATTTCATCAATACATTCTTGAAAGTAAAGCAGGAAGCTTTAGGGTATCCCGCTTGGTGAAAAATAGAGAAGGATAAAGACAAGTATGTTTCTGATTTATTTGAGTGTGAGGGTATTCAACTGGACAAAGACAAAATTGCTAAAAATGGAGGATTCAGGTCAGTAGCTAAATTAATGTTAAATTCATTCTGGGGCAAGTTTGGTCAACGCATAAACATGACAAAAACTTCAATCGTCAGAGACTCTAAAGAATTATTCAAATGTTTAACTCCACCAGAAAAAAGTAAAGTTTGTTGAAGTAACTAACCAAGAGGTTTTATTAGTTAATTGGCAGAATGTCGATGATGCCAGTGAGGCTCTAAAAACTATAAATTTTGTAATTTCTGCCTACACCACTGCTCACGCAAGACTTAAATTATATGAACACTTGGATGCTCTTGGAGGCAAAGTTTTGTATTATGACACGGATTCATGAATTTATTTCTATAGGGAAGGTCTGTACAGTGTCCCTACGGGAGACTACCTCGGTGAAATGACCAATGAGTTAGTAGATGAGTACGGGCCTGGCTCTTATATCGTTGAATTTGTTTCTGGGGGACCTAAGACTTATGCATACCTTGTCTGGTCAACCAAAAAAACAGGAGTTAGAGTCTTTTTGCAAAATCAAGGGCCTAACATTAAACTTGAAATCCTCGGTACGGATAAGGGAGAGGGAGCGGCCTCGCACCGGCAGTCATCGGCTGGATGTGGAAGGGGGCACACCACAACAACAAAACATTAAATTTTGAACAATTAAAAAAGATGGTCCTTCGTGAAGCTTCTGAAATACTAGACATTGAAGTAAATAGAATCAGGAGAACAAAGAGACGAGAAGTCGTTACGGTAATTGAAATTAAAAAGTTTAAAATAACAGGACCCAAGAGAAAATTTAATGAAGATCACGACACCCTGCCTTTCGGCTTTAAAAAACAAAGAGTTGCTTAACGGAGCTGTCACTCACGTGGGTACCGAGTGCATGTACCTCTAAACACCAACTCTATTAACTCATTCTGTTCTGAGACGTGGTACTGAATGGACATGTCTGTGTCTGTTACTGTTTTATCTTGATTGTTCTCTTCTTGTAGAATGTCTGCTGAATATAACACACCCACTAATCAACAGGTGTTTCTTCAGCTTATACACAAAAGGAGGTTAAATGAAAATTCAAAATATCGCATTACATGATCAGAGTATGACTTCTTACTTACCGGTCTAATAAATGCACGGGAATGGCCTTTGGTATTTTTGGAATATATAGTAGATAAAATGGCGGAGAACTCCTCATCAATCACCTACATCGAAGTCTCAATTAAGGCACGCAGGTGCACCAGGAGATACATCGTACATGCCATTAGCTAATTTAACACTGAAACTTTTTGATGATCAATTTAAAAAGTATTTATTAGCCTTTAGAAACTGCCTAGCTTTTAAAATCTTGAAGTATCACTTATCCAAATTGCTACCGTCAATGAATGTAGCACCTTTCCCTTACGGAGAAGTGTTACTCTGGTATATATCACCTGTCACTAGTACAGTTACATCATTCTGCTCCAAGTTGTGGTACTGATCATACGTATCTCTGCACAGTTTTTGTCTGCAAAAACGTAATAATTGTGACATGCCTGCTAAATACTATACATTTAATAACAAACCGGTATTGGTTATGTTTGATAATGAAGGAAAGCCATGGTTTAAAGCTAAAGACGTAGCTACTGCTCTAAAGCATGTTAATGGCTGGAGTGCAGTTCGGAAAAACGTAGATGACAGTGATAAATTAACTGTCGGTAGTTTTTCTGACGCCCAAAAACCACCCAAACCAAAATCTGACTGTTGGACCGATTGAAAAAAACAACAGTTTTTATAAATGAAGCCGGATTATGTTCTTTGATGTTAAAATTAACTACTCCTGAAGCAAGACTGTTAGTAAGAAGTCTTTTGCCGGAGAAGTTTTACCTTACTTACACAAATATGAAAGATGAACCTTTACTTTAAATGTTATTTTTTCTTTAAAATCACAAGTTCCCACTGTATGTATGTGTGTGTGTGTGTGTGTGTGTGTGTGTGTGTGTGTGTGTGTGTGTGTGTGTGTGTGTGTGTGTGTGTGTGAATGAAGGACACTGGCGCGGGTGACGAAAAGCCCCGTAAACCTGAATGAAGGTCACTGGCGTGGGTCACGAAAAGCCCCGTAAATCGGAGTGTGTGATGAAGGGTTTAGTAGGTTGAGGCGCCCGGCTAACACCTAGGCTACTCCTTTAAACAACCCGGTGTGAATGAAGGACTATGTACATTGAGGAGCATGGCTAACACCTATGCTACTCCTTGGAACGGGCCGTACGATGGGACTTGTAAAAAATAAAATAAAAATACAAAAATAAATACAAAATGTAAAAAAATAAATTAAAAAATACATAAAAAGTAAAATATTCTATGTTTATCTTAGTAAATGTAGAGTTGAAAGGAGTTAAAATGACAGACTTTGTCTTAGTAAATTACCGCCTTCCTCATACACAATGAACGGATTGGCAGTGAATATGAAAAGGAGGTAGCATTTTGTTATAGAGTGGCTACCACAGTAAGAGGCGATGGTTGGGGCTCTAACCACTATGCCATTTCCGGTTCTAAGTCATTGGGAACCCTACTGATCACTTCGTTAGCACTTGCATCTTCTGCTTCTTTCTCCCTCCTCTCTCCATCTCACCTATCCTTTACTCTGTTTTATTTATTTTTCTTGTGTGTTCTGGTACTGTCACTCCCCTCACCTTCCCCTCTCCTCGCACCACTCCTTCATTATTTTTTCTTATTTTCTTCTCTTTCTTGAGTCAGATTTTCTTAAAAATCGCTAATATCTTAAAAACGGCAAGTCCTAGGGTCATTTTGACCCCAGCAAACTGCCTACTGCGTAGAGCAGGCACTCCAGGGGGGTCTCTACCCATATGAAAAGTTTTAACCAAAATGTTACGGGTTACATATACAAAATGAAGGGGCAAATCTTCAAAACTAAATATCTCAAGAACGGCTTGGCCAATTTAAACGAAACTTGGTATGTATGTACCTGTTAATCTCCACTACGATTTAAATAAACTTAAACCGTGTACTGCAGATAAGTATCAAAATAATTGAAGGGGTAGAAATTAAATATCTTGGGGACAGCTGGGACAATTTTAATGGAACTTTGCACTAGTTAACTCTCAACACAATTTAAACTCTGTAAAGAAGAAACATCAGAAGAATATACAATTACATCACATCCGAATAGTTAGTGAACGTCTATCATACTATCCCATTAGAGCGCTACAGTTATTAGGTTATTGTTTACAGCTTTATACTGAAATGATACTTAACTGAAAATACAGTCGTAGGCTCTTCTCATTAAAAACTGCCTTTAGCTCCTTTTTCAAAATTCTGAAGGGTGCCACTTATGTTTTATTTTACGAATTTGTACAATTTACTTGCTCCTTCAAAGAATCTAGGCCTAGGCTAATTGCCTCTTTTTTAACCCATCAAAAGTTACTGGAGTAAAAGATTACATGCGATCAAAGCTAGAACCCTTTCAAGTAGTTTCCTATGAAAAGCAAGTTTACATAGGTCTATAAATATATTTAAGTCAACTATAATATATAGGCATTTTATCAAATTTACCTCTTAGAGAATACCTAATTAAGATAGAATAAACTTATGGTAAGGCTAAAATTATAATATTATGATACATATGTATCTTGGCCAGCTTGAGATAACTCACTGATCTGATAGCTCATTAGAAGTAAAATGACACAACAATATCAGAGACCTACCTATATTAAATGGAAGGTAAATAAGTTTGTGTCATGGGATACAGTTTACCATACTTGGGTTATGGGATACACCATAATTTAGCCTTCATTACACCAGACAAACCAATTGCAACTGAAACTGTGGACTTCACAGTGTGAAGACAGATTTTAAAATATATCAACAACACCATAAATTAGATTGAAATAGGTCTACTCTCATCTTCTTCCTTGTATTACAAATATACCTATAAAGGGTACATCGATACGATTATGATTAAACGTTTGTAAATCCCCATTTAAAAATATTGGTGTTCTCGCTGATAATGACACTTTCGAATTTTAACATCCTATTTCAAAGCACAGTCGTATTTACACGAAGTTTACGTCTGTGAAAACTATAAAGCTACTAGGTAACATCAATAAAATTATTATTAAGAAACTAAAAGTCACGTTTCGTATTTAAAATAGGAAGGTGTAGATCAATTAGAATCAATCAAACTATAAATAACCTCAAGCATTAAATTGAAATTTGACACTTTGAAACCAGTAATCCAACTGAATATTTGACTGTTATGGAACTTCACCACATGAACCAAATCAGCTACTGAATATAGTTCAGTTAAAAAAAACTACTAAATATTATAATGTAAGATTAATTCTCCGTTTAAAGTTTATTAGAATCATTAAATCATCAAAACATTACCCTAAAATGTCATGAAAATCCACTGAACCGTCAAAATGTAGTTAGCGTTACACTACGAAATCCATGTATTTTTATAATATCTTATGAAGAATAAATCTATTGTCTATTGTCTATTTCGACTTAGCAAAAAATCGCAAGTCACGTATAAGGACTTAATTCGTTTCGTCCAATTAAAGAAGGCTAATAAAAGAATAATTTTCAGACTCGCTTACTCTATGAATGAAGCATAGACGTTGGTTAAAATATAAACTATTCAAGCACCACTAAAACCGCTTCCAATGTATTTATTATGGGGAACAACTCAATTTCATTTTAAGATATTTCGTTAATTACTGAACAGAATTATTCAAAAATCAAATTTCGATCTACAAATTACGCTAACAATCTACTGTCGAAGTTTGGAGTCGATCTGTGAATGCGTTCGAAAGTTATCGTCTCCCGTTCAAATAACGAAAGTCATTTCCCCAGACCAATTTAGAGACTTCACTTCGTTCCGATCATCCAATTAAATCATTTGAATTGTCAATTAATATGGAACACAAGGATAAAACACTTAATTTCAAATACGAATTTTATACAAAATATATTTTTGATCAAATATTTGCTGGAGACCATTGTTTTTCTGTGTTTTTTTTACAAATATACCTTCTAGTGAGGCTTCACTTTTCCAACCCAGAAGAGAACTGTAAGATGTATTAACCTCGTTGGTATTGAGTATGCGTTTTCCTAGGGGGTTTGGCAGCCAAGGAAAATTGGAAAATCCTTCTACAGGGACCGGAATAAATAGTTGTGGAAAACATTAGCCTACATAAAGTTATGTGCATTTTTATTCCGTAGAAGTTTATTTAACGGTTTTATTAAAAGTATTTACTAATTTACTGAATTGATTGTAATATAATTATGTAATTACTATTATTTTCTATGGTTAAAAAGTTAATAAACGACTAAACAATGAAAGTATTGTGGAACCGACTTGACTCAAATGAACACAGTTCAGTGGATGCAATATGCAATGAAAACCAGCCCTAGCGATTAATGATCAAAGCAATGTTAGATTTAATAAAAATAAATGAAATACGTCTTACAACACTAAAAGTATATTTATTCTTATACTGTACTTAAGTACAAGCCTTCTACCATCTTTGTGTATATTTTACTGCCTTGTATTTAAGTACAGTATAAATGTAAATATACTTTTAGTGTTGTAAGACGTATTTCATTTATCCTCCTTATTTGTAACAACACGTATCATGCTAATAAATAAATGATTTAATAAAGAGAAAATCCTTCAACAAAGGGCCTAAAATCCGTCCCTAAGCCATACCTCGTAAAACAATAAATTTTAAATTCTACACCAACGCATTAACTATTGAAAAGAGATTACATAGGCCTAACCTATAAGTATGATGATGTTGTATGGTTATTATCAAGTAGGTCCACTGGTTATACTGGAGTCAACACTACCTAACGATTTGCGTAAAAAAAGTCGGTCGGTGATTTGGTCAGGTTAGTACATATGGGAGAAATATATGAATCTCGTTCTTTGAACTGCAGTAATGGATTCTTCTAAACGAGTCTGGTAATTCAAATCAGTGTAATAAAAGTCATCAAAATTGAAGCAAATTAATTTTGTTTGCTCGCTTCGAGTGTCTATTCTTGCAATGAATTGGAATAAACTATGAATATATCAACAAATACAATGTTACTAACCAGTAGACCTCCTTGGTTATTGTTATATTTAATTTTCTATTTGGAGATTTTAGGTTAACTCAGTAAACTCAGAGTGACTTGCAACAATGCGAGAGCTAATGTTGCAATGGTCATTCAGTGATCATGAGTGCTAAGTCTTTTTCACTAATTCCCCCGTCACAGCAAACCTGCGTACTCAGCGAATTTCCAATGCATAATATTTGTCTTAATACCACATAAAGCCGCATACCAAGTTTCATAAAAATATAATCACATATAAGCGATTTTACTTATTCTCCATAAGAATAACATTGGTAATGAATACGTAGTTTTAATGAAATAAGGAACATAAACAATTGGTTTTTATGCAAATATAAATATAATTTAACTAGGCGAAGCCAAGTTTCATCAATATTCAATCATAAATAAGCACTATATAACATTTTAGTTATTATCCATAAGAATAACATGGGGGCTGAGTAAGCAGGTTTGCTGCAAGAAGGGGAAAATGAGTTTTTATGCAATTATCAATATAACTCAACCAAGTGAAGCTACATACTAAGTTTTATTAATTTATATTCATAATTAAGGGAGTCATTACATTTTACTTATTCTCCATAAGAATAACATGGGGGCTGAGTACGTAGGTTTGCTGCTACAGGAATAATCAACAAAAAATCAATTTGTTGTGCAAATATCAATATACCAGTACTACGTGAAGCCACATACCAAGTTTCATTAACATACATTCATAAATAATCGAGATATCAAATTTTATTTATTCTCCTTAAGGATAACATTGGGCAACGTACTGTGTTTAGCACTTTGAATGTCTCAGCAACGGTTGGGCGTAGAATCACAATTTAAAAACCAAAATGATTATTTTGTGGAACTGAACAGATTGGTAAAAGCAAATGTGAAGTTTACATTAAAATAACCTTAGGAAAAGCCAAAAACCCTTTTTCCCATAAGATTAACATGGAAGATTTTATGAGTAGGTTTTTTGGATTTTCTCCGCAACCACTTAACCTAGGTTAATCATTAAAAATACTATATTATTTGTTTTCTTAAGCTCTACAACATGGTAAAAACCAAAATTAAGCTTTTAAAAAATTGTAGGGTGAAAAATTCAAAAAAACTGATTTTTGGAAAATTTAAAACCCCCATAAACCCCGTTTTCCATGGTCCGATTTTTCTGGTTTTCGATCTTAAAGTCATGAATGTCATTTTACACATTTGAGCCAAATTTCATCGGAATCGGACTTTTTAAACTCAAGTTATCGCATTCAGGGACACACACACACACACACACACACACACACACACGTACATGTATTCGCTCAATTGTGGAAAACACCCAATTGTAGCATCTTTAAGACGAAAGATACTGCGTTATCGACAATAGTGTGGACAGTATGTTCCACAACTCACTTTCCCGATACACACCGATTTTAGCCCTTACACACTAGAAAACAATTGTAGCAACGTGCCACAATCGTGCAAACTCCAACTTAGGTGTGTACTCCCCACCACGTCACGCCAGCGCTGTTGCCAGTTCGTGCCGGTGCGGCGGTACGCGGCGCGGCGGCCAGGTTGGTGACTGGGTAACTTGCCTCCACTCCGTGATCTTTGTTGGCTCAGATGTTCGTTTTAATGCTCTATTGATGCTTTTTGATAATTGGGCTACATGTTGTATATCATAATATATTGTTGAAATCACTGTATGTTAAATTATCTCTGATTTAAAATAGAAACTCATTTTTACGTAAATTGAACAGTAGGCCCTAAAACTAGTTAATATAGTATGGTATATATTATATTATTTAATAATTAAAATCATTGTAGAACTTTTATATTGTTATTAGTATTCGGTACTTATTTTAGCGAATTTCCCCTATAGGAAAGAAGTTACTACCGAAGTCGGCATGGTAAGATCTAGGCCCGGGACCATGATAACTTTTCGTTTTGAGGTTCCCAGATACCAAAAAAATCGTTTGTTCAAAAATATATTTATGTGTGTACGTGGGTACGATAATTCTAAAAAAATTGTCCGATTTTTACGAAATTTGATACGAACACTTAAAGCAACATTTATGACTTTAAGTTTGAAAACCAGAAAGATCGCTCCATCCAAAGGGGTATTTGGGGAGGGAGGGGATTTGTACCCCATAAATGTTTTTTTTAGTTTTTTATACATAACATTTTAGTTTTGACTATTTAATTCAGCTTAAAAAAAACAAATTGCTATTTTGATAATTTTTCACAAAAGCAGTTTTGTTGCCGATAGTTTTCGTAGCAGCAAACCTGCGTACTCAGCCCCCATGTTATTGTTATAGAGAATAAGTCAAATTTTCTCTCCCTTAATTATTAACATAAATTAATAAAACTTGATGTGTGACTTTACCTAGTTGAGCTATATTAATATTTGTATAAAAAACCCTTGTTTGTATTCCTTGTTTCAGCAAACTTGCGTACAAATGTTATAAATCGCTTATTTATGAATGCATATTGATGAAACTTTTTATGTGACTTTATGTAGTATTAAGACACACACACACACACATATATATATATATATATATATATATATATATATATATATATATATATATATATATATATGCATTTGTAATTCGTTGAGTTTCCAGGTTTGGTACGACGGGGGTTTGCTACGACGTCCATTTATATGATATGGATGTCTTGATATGCATAAGGTGCATTTAAATGCTAAAATATTTTCAATCATGAGTAATGAGCGTAAAATTTGAATATAACTCAATAATTTTAAGTAAATAGTAAAACTAGTTTGTTGATTGGTTATCTGATCGCTTTGAGATTACAAAACAAGTTTATAATTCTCATGTCAATAAACAATGTGTTAACACCGAATAGTACGGATTTGGAAAAAAAATTTCCTCATACTTGATCAAACATTATTAAAAATATCAAATTAAAACAGATTTGATTAACTTTGGAAACTCTGATCAAGCAAGCTAAACAAGTCATTTTAATCAAACTTGATCGACTGTCTTGATCAGGCCTGATAAAATGTGTCCCGATCTAACCTTAGGGGATCTAACCCCAGACATTGTTAAACTCCCCATGTTATTCTAACTGTATAATAGAAATCAATTAAATTGGATATGTAAACGGATGTCAATAAAAAAAAAACAGTACAAAACAGGATAACTACGGGATTTTGATTTTGTTTTCGCCTTTAGGGCGCTCTGCCTCACGGGTGATCATGGGATGAGCATGGTCCCCAAGCTAAACTTATGGATTAATGTTTACTCAACTATTTAAGCTAAAATTTGTTAGTTGATTAGTAGTTGCTATTATTACTGACATAAACCTTCAAAATATCTAAAAAAAATCTCTTAGGACTTCTCCCATTGCCTTTGAAGATTAGTTATTACTGAGGCCATTGAGATGACATATTGGGAGGGAGGTAAGTAGTACAGTTATGAATGACATATAATTACTCACAATTTAAGTACTCTTTAGGGCTCCGTCCCACTGGTTTAAAAGTTCTCAAATTAGGAACTACTGAACCAATTGGGTTGCAATTCTGGAGGGAGATTGGTGTTAGAATAATCATACTCACACAAATCCGCTCATGACCTAAGTGCCCATTTGGGCTCCGCCACACTAGCTTTGGAAATTATCAAATTAAGGATTACTGAACCAATTGAGCTGAAACTTGGGACGGAGATAGAACTGATACATACACACTGACTCATTCTAAAACTAATTCATTGTAATTAATTCATTGTTGGTGATGGCGAGGTCATGTTATTTCAGGAGTTATTGCAGACATTTTCAATCACTTACTAGTAAATGAAAATTAGGAACTGTAAAACGAGTTAGAAATTAAGTATGTGTTAGTTTCCTGATTCAATTTATTTAGTTTAGACGCGACTATGTTCGTGTCCTTGAATTGTCCCCCAATCCACATACTGTTATGTCCATGCTATCTTAATATATAAAATTGAATCTATGTTCCCTCTGGACTATTAAGCCACTCAACTGAATTTAATGACATTTTCATTATTAATGTAGCATTGGGTCGGGATGGTTCTTGGAAAGTTTATTAAAAATTTAATAAAAAATATAATACAACAAGCATTTTTTGTAAATCTCATAAGAAATACAGCAGCGTACGCCAGTTACCACTAGTCAATAATAAAATAGCTAACATGAAATGAAAGCCAAATAAAACTCGAAAGTGAAATAAAAATAACATTAACTAAATTAAAGAGAACGTGAGAATCTAATCAATAATTATCTCCTACCAGTGGCTGTCAGTCAAAGCAGAGCCTAAAACGGTGGGTCTTGATGACTGAACTGTAGCACACATGTACTTTACTCAATATACATGAGCACTAATGATTTCAAGAAATTTCCATAGTGCTTCACCTTATCGATTGTCAAATTTTAAAAGTTATTCTTACGGACATTCATGTTAATTGACTACTTAATAGCGTAAGAAATATTACATCTTTGGAGTTGTTCATTATGTTAACGATAGAATACAGCACAGCATACACCTGTTCATGTGCCTAGTTCTTTGATAATCTTAATTTTAAATGAAAATAACTGATGGATAGAGAAGTTCACATCTTTTAGCCTTGAAAACTATTGTTTAATAAACTAGTAGCCCGTCGCGGCTTCGCTCGCGATCACAGTACAGTGTTATGTTTTAGATGTCAGTTCCATATTTGTTAAAGCACCTGGAGGACCCAGGTTTGTTCGAAAAGCCAGTCAGTTTGTTAAAAATGCCTAGAGTACTTATATTCACGATTCCTCTCCAAGGCGTGCGTATTTGCTTTGCTTATTGCGTATTGCTCGTTTCTTTTCATTTTGGGCATGTCCGTTTTATATTAAATCTTCAGTTTGAATAGTGCTCACAATTTATAAATAACCTAATCATGTATATTTAAAGTTATGTACTCATTGGTTCTGATCTCTATTCCCACAAAAACCACATGCTACTTTACCAAGTGATTGTTATTTTTACAATTGAATGGTTGATTTTGAACAGCTGGTATGATTCTTTTATTTTTATTTGCAAATCTTAACCATAACTCCAATGTTAGTTTTTTTAATATATTTCTATACAATACTATATTTTTCTATGGATGAGATCTTATTAGAACACATTTATTAACCCATAAATTTGATAGTTTTAACATTTGGTAAAGATATTTTGGAGCAGGAGTAGGCAAAGGTTTTATTCTGATATATTAACTATTCTCCTAACAAATATATGTTCAATCGGTTTAGTTAACTACTTACATTAGTGATGAATAAATTACAATTTTAAAAGCCGACAGAGCAGATAAGTCCCAAAGGGCATACTGGATGAAATTATAGGCCTGTTTCTGACTAAAGTGCATTGCCTGCTGTCTTTCTACAAAATATACGCTCAATCTGTCTAGTAAGTACATAATTAACATGGAAATGTTGAAGGGTGTTAGGGCCTAGCCTCATTGGAACGGGAATTAGCCCAATCTTTTTTGGGATAAACCCGTCTTCTTCCAAATATCTGCTCAATAACTCCTGTAGTTTGTTAAACTTATTGAAAGTGGGCTTAAAAACATAAAATATTCGATATTATAATCACAATGGCTACTTAGACAAACTGAGCTTTAATAAATACCATGTAAAGCTTACGTGTTCTGTATAGCCAATGATTTATTACCATGCCGTTATTTTAAATGATTTAGTATACCAATGTAGAGTAGTAAAATATCCATTCTTGTTTTCTTCATTCCGTGATAAAATATAATTAGCTGACTAAATGCTGATTATAACAAATACGGTGCAAGCTGTAGTGAAATATTAAGTAACCTGTACCCCTAGGATAGACTTTGTAGCAGTGCCGGTCAAAGGGGCGTAACCCTAATTACTTACCATGATTTAAAACAGCCAAAAGAGATTCCTCCTCTACACGAAAACAGGCAAGTTATTTAATTTCATTGAGTAATTATTTTTGTGAAGCGCAGAAAAAATCTGGCTTATAAACTGACAGACGGATAAACAAATGTTTAAAACAAATTAAATATCTCCGTAGCATACAACATTTCACTGCTCAAAACGATGTAGAAAAATAACTTATTTAATTTATATAGATAAATTAATTCCTTACTTGTATAATCGGGTTTTCTAATAACCTGTCCATAATGTACTAACAGCTGCAATTCAAATCAAAATATTCCTCATGTTAATCTTATGGGATAAAAACGAACTATGAAAGCTCGTGGGGCGAAGCCCCGTGGTCGAGAGTGTATGGAAACCCTACAAGACACATCTAGAGAGTAAGAGCTTTCGATTAATACGAAATATGTATATGAAATAATATTTTTAAGTGTTGAAAATCGCCTAACAAAAGTCAAGATATTCTTTTAATAATATAGATTATTGAATGTTGAAATTATATATCTTTAGCGGAACACATGTCTGATGAAATATTTGCTTTATATAGGTTAAAACTAGTGGCTTGAAGGGGCGATAGCCCCTAACCTTGCTCCAAGTAGGAACACAGATTGTATACAAATTAGACACTCAGTCACATGTGTTATTGTAAACAAAGCAGACGATTTAAATTCCCATAATTTTCTTATGGAGGGTGTTTTACGTTATTTATCGTTTGCTCCTAAATGTTTGGAAATACAGCTGTTTTTCCCGAGTCCCTGGGATCAACACCTTTAATTTGAACCGTCTCCCATCATCCTTCGATTTTCCAAATTCCCACAATTTTGACGTAAAATATTTCGCATACAGAATTATATATAACTAGGCTTATCGCCGTTGGAGGCTTCGCCCCCAAACCCCCTTTCGGAGTTCGCTTCGCTCACTTGCATTCCTCAGTCAACTCAAGTTTAAATCAAACTCGTAGTTCATTAACCAAAGAAAAACTACAAAACAATGACCTTTGGTGAGCACCTACACCGGCGCTCCCGTATCGTTTCGGTATCGAAACATTTTATCAACCGGCTGCTTGTTCGTTTTATCGAATGAAACTACGATGGTTGTTTCGAGGTGTATAAAAGCAAAAAAAGTACTCACTCAATCATAGTCAATCGGATATAAATAAAAAGTTGTGGTTACAATGTTAAATTGGAGTTCTACAAATGGATTTACGTGTAAAAGATAACAACAAATTAGACTTCAGTTCACGACAAAATGATAGTAACCTAACCTAACCTAACTCCACAGAGCGCTGTACGGTAGCTGATCGTTGAGCAACATAATTACAAATAAATGAAATTGTAAAAACAAAATAAAGTCAAATAAACATAAATTGCAGACCTCAAAAAGTAAGCATCAAAAGTAGGATTCAAACCCGTGACCACTGATCTTGAATCATCTGACAACATATCCACTGGGCTATTGGGCTAAATTCATTCCATAGAACCGGTAGAATCGGTTTGATTACATTTTCCATTCTCGCAACAAACGATATTCGCGATACTGAACCTCCTGTGTAATGTGCTTACCATATTTTGTAACAGCTGATTTATATACACCTCATGTGAGCAAATTAGTATCGCCTACACTACTAAATAAATCAGCTATTGTTTATTTAAATCAGCTGATACAAACATGTGGTATTAGCCAAAGGTAGTGTTCTTTCATTTAAACAGCTTTCCAAAACTGTACACATTTAAATGGGCCAAAATACTCAAAATTCGTCCTTCTACGATAAATTGCGGCTAAACAGATGATCGGATCTTAAATCTGACGAAATATCGTTAGTTGGAAATTAAATTGTATACAACTTTTGTATTTAACATTTTTTGCCATCTCTTACCGTTTCCGTACAAAACGCGCTCAAAGTGGAAAAATTGAAAAGTGGAATTTTCCCCGCCCCATAAATGCCTTAAAAGCTCAAAAACGTTAACCTTTAGCAAAATTTCTGTCAGTTTCTCGTCAAGAGCTTTAACTCAAGTATGATGTTGAGGGAGGTTAGATTACGGGAAGTGCCTCATAGTTTATGTCAGTGAATGAGTGAACCCGTCTAGTTTTATATATTATAATATTTATATATAAAGACTAGTTTATTTTAATGACGAGGATGATATGTACTCTATGTGCAGAGTGATTCAGTGGCGTAACTTATTAATTTCAACCAGGGAGGTTTATTGTATAACTGGAGGTAACACTGCTTAACGATTTTGGTCAAAAACGCGAGCCGGTGATTTTGTCAGGTTGGTACACTTAGTGAGGTAAATGTATCCGTTCTTTGAACTATCCTGATTGGTTGTTTTATTCCAATAAGTGAATCTACTCATGAAAATCATTGGAATAAAAGTAATAAGAGTTGAAGTAAATTCATATTTTCGTTTGATTTGTGTATCTAATCTTTCCGTGAAACATAATGTATGTAATAAACAAATACAAGTATATTGTGTTTAAAATCATGGATAGGTACTTGTTTGATTCACTTTGTCGACTCGTCCGATTTCAGCGAGTATAGTTCTTTGCTTCACCAAAATTTGGAAAGAACGGCTCGCAGGTTTGTTCATCAGTGTTACCTCCAGTTATACAATAAACCACCCTCATTTCAACCTTAGGTGCGCTGAAGCGAATTAAAGGTTTCAGTCAGAGCGCTCCGAGTAATAATTTATTTATTTGTTAGGACTTTATTCTTCGGATGGCAGCTTGTGTCATAAATAACTCATGCTCCACTGAAAAAATCAAGATTTTGATCAACAGCGTACTTAGATAAATAACTTCTAATAATTCATGCCTCAACTATAACTTTGTCTTTTAATGCTTAGGGAGTAGAGAACAAAATTGATTAAAAAATGAATTTTAAGTAGACAAGTTTGAGTTAGCCAATTCCCTTTTGTATATATATATATATATATATATATATATATATGAAATAGTATATACCTATATGTAAAATAAAAACAAATAAAGTATAATAATTGTATTTGTAAAACATAGGTGATGTTTGCAAAATCCTGCAAACAAAGATAGTAAATAATTATGACCCTATTAATTGCAATAATATCGTTCTATTAAAACAAATCTTTCAGTTTACTGTTGTGTAGCCTGACATACATAATTAGGGTGATACAACAGTAAAGTAATATGACAAAAAAAAAAACAATATAAGCAGAGTCTTCTAACAGTAAAAGACAACCAGCAACGGACGCCGCGAACATGAAATAACGTAGCGGCAACACCGCACGACCTTGCCACTAGTTATACGCTGCTCCGCTAGGATCGCTAGTGAACGGTAAGCCGGCGAAATGCCACAATCCAGCGAATTTCGGTGTTTCTTACACACATGATGGAAACTCAAAAGTGGCAACTTGAGTTAGTTTGACTTATTTTGACATTTTAACCTCAAAATTATCGATAAAAATTGTAGCATCGTGTGTAAGATGCCACAATTGGATCACGATGCCACAGTGTGGTTGTGTGCATGTCCATGATGCTACAATTGAGTAAATACAAACACACACACACACACACACACACACACACACACACACACACACATATATATATAAACATATATATAAATTTGAACGAACAGTGTTTTTGTCATCTGGGGACCTCAAAACAAAAATTTGCCATGGTCTCGGGCTTAAGTCTTACCATGAGACCTACGGTAATAGCTTCTTTCCTATAGGGGAAATTCGCTAAAAACGGTCATAAGTGTTCCAAAAACGATTTACTTAAGCGATTCAATTACCTTTACGGTGAAAAATGGGTAAAATGTGTGAAAGTCTAAGGCTTTTAGGGGGGGTCATTACCCCCATAGTCAATATTTATCATAAACAATTAATTTCTAATTATATATAGATAATCAAGTTAATTTGGCTGTAAAAATACCTGCAGCGGATTTTAATAACACATGATTTTTTGTATGTTATTTTTTTGTTTATCCTCAAATTTTTTTATTAGTGAATTTCCTTTGGAAAGTGAACTATTAGCACGACCCGCACGGTGAAACTTAAGCCCGGGACCACCATAGAAGTTCCTAACGTGACCCCCTGAACACGTTTTGGGGGGTCGTTCAAAATTATATATATGTATATATATATATATATATATATATATATACATATATATAGACATATTTATATATATATGTGTGTGTGTTTGCACTCTAGCGGTCGCTTTTTTTGTCCGATTTACTTCAAATTTGGTAGGGACGTTCCTTTCTGTAATCAGTTGGACAAGTTCTTTGGGCAAAACAATCGGAAAACTCTGAACCCCTTTTTTGGGGGGATTAATCTTTCAAATTTCGAGTTTTTGGGCCCCAAAATGGTCATAAAAGCCCCAGATGTAAAATAAATGCATTTAAAAAGATGGGAATTAGGGAGGCGAAAGTTTTAAGCCCTCTCTCGTCATTCTAGCATAAATATGTACCGAGTTATTAAAGAAAACGTGTATCGACTAAACACAGTACGTTGTCTTATGGGGGTTTTACACGAGAAAAGCCTGTTATTCCTTTGTTAAAGTACTTTTATCATCCCCAGCAACCGCACGCCTACTTTCAAGCCTGTCTGGACCTTCTCCTAACCTTACATTGGGCAAAATTGTATTCCCAGCTTTGCAAGTAAATGAAACCAGGAGTATCTGAACAGCCAAAAAATCAATGTTTTCAGATATCAATAAAAAATTGGACAAATGTGTTTTTACACTGATTTCGAGTTTTAAAGTTTTTATTTGGAAATTCACTTCCCTCACGTCAGCGTGCTGCGTGCGAACTCGTTCTATATTGTTGTTTTTTGTCATGTACTTACAACTTATTTTTGCAATTCTTTAAATTACGTTTTTAACTTTCATGAAAATGTGCGAATATATAACTTGTAATCATTGTAATAAACTAGTGTTTTTGATATATTTAATTGTAGCACATATATGAATGATGGCGAGTTGTAAACATAGATTTGTAAACATAGATTTTTTATTATAAAATCATTCTCAATTTTAACAATATACTGTCCTCCATCTAAATGAATTTAATGATTAGTAAATTCACCTTAACCCTCCATTTAGGGGCCCTTGATGTGACAGATTATGGACTCAGACTATGGATACTAATTATTAACGATTGAACTTTTGTATAAATGATGCAAGATTTGTAACTGCATATTGTGTTATTTATTGATAAAATTGAATTTTAATCGTTATTTTTGTTGTATTTGTAATCACGGCTCCTACAAACAAATTGAGGTTAAAGCGTCGACGTATGACTAACAGCGTTCGACTAACATGATTAAAAAGCGTTTTACTACGACTTTGGATTCAGTCAATAGTATAACTGAACAATCAAAATCAGTTTCTATTGTTCAAACCAATGTTACATGTATATTTGCTTGTAGTCAACAAAAAGCTTAAAGAATTTGCAATAACAACGCGCTTTAAGTTTGTCTGAAGCCAAACCAGTTCCGGATGACACATTAAACCGTGATCAGGGTGAAATAAATGAAATGTGAATATTTGTGGTTGTGTTGAGGCTTTATTACCTGTTGATAAACCGAACTCATCTGATTCATCTATTGTTCGTCAAGACTCGTCTCAAAATCGTAACTCTCTAGTCAAATCACCAAAACCGGATTTTCCTAAATTTTCAGGAGATATTTTGACTTGGACTACTTTCATAAACCTTTTTGACACTACAATTCACAACAATTCACCTATTGGCATAAAATAATCTATTGAAATTTCAATACCTCGTGAGTGTAGTAATCGGAGAACCCCTGAACCTAATCGAAAGTTTGGAAATTACTTCTGCAAACTAAATTATTGCTTATAGCATATTAAGCGAAAGGTTCCATAGCATTCGTAGGTTACAATCTTTTCATTTGCATCAGTTGTTGGACTTGCCAACTATTACTGTGTAAAATTTCAAAGGATTAACGCAATTTGTTTGCTTGTTCACTGAACATTCTCAAGCGTTAAATGTATTGAACTGTAATGTTACCGGTTATAATCCATTGCTTACTACAGTACTATTACGTAAAATGGACGGTGAATTACGTAAAACACGTGAAGTTTTTAGATATACTGATCAATCAACCATACATACTTTACCGAAGTTAATTACATTGCCAGGTTCTTAAGTTCGGAATGTACAGTATTCAGACTGAAGATGCTGCCATTCACGATGTTAATCGATCCCCTGTCCCTAGTGGTTCCCAAGGTCGTAACAAACCCTTTTTTCCTAAAAGATAGTTTGATCAAAAAAGGAGAAGTCACTATGATTGCTACACAAACTGCACCAGTACAATCTTTTATACTGCATCAAGAATTCCCTATCAATGTTTCATGTTTTGCATGCAAGCCACCTGGTCACGCGGTATACTCATGCTCGCTATTTCAAAATAAAACACCCCAAGAACGCTACCAAGTTGTCAAACAGAGTAAACATTGCGTTGTTCGTTTAGACAAACATGTTTAAACAAACGAATGGTTTTAAACAATGCAAATCACTAGTTACATGTTCAAAATGTAACAAACGACACCATTCATTGCTATATATTTCTGGTCCATCAGCCACTTTTTCCAAGGATAATAATGTTAAATATTCATCTCAACATGTTGACATCATAAGTTCATTTCAACTTAAAGGTAATGAATGTTCGGATCATACTGTCGAGTCTTATATGACGGTTATACTAACATCTCAAGTCAAATAATTATCAGATTCATCCAAAACTCAAATCCTTTTGGGGACCTTGTTAGTGAAACTTACGACATCAGACGGAAACACTCAAGTATTTCGTGCTTTACTTGATTCAGGAAGTATGTGTGATTTAATTAGTGAACGAGCAGCTAATCTGTTAAAGATATCCGACTTACAGGTATTGTATTTTGGAAACTCATAATAGCGATGGATTTGAATTTATTTCTTGATTTATTTGGACTTTATTTGGACTTTCTTGATTTATTTACTTTAAAATCAGAAGCGATAGGTAAAGACCAAATAAATCAAGAAATAAATTACAGGTATTAATCAAAAGGTTACTCATAATAAAGGTCAGAGTTATGTTGATATTGAAACCCTGGCTGGTGTTCGAATTTCGTCACGGCATCCAATGTCACTGGACCAATCACTGGATCATTTAACAGTTGATCTTCCTCGAGTTCCATTGCCTCCTGAAGTTTTTCAACGTACTCAATGATTTGTTTTGGCTGATCCCACATTTCATGTACCTGGACGTGTTGATGTTGTCCTAGGTTGTTCTTTCTTCCCTCAACTATTTAATCACGAAGTATTTTCTTTGGGACCAGAAATGCCCTATGTAATGGGAACTCATTTTGGACATGTTGTAATGGGTTCTTCCCCTTGTATTTCTAATCCTCCAGAAAATGGAACATCACTTCCGTACTCAAATTTAAATGTATGTTTACATGCTGTTTCTGATATTGATTTAAACTCCTCACTTCAACGCTTTTGGCAACAAGAGGAACCTCCAGTTTGTCAACTTAAAAGCGAAGAGGAAAAGCTTTATGATGAGGATTTTGCGCAAACACATACGAGGGATGAAACCGGGCAATATGTTGTTAGCCTTCCGTTTAAAGATGTGCAACCTGTACTTGGTTCCTTAAAATCTGCTTCTGAACGTCGTTTATTATCAATGGAACGTATGTTCAATACAGATTCCCGTTTCTCTAAGTTATACCATGATTTTGTAAATGAATATGTTGCATAAGGCCATACGTCAGAATGTAGTGATGTAGATTTGTCGTCTCCGCGCTATTTTCTTCCTCACCATGGGGTTTTGAAAGAAAACAGCCGTACGACCAAACTTAGAACAGTTTTTGATGTAAGCTGCAAAAGTAGTAATGGAGTTTCCCTTAATGATTCACGGGGCCTAAACTACAAACAAACACCTGGAATGTACTTATGCAATTTAGACGTCACAATTTTGTGTTTTGTTGTGACATAAGACAAATGTACCGTCAAATTTTGGTAACCAGGACGATCGTAATTTCCAATTATTATTGTGGCGTGACAATCCTAACCAAGATATTTCTATTTTCCAACTAAATAAGGTCACATACGGATGAACTGTTCTCCTTATTTGGCGATTCGCACTCTTCACCAGCTGGCTGATGATGAAGGTATAAATTATCCCTCGGCTGCTCAAGTTTTAGAGACGCAGATATATGTGGATGATATCATAACAGGTGCAGATACTGAAGAAGATGCATTAACTTTACAACATCAGTTGGTTGATTTATTGCACTGTGGAGGTTTTGAATTGCGAACATGGTTTACGAATTCTAATACTTAATTATTTACAGAAGAGTATTTGGAAACCGCGGTATTCCTTCAAGAATCATCATGTAAACAATTCACTGTGCTAGGACTTCACTGGTCTCCTGATACTGATGCGTTTTCTTACAACATAAAACAACATCTACCACATCTTACATTAATCTTACTAAACGATCAGTTTTAAGCATAATAGCTAAAGTTTATGATCCATGCGGTTTTTTAACACCTTAAATTATGTTGCTAAAATGTGGCTTGCAGTTGATATGGACAAAAGGATTATCCTGGGATGAACAGTTGCCTTCCGAAATAGCGGACACATGGCGTATCTTTGTTAGCGATATGCAAAACTTTTCAAATATTTCAATACATCGTTCATTTCAATTTTCATCTTCATGTCACATTGAATTACATGGTTTTTACGATGCTTTTGAGTCTGGTTATGCAGCTATTGTATATTTTCGTTGCGAATATTTTGATCACGAAGTTACTGTTAGCCCAGTTATCACTAAAAGTCGTGTTGCACCTCTGAAACGAGTAACACCACCTCGGCTAGAATTATGTGCTACTCTCTTATTACCTCAGCTAGTTTCTCATTGTCAATAAATTTTTCCTGACAAATTGACTGAAAATAATATACATTTGTGGTCTAATTCTACTGTGGTTCTTACATGGCTACACATTCCTTCGTAAAAAAATAAAACTTACTTTGCGAATAGAGTGGCACAAACTCATGAGCTTGTTCCTATTAAAGCGTGGAGACATATTTCATCGGCAAAAACCCTGCTGATTGTGCATCAAGAGGAATATTAGTTTCTCAATTAGTTGATCATCCGTTATGGTGGCAAGGACCTACGTGGCTAAATTTGTCATTAAATGAATGGCCGACACCAATGTTTATTTCGGTGAAACTCGATGGTTCACATGAAATCAAACCAGTTACATTGACAGTTTTGGTAACTACCCAATCTGAAAATTGGTCATTACTAACTAAGTTTTCATCCTGAGAGAAATTACAGCGTGTCATGGCATATGTATTACGGTTCGTTAACAACTGCCGTTCAACTGAACTTCGTTTTGAATACGTCACTACTGAAGAATTACACATTTACCGTGTCAAGATATTTCAATTGGTGCAAAAGTCTGCTTTCAAAGATGACATTTATTTGATACAAAAAGAACAAGACTGCACTAAGTGCATTCAACGTCTAAACCCTTTCATAGATGCTGATGGTTTGTTACGAGTATGAGGAAGGTTGAAGTTCAGTTCACTTTCATACGACACAAGTCACCGCATTGTTCTTCCAAAACGTCTTAAAGTTGTAAATATTTTGATTGATTATTATCACTTGATTTTTCTTCATGCAGGTTCACAACTAACTCAAGCAATATGGTTTAATAACAGTGGTTTATATACCTGCATTTAAGTAATCCAATTTGTTGCTTCATGCAACCGATTTCAACTCCGTGGAGTCATCATCAGGCCGTTGGTACAAGGATAAACTAATCTCTTAATTTGAAGGTCGTCATGATGTTCATCACACGAACGAAAACACATACGGTCATCGAACGGACAACGGAAACAAACGTTTGAAAAACACTAAACACAAAAGGGGGGTGTGACGCGTACCGGGCGGAAGTGAGTCCAGACAAAATGGATTGCAACAACAGACAGAATGGATCAAACATCAAGACAATCTATATGTTGGACAGTTAGTTATACTGCATTCTCCATCAAGTCCTCGTGAATGGCCATTAGCAAGAATAACTGAAGTTTATCCTGGTTCAGATGGAGTTGTTCGTGTTGTAAAAGTCAGAATAAAATCTGGTGTATTCACACGACCAGCTGTGAAAGTGTTCCCTCTACCATTAGACTGAATACTCGGTGTACTTGTTGAAGTATATTTCTTCAAGGTGGCCGGTATTTTGATGTTTGTATGTTATTTTTTTTTGTTTTTTTTTAAATGATTGTTATTCTATCTTGTTGTTTTTTGTCATGTATTTTTACAATTCTTTAAATTATGTTTTATAACTTTCATGAAAATGTGCGAAAATATAACATGTAATGATTGTAATAAACTAGTGTTTTTTATATATATTTCACTATAGCACATATATGGATGATGGTGAGTTGTAAACATAGATATTTTATCATAAAATCATTCTCGATTTTAACGATATACAGTCCTCCATCTAAATTAATTTGATAGTTAATAAATTCACCTTAACCCTCCACCCAATGACCCACCCCCTTTTATCCGCGCCTGGTTTAAAGCATGGATGAACTTAAATATATTGTACTATTAACATTAAGAAGTTAATTGCATCCAGCCCTACCGAATATATCATTAGTGCATTCTTAACTTAACTTGTGTTTTACTTGGTTAAACATAACTACCAGAATATAATCTAAAATTATAAGAAATATAATTATTATAAATTTAATTCAATCAAATTTAGTTTGCTTAAAATACAAGGAAAAATTAAGAAGATCCACATTAAACGATCAAGATGAAAAAAACCAGGATTTTTGCAAGGGTTCGCCATTTTTTTAACTAAGAAAAATTTAGTTTTTCCACACATGTAATGTATGTAGAACAATTAAACGTAAATATCAAATTATAAATAAGCCCTCTTTCAATTTTATAGCTCCGGAAATAATTCCGGAGAAATTAAATTAAATACGTATGAATAAAGAACATTTTATTAAGGTGATTTAACATTGAATAGTGGAATTTACATAAATTGGCGTACTTTATAATAACACGCATAATCTTTCACCAGACTGAATCTCAAAAACCTTATCATTAGAGGCAAACAGAACCAGATGCATAAAATATTTTACAATATTTTGCTCAAGTTTGCCCAACGATTTAACCAATTGCTTTAACACCATAATTATTTTTTAGTTCATTTTTGGAAATTCGCGCCCCACACACCAGTCACCAGTGACTGCATCTGACTGGTTTAAAGAATCTCTGGGCATTATGGGCTATTTATTTGGTTGACTTCTTGATCATATATCTTCAACGTTTCTACGTCTGTTAGTCAGATATTTTTATTTATCTATTTATAAATAAATTCTCTTGGTGAATCATCCGTTTAAGGAAGAGATCTAGATAATTTTCAAAGAATTTTAAGTTTATTTCACCGTTTCATTGCAAGATATATAGACTCTAAACTCATAATTGTAATAACTGTTAAGTTGGAGAATACTTAAACAAATTCCAATATTAACGCAGTGTAAATATTAACTAGGCGTAAAAGCAGGATTTTCTTATATTGAATTCTTTATGAAAGGGGATTCTATTGGAATTTTGCATACCTATTGTGCGAGAGAGCTCTCAAACTATGTAAATGACAAGAGTGCAATGACATTCAATAGAGTTTTTAAAATGCGTACTTGAGGATCTTAAAAGGACGCATCCCCTCAGGATGGCACGTGAAGAGCCCTTAACGATTGATAACAAGGCGGCGTGTATCATCAACGCCGCGTTAGTCGCTTAGAAATGAGACTTCAGTAAGGCCACCTTTCACTACTTCCCTATGTCGAATATTGAATCATGCGTTTTAAGCTTGGTAAAGAGTAAGAACTCGATTGTACGAACTGGACCAAATTATATAGAAGGATATAGTTTTAAATCATTTGACATATTCATATATTTATACATGTAGTAGGGCCCGTTACTGTTTTCTTTTAATAAAAATGCATAGTTTAAAGCCAATTTTTGAGCTCTTTCTCTACTACTATAACTATACTACTATAACTACTGTTTCGGGTTTTTTAATAAGGGCTGGAAAGGAAAGTAGTACAAAATAGTTTAATTTTATAACAAAATATTGTTTGCTGTACTTCTTTAGGTTCGACTGTAGAACATCAGATATGCAAATTGTTGTAAGGAACCAGCCATTAGCTCAGTGAAGGCTAAGTGATGATCGACCATTTTGCCGGGGGCTACAACAATCTATATGCTAATAATACGGGCTGTCGGATCAACAACTTAGCACTAATAATTCATTTTAAACCCCAATAAATCAGATGGTGTTTTTGTTAACTTACAAGTTACGTTTACGTTTTTGGCAACGTAAAATAATTGAAATTCTCTTTTGTATAGGGCTGATAATTAAGTGGAATGGGAGTATATGTAATCAACAAATAAATTAAATATAATTCCTAGCATTAGAGTAAGGCTTAACTGATCAAATACTTGAAAAGCGCATTTCGCTTCCAGAGATTCGTGGAGTGTTAGTTAATTACGATGTAATGGCACAACAATTCTTATGATTTGTATACTTTTATACTGCAAAAATTAAATGTATATAATATTTCAATTACAAAATTTACAATATAGAACATATACAGTAGTTGTGTTATTTTAACAGTATTGAGTAAAATTGGCATTATAACTGTCACTGAACGGTCGGCTTGCTTTATTAATATACTGTTAATGCCGGTTGTAGCTTCACCCGAATAAACTACATTGTTAATAATGCAATTTATACGGACTTACTTTTGAGAAAGAATGAGCACCTTGCTCTTTCGCCATGCTCAATCGCTTTAAATACGGGAGAATCCGCTTCGCTCATGTTGAAAAGCATTATAGTGTGTACATTTCACAATAAGTCAGTAGTAGCCAGTCAGTTAAGTAGTTATAGGGGGAGGAATTGTGAGTAGTGGTCAAATAACCAAGAATGCTGGTACCTCAAATGAAAACATAATTGACGGGAAGATAGAGCTCGAGGCAGTCAAAATACAAACTTAAACCCGTAAAAGAGTAATTTAGATAAGAATGGAACGTAATAATAGACTGAATCTGGATGGGTCGTAAAACTGTGGCGTCCCCTACAACGCAGTTGTACACTGCTACTTGTTCCCTTTGTTCTCAATACGCACTATATATTCTTTATCTTGACTAGGAACCTATGTCATATTTAAGTTCTTACTTAAATAGACAGATTGGCAAATGGCAAATTGGCAAATTGGCAAATAACATTGGCTCTTGCCAATGTGCATCTGCAAATGTGATGGCAGTCCATTCGAACATTAATTTAGGAAAATTAAATTAATACTAAACATTGAGTTAATATCTAACAACAAAATGGTGGAGAATACGTAGGTAAAGCAGAAACTTCGAGACTCAATTTAGTCTTCAAAAAGAAATATTTAGAATGATGAGTTTTACAAATAAATATAAGTAACATAAATTTACTTTATAGCAACAGATTTATTACGTTACATGCATTACCTACCCTTCAACCTTACATAGAGTAAGGACTATAATACTTGTTTAGTTCCATATAATCAAAGAAAACTAATGAGTTGGATTTAACAAATTAAGACTTCGAGTAACTAGGCCTATGGAGTTAAAAACTTGTTAAAAACTATGTACGAAACTAATTTAAATGATTTGACTGGTAAAAATGGTGTATACGGTTTAACTATTTAAACCTTATTATAGACGATTTCTAAAAATTCAAAAATTCGGTTGGTTTACATCCTATTTAGTAAAACTAAATAAATGACAAATGAACATGCATACTATTATAGCTGTTTTGGTTATGAATAACGTAGAATCGTAACATTTAATTATTGTAAGTATTCAAATAAAATACATATTTCAAATTGTTTCCCGCTTATAAATAACCTTAGTGTATAGTGTAAACGGGTTTTGATTTTGTCTTATATCAAAATAATATTTTTTAATATATAAGAAGATTAATACAAAGCAGTCCCCGCAGACAGTGAAGCGTGTGATGGTTGTTGGAAAGACTTTGTGATGAGTTGGAACACATCTGGCGATGGCCGTGGATTAGAGCTGGCCCACGTTTGACTAATGCCTTCGTTTGCATCTTGCCTCGTTTTATTGTGAAAACCCGGATGTATTATACCTCTAAACAAGATATATTTTGCCTCTAAAATCGAATTTTTATAGTTTCGTCCTGATACATTAAAGCTATAATTTATTAATACTATACATATATATACTGTCAAGCTGATAATATATAAAATTACATAAAAATCTCCGTGAATTAAAACCCACTTTCTCAGCGAAATTATTACGGAATTATTTACGATGCGGGAGAACCATATTTATGGTTTATCTTTACAGGTAAAGATTTCCAACAAAAGGCAGCTATCGAAATGTTGGTTCAAATGTTTTAGCATGTAACAAATCAGATCGAAAATAAATACTTTTCTTTTATAAAAGTAAGAAAGATACTTATATTATTATTCTTTCTTAAATAACGGGTTTTAGTTAACAATCCACGCAAAACGCTTTAAATGGGTTTCTGGCTTTTTCATTTGGCTACAAATGTTTTAATTTATTAATAAAAAATAACGTTTTGAAATTAAATGGGTTTTAATATTAGAAACTGAAATTAGACTACCTAAGAATAAAAGTGTGCTGTAAGTAGTTTTTGTCATTTTTGAAAATCATTAAAATAATTCAACATAAGAGCCCTTCTTTATTTGAATTTCATTAAATTTAAAACTAAAGACTTCATACTGTAGTTTGTAGGGTTTTATTATTAGTTTATCGAAACAACGCTTTGATTTCATATTAGTGAACAAAATTATGTCACTCTCGTCCTTTAGTTTCTAAATTCGGAAAACCAAAATCGTAAAGCAATGCTGGTTACTAATAGATCAGCTAATTAATATTGCATTGTAAAAGTGTTAAACAAATATGTTTTATATACATTTTAGGAAGTTTTCTCAATGTAACAGTAGACCAAGTGATGGAAATTTGTCAATTTGAGAATCTTGATCTGTAAATATTTTAAAACATACTATCTTATTGAGACCAAATAAAGATAATAATTCATAAACAGGGTGTGTCACATGTAAAATTTGCATACACTGTACATTTTAAATAAATAATACACCATAATAAACAAAACTATTACGGGATTTTAATGAGTAAAAAAATTAAAAATCTGAAAAATGAATAAGAGAACTGACATACTTTCTTCAAACTACTAGTAATCATTACATGCAGCCTTGAGTCTATATAACAATAAATAAAGTAACATTTTTCACAGGACAATGTCCTTCGCCTTCACCTTCAACTATCTTCCTGGACAGGCTTACTGGCGGGTGGCATAAAATGCAACGTTGCCAAACCGTGCACTTAATATCTTGGGACTGATCACCTGACGGCTAGCAGAACAACATGTCACTGTACAAGGTGTCTGCTTAATGTAAATATAAACAATTGACTTGTGCTATGTTCACATACTGTCTGCTTTATTTATTTAATGTTTATAAAGCAACTGCATGAAATAATATGAAGCTGGCATAAAACAAAGGTTATTATTGACACTAAACTATTTGTATTCAAGTCATTCACGTTTAAAATCAATATTTTAACAGGGTTATGGGATTTATTTTAAGAAATTTATGTGTTAAAATGATTTTGATTTTACTTTGAAAATTGTCGTTTTTATCAACACAGTGGCGACAAATTTAAATATTGAATCGAACATATTTACAATTTAAAAACCAAAAGCACTCTACAAGGTGTAATATGAATTCAGTTTACAACAAATTTTCAACTGGCAGTTGAAATTTTACGATTACAAAACAAATTCTAGCAATTTTTGAAACTTACTGGTTTACAGTAATATTAAAATAAAAACATGTTATTAAGTATGCAAGTGCGATATGATTGTTATGAGAATGAATAATGATTATAGGAGTTAGAAACTCGACACTTATAACTTCATTAAAAAAGGATTAACGAATGTTCTGCATTGGCCTCTCCAGTGACAAGTTGGATAAAGCAAGGAAATTTAATTTGTAATTTGAAGCTTTAATATTAATGTGAAATTCTTTTAAAAATATAAATATGTAATACAATAAAACTTACTTACAAAATAATTCTGGCAAAAACGTATTTGAGACACATTTGAAAAGGTACTGAAATCTGTTACTTTAAAGCGTGTAAGTCTGTAAAAGAGTCCATCGGGTGACAAAAATAAGTGTTTAGCAACAGGGTAATGACTGTATTTCTGCCAGGGCGGAGCTAGATGTTATCTGGACAGTAACATGCGACTGCCCGCACTCGCATCAAGCATACCTTTTATACTTTTAACATGCTATAATTATTAGAGTAAGTAAAACTTCTTAAAACTTCATTTATGTGTCATTAGTTAAAATTTCAATGCACCATTTTGTTTATTCAAACGTATACCTAGTTTAGTTGTATGGTTAGTTACATTTATGAACTTGTGATTATTATTTCGGGAGATAGTTTAATTATAGTGCGCACCCATCTCGAATTTTTTTGTTCATGATCTAAGTGTTAGGCCTGTTTTTGAGTAAACACATTTCCAAATTATTAGCGTTTAATAAACGTTTAATCATATATTAAAACAGTTTGTCAGATTTAAGACCTATATCCTTGCTAAACAATAGCTGTGTTATGGTTTCCGAACCTTTAGATGAAGTTATTAACTGTGATTTGTTATTAAAATCTTTTGAAAGTGTAAATATGTAAATATTTCACAAATTAATTACAAAATGAGAGACCCTTGTTTTTCTACTAGACGAGGCAGCTATTAAGGCTGTAATCAAAGGGAACACAACCGATATTTACTGTCCCTTTGGAGGGTTCCACGTATCTTGAATCTTCAATCAAGGGCAACTGTCTGGTCCAGGGACATAATTCTGGTACTCAGCAAGAAATGTCTAACATTATAAGTATTTAATTACTACAGGTGTGTTAACACTAAAACTATTATAAAGTAATGAATTGCTCTTAGTAAATGAGAAAAAATGTTCTATAAAAAGAGAAACCCATCGGTATTTTGAAATACCCGTGACGAGTTGCAAGGCTTTGTGAACAACAAAAGTGTACAGTGACATTCAATATCGTTGGTAAAATACGCTTTTCAGGGCCTTTAAAGAGCGCAGCCAGAGATTGGCGAGTGGAGAGCCCTTGATAATTGATAATGAGGCACGCTCTGTCATGAGCGACGCGTTAGGCGCCATTAATGAATGGATTAAAAATGATATGTATCTACAATGAATCAATATGAACTTTGGATATCCAGCGGAATGTAGAGCAGAATAACTTCCTAAAATTGATCATTCAATTTCTCAAGCGGAATATTTGTGACTATAATATATATTATTTAAACACGTTTGATAATCTAAAGAGAATGGAAAATATGAAAAATCAAAATGATTTAAATATATTCATTCATATATGTGAGTTAATAAAGATTAAGGAGTTATTTTTACTCTTACAGCACAGTAAACACAAAAGTCAATACATTTGGCTGAGCCACCATGGCAGTAGCAAAACCATTTAATTTTTAATATTAAATAAATAGTAAAATTTTTAAATTTACGGTTTTTACTTTTATCCTGGCACTAAAGTATAATAAACAACACCCGACTGATAAAAGGTCAACAAAATGTAAGTATAAATGCATGATAGAATATTCAAATTTGTACTACGATAATTCAGATTAACGTCATATATTCAATTACAGTAGATTCCCGAGACCTAAATTTATTTTTGAATTTTGGTCAGATAACATCAAGTTTAGGCTTTTTGGTTTGGAGCTTTCAGATTGATTTTAATGGATTTTCAAATAAGTCTCAAGCTTGTCTGTAACCAGACATGTTTGTTTGCTTGGTTACAGACCATGAGCAAGTTTGTAAGCTCATGAAAAAAATGTAGTACAATGTAAACCACGAGTTATTATTACAAACTAGTACATACTGGTAAAATATTCTAGCAAGAACTATAACTTTGTATATTTAACGAACTAAAGATATACGGAATAAAATCAATAATTTAATTTAGTTTTAAAACAACCACTAATATATTATATTAAATATATTAAAATTATTCATTCCTGTAAAATATAAACTATTTGTAAGGTAAAAATAGATATGTTAAATCCCTTATAACCCAAAGTTCGGACTAAACGCACTGCCTTCAGTGGGGTAATTTGTAAAAAGTATAAGATCAAACTTGATTACTTATTCAAACCAATGATGCTAGTTGAAGATCTACTGAATCACACCACAGTGTTGCCAATTAGTGAAACATGTAGCACAATTGTTCAAATACGTGATAAGCATTCTAAGCTGCTTGATAATTTGAACAGTTGTTGTTTGCTGATGAGAATATCCAGTTGATAATATGTTGATTTTCTGCTAAAATTATGAATAATTTGGCAAAAAATTGCAAATAAACTATTCTGTATAATTAGGCTAATCAAACAATGGAGTTACTAGTCACAGTCTGAAAGCATGAAGTCTCTTAGAAGAATCATTTACAATGAAGTTCGGATTTTGTCGTAAAGAAATACGTAAGTGAAATTAGTTGAATGGAAGATTATTTAATCATGTATGCTGAGATAAAGTATCTTAATGGGTAATGGTATCTTATAGGTTGAATGAAATCGGAGTCAAGAGAGAACAAGTAGCTTGCGGCAGTCAAAAGTACCAACTAAAGAGTGTAAAAGAGTTGTTTAGATAAGAAAGGAGCATAGGACGAAACTTGATATGGATAATTTCTTAGAAACTTTCAGATAAGTTTTACTTATTACACCGTGCTATCCGAATTTAAAACCTCAATTTGAATATTTTAACTATATTCATTTTGTTACTTTACTTGATGTTTTATTTATCTCATAAGTGTTCTATATAAGTCACTTAATAAACAACTATTTTTAAATTAGTTTCTTATTGTTACTTATCAGTTTCAGAGTTTCCATGAATACAACCTATTTGTATATATTGGTTATACTTGTGGTTTAATTTGGATTAGATGGTCAAATGTAATAAACAAAGCTAAAATAACAACTAATGAATGTAAACAAAAATTACAAATTTACCAAACTGATAATTATAAATTTCGGGCAGAATCTACTATATATTTGTCAAATCCACTGACTCACTCACTCACGTATCATCGCACAGCCTTAACTACTTGACCTAGAACCTTGAAATTTTGCATGGACGTTCCTTTTAGGGTGTAGGCACCCACTAAGATCGGGTTTTACAAAAGTCAAAATTTTAGGGTGGTTTTCGGGGGGTTGAAGTTTTCAGGAAAAATAGGACTGTACTTCCTGTACACTATCGCCTCTAGCGCCTAAACAAGTGAACCTACCTTCAATCTGATTTAAAAAGTTAGTGTGGAAATAAATTTTAAACATTTTTTGTCTTATACATTTTTTGTCTATCTCTTATGGTTTCCGAGTTATTTAGCAAAACGTGCCAACGTGAGCGTGCGGCGGCGCGGCGGCCGGAATTGAAAACAGTGTCGATAATGTAGTCCATATAAGTTTAATCGCTGTCCACATTGCAGTGTGCAGACTTTTAGCTATTAAAATTAAATTAATTGCTAATTTTGATATTATTTGCTGAAAAAAATCTCTGTGTTTGGTCATAATTTGATTCATAACTAAAAATATACTTTTAATTCGTTTTGAAAAGTAAAATTTGTAATATTTATGTTTAGTTCTCACCAGCGAGTAAATTACAACAATCATACTTCTTTGCCCAAGGATTGACGCATTGACGCACATTATTGGCTCTTTTCCCTCATCTAGCGTTTGTCTGTGCGTTTGTTTGTAGCGCTTTAAACCCTCATAGGGTTAATATTATACCTGGTGATGGCGCCAAGGCGAAACTGTATTCATACCCCGAATTCCTCTTATTCCATCAGACTACCCTTTTCAGTTTAAACGTCTGCAATTCCCTGTGAGGGTCTGTTATGCTATGACAATCAACAAGGCTCAGGGACAGAGTTTGAAAGTAGCTGGTGTGGATCTGAGAAGTGATTGTTTCGCTCATGGCCAACTGTATGTGGCGTGTTTAAGGGTGAGCTCTCCTGGCAGCTTGGTTATTTTGCAACCAGAAAGAAGAACAAAGAATGTAGTGTACAGAGAGGTTCTTAGCACCTAAGAGATTTTTATGTCGAGCATAAGCCCTGTACAGGACTGAAAGATAGTTTTGATTGCATGTAAATAGAGTGTGAATAATCTGTAAATATCTGCTAAAATTTGTTAAGTTAATGAGGCAAGGGTGCCTGAAAAAAAAACTTTCTATGGGAAACGAGCATCGTTACCAGCACACCGGTTTCTTGGGAATTTCGTTTCCTGAAATAAATATATTGATAATGAAAAATTAAAGTGCTATGTAAGTACCACAAATCGTCCGTTGCGAAGCACGAGTACACAGCTAGTTATGAGATAAAAGAAAATAACAGGTTTGAAAATTGTAAGTAAGAAGTAAAAAATAAATATTTTGGAAGAAGATTAAGAAGAAGAAATTATACTCGGAAATTTATTAAATATGACTTTTTACAAAAACAATAAAAACCGTCTTTTGAGTACAAATTAACAAAATATTTCAAATCATTAAAATTCTCTTAGTGTATAATAGTATTATTCAAATCATTTATGAAGAAGAAACTGTTAATCTATATCCAAGAAAAACACTTTGTGAAGAAGAAATCAAAACTATGTCAAAAATAAGATCATATAAACAGTATAATATATTGTTTATGTAATTTTATTATTTTAAATACTAAAACGTATAAATTGTAAAGTATAAATATTAAAAAAAAATGCAACCAAGCGAGAGAGCAATTATTTATTGCGTCTCACATTCGAGAGGTCTCGGGTTTCATCCCAGGCTGGCCAATCTGAGAAGAGTCTGTACGGTTTCTCAACTCACTTAAGCAAAGTCCGGAATGGTTCCCAAAAAAGAGCGAACCCCAATAGGAAGGGAAATATGGGACTTAGGTCTACCTTACCTGGTTAGCAGATTTCCTCATAAATTAATTATTTAGTTGTAAATTCCAATACATTTTTAACCATCGTCACGGAATAAATATTATTATTATTTATTATTTATTAGCCTGAAATGAAAATCTATGGTTTGGAAGTTTAGTTTAAACTGTCCACAATCCCATAAAACAATGCCATAATAATTCTCCATGAATTATTTTGAGATTTGTATTGTAATTACTACGAGAAATATTTGAGGCAATGATCGTATAGTCTTTAGTAATTGGAAATCCCCAATAAAGTGACAATTAGTTCCACATCAGGGTTGTGTTAATTTTTGTTTGGTAGGTTCAGTGGACCAACAACCTAGCCGAATAACGATCAACAAAGATAGAGACATTCTTTGGACATGATTCTCCGCGCCCTAACTGGCATATATTTTATGTAATTTTGTACAATATTAGTCAGTTCTTCTGTATGAAATGCTCTTACCATTTTGGTCATATTATTTATCAGACGTTGAGAACATAAAATATGCCATATAACGTATCTTTGGTCCTTTTAACCACAAGGAAAAAACTAATTATTTAAATATAACAGATTTTCTTACTTAACTTGTATTTTAAAATATTTAAATCGGTTGTTTACAAGTAACACCCTTAACACTAGTCTCTAGAAATACGAGAATCTATTGTAATCCTAAAATAAATTGCATCCACGTGTTTTTGTGTGACAACTGTACTCTATTTCACTTTACTGGGCTTATTTACTAAACAACATTTAATAGTTAAATTACATCGGAAACACTGATTTTATTAAATTATTATTACATATAGAACTTAATATATCAGCTAAATTTAAATCACTCTATTTATTGATGTTTCAAGAAACAACAATAAATAGAGTGATTTAAATTTACTGGCTATATGTTTCAAAAAACATACTGTTTATTAAAAAAAGAGAGAAACGCACTGTTTATCTGAGTTTGTTTTGTAGAGTATCTCAGGTTATAGAACCATAATTTTTTTAGCTCTCCAATAGTATATTACATTATAAATCAGTGCAAATAATAGAATTGTAATGACAATTTATTTGAAAACATATTTTGAAACAGGAATAAGTATTTCATAATTTGACGGTTTTCCTACAGGTATAAAAATTCATCGTTACAAATATAAAGGCTCCCTCTTAGAATAGTAAACTGAAGAAATCAGTTGATTGGGCGGTATCTGACTTCTATTGGTCTCAGTGATAGTGTTTATTTACCATATAAAGTCACTCCATACAACTATCTGGGTACAGTAACCTGCATGAGACGTGAGTTAGTGAGCTGCAATCTGCATAAACAATATTACATTTTCACAACCCTCTCTTACATTTGTTTTATTTCTTAAAAGTTGATCAACCCATTAATAAAGTTTAAATATATTGTGAGATGATACTCATACCATCAAGGAAATTATAGTTAACTAAAATAACTTTTATTAAAACACCGAACTGTTCAAGAAGTAGGTGCACAGTTAAAATGTTTAAGGGTTAAAACTAATTTTGCATAAACCTTTTTTTAACGATGGTATGTTTTAATAAAGTGAAAGAGCTGCAATATAAACACATTCTCGCTTAACACATTCATCGTATCGTCAAGAGACCCCATGTGACACGGGCACGCACCCACGACACGCCACGCTGCGACGCACTGCCATCACGTGGGGCACGGATGAAATCGATACACAGGCCTGCACAAGTTGATGTGTAAACTGGTATAGTATAGGACACAAGTTTGATATGTTTTATGTATTATACGTGCATGACCATATATAAAGATAAATAAACCGTTTATTTGTAAGTATTAAATACAAATAATTTAGAAACATTTCACAAATACTAATTCACTTGTTAACTTGTGATTACTTTAATAAATAAGGTATTCATTGATAATATATATATATATATATATATATATATATATATATACAAATTGAATCGAAAATAACCTAACTAAAAGTGTACTACATGTTAATACACAACAACACCAGCAAACGAAACAGCTGGAATACACAGCCGGCATTCATCACAAGATGCGGCATTATTAATTTGATGCTATGAATTTGTAAACACACAAATGAGTACAGTCGACCTTCGACAGTTCGACACTCGTTAGTTCGACAGTCCGTATACTTCGACACGGCCCGTGACGACATTACATGACAGTAGCGGCGACCGACAGTGTCCTTGACGAGTTCGCCGGTCAGTGATGGGAGCCTGCTTATTGTTTTCACGAACGTGCGCTACCGCCTTTTCTATAAATAACTCATTCTTCCTACCACCTACCCCATCCTATCAACCCCCTTCCCAGTAAGTAGGTCAAGTCAGTTCGCTCGAGACACTGCGGGAGTTAAACATATTTTTGATTCTTTCGTGATAAGCTATTGTTTTTTTGCTCATAATACTCCCTGTGTTAAAATGTTCCATATACACCCTATAGTTCAAAATTTCGATAGTTCGACACCCCTTTCGTCCACAAACTATCGAGGTTCTTCTGTAATAACTTCGCATACTAATTTATATTGCATGCTTGAGGAATGAGATTTTCCATGCGCAGGATCGTGAAGAGTACGTAACAACTGATAAGAATGCATCAAGTTATCATTTAGGAAATAATAACTGGAGTGGATTTACCTTTCAAAAAATACATACCCCATCAGCACAAATTGTTGGGCCAACGTTGGAAAATGGTCGGCGGAAATGGTAGGCCAACGGTGGGCATGTCGTGAGGCGCGAGGTTAACCAACCATTATTCAACAATGCCAACCTATACCCAACAAAATGCCAACAGTTTATAATTTTTTATTTAAATGCTTAATTTAATTTTAAAAAGCATGATTTATCCAATTGAATGTTTGGTAAACCAATAATAGAAATAAACAAAAAATAACAATTTAGTTGCAAAAATATCGATTCCCGGTCGGGTCTCGTACCTACGACCTTAGAGTCACTTTACACTCGTCTTGGCCCCCACGGCCATTCTGACTCATGAGGATTGCAGGATGGACTGAGATATAAAAATTACCAATAGTCTGTACCTACACGACTTGTACTAGATACTTTTGTTTTATTCTTCTAAGATTGGATAACACTTTCGTTTTATTCTTCTAGTGAATGTACTCGTGCAAATCACCGTAATAAAAGTAGGAACAAATTAATTTGATTTATGTATCTATGAAATATGAAAAACTACGAGCAAATTAATATTGGTACATTTAATATAATTATAATAATACAAATAGTATAGTAATAATCTAATATATATATATATATATTAATATTAATATATAATTAATAATAATAAAATATGGTTGGATTTGTCTACGTGGGATTACCCAACGATAAGTTCGTTGGCCCAACGTCTGCTATGGTTGGATTTGCCAACGTGGGATTACCCAACTATAAGTTCGTTGACCCACAACGTCTGCTGTGGTTGGATTTGCCAAGTGGGATTACCCAACGATAAGTTCGTTGGCCCAACGTCTACTATGGTTGGATTTGCCAACGTGGGATTACCCAACGATTGGTTCGTTGGCCCAACCGCGTTAATGCCAACCGACCATTTCTCTACCATGTCCTACAATGCCGACAATAATCCAACGTTGGCCCAACGATGTGTGCTGCTGGGGTACCACTTACACTGCTTTGCAGTTTATATCAGGTGTTAGAATTTTATACCTAATAGCTGATTTGTCAAATTGGTTCATTCTAACTGGTCATTGTTATGTATTCCAAATACATACTCTGGTTACTTCTGATTACATAATGCAAAATTGGTTTGACCTATTTATACAACTGTGGAGAATAATAAGATGTAATTATGCAATTAAATCATAATTTTTTTTAATTTATCATGTATTATATACTGTCATAGTTCTGTAATGAATAGCTGTAGTATTAAAAAACAGTCAATAATGATACACAATAAAAATTAAACTATTTTAAAATAAACTTTGTTAAAATAATTGCCATAACTTAACTGCTTGTGTACTAGTATAGCTAATTAAGACAAAAAACTAAATAGCTTTTTTACTGACCAGTATACATGTATACCAGTATATATATATATATATCAATGTTTACTCCTTAACTATTCCAGCTCCATTTTACTTCAATCAAATAAAACCGTCGCTGCAATGTTTAAAAACTTGGGCAGTCACAACAGTAAATCTTCTGTGCTACGTAAATACAAATTTACGTGAGAAAATTGGCAAGAGTCTCAATATACAGTAAAACTGAATAAACAATATATTTTTGATTTTTGGCAAACCGTCAGAATAGTACACGTACAACGATACACATCAGGTATTTTTTTATATTATTAACAATCATGATGTATGCTTAAATTATGCATGCTTAAACGAGTTATGGTATTGTGAATACAAATTGTGAACAAATAAAAAGAATAACAATTTAACTACTTCACGAAAGATGTAGTTTTTAGTTTATGCATTTTTAAATAATTCAGTTACACGTATTTAGTACCAACTATTCTATCATCTTATGAAGATGGTTTTATCAATGGTAACAATACACCGAGAACGAGGAGAACATGTGCTGTAGTGACGTCACATGAGTGATGACGTCATCGACGCTCGTCAATCATGACAAACCACCAACTTGACGGTATTTGATCGGTCGTAGCATTTGAATGTTGACTGATATGGCATCATAGTACGTGTTTAGCTGGAATCAGTGAACATAGTATAGTCTTATTGTATAATTTTTGTTATCTTTCCATTGTCCATATATGAAATGTTACATTACTTTTATTTAAATCTGTTTTGTTTAATCCGTGTGTAAATAAGTTGGATTTGAAGCACACAGTTGTATTACTGCGTTTATTTTATATTTTGTATATTGATTTTATTGTTAACAATTTATACCAGATAAAGTTAAACAATAAGACAACACATCTTTGCTTTGATTTCTTGTATACAGGTTTAAGTAAATTAAACATATAAATCAGCTAAATTATTCCAGAGGTTTATATTTTTTTCCTAATGAGCAAGTTGATACAATTCAAGAGATTTTAACTCACGCTTAGCTTTAAGAATACTAGCAGCTGACTGAGAAGTAAATCACATTTAATCACCCAACAAGATAAATTTGTTGGAGCTAAAATAACGCTATTTGACGAAAGAGATTTACAGCCTGGGATGTGTTCCAATAACAAGCTCTGTGTAACAATCTTGTGAGGTCCGGTTGGTTTTTATGTGCCATGAACCGAGATCCAATATGTGGCAATGGACCACACGGCGACAGACTTGATTAGAGTCTGGACTGAGACAATATCGACCAGTAAACACGTCAGTATTAACCATTGTCACAGCTTATTAATGTAAGTCCACCACTAATCGCGTACATTAACACTTGCTCATTGGTCGAACAACCCATTTAAAACGCTTAACTTCTAGATTGTTGTAAGAATATTATCAAGGCACATATAAACTGTTGCATCGCATTATCAGTAGTACTTTAATTTTCATAGCGTTTTTAATAGTGTCCAATAAGTTAAAATATTTGTAATTTTCATGACGGGTATCTGTAATATACATTGTGCTTTAAGATAAAAATGTAGATGAAATAAGTCACTTGGGCAATAGTTTCTGGAACGGAGACATACTCCTACCAGTGTCAAATTCAACACACAATGGTATTTTATGTTCTAAGGAAGTCGGTGTTAGTCACTATTATTGATTTTCCTTTTAAAACATTGTAAATCAGTAGTTGGTGTAACGATAAAAGTAATAAAAGTTATACTGTAACATAGGCACTTTAAAGCGTACATAGTTCAATAAAAAAATCTATAAGTTTGTAGTTGCAGAAAAAAATCAATAACGCTTTTGATAGTAAGGTATTAAAAATATAATTCAACATTACTTCAATTTAGCAAAAGCAGAGTACAATCCACCGAGGAACACCAGTGATCACGTGTCAGTTGCTGCGTGTCTGACAGGTCCACTCACTCACTGACTGACGTTCAGTGGTCCCTTGGGGTGTTAGTTTACTATCAGGGTTTTATAGCAACTCTAAAACTATTAATGTTGTATTTGCAAAATATCTATGATTTTTATTTCCACCCACATCTATTATTGCCTGTTTTGCATGTAATATCTTAAAACCAAGATATACCAAGGTATACCAAGATAGTAGTTAGTATTCAAGTTTAATGTATTAAAATCAAAAGTACATTTACCTTTAATTTCATTAAACTAAGACAATTAAGGAACGAGTGTATGATAAATAGTGTACATTCGGCAATGATAAAAATAACAATCTTAGCCAGTGTGGTGAACTGATATAGTTTAACTAACCATGTCACGGTAACAACAAAAACACAAGCTTATTTTGTGCTTATATTTGACGACTATTTAAGTGATATTATCCAAAATTAATTATAACTATATAATAGTCAATTTAAAGACATAACTAGTATCTTGTAGAGGTTATAATATCCAACCTACTGGTTGGATTTTATTGAATCTATTGTTTAATGGAAAATGGATCTATACAACGGCTACATTTTACACGTGATAGTACAGTTTAATTATTAGTTAATTTTAAAGTTTTAGCGAATTTCCCTTATAAGGAAGAAGCTATTATCGTAGGTCTCATGGTAAGACTTAAGCCCAAGACCATGATAAATTTTCGTTTTGAGGCCTCCAGATGCCAAAAACACAATTCGTTCAAATTCATATATATATATATATATAGGTGTATATATGTGTCCGTAGGCACGATAACTATCGTAAAAATGGTCCGATCTTGATGAAATTTGGTACAAACCTGTAAGGTAGGATCTATTTTCATGATTTCGAGAACCAGACAGGTCGCACTATTTTAAAGAGGGTTTTGGGGCGGGTTTTTGGGTTTTCCCAAAAATTGATTTTTCAAATTTGTACATACAATTCTTTTTAAACCAAAAATTTTGTTTAGACCATTAAATGTAGCTTAAAAAACAAACAATTTGGTATTTTGATCACCGCTCTACGTCAATTGGTTATCGAGATATTAAAAGTACTAAATCAAGTACGTTGTCCAATTTTAATCTTATGGAGGATAAGTAAAATGTGATATCTCGCGTATTAATCAACCAATATTAATAAAACTTGGTATGTGGCTTCATCCGGTTGTGGTATATTTTTATTTGCACAAAAAACAATTCTTACCGATACTTCCTGTAGCAGCAAACCTGCGAACTCAGCCCCCATGTTACTCTTATGGAGAATAAGTAAAATCTTATGTCTCCCTTAATTATGACATTATTAATAAAATTTGGTTTATAGTTTCAGCTCTTATTGAGTTATACTGATAGTTGCATAAAAACCCATTCGTTGTGCTCTTTGCTGGCTTGTTGCTCTATGCGGCTTTATGTAGTATTAAGATAAAAATGTGCATCGGAATTTCGCTGAGTACGCAGGTTTGCTGCAACGGGGGTATTGAAACTGTATTTTTGTACATGAAGGGCATTATGAAGGGGAAATAAAGGCAATAATAACAATATTTGGGTTCTGTTGAGTTCTTTAATATATAATAATTATCTATGAATGTTCCAAGCTGCATCCATCTAGGTCGCACGGTAGCTTCAGAAACCTGCGCAAATACACAAATTTAGTAATTTTAGCAAATTTCCCATATAGCGAAGAAGCTATTACCGTAGTCGGTATGGTAAGATCTAGGCCCGGAACCATGATAACTTCTCGTCTTGAGGTCCCCAAACTCAAAAAACACCATTCGTTCGAAACTGTGGGTGCGATAATCCTCGTAAAAATGGTCCGATTTTGATGCAATTTGGTGCAAATATGTAAAGCAACATTTATGACTAAGTTCGATACATTTGTATATATACTTTTGTGCATTTCCTATAAATATTAGGTTAAGCATGATAAGTTCGAAAACCAGCCAGATCACTCCATCCAATGGGGTATTTTTGGGGGTTTTGTCCCCAAAAAATGGGTTTTTTGAGTTTTTTATACGTAGTATTTTTGTAAATCCAATTTTATTTTTCATCATTGAATTCAGCTTAAAAAATTGGTGTTTTGATCATTGCTCTAGTAAATTGGTTTCAGATATATTGAAAGTGCTAAACATAATACGTTGTCCAATGTTATTCTTATGGAGAATAAGGAAAATTGTATATCCTGCTTACTTTTCATTTTATTCTGACGAAACTTGGTATATTGCTTCATACCATTGTGGCCTATCGATATTTACACGAAAAACGTTTTTTTTTTAAATTTTAGTTCCCGTATCAGCAAACCTGCGTACTCAGCCCCCAAAATTATTCTTATGAAGAATAATTAAAATGTCATAAGTCATTTATTTATAAATATTATTGATGAAACTTGGTATGTGGCTTTATGTGGTATTAAGATACATATATATGCATTGGAAATTCGCTGAGTATGCAGGTTTGCTGCTACGGGGGTATTTTTTACTATTGCTTTATGGAATTATAAATTAAGATTTCTATCAGAGGTTCTGCCATTAGCTTCGCGCATTATGACGAAGCATAAGTTAATCATGGGAATGTCTAAGCTCCCCTCCCCCCCCGAGACAGTGATATATGTTGTTTTGATAAGACATCTCGGCCGTTAAATAAACTCTTCATTATCTGGCCCGAAAGTAGTTTAATCTCTAGGGAGGGTGAGCATTCTAGAAATCTGATGAGCGTTTGGGCATGCTGTGTAGCGTAGTTAGGAGCTGATCCAATTTAAGAATCCAGTTGTATATGGAAATATAGTACAAGTAAAATTAGCTCTGAATGAAGAGAATGAACAATTTACTTAATGACATACCGAGTTTTATAATATCTTTGATAACATTGACACCAAAACCAATCGTTTTCAATGTTTTTTAACTCGTATTTATCATTAATATATTACTATTTCAGTTAAATATCTACTGTAAAATTGAATGCCAAATCCAATTAAGTATTATCGGACATGATAAGACTAAATGAAAGTACTTTTTCGCAATTAGGAAGACCAATAAATTCAGTTTTGGTTCTGTATTTTTATCATGCTACAAAAACTACTCAGTATTTGTCTATATAAAATAGTAACCCTGCAAAAAAATGGACTACAAATACTAATAACAAATTAAATCGTGTTATCTGATATTAAAACTACTGCTACCGAGGTGCTCACAGATTCACAGCTTGAATGGAAACATCTCTTCATGTTCATAATTTGCAAAACAGAAACAGTCACTCAGTCACGTGACCACAACATGAAGATGACGTCAGTGTTGGCTGGTCATATGCAGAGCCGCAACAATGACGCCATTTACACCTCGTTACTGTCTGTCATTCCAGCTGGTGACGCCATTGATTGCGTTCGCCCAGCAAGCACACTCGCTGCGCTCGCCTAGCATCTAATCACTCGTATTCAAACTTGCTTATCCACTAAACTTCTATTTACAGTTTATTAAAATTCACGGTTTAGAGAATTGTTTATGGTATACTAATTATATTTACCCTTGGAAGTGAGTAGATGCTCTCCAATTCTACGGCTTATAAAAAATGGCTAAATAAAATTAATTTAACATTTATTAAAAAAAAATTAAAATGTAATGAGTGCATGGGAAGAATTGTTTATTTTAAGGAAAAATGTAAGGATAGGGATAAATTGATCGATGAACAGGTCAACTTTGAGTCTGGTGGTACTTATCACAACTTGTTTCCGGAACTTCCGGTAGCCAATAGTATATAAGCTTTTCGCCATCTTATTTCTGTTGTTCTCTGATTGGGCCTGATGATGACCGGTTTAACTGGTTGAAAAAATAGCCTTGTACCATTTTTTCTGTATCCGTTTTGTATATAAGTACAGTATAAGTGTAAATATACTTTATAGTGTTGTAAGACGTATTTTATTTATCCTGCTCGTTGTAACAACACGTGTCATGCTAATAAATAAATTATTTATTTTCATTAATAGTGTCGTTGATTTTAGTACTTTTTACTTAGATTTTAATATATTGAATTTGGTTAAGTTTGAGTAAATCTAATATTTGGTTCCTTACCTTTTTTAGGGAAATTCTTATTTACATGTGATAAGATTCTTAAAAATGAATTAAGTTTTAGACTATTTTTACTATAGAAAAAATCTCCTATTCGTTAAAGGAGCACTATTCCCATATTTTATAATGAAGAATATTAATTAAATTGTTTAATAAGTAAGATGCATAGTCAAAATTGGTTTATTTTGGTCCACAATAATTTGTTGGTTTAGTTTTGTTAAAATATAATAATATAAACATTTGTTTTATGAGAACAACAAAATTAAGGGTGTCCATTTTAGTTTTATGGAAGTCTCAAAGGAAACAGTCACTTTGCATACGATGTATTTAATATTATATTGTACTAAAACGAACGTTAATTGGAAGTTATTCAGTTACAGCTATCTACAATGGGCGTAGCTCTTATTGAAGTGAAGGGGTTGGGAGTGCATAGCGGTAAGTCGGACCAGTAAATTGATGCCCACTTCAATCTGATCCGCTTGATACAGAATGTTGTATGGTTATCAACCAGAAATTACTTCAAATAAATATGCACTATTATATTCTAGCCTAAAACAGTGAGTATCGGACTTGTATAACTTATGGGTTACCCATAAACATTGCTTATTGTGTTAGATCGATGAATATGACACTGGAGCGAATATTTGTTGGGGGGGAGGAGAAGATTCCGATTTTCTATAATTATAATATAAAGAAACACATTATATAATACATTATATTATAATTATAATATAATGTATACATATATACATGTATATGTATATACATGTATGTATATATGTATATATATAGTATTTGTAATTAGGGTATCAATATATTTTGTAGCCAAATTATATTTTGCACATCCCTTCTTGTCTTTGCATCATTTAGTAAATTAAAGAAGCAAAGTAGTGTAAGGGTTGAACAGCCTGAATGTTGGGTGGCACCGGAAACTGGCGTCCGCATCAATCAGCCCGCTTGTTGCAGCTCTCCCGCCACATCCGCTGACTGCACTACATCCCCTGTGTTTGCAGTTGTTGCCGTCTATGTTATAACTATTTAATTAGTAATAAATGGAGAAATAAACAAACGAAAATGAGAAATCCGCGAAATGGTCTAAGGGCTAGCCGTAAAATGAAGCTGTAATTTTTAATTAATAGACTCAATTTTTTTTAAATCGGGGGGCTCACACACATTAAGGTGAGTTCCGAACATAACATTATCACACAGCTAACAACCTATGATGATGGGGGAGATCGAACCCGGGACCTTGCCGACCAAAGACACGCGCTCTAACCACTATCCCAGGCCATCCCTTGGTGCCTAATATAACCATTCATTAATTTATAAGTATCTTTTTAAGAGAAATTCGAATTTTCTTTGATAAGAGTACCAGTTAATGTTGTTGGCAGACCGATAAAACTAACAGAATTGCAACGCATGTTCGCTTGCCATATGTGTGTGTTATTGTCACACAAGTAAACTAATTTAAATCCTACTAATGACATAGAGGTTGTGTGTATTTGCGATCCCATCAATTACCAACTACTTGACGGTTGAGCTGAAATGTAGTTGGAAGAAAGGTAATACACTCGCAAACACAGGTAATTTTCCACTATGAAAATCCTTTGAGGCTTCACCTAAATGTGTCTAACGCAATCTTATGGGTATTATGTTTTATTGGATAACATTATTAGTTAGCAGTTAGTATTTTATTCGAAATAGTTGAACGGGTCAGCAGTGGGTGGAAATTGCAGGTAGTAATATTGATTTGGATATTTCTTTTATCAAGATTTGAGACACTTAATTGCTCGAACCTATGAGAGATTATCAGACTTTATTACTACAGTTATATTGTATAACTTTAAATGTTTTAGAAGGTATCCTAAGAAAATGGGTTGAATTGGTGGCTGATAACTCTTTGACTCTGGGTTTGAGAATTGACTTTCTGAACTAGTGAAAGGTGTAGTGAAACTCGATTATAGACTCGAAAACCAATGTTTACATCCACACCAATATTATGATAAACTACAAAATACATAAATACTTTGAATATGGAATTGTATAACATATTTTCTTTCATATTTATTATATTAAAATTAACTATCAAGTTTAAACTCGAATACAAAGGCAAATTGACAGCAACTACATTTTAATCAGCTGATTTTGCCTTGAGAAAATGGGAACGAGAGTAAATAGACACCGATGGGACAAAGTCAGTTATGTGTTGGACACATTGTTTCATTTGTAAAGTGTAAGCGCAACATCCAAAGCAGTGCTGTGGTTGCATCGGACCTTGTCAACGATAACGCTAGAACATCTTATTTTGATTCAGCAATTGATTATATACTTGTTTCAATTTAAATGTAGTGACAACTTTAAAACCTGTTTAGGTCATTCATGATTTTAAAATATACATGTTTGAAGTACATACAAATACGATAAAATAAATACTACACATACTTCAATTATTGATTGCCCATAAACATAGTAATTGATTTATAAAATTACTGTACATACTCTTGTAGTTTGTTTGTAAGGAAACCTATAAATACAAGAAGTGTATAGTGGTTATAGTAAATCCTCTGGGCAAATAACTGAGATAACTTAAATGCAAGTAAATACTAATTTAAAAATGCAATTTACAATGTGAGTTGTTTGTATTTATTTTCGTTATTTTTGTAAATTAAATATCTGCCAAAGAGTTACAGTACTTTTAATGAAGATTTTATTCTGAGAAATGGAAAATCATTTAAATATGTTTTTCTATAATGCCATCTTTGTATTATTTCTAGGTATATTTGTGTCACAAAACAAATCTCACAAATAAAATTGAAATATTCATTAATTAAAATTTGTTATGAAATATTCTGTTGACACAGCGCCAACGCAACGGGCGAAGGACGATAAGGCACACCTACAGAGAGTAAGAGCCTATTGAGCTGATGAAATAAGTCTGGACCTATATTGTATATTGCAAAAACCCAAATTTCACGTTATGGTTATTTACAACTTACATTACGTAATTATTAAAAATATATGATAAATGATTGGTTTTTCTCTATGAAAGAATTGAACAAATAATGTAATGCTTCTAAAAACGCTTGTTTCATACACATGAGCATATTTATGACACACAGATACATATTACTATAGTTCGCAGTTGTTTTGTATTGAATAAGTAGTAAACATTGCGGTTATGAAAACTCTGATTCGTATATATGTTTGAGTTAAATCCAATTGATTAAAAATCGTAATAATGACCTACAAGGTTTAGATTCACTGTTGATTTCAATAATTATTTAACATAATATTCACTGTTGATACAGTATAGTGATTTCAGTTAATGGACTAAGCTAAAATAAAACAGTGTTAAAGCTTTGTTTAACTGTTAATTGTGTTAATTGAAGTGTCGTTTATATCACAACTTATAAATACATTACAGCACTATCAAACAATTTATTTGAATTAAATCATTACCGTTTTGAAAGACCTTTACAGAGAGAGTGGACTTTGCGCCTAATGGTGTCATTAATGGGGGTTTATTGCTCTCACAGTGTCAAAGCTTTGCTGTAATGACATTAAAAAATTAAAAAAGACTGTTTATTTAATTAATTAGTTTACTCCAAAAAGTATCTGGATAGGATCTTTACTACAGGTTTTAGTATGTTTTAGGTCCTTAAGGAGAATTAAATTCTTAATTTGTGAAAAACTACTGTTTTACGTTACTCTATTGTTCTCTAACCTCTGAGCAAGGCAGATTAATATAAGATTTAACAGATATTTAGAGTTATATCGTCAAAATTTAATAAAAATGTAGTGGTCATGAATAATCTTTAAGTTTCTTAGGATAAAAAGGAGTTTGACACATTATATTAAAAGAGTTAAATATAACATGAAAAAAGTAACCAAGTGACATAATAAGTATATGAGGTGGAAATATGTTAATTACTTTTACGTCGTCGATCATTAATCAATTTGTAATTCCTTATTCCGTCTTCTTCCGTCTTATTGCCTCTGGCAGTTTATAGTCCTCGATGTAATGACACCCTTGCCTTACTTTAGTAGAAACTGAGGAGTTTTTTCGAAAACTCTTTACATTTTTAAAATGTAACTCGCATAAACATCTTCGTAAAGCAAAGAAAAAATTATCAGAAAATATACTACAGAAGTACATATTCATCCGTTGTAATTTAAACAATATGTTCAAGTTTGCTGAAAATGAGACCAAAAATGTTGATTTTATTCAATGAGTCCATCTACCAAATACAAATGAGCTAGTTTAACGTTTTCTTGATTCTACGTAACATTGGGGAAGGTACTGTGTTTAGTACTTTAAATATTTCCGCAACCATTAGAGGAGAAGAAGAAAAATTACTAGCAATCAGTTGACTAGGAATAAAAAAATGATTATATTTATTTAAATCAACTTAAAAAATAAGGGGTTGAAATGTTCAACTAGAAAAAATAAATATTAATCTTCTATAAGAATATCAATATTAATTTATTGGCAAGTGTTTTTTTTTTATTATTGGTTCATCAAACATACAAAAGTAAACACTGTTTAAACAACGAAACAGATTATCTTTTTTTTAGTTTAACAAATTTTTACTTATTCTGAGGTATTTTGTAAAATACATAACGCTAGTGTTATGCCGCGTTTTAAGTATTACTTTGCTTGCTATTCACAGATATTATTAGTTACTTTTTATCCACAAGTTCGTTTTAAAAGGTTTGTGATTTGTCATAATCTTGTACCTGTGATGATGAAAACAATGCGTTACGCTACTTGACTCGTGTCAATCTATTTGGACTTTTTGTCTATTTCAAGAAGAAACATCTTTATACGCAATGGCGATTATGAGCTCACCCTCTTACACGATAAAAGATCGTCCTCCTAGTGGTATCAGAGGACCTCAAAACAAAAGGTTACAGAGGTCTTGGGTTAAGGTTTCACAATTATGGGAAAACTGAGAATTTTTGGTTCCTTATGAAATTCGGTGAAATGAACTATAAAATTCTTAATACTATAAAAAATGCTAAACGTATGTGTTTGTGAGCCCATCACGTGCTAACACTGGACCAAATGAACTAAGATTTGGTAGGGAGATAGCTAATACACCCAAAGCAATCAGGCCTACTCCCGTTTTGAAAACCCTTTAGGACTCCGAACTACTGGCCTTCCCCATATGATCTTATGGACATTAAATTGTAGATAATTAGATGATTATTTAAATAAGTGCTCTCAATTTGAGATGGTTCAACATGTTCGCCATAGAATGCCGCACTCAACTGCATGTGACGCTTAGCGTCACCCTATTTTATATAGTGCGCGCAAACTCCGTCGCGCAGCCACTGCCTGGAGCACTTCGCCTGTCGCGCCGTTGACAGAGCGAACAACTTTTTTCCGTCTTGTCAACGAAATCTGGCTTAGCGGCGTCCTCTCCCCCTTCCTACTGCCGGCGTCAGAAAGGACGGACGTGTTGAACCTCATCTCTGCAACCAATTCGCACAACCGATAAGTTTTCATTTAAGTATAGGGTAATTTAGAGACAGAATGGCTGGCTAAACAGCTTATTAAGGGGAAACCCATAAGGTTCGCCCCGATACAGGAATGTAGGAACAATAGTAGTGTTCGGGCCTGGCCCGAACACTTTGCAACAGGTTGAATTTTCAGCACGTTTAGACCAAATTAACCAGACTCCCCAGAAGATTATCCATAGTTTTTTATTAGCTTGCAGTATTTCTATACATTCATTTAGCTTAAAGATTAGTTACCATGCCTAGATCAGTATTGCAATAACCTCAGATGCCGATTTAGTATATATCAGTTTTTGGAAGGATCGTTAGTTAGTTCATTTCAGTTATTTAGATTAAATCAAAGCTGGCTAAGTAGGCTTTCTGGTCTCGGGTAAAAGATCTCCGAGCCTCTGGTCCCCCAAGCACGTTTTCCAGTTCAATTATATAGTTTGGTACCGGTATTTCAACACAGGTTTGAAGACAGTCTTACTTCCATTTAGGTATTACAGTTCATTATTTATAGTTAGTAGCAGAGTCAGCACGCCCTATAATCTAGTTCACCAAATTAACCATTTAGTTCCCCCCCTTTTTTACCCTACATATGGGTAACCTATAATTAACTTATTCCCCCATATAATTAACTTATTACTTCCCCACGGCTACATATGCTAGCATAAATCCCCCAAACTTCAGCTCTTTCGCTACATATGGTAGCAGACATAAGCCTAGGACCAGAGAGCTTTGGGCAGCTTTGTTTTTGTTAGGTTAGTAAACTTAGGATTTAGTCGATTAATCTTCTGGGGAGGTTATGTCCCATATCAGAATTTTTTAGAATGCTAGACTGACACCAGGAAGGTAGGGGTCCTTGCCCACAATTTTTGAGGTTAAACCTTTTCTAAATTTATCAAACTAGGGTGACCAAGGGAAAATAGTGTGTCTTAGGTAGGATTTTGTATTTGTTGTTCTGTTTTGTATTTCAGTGAGAATCCACAACTCATCAGGCCTTGGCAGCGGTACAAGTGTTTCAGTGATGTGATTCAATGTTTCTGATTTTTAATTTGTAAGCCTAGCAAGAGGCATATCTGGTCTATAAAAAAATGTATTGGGTACAGGTCTCAGGTATGGTGGTTTAACGGCCATAACCCAATTTTTATTACAATTAGAATGGCATTTGGCCAAAACCAAGGTGTTTTGTTTTGTTATACAAATAAAGACCAGTTTCTATAGTTAAAGCCAACACCTTGCTATGTGTTAAATTCAGTGACTGTTTTTTATGTTATTTAATTGTTCAATAAAATATATTTATCATGCTGCAGCCTCATCTTTTACAACTGTTAGTCTGTGGCTACAATCTGTGCTGTTTGTCTGTCCAATGTTTAATTTATTCTTTGTACTATGTGATTTTGTCTTTAAAATTATGTGAATATATTTTCTCACACTATTGGTCATCCCTAGTAACAATAATATTCTTTTAGTGTAAGCATTCAGAGGGCCAGAATCTGCCAATAGCAAAGTTTTTAGGGCCTAGCAGTTTTTGCAGTAGGAAGTTTTTTGCAAATTTTGGATCAGTAAAACCCTTTAGGCTAGATTTTTATGGTATATAATTGTAGAATGGGTTCTCAGGACATGTCTAACATAGGTAACCATGGTCAATTTAGTTTATATTTTGCATTTCAGTTGGTTTTTAACTCAGTTCACTTTTAGGCTAAGTCAGAATTCTGGCTTGGTACAGCTGGCATTTTACATCAAGGCATTAATGTAACGTACTGTAGAATATATTTTTTCTTTTTCCTTGTGCTAAATGTATTTATAATTATGCGTTTTGAGCAACAATGTGCCTCTAGTAATTCGGTCGGGGCTTGTGTTTATAAATTGGTCGATACTCCGGCCGGTCACGCTACGTCACAACTACGTCACTCGCCACCAATTCTTGTGCTGAACTTAGCTTACCTACAGCTAACGTCTGGTTGGGCGGACAATGGATTAGCGCTGCACCCACCTTTTTTGCTAGTAAAATCTTTTTCAATTAGTTTAGCTGAAGTTAAACCGGGACTTTGATCAATTTTATTTTTGCTTGTGTGCAGTTACTTGTTCAGGGAACCGAATTTTACATTTGGGGAAAATTTAGGATAGCTCACCAGCATTTATTTTCTTTTGTAGTTAGATACGGAACATTAGGGGCCGACCTTTTCATTTCATTTCACAAATAGACACCTTCCAGTGTCGGTCGGCGTAGCTTGGGTTTTTCCCTTCACTGTTAATTTATTTATGGCCCAAGCAAGTAATTTGATTAGTGTTCAGGTCCTTGGCGACTCATATGCCGCCCGTTTTTGCAATTTTTCTCGAGCAAATCCCGGCCTAACTGGGAGTTTACGGCCAATTTTAATTCGGAGCATCTCTGGAGCAAGAGTATCTGACCTTAAGACTTTTGTTAAGTTAAATGTTTCAGCCATACAGCCGCATATGCCCTTGTTATGTTTCTTAGGTACAAACGATTTTTTAGCAAACGTAGATATTACAGTTTTCAAGAATTCTTTTTGTCCTTTTTGAGACTGATACGGCGTTTATATCCTAGGATGGTCATTGTTTTTACAACATTGCCGAGTTATCCACGGATAGGAAACTACACCCCAGCAGTTACCATTTTACATAAAATTAATAGGTTTTTGCTCACATTACGTTCACACTTCGTCAAAGTGATAGACCTCCCCGACGAATTAAATCGCACCCGATTTTTTCATGCCTATTATGGGAAATCAATGCGTCGAGATGGAATACATTTCAACAACGATGCATTTATAGAGTTGATTCCTGTAATAGAAAACTCTTTATCACCAATGCCGACATAGATTCTTTTTTGTAAATGGTTTTCATCGAACAGCAATTTTATGCTCCAGGGAAAGTCTGTTACGGCCAATTGTTTTGCAATTGCTCAACCCCCAATCATTTAGGGATTTGTTTTTCCCTTCTCGAAATTAATGGGATTTTTTTTGGGGATTCTGGATTAAAAAAAAAAAATAAATAAAAAAAATAAATTAATTAATACCTCTTTTCTTGTGTTGGGCGCGTTGCCTGGGTTACCCTTTTTGCGCAATTTGAATTTTTGAGCAACGACTCTTGATAAGGGATACCCATAGGCAGTAGGTGTTTTGTGTTACAATTTTTTCTCACTTTATAGTTTTCCGGGTTTTTAGACAAAATGCCCTCAAGGGTGTATTCTCCCGAAGAGTTGCCAGCAGGCACTTCCCGGGTTTGTACCCTCAATGCTTAGGAACCCACATTTTTTCGCAGTTAAAAAGATTTTTTCAGCCAAAATATTAAAGACCTTTTACCCAGACCAGAAACGCTCTACAAAAGTGATATTAGGTTAAGTCTTCTCTCTCTGTCGCTGTCCCCGCCAGCGCCCGGGGGACTGTGAGTCTCAGGGTATCCTTCCCTAGGATGGGCTGCCCTACACGTCCTCCCCCGTGCGTTGTCGGCCAAATCTTTCCCCTCCCCTTTTCGTCTCCGACACCCTCACTGGGTCTTGTAAAGAATTTTTTTTCCTGATTGAGATTAACCTTTCTGCGCATGGTTACCTTTTTTTTTGTTTTATTCATTTTTTCACCATCGCAGGAAGAGGCTCAGTGGTGGCACCTTCTGTGGCGACCTTTGTACTAGTCGAGTGTTTGGAAGACAAACTCTTTTACTATTCTTTCCTATTTCTCTCCCTTTGCTCTTTTCACACTTCTTGGCTTAATTAGTCACTAAAGTAGTAGTAGTTAGGTTTAGGAACAGTCTAGAGAAGATCAGAAGGTAGTTAAGTTAAAGATTTTCATGTTGTAATAGGTATACCAAGACAAACGTCGTTTGTAAGAACGAGTAGGGGCAGGATTTTTCTCAATTAAGCAAGAACCGGGCACTAGGAAGATTTTTTCCCCCAAACAGTCCACAAGCACCTATCCTCACCTGAAATTACCGCTCATCATAGCGTAATTGCGAGCGCAATTTTTTTTCTGCATGCGAAGCAAAAAAAATACAAAAAAAGGGTTTTCAACAGTTTTGCAGATCCTTCCAAACTCCACAACTCTCACTCACTTCAGAAACAGTTTCCGCGGACCTCACCAGTCTGGCCTTGGTAACCCGGCGCCAAACATGGGACAATCCCACGGTACCCCAGTTAGGAAAAGACCAACCCGTCAGTTATCGGACCGCCGCCTTGCGATCAACCTTTCATCACCTTCACCACGACAGTTCACCTTTAAAAAGATTTTTTGTTTAGCAATCATCACCGATCAATACAGTTAATACCCCCAACTATTAAAATAACACCATGACAACTGCACAATCAAAAATTTACATTAAACAGTACAACCGGCAACCAAATGATATTATTTAAAGACAGAATAATAAAGTGATCTCAAGCAATATCAGTTACCAGTGCTTTATTTGGACAGTGTCAGTTACTTGGACAGTAAATTAGACATTTTCTCAACCGCAAGTTCACATCATCAGCTCCAAGTGACAGAAGTGATATTCCGACACCAAGTTCCGTGAGGATGGCAACATCTTCAAAGGCAGATCCAGCAGAGCCTCAGCTTTGTCCACACCAACAGCAACGCGGTGATCAGGACCTGCTGGGAGCACATCTCACCCTGCTGCCTGCAATCCTCGGCTGTTCCAGTTTTCTCCATCACCTGTCAGCGGGGAACCAGCCAAGTCGATGCCTGAGCAAGACCTCCTCTCGGACACCCCCCAAACAAAAAACATCACCAAAGACCACGTTATCTTCTCCAACTCTGTGCGATTTTCAACTTATAAAAAAAAAAAAAAAAAAAAAAAAAAAAAAAACATGTTTTTGTGCGTGCAGTTGTCCGTCCCTTTTACTGTCGCTTTCCGACTTTCTGTTTCAGCTGAGCCAAGATCACAGTAGTCACAAGTTTGCTAGGTTAGGTTAATTTAGCTGTCGCACCCAACATACCTTCCTCTATTCGCGAGGGGGGGTGGATCCCGATCCCTGCCGTGGTTGGTCAACCAAAACAATCAGCTTTTCCCCCAAACAAACGTTGCGAACGAGGTTCCAAGTCGAAGCCGGACTGGTCAGGGGTTTTCGCCTTTCCTCATCTGTTCTCGGCTTCCCTTGAGTTAAAACCGGGACCATGACATCTCGGGACCCAGAGCACGATAGAGGGAGGCAACTCGAACAAAAACCACTCAAAACACTCAACAACCTCACACCTTCAGCAAAACTGATTCCTTTTCTTTTCTTTTGCCGTAAGGGGGGTGGTTGTGACGCTTAGCGTCACCCTATTTTATATAGTGCGCGCAAACTCCGTCGCGCAGCCACTGCCTGGAGCACTTCGCCTGTCGCGCCGTTGACAGAGCGAACAACTTTTTTCCGTCTTGTCAACGAAATCTGGCTTAGCGGCGTCCTCTCCCCCTTCCTACTGCCGGCGTCAGAAAGGACGGACGTGTTGAACCTCATCTCTGCAACCAATTCGCACAACCGATAAGTTTTCATTTAAGTATAGGGTAATTTAGAGACAGAATGGCTGGCTAAACAGCTTATTAAGGGGAAACCCATAAGGTTCGCCCCGATACAGGAATGTAGGAACAATAGTAGTGTTCGGGCCTGGCCCGAACACTTTGCAACAGGTTGAATTTTCAGCACGTTTAGACCAAATTAACCAGACTCCCCAGAAGATTATCCATAGTTTTTTATTAGCTTGCAGTATTTCTATACATTCATTTAGCTTAAAGATTAGTTACCATGCCTAGATCAGTATTGCAATAACCTCAGATGCCGATTTAGTATATATCAGTTTTTGGAAGGATCGTTAGTTAGTTCATTTCAGTTATTTAGATTAAATCAAAGCTGGCTAAGTAGGCTTTCTGGTCTCGGGTAAAAGATCTCCGAGCCTCTGGTCCCCCAAGCACGTTTTCCAGTTCAATTATATAGTTTGGTACCGGTATTTCAACACAGGTTTGAAGACAGTCTTACTTCCATTTAGGTATTACAGTTCATTATTTATAGTTAGTAGCAGAGTCAGCACGCCCTATAATCTAGTTCACCAAATTAACCATTTAGTTCCCCCCCTTTTTTACCCTACATATGGGTAACCTATAATTAACTTATTCCCCCATATAATTAACTTATTACTTCCCCACGGCTACATATGCTAGCATAAATCCCCCAAACTTCAGCTCTTTCGCTACATGCATGCAAACTGCTGGAGGGCGAATCAGCTCTCCATACCCTGGGCGAGGACGGGGCTGTAGCTAGGTCAAATATACTTTACAATAATGTAGATTGACTGCAATATATTAAGTTGTCATTGTAGAAATTTCGATGTAATCATTTTAAAACCTAAGAAACGGTCTTTAGTTGGGACACATTTTTTCTTTGATACCTCCTTTTATTCTTATCAAGCGTATTCTTAATTGTTTCATCTAAGAGTATTTGTAAGTGATCAAATATATATACTCTGTCTTAATTTAAAGATACATTTAATCCTCTGTATTTTGTTTAATTTCATCAGTATTTTATGGTAGTTTAGTTTTATCTTGAACCTATCATTATGGTGTATTAGCTCTGTACCTTTAGCTTCGGTTGTTCACCAGATTCCAGTTTTATAGTTAGATCAAAATATTCGTAATACCTCACCAGCGTGTAATCTAAACTCAACATAAGAAGAGTAATCAAACAATGCCAATAGCATACTAATGTTGTTTAATAGAATATTACTATTTTAACGAATAAGCCAAAACTGTAAAGTGTGTATTATATACCATTAAATCGCCATAAATATTGACGGATTTCTGCCTTGCAGTCCTATTAATGGTCCTATCAATAATCATTAGATTAAAAACAAGGTTTTACATTGAGTATATACAATATTAATTTTCATATTTATTATGTTTCCAGTTTTATAAATCGCTGGTTGTTGTAGAGAACCAACCATCAGCTCGGAGAAGGCTAAGTGATGGTTGGCCTTTTGCCGCGGCCGCATTAATTTATATGCTAATAATGTTGCTGTTGGATCAACAGTTAAGCACCAATAATTCATTTTAGGAACTAATAAATAAAATCGTAACTTAATGCAATATACCAATGCAAATTTGTATGGTATTATTTGTTACCTTCTAAACCGAGACAATTTAGGGATAAATATGTAATATCGTGCATACAGGTAAAATAACACAATATACATTTAACAATATTAAGTTTTTTTAGTAATAAGATATCTTCAACTCATTAAATGTTAAATCAACCGATCTACAATTTTTGTAAAACTTGTTGGAAATAAATTGTTTTTATTCTCGACTTAACGACTTCAATACATTCTTAAAAATTAATGTTGAATGCAGAATATTTGAGTATCATTCAACTATTATTCCCATCTTGTACAATGGCTCTGCCAGGCAATAACTACTTTCCAAGATTAAATTCCATCTTTAGGGGATATCACACGAGACCCGTGTGCATAATCGATAGAAGTATTAAATTTTAGACAAAATTTGGCAAATCCAAAATATTGTACTGTAATTATATTGAATTAATTTTATCGTGCATTAAGAACAAAATACTTACCATAATAACACATTTTTAAACATTTGTTGTATTAAAAGACTCTATGATAAATTAAAATAATCTTGGATTATTAAGGGTGATAATAAATCTCTTTTCACACGAACAAACTTTATGTTGACGTAGGGGTACAAGTTACTCAAGGGAAATCATGTGGATAAACCTGAGTTTATTTGTTGTGTTGTTACACTTTAACTTCAAGTTTATCAAATAGAAAAATATGCCAGTATTTTATTTTAATTAGAGGGGTTTAGGGACGATTGCGTAGTGAAATAAAACTAAATATAAGCGTAGATAAGACATAATTTTGAACGTTATAATTTACTTCATTATATAATCTTACGATTATTTAAATAGTATAAACCACCCTTGGTTTAACTGTTTCGTTAAGTTCCTTGGACGAAGAGAATACTTTAAATAGTTCATTAATGTTCATTAATACATTTGTCCAAAAAATTAAAACTAAGAAATAATAAGGCTAAAAGTATATATACATAATGTTAAATGGTTAACTCCATAGATGGAGTTTAATAAGAAGTAGTCACATTTTAAGTGAATAAAAATATTAATAAATATAATTTTACGTTTATTCATTTACTGGTTCATGTACTGGTTTTTTACGTTTTATATAATATCTGGTATTGAACGTTATTCGAGCAAAATAGGTGGCAAGAAACCTACAATTACTGTAATGTATTAATAACACGAATAATATGATATTTGAGTTTAAAAAAATATGTACTCCATAAAGAGTTATGATTTTGTGTTTATTTTCTTCTTAGAATGAGGTTTGAAAAGTGAAATAATATGAAAAATTTGTAAGTTCATATCTGACAGACATTTTTTCCGACCCATATTCTGGTTACTAAATTTATTTTTTGCATGAACAGGGGAAGATGAGATTATCATAATTTCAGTAGTTTATATTTATAGCGTTTTTAGTTGAGGGTATATATTCACGATTTAATCGTGAAAACCACCATAAGATTGAAAAGTTCACCACAACATATAACTGAAACTGAAATGTCAGCCTCAGTTGTGCGTATATTAAGAAGAGGTTACATTAATTATGCGAGTTTAATGAGTGAAGTGTTGTTTATGACTGGAACCGAATAATACCTTATACATAATAGCCAGAAGACCAAATTCACCTGGATCCAGTTGAAAATTCACAAAATTTTTCGATTTTGTTCGGGATTGATGTAGCAAACCTCAGATTGTAACTAGTTCTCAACCACTATGCCACCCTTTCAGTTATACGCTACAATTGTATTATATTAATACAACTGACAGTAAAATTTGTAATATTAAATAACCATTAACATCACTATTTAACAGTTTAATTCTGATATTAATTTAACTATACATACATTATAGTCAAAATACAAAACTGTTTACATTTAGTAAGACTTCACCGTTAACGGTTCTGTTACCACTTGTATCAAGTGTGGTAATGTGAACCCGAGAGTAAAGTCTTACGTGTTGGCAACAGTGTAATAATGACTACATATTCTGGCAGGGCGGGACAGATGTTATCACGTCTAGTGACAAGTAACCTCCACTACTTGGTGCACAAAACATGCAACATTATCACACAACAGCAGTACATAAGATCAAACAACCACCTGTGTCCAAAGTGTACAAATTTGCTTTAAAGTAATTTGCATATTACATTTTAAGTAAATTTATTTTTTTTAAGTTGGTTAATGTTAATATGGCGTTATTTTAATATCGTTCATTTAAAGAATTTATAAATAATGTAAGCAAAAACCATGTATTTAAATTTTAGTTAATTATATTGTAAACTGTTATGAATCAGAATTAAATATACGTTGAAGAAGCGTTGTTAATTTTGATTACCTAAAAAATTATTTAACAAACTATAAACCAATAAGGGGATATAAAGAATCGAATAGGAAACGTAGTTGTAAAAATAATAATGTCACAAAATATGCTGCTCTAAAAAACATACTCAAAAAACATGCTACCTGTCTGGTTTTTGAGACGTTTCTTAAAAACACGTTAACGAAGATAGATGCATATATATTATTGAATAAAGCTTTGCATTTTATTAACTATCAATTTTAAATTGAAATTAAACATAAATTTAATTATTTTATATAGTAAATGAATACTTATATAAAAGTGGTCTTTGTTATGTCTGATATATATTTTATACAAAAATGCGCAGCTCCGGTCTTTTCGTGAAGAATAATATTTTTATAAACTCGGTGTTGTTACCGGATAGCCCAAGAATAATATGTCTTTTAATCAGTTCCAACACATTAGCCTCAATCAACAAACCCAGTTAGCCTGGAGCAATCAGTAGATTGGACTGGCCTTGGAACACTCTTGATATATGTTGATGCTCCCTCTTGACCAGTGAATTGTCCAAGCGTAAAATAGCATATAGTACTACACTACACTACTGGTCACTTTACGAATGGTTTGCGAACACGAGTTTAAAGGACTGTTTCATCCATGCTAATTGAAATTCAGTGAATAACAAAAATACCCCCGTTGCAGCAAACCTGCACACTCAGCGAATTTTAAATGGTACTTCACTAAGTCATGAAGACATATACCAACTTTCATCAAAGCATGTTCATAAATAAGCGAGATATGGCATTTGATTTTTCTCCATAAGAAAAAAATTAGGACTGAGTATGCAGGTTTCTGCATCAGGCAAATACCAAAAAATCACCACTACATAAAGCAACATACCAAGTTTTACCAAATTATGCTCATAAACAAGTAAGATATCACATGTTTCTTATTCTCCATAAGAATAATATTACAGCTGCTGAGTAAGCAGGTTTTCTGCCATGGGGACCACAAAAAATGGGTTTTCTGTGCAAATATCAGTAAACCCCAACCATATGAAGCCACATACCAAGATTCATTAATATATGATAATTAATAAGCGAGATATAACATTTTACTTATTCTCCATATTCATATTGGTTACCGAGAATGGCTGTAGATGGTATTGAAATAATATTTTTAAACTCACAATAGCAATGGATTTGAATTTATTATTGATTTATTCGCTTAACCTTCCGCTCCTAATGTTTTTAAGTACAATACATTTTGGCAGGTAAGCATCAAACCTCCTCGGACAAACAAACATATTTTTAAGGTGCTGTCTGTCTGCTTGTCTGCGTATATACAAACAAGCACACATCTGGTTTTATTTAGATTATATTTAGTATGCAGGAACAAATCCAAGTTATCTCCTGATGATTTTAGTTTTCTAATTGGAGTTTTGGTTTTGAAGGATCGCCATACCAAAACTTTCAGAACAAGCAAAGTCCAATTTTTAAATTCGGTATCAAAGATTATCACTTAAATTAAATTAGATCATTTATACCACTCCAGGCCCTGAATTGGTTTGACTTTGTTCAAATTTGATTAAGTACTTCTAATGAAATTGACTTATCACACCTAACAAGAGGAAAACCCAAATAGATAAGTATCTTAAACCATTACTCTGCAGCAAACAGTTGCACAGAAAATTGTAATTTTTTATTTTCATTAAAGACAGTACGTTATCCAATATTATTCTTACAGGGAATCAATAAATTATAATTTATCTCTTACCTAATGATCTATTCCATTACAACTTGCACTGCAGGTTAAATATAAAACCTAATCAGGTGAAATATGTTACCACATGGTTGAATAGGGGTTTCCCTCTTTAAAAAACACAGTCTGCATCTAATGATTCTGTATTGACTCAAATACATAGATTCGGGTAAAGATTTCGTAAATAAATGTTTTTCTAAATATTTAATTTTATTAGTTTACGCTTTTATAAAGGCTTTCATACTTATATATATATATATTGAATAATTATTTGAATTATATATATATATATATATATAAAATTCAAATAATTATTTAAGTCCAATGTAATTACAAATGCAAATGCAAATGTTAATTACAGTGCAATTAAATTAGCATGATTACATATAATTATATCCCTCAAAGACTATTGATCTATATGCAGGAACAGAGTTCATTTTTGTTATAACAACCATTCACGGAATTGGTTGTTTGGATCACCGCACACCTTCCGAACTTCGTTTAAAAAAGAATAAATAAAAAACTAAATGTTACATTCCTTAGAGATATGCATTGAATCTAATCTCAATACAAAAATTAAAAATAACAATGCAAATTTTGGAATTATAAATATTTTAACTAAACAATTTTAAACTTTATTTGGTCAAATTAAAATATTAGAAGACTAAAGTGGTGTTAAATACCAGAAGTTAAGTTGTGGGGAGAGGGTGAATAAAAATATTAACGAGGGTGCGCAGAACAGCACGTGAGTCGCCGTATAGGGGGACTGTATCAGCGCCTCTGTAGCTGGTTGTCCAATACCTTCTGTCCTGTATATAGTAAGCAGATCAGAGTTAATAAGTTAATAGTGGACTAAAAAGGGATAAAGTATGATTCAGTACTCCAATACGCTTAATTTATTTAGCCCAAATCAGTTTACTTTAGTGTACTTTAGTGAAAATTAAATTCTCACTATTAAATTTAGTGCAAACCCCCAAATAAATTGGAATTATGAGTTTTGTTTTACGACAGTTAGTTGCGGCGTTGAGGATTTCGAGTTATTCTTATGGAGAAAACCATAAACCAAAATTTATCTCATAATTATCCTTGTTTTCATTAGATTGTAATTTATACCAGGGGCAGAACGAGGGGTTTAACCACAGTATATATGTAGCCAATTAAGTGTCTCGTGTGAATAGATGTGGGGAACCTCTCAAACAAATTAACTTTACTAGAAATATTGCACGTAGATTTTGTTTGCTGAATATTGCATATATTATTGTAAATAGAAATGAGTTTAGGAATTAATAGAAGGTTGAACATGTATGGGTTAGTTCCTGATAACGTTTATTTTATAGGCGGTTAAGTAACTCCCGCAAAAAGGGCCATGCACCACTAGTATTTACCAAGAAAAAAAGAGTTTTTCCTTAATCAGCAAATATTATTAACTGTATTGTATGATATAAAAGATAACATAACAAATTAAATTAAATTCATGGCGTTTCAAATGGGAAGTGAAAATAGTTGAACTCTGTAAATGTAAGGACGCACTGTAGATAAACCGCTTACATCGACACAGACGTACCAAAGTTTCATTGAAGTATGACGAATGAAATTTTATCTCACTAGATATTTTATCTCACTACAATGTTTCAGATTGGAAACTATTCGCAATTTTATAACAGAAATACTTGTAAATAAAATAATAAGTGACATTTCAATAGCATACAAATTAATACAAAATGTCATTAGTGACTCAAAACTCGATTTTATAGCACTATATCTTACGAATGACTTACCGTCATAACATCTGTAGTTGGTTCTCCATTAATACTTATACTTTTATTCGTCAACATTCCATTCTCCTCCTAAACATTAAATGATAGCTATTCAAAAGTCACTCATGTTTTAAAACTAATTTAGTAATAGAATACTGTACCTCAGAAATAAATATTATTATTTTTAAACTTTCAAGGTATCCAGAATTTATAAATCACTATTGTTATAAGGTCTTCCTTAGTGTCTTGGAATAGTCATCAAGCTTATTGAAGCAATCAGCTGATTGGGCGGTCGCTGATTACTCTTGCCCTCTGTGTTGGTGTTTACCCTTGACGAGTCACTTGCAAACAACCGTCAGAGTAGAGTAACATGTAACCAGTGCATATGAGTAGAGAACTAATCACTAACGCTAAGTTATTGTACTTAAATTAAAATATACTTTAATGAATATTCTACTAAAATAATTTAAACACATACACTTTCATCAGACCGTTTAAGAAGGATCCGCTGTGAAAAATAGATGCATGATTATAACAATTAAAAAGTTAGGATACAAACTAATTTCGCTTAAGTATAAATTATAATTTGTTTTGAATGTTGGTATGTTTTATTAAACGGGAAATAGTTGTAACATAAAATAGCTGCAATATAAAAACGTCCCGCTTAACACATCCATTTCATCATCAAGAGACCCCCATGTGACACGGGCACGCACCCACGACACGCCACGCTGCGACGCACTGCCATCACGTGGGGCACGGATGTAATCGATACACAGGCCTGCACAAGCTGATGTGTAAACTGGTATAGTATAGATCACAAGTTTGCCATTTTGGATATGTACTCAAGACGGAAATTTATATAGTCGATGTACCTTTCAGTTGCAGGGAACTTGAAGTAAATATTTTCAGCTATAAATAAATTATAAATAATTATTTTCTAACAATAATTTCGACTTTAAGATTTTTTGTATTTTTTGTATTATATGGAATCCCGCTTGCAGTGTATCTTATGTTGCAGGGTGAAATACTATTACCAGAAACTATTTAACAATATTTCATCATATTTTTAACCATTATTATTCTAAGCATGGTTCGTGAGGGAAAATGGATGATAAGGTGACAATAAATATCATCGAGCATGTTCTGTGTGCTACTCATACAAGTACACTGAGCTCCCAATTCCCGTACTTAAGTTAGCAAACAATGTGCCCACTCTGTGGGCATAGCGTTGAAGGCCACCTCTGAGCCTAGCTTAGGCCTGGGCCCGATCTGATGCGATGAGCGGTCCCAAATTATTAAAGTTTATAATGGTAGGAACTTTTTTATTTATTATTTTTTAGAATACTAAAATTCCTTCAATGGCGGAATTGACGCATTTTTATTCGAATTCTTTATAAAAACCGACAAAAGCAATTTTAAACCAAATTGATAAATATATTCTCAAGTTTGAGGATAGTAAACTGTTTAATCAACAATAATACTATACTAATATATTCAACCAATTAAAATTAATTTCAAATATTATGAATACACTTATTATATTGTAAGTGTCCCTTTAAAAAAGGTAAGGTATTCAACGGTACTCAAAAAACAGAGTGGAAAAAGTCATAATGAACTTGTATTATGGGTTAATAACTATTATGCCCGTAAAACACTAATGCTTTGCAAATACTCAAATGTATAATAACATTACTTGTCTCTTTTATGCTACATGCTTGTGGATGTAGTAAAAAGCCATCCCCCGAGGGCAGCCACGTGAAGAGCCCTTACCAGCTGATAATGAGGCGGCATGTGTCATTAGGGCCACGTTGGTCGCTTGGTCACAATAGCTTGAGTGGGCCCACCTATGTAGGGCAGAAGTTAGCGTATCGGGGCTGATACTCGTTGATTTACTAAACATACAGTAATATTATTCGTAAATTAAAATGAAAGATAAGTGCTATTATGCTTAAAATTATATGCATTTCTGGGTCTAGTTACATTATATTAAATATTCGCTACCATTCAACAGAGTTATAGAGTCGTACTAGTGAAGCATGTACTAGTGAAGTCGTACTAGTGGTATGCACACATTGTAAATTTTTTATAGCGTTACTCTTTGGATTGTGACGACTTAACCACAATGTCCAGAAATGGCGTTGTCACTCTCAAAGCAAGCCATGCGGCAGATTTAGAATGATTGAGAAGTATATACAAAACACATAATGTTGCAGTTGCAGTTATTATGCTTCTCTTTTATAGTATAGAAGACCTTCATAGTAAATAAAATAAAAAAGATGGCTAATTTTAATGGATACCCAGCAAATATAATACACAGGATATTAAAAAAGAAGACCAAGAAAATGGAAAACAATGTCAAGAACAACTACATTAGAGGCAACAAATTTTGATTATATTTGGAAAGCTATAAATTACTTTCTAGTAGCCAATGAAGTTAAAAAGCCTTTTGAAAAGAAATAGCAAATTCAAGATAACACTCTCCACTAACAATAAATTAAAATATTTACTTGGCAACCCTAAAAATTAAATTTTAAATTATAATAAAAAGTGGAATATATCAAATAAACTATAATCAATGTGAAAACGTATATATAGGGGAAACAAGAAGATCAATTAAGACAAGATTCAACGATCACAAAGCCCACTTCAAACATAAGAATGTAGAAAAATCTGCTATTGAAAAACAAGCCATTGATGAAAATCACTATTTTAATAATTGTAAATTACTAAAGGAAGTTGGAAACCCATATCAACTTGATGCTTTGAAACATTATTTATAAAGAAATTTCAATATGTAGTTGTGAACAATGACTCTGGCCCTATTCAAAATTCTCCACTTCTCTGAAATTTGATTTGATTTTCTTTTTCTTTTTATATATGTCTATGTTAAATCAATACACTTCACTGATTACAAATTTTATTTTCACAACTTAGTCAGCTGTACTTAATTTTGCATATTTAAATAAGCTGATGTTTTTATTTACTTAAATGTGTAACCTTAAACTCATTAAGTTGTTCGAGAACCAGACGATGATTATTTTGTGATTGAAAGGCCTCGTTAAAATAAACTAGGTGTACGCTCATTCCTCGCGTATAAGGATAATTGAAACACATGATCAAACTTAAATCGAGTCTCATAACAAATTCAATATCTGATTTGAGTAACATCATCAAAATACATTCCGTTATCATTTAACTGCCGCCAGAATCCGGATTTTATGTCTATACAGTATAGCTATAGTTTTAGTCACTTCTCTAAATATCAATTATCGCGGTAGCTGAGGGGTATCGCACTGGCTCTTGGAGCGTAAGGTCGCAGGTTTGGATCCCGCCGCCGACTTAACATTTTATCCGTAGAAAAACATACATACATTTATTACTTGTTTTTATCAAAGTAAATGTTGTATAAATACGTAAATTTATTTATTTTTAAAATAAATTGAAGATTTCAGGCATGGTTTGTTGTTAGGATTGGCATGGGTGCGTTATCTTAGAACAAACAGAGCATTTTGGGCTAAGCAGTGACTTTAGCAGTGTGGTTAATTTAACTTTTAAGAGAACAGCCAGTTTCCTATATGAACTAAAGTTAACAATTTCTATAGGCCAAGTAAAAATATCCTTAAGGATTAACAATAAATCGTTACTTAGATGAAAAAATGAGATTTCAATATATTGTTTCAATAGCATAGGCTATCATGAAATTAAATGCTATAAACATGGGTTGGCCCAAGTCCGTACATGAAACTTCTAAAATGACAAGTAGCCTAAGTGTATATGCCTACATTTTATAGTCATAGGTCCAAGTGTATGATGAAAACAGCTCACTATAATCCAAATCAAGGAGATGTCAAATTATTTCAGATAACCTGTACAAAAGGCTTAGTTTGGTTAGAATAGTTTAAAGCTTTTGTTTTGGTTCGCTACAACATTCCTGGTAATGTGTTACAACAGTTGTATTTTACAAAATGATATTTCAATATATTGTTTCAATAGCCTAGGATATCATGAAATTAAATTCTATAAACATGGATGGGATGGTCCAAGACCGTACATGAAACTTCTAAAATGGCAAGTAGCCTAAGTGTATAGGCCTACATTTTATAGCTATAGGTCCAAGTTTATGATGAAAACAGCTCAGTATAATCCAAACCTAGGATATGTCAAATTATTTCAGATAACCTGTATAAAAGGCTTAGTTTGGTTAGAATAGTTTAAAGCTTTTGTTTTGGTTCGCTACAACATTCCTGGTAATGTTTAAAGTATTTTACAACAGTTGTATTTTACAAAATGATATTTCAATATATTGCGTCAATAGCCTAGGCTATCATGAAATTAAATTCTAAAAACATGGGTTGGTCCAAGACCGTACATGAAACTTCTAAAATGGCAAGTAGCCTAAGTGCATAGACCTACATTTTATAACCATAGGTCCAAGTTTATGATGAAAACAGCTCAGTATAATCCAAACCGAGGATTTGTCAAAACATTTCAGATAACCTATATAAAAGGCTTAGTTTGGTTAGAATAGTTTAAAGCTTTTATTTTGGTTCACTACAACATTCCTGGTAATGTGTTTAAAGTATTTTACAGCAGTTGTTGTATTACCAGTTTAATTTCGGCTTACTCTTACTGTAATCCAACCCTAGGCTATGTCAAATCATTCAAGATAACCTTCCGAAAAAGGCTGTTTTGTTCGAATAGTCTATAGCTTTTATTGTGGTTACCTACTACATTACTGGTAATGTATTTTAGGTAATGTAGACAATTTTTATTATTAATTTAGTGAAAATATAACCTAGCAAATAATTGTCCTACAAAAATAAATTTTAAGGTTGTTCGTTACTGTGACTAGCTTCATCAACGCTTTCTAGACAAATTGAGGCTTTGTATACTTTTTACACATGATAATCACAATATTACCAATTGTCTAAGAAAATGTAATAAAACAAACTATTTTATAAGTTAATATCTTAGTATCTACAGTCATCAAAAAGTTATTTTGAGTTTTTCGATTTGCCACACGCGTCGTCTGTCGTCTGCCACTGATACAATCGTCGGCTTCGACGACTGACGATATTTACACAGAGTAGGCGTACTAAGGGAATATTAACCGTATAAATATTTTTTTAAACGTACACTTAATAATTTATAAAATAATAAATATGCTCACAACTTAAAAATATACTTCGATTTATCTCTCTTGTGTGTTTTTTGTTGGTAAAAAAAACTGTTGTTATCCAGTATAACAAAGTATACTCTAGTAAACTAACTATTGTTACTCTGTGGTTGAAACATAGACGTCGGCTATATTTTAACGATTCAAGTACCACTAAAATGGCTTCCAATGTTATTCTTATGGAGAAAAAAATAAATTTGGTTTTAAGATAATTTGATTAATACTGAACGAAATTATCTGAATAACGAACTTGACCCAGATTTTGACCTGTTAAGTTTTTCTGGAAAATTTTAAGTTTAACTGTGGAGGCATTCTCGATTTATTGTGGTCACAGACACGCCAGTTGAGTTGATTCTCTTACCAGTCTAAGCAGTAAAGTTGTGTATAAGGATACTTTCACTTTGTTCAATTATCCAATTAAAATGTATTGATTGATGTATGTATTAATTTAAAATAGAAGACCTTACTGACAAACTAGAGTTAGCTTTCCTGTATATCTATTTTGATGAAATTATGGAACTATGCTAGATTATTTAATCCACAGTATAAATATAGGAAATAACTGCTGTATCTCAGGGCAGTAAGTGTTAAAAGTAGATCAACATGAACTGATTTAATGAACTGCGATGTAAAAATAAATTTTAACCAGGGTTGAATTTACCATGGCCATAACACTGTGTCTTCTAGAGAATAAAACATTAACTGACACCTATTAACTGGAGTTCATACTTAAGAATCCTTTATTAAATATACGTATCTAGTTCCGTAGCTACATATAACAAAGACAGCAGAGTTAGATATTTGTTTGTATACGTATAATATTTACTTGGGATGTGGGTAGGTATAACATCTGACAGTTTTCAAATTGGCAGTTGACATGATATTATAACATATTTATCACTTACAAAAAGATTGTCTTCAGAGAATTACAATGGAGTTCTTTGTTTTGGGTTTGTAAAAAGATGTCAAAGAGTTAATAGCCCTGAACTATTGAAAAACAGGATTTTACTGGACAAGTCAGCTGAACAACCATTGTTCACAGAAAAATTGATGCTTTGTTGTATTAAATTTAACTGTTTAGTTTATTTTCAATCCAACTGTTGATGAATTAGTCACAATTTTATAAAATTCGTAGTTAAACATTAAACATTTACACATTTTAAATTGATTTTATCATACCATATCAGCATAAATGTTTTAACAAGACGTTACCAAGTGCTACAATGCGCGGAGGAGGTCTATAACAGCTGCTGCAGTGATGTCACATGAGTGATGACGTCTTTGACGCTCGTCAATCACGGCGACCAACAACGTGACAACGTGGCGTCGTAACAATGCGCGGAGGAGGTCTATAACAGCTGCTGCAGTGATGTCACATGAGTGATGACGTCTTTGACGCTCGTCAATCACGGTGACCAACAACGTGACAACGTGGCGTCGTAACAATGCGCGGTGGAGGTCTATAACAGCTGCTGCAGTGATGTCACATGAGTGATGACGTCTTTGACGCTCGTAAATCACGGCGACCAACAACGTGACAACGTGGCGTCGTAACAATGCGCGGAGGAGGTCTATAGCAGCTGCTGCAGTGTTGTCACATGAGTGATGACGTCTTTGACGCTCGTCAATCACGGCGACCAACAACGTGACAACGTGGCGTCGTAACAATGCGCGGTGGAGGTCTATAACAGCTGCTGCAGTGATGTCACATGAGTGATGACGTCTTTGACACTCGTAAATCACGGCTGACCAACAACGTGACAACGTGGCGTCGTAACAATGCGCGGAGGAGGTCTATAGCAGCTGCTGCAGTGTTGTCACATAAGTGATGACGTCTTTGACGCTCGTAAATCACGGCGACCAACAACGTGACAACGTGGCGTCGTAACAATGCGCGGTGGAGGTCTATAACAGCTGCTGCAGTGATGTCACATGAGTGATGACGTCTTTGACGCTCGTCAATCACGGCGACCAACAACGTGACAACGTGGCGTCGTAACAATGCGCGGAGGAGGTCTATAACAGCTGCTGCAGTGATGTCACATGAGTGATGACGTCTTTGACGCTCGTCAATCACGGCGACCAACAACGTGACAACGTGGCGTCGTAACAATGCGCGGTGGAGGTCTATAACAGCTGCTGCAGTGATGTCACATGAGTGATGACGTCTTTGACACTCGTAAATCACGGCTGACCAACAACGTGACAACGTGGCGTCGTAACAATGCGCGGAGGAGGTCTATAGCAGCTGCTGCAGTGTTGTCACATAAGTGATGACGTCTTTGACGCTCGTAAATCACGGCGACCAACAACGTGACAACGTGGCGTCGTAACAATGCGCGGAGGAGGTCTATAGCAGCTGCTGCAGTGTTGTCACATAAGTGATGACGTCTTTGACGCTCGTCAATCACGGCTGACCAACAACGTGACGGTATCTTATCATGCTAAAGTTGCCTGACATGGCGTCGTAACAGGAGTAAAAGTTGAGATGGAATTCGTGAACACTTTTCTATTTGATCGTCTATATTCCGTGATAGATTATTTTCGTTATTACTTGATATGGTATTTTGACTGTATTTGTTTCTGTTTCTATGACTAGTGTATGTTTTTGATAAGCATAAAAACTTAAACTTTATGATAAAAAATAGTGGTTTATCTGTAGCGTAACCAAAAAAGGCACCAACGTATCCTTACGTTTGTCTGTTAAATATAGATTTTTCCTTTACCCATGAATGAACTACATTACAAATAATTATACTTAAATAATGAATTTGTAAAAAAGTTGCTTCTTAACTTGTTTTTATTAGTTTTTAGTTTTTAGATATTTAATAATGGCAATTATTAACTTACGCAATTTTGAAACGTAGTTATGAACATTTTGAAGGATCTTGTAATCAATAGCTAATCAGTATTCATACAAAGTTTGAAAACACTTTTTTTATTAGGGTGTTAGCAAAACCCAATACAGATTATTAAATATATAACCAAGTGAGGTAGAACTAGACATTACATTCTGTAGTTTTAACTTATGTAATAATCTGGTGTAGTAAGAATAATTAATTTTTGTGCATCTTTTTTTAACCCATATAAACAATGAGTGTGTATTATCAATTTCCCTAATAACATTTGTATTATTATGAGGAAGAGATTTTAAACCATACATTTTCCCAACTTATACTTAGTTATATAAAACTGGCTGATTACTGAACAAGTCAAAAGATACACAGTTCAATACGCTAACGCAGATTATTCGAAGCTGAAATCAAGATATTTGAGAATCATATTTACAGCCTGGGATGTGTTCCAATAACAAGCTCTGTGTAACAATCTTGTGAGGTCCGGTGGGTTTTTATGTGCCATTAACCGAGATCCAATATATGTGGCAATGGACCACACGGCGACAGACTTGATTAGAATCTGAGCTGAGACAATATCGACCAATAAACACTTCCAATATTACAGTATTCCAATATACAATTACAATATTCCACGTATGTATCTTTAACTAACTATAAACAATTGCGTACTCCATTATTTGCTAATTGACTGAAAAAATCATGCCTAATGTTTATAATCAAATTCCTCATAAAAATTCATGATATTACAAAAAGTTGGCTACTAATTAACGGTTCAGTAAAGTTTTAATAGTATTCTACATTTTATAATTATTTATGAATTATTATTTATGTCATTTATTTACAATATGTTTGACAATTATAAAATGCCTTTTGAATTAATTGTGTACAGAACCACAGTTTAGATGGGAGAAGCTCTTGGATAAGATTCTCATCCCAGGTTCAACAGTTAATAACAGTTGAGTTTCTAAAGACGGCCACACACTATCGGACTTTTGCCCGAACCAGACATCGAACAAGACATCGAACCGAGCGGATTTGGCTTCGAAGGGAGAAAATCCGGTAGTTTGTGGGGCCTCCGAACCAGACATCGAACAAGACATCGAACCGAGCATCGAGCGCTCTCGAGGCGGTTTTTTGACGAAAGATCAAAGAAAGATCGGTCCGATGTCTTGTTCGGGGTCTGGTTCGGAGTTCGATAGTGTGTGGCACCTCCACGCTGCTCCGAGCGCCGTCCCGAGCGCCGTCACGAGCCTATTACTATTTACTATTTTAAAGTTCATCAACTTATATTATTTAATATTCATAGTTGAATTATATGTATTATTAATTTAGATTCTCTTTAATTCAGATTTAAATGTTATTTTTATATTTAAGTCACGTAATCACAAACTTAGATTTTATCCAGACAGTTGTTATATAATTTTAACCGGACTTAATTGAAATAAACATTAACCCTACTACACTTTTGGTGTTTTTTTTTAATAAATTAAAGGTAGTAAGACTTAATTGTTGAAATGAAGGGAAGCGCATAGAAACCACGAAATGTAAAATTACAACATGTATCTCTTGTGTATTTTAATTTCTCATACAACCAAGCAGTTCAAATTGGCAGCAAAAAACTTATAGGGCAACTTTGAGACACACTAGAGTGTAACCATAATTCTTTTTTATGTGAATAAGTTTTTTTGTAACAGTATAAACGTTACAAAGTTATGGTATTTGTTATGTGTTATTTTATTGCATTAATTTATATATGCTTTTTCCTATATTCCATTTGTAATAAATTACATGTTTCACTACTTTTTGATTTACTGAATTATTACAACCACCTTATTGTTGTTACAATCCTCCTACATAGTTAATAATATCCAGGCCTACTGCTTTTGCAAGAAACAGTGATAGATATTTGATTTGTTAACAGATAAATCTGCTAAACTAGTTTAACCTAAATAAAATGAATAATGTTAGTAAAATGAATTCATATGCAACTACAAATTAATCTCTACTACATAACCCCAGCCCCCTACCACCCTACCTGCATCCCCTAAACCCCACAAGTACATGGCCGACCTGCACAACGGCAACTAAAATGGTCCCCACCGTTTTTACCCCGCTCGGTGTTTTCGCGCTCAATCTGTCCGATCCGATGTCTTGTTCGGGGTCTTGATCGGGATGAAGTTCGAAGTGAATTTGTGCCCTACTTCCTGCTCCCTGCTCGGTCCGATGTCTTGTTCGATGTCTGGCTCGGGCAAAAGTCTGATAGTGTGTGGCCGCCTTAAGTAGTCCATCTATGGACACAATACTTTTTAAAACTTGAGAAACCTCACGATGACCAACCTTTAGATGACGCGGCGAGTTACGGATTCATTATTACATAAATATTGTCTTCAACTGTTTAAAATTTACAAAATAATTTAAAACAATACACAACAACTTTTGATAGATCATTGAGTCAGGCGGCAGATATTAAAACAATTGCTATTGAGAAGTTTACTGATTCACAGTTTAAATGGAAACAACACACCATGATTAAAAGATGCACAAGAGGAGCAGTCAGCCAGCAGACAGCCACGTGACGAAACCATGACGTCAGTGTTGGCTGGTCATATGCAGAGCCACAACAATTACGCAATTCACACCTCGTTACTGCCTGTTGTTCCAGCTCCATTGGTTGCGCTCTCCCAGCTCTAATCTTTCGTTTTTTTTTTACTTTTGTAAAATGAAACATATTTTTGTATTTTACTACAAAAACATAAATATAAATGTTGTAAGTTGCGTTGTTGATTTTAGATATTCATACAAATTTACCTTGTATTATATTTGAAAATTATTTTTTACATCTTTTTTGCTAAGTGAAACCTTTTTAGGAAATAACAAGTCCGGCCTTGTTATTTACCCGTCAGTACCAGAAACATTAGGATATACTATGATGTACTCAACTGTATTTAATTTGTGTACTTTGTTCATTTCACCATTTAAAAGCAACATTTATAATGCAGCCTTCCATCAAAATCCAAGCCTTCCAACGAATTCTATAAGCTTAAAACATCATTTATGGAGTCGACAGTTAGATAAGAGTTGTACTTTTTTGCTTTATGCAACAGCACAGTTAACTATCTGGGGAACTGAAAATACATCCAAGAAGTTTGTGTCAAAACATCTTCGTCTAGTTGTTATACCTTGATAGAACATTTGTGGATTCAAAATATATAAATACGTCGGTGATTCACACGAAGCACGATCCTCAACATTTGGGATGGAATTGCAAAGCTATATTGTGTTGTAATTTTCATTAGATTTATTTTAACAATTTATTCTAAATACAACCATTGACCATTGCAATATTAACCTTACAACCCTAACTATCAATATAAGCTTTATCTTTCTCATTTTATTTTGTACTCATGTTTACAATGTAATTGTTTGTTTGAACGATTATGTTAAATTATATAGAGTGTTAAGGCACGGAGCTGGAAAAGGTCACAGATAAATTGTATTTTTTCTAAAGTCAGAAAAGTTCAATTTATGGCTTCTCGGTAATTTTACTTGTGCTTAGTTCGTTAATTTTATAGCAAATTTGACTATTTGAAATTTTATAAATGAAATGCAATTTTTTACAAATAAAACAATATCTCATATGTCTAATGTATAATCTTCATTGACGAGAGAGAAATTATTTTACATACTTGTTAAGTAGGTTCAGTGAAGGGTCAGAAATAGTAATTTATACCTCATTTTACTTATAATTTGAAGAAACAGTCTTAACAAATCTAAAATAAGTAATTTGTTGAAAAACCTACAAAATTGAGCTAAGGCATTTCTAAAGGCTAGTAATGATTAAGTTATGCTAATAAAATGGTCAGTATTGTATGCTAAAGCTAAAGCTATTAAAGCTATTAAAGTAAAGCTATTAGCGTATAATACATGAACTAAAAACAGGGGTTGATATACATGTTACTTTGAATCAAGTTACCTTTTATTCGGTTTTGTGCTTCTAACTGAGGAACACTTGCAGGACAATGAGGGTTTCTATATCTCTCCCCACCTTTGTTTTAGTACATAAAGAAGCAAAGTAGTGCAAGGGTTGAACAGCCTGATTGTAGGGTGGCACCGGAAACTGGCGTCCGCATCAATCAACCCGCTTGTTGCGGCTCTCCCGCCACATCCGCTGACTGCACTACATCCCCTGTGTTTGCAGTTGTTGCCGTCTATGTTATAACTATTTAATTAGTACTAAATGGTAAGAACTAACTGATTAAATGAGCCGTGCGATGGACTAAAGGCCAAGCCGTCAAACATATCGATGCTTTTATCAATCATTAACTTCATAGTTGGGTTGCTGAAGAGAAACTAGTACTGTAGGCCTACTAATTGTCAAACTGTACTAAAATCTAACCAAGCAAGTTGATAATATTTATAAATTGAACACACACCCATTGAAGACATTTGTTTATAATTCAAATTATAGTCGTGCACGTTTCTCTATACTCAGTAAACATCAGTGCAGCACAACTTCGCATGTCATGTGATCGCGTTATTGTCACACGGGGCAACCTGCTGATGAAATATTTATTTTATCATCGCTTGATGCAGTCTATTTAACATACACATGCAAGCCTCTACTTAACGAGTGATAGATACTTTAGATACATTTCTAGGTCAAAACCCAAGGATCATTGTGGAGAGTCAATTAGGCAGCTTAAGTTTAAACTGTTCCAGCTACTTTCATATTTGATGTTTTAAACATGTTAATATCCCAAACCAAACCAACTTTCTAGTCGCTCACAATTATTGAACTAGGTTTAGAGGCAGCAAAGCTCCAGTGCCCCATAATATTAAAGTTGTCGAACAAACCCCCAAATACCAGGGTAATAGATTTTATTAAAATCATCCCCAATCCCTGAGGAAAATTCAAAATAAAAATGTGTAAACAATAACAGGAAACTGTTTTAATCTAGTTATTCAGTAAAGCAAATTAGACGGCATACTCTAATTAAATCTAATAGTTATTGGAAAGGTTTTTGACTTTTCCCCTCTTTTTGTCATGCAACTGGGAATTAAACTTTGAAATAAGTTATTAAAGAGTTTTGTTAAAAGAAAGTCATTAAATGTTTAATGATTAATTGAAATGCATATTCCAAATTTCTAATAAAACAATGTTTAAAAGGTTTAAGCTGATTTAAACCATACTACGATGGAGTTACCTAATACACAAGGGGGAGGGGGGGCCTGAAATGACGAAAAAATGCGGTACGTAATATGTTTATGGCCCCATAAGATCTTATGAATCATCAATAAATCCTATATATTACAGGGTTTACATATATAATTACATAAACGTACTAAATAAAAAAAATACCCCGTCGCAGCAAACCTGTGTACTCAGTGAATTTCCAATGCATTTGTATGTGCCTCACTACTACAAAGAGCCAATTACCAAGTTTCACAAAAATACATTCATAAATAAGTGACAGCATTTTATTTATTCTTCATAAGAATAACATTAGGGCTTAGTATGCAGGTGTGCTGCAACGAGGAAAATAAAAAAATGTGTATTTTTAAAATTGTCAATATAACTCGGCCAGGTGAAGCTACATACCAAGTTTTATTAATTTAGTTTCATAACTAAGGGATAAATTATAAAACATTACTTATTCTCCATATGCATAACATGGGGCCGAGTATACAGGTTTGCTGCTAATTGTAAAATCAACAAAAGTTGTTGTGCAAATTTCAATACACCACAACTAGAAGCCACATACCAAGTTTCATCAATATACATTAGTAAATAATCGAGATATCAAATTTTATTTATCCTCCATAAGGATACCATTGGACAACGTACTGTGTTTAGTTCTTTGAATATCTCTGGAACGGTTGGACGTGAAGTTGGAAAGAAATGTGAAGTTTTTAGTAAAATTATCTCAGGAAAATCTAAAAACCTTATTCCCATAAGATTAATATGGGAAATTTTATGGATGCGTTTTTTTTCTTTTCTCCACAACCACTTATCCTAGCTTAATGATTCAAAATACTAAATTGTTTGTTTTTAAGCTCTATAAAATGGCTATAACCATAATCGAGGGTTTTTTAAATTTTAGGGTAAAAAGATCAAAAAACAGATTTTTTGAAAATTGTAAACTCCCATAAAACCCCCTTTCCATAGTCAGATCGATCTGGTTTTCGACCTAAAAAATCATACATGTTACTCTCCACATGTTTGCCAAATTTCATCAAAATCGGGCGTTTCTTTCAAATGTTATCAAGGTAACGGACTCGATAACATTATATGTATATATTTATTTATATATTTTCAAATATATATATAAATTTGAACGAATAGTGTTTTTGGCATCTGGGGACCTCAAAACAAAACTTTATCAAGGTCTCGGGCTTAAGTCTCACCATGCCACCTACGGTAATAGCTTCTTCCCTATAGGGGACATTTTCTAAAAGTGGAAATTAAAAGCTATGTTTAAGACATTATTTATGTACAAAATTTATTTTTTTAAATAACACGAGTATCTTAACTAATTCATAGATTTTTATTTACTCCCTCTTAGTATGAGTTTTTATTTCAGTAAAAAATCCCTTTACTGGTGTAAACAGTGCATAGGTGTTGTAAAGAAAATTATACTTACAGCTAACAGAGGAGCAAGATTATAAAAAAAACATTTACTCTTAATACATCTAAAAACATTTTACTTGTTACTTGAACATATAATAATGTAAGTCTCTAATATGTATATGGGAACACGTTTCGTCTGCTATTGATTTATTTTTGCCATTGGAAATATTTGTATGTTTAAAGGGAACCTGTTTTTTAATGCATTATCAATTAATTAGCTCAATGAAAAATGGCTAAACCAGGTCGGACCAGTGTACATTCATTGCATTTGTATATTCATAGCAATTAAACTAATTGATTCTGCATAGGTTATGCAAATAAACAATAAAACTGAGATAAAAACTGAGTTTTAATGAAATCGATGTATTTATAAATTATAACAAAGAAACAAATTGTTTAGCGAAGTGGCCTCAATCTACATGACGTTTACATTAATGTTTTACCATCGTTACATGAAGTATAACCCCTGGCTGTTTTTTCTTTCTCCAAAAATAGTAAAATAACATTATTTAGATCAAAAACATACTACCGGGCCAAAATTGTGTGACATTTAAACTATTATAACTAACCAAATCATAGTAGCACCTGCGAAATATCATTTAACTTATCCAATAATATAACAGCTAAACGGTAATCTTTGCAGACATTTACTAACTCATTTATTGCAAACTACTGTATATTAGTTTTTAACAAATATGTTGACAAATTTGATTTGATTTGAAAACAAAAGAAATTTTACCAGTTATGCCAATAAACAGAATTTTAGGTAAAAAGAAAATATTTACTAGCCCTTCTTATGTCACAGTCTATTGCCTACCTCTACTGTATCATTATGGAAACTTTATTTGTTTGATAGAAGGCTCTATCACGCAGTTGAACACCTTCCTGAAATTTCCAATGGCCAATGTTGGAGCCTTCCAATGGAGACTAGCGGGCCAGATACAGCAGAACAACCACAGTCCCAATGTAATATACATGGTTGGAATGGGTGGTGACCCATACATTTCCAATGGCCAATGTTGGAGCCTTCCAATGGAGACTAGCGGGCCAGATACAGCAGAACAACCACAGTCCCAATGTAATATACATGGTTGGAATGGGTGGTGACCCATAAATTTCCAATGGCCAATGTTGGAGCCTTCCAATGGAGACTAGCGGGCCAGATACAGCAGAACAACCACAGTCCCAATGTAATATACATGGTTGGAATGGGTGGTGACCCATACATTTCCAATGGCCAATGTTGGAGCCTTCCAATGGAGACTAGCGGGCCAGATACAGCAGAACAACCACAGTCCCAATGTAATATACATGGTTGGAATGGGTTGTGACCCATAAATTTCCAATGGCCAATGTTGGAGCCTTCCAATGGAGACTAGCGGGCCAGATACAGCAGAACAACCACAGTCCCAATGTAATATACATGGTTGGAATGGGTGGTGACCCATACATTTCCAATGGCCAATGTTGGAGCCTTCCAATGGAGACTAGCGGGCCAGATACAGCAGAACAACCACAGTTCCAATGTAATATACATGGTTGGAATGGGTTGTGACCCATAAATTTCCAATGGCCAATGTTGGAGCCTTCCAATGGAGACTAGCGGGCCAGATACAGCAGAACAACCACAGTCCCAATGTAATATACATGGTTGGAATGGGTTGTGACCCATACATTTCCAATGGCCAATGTTGGAGCCTTCCAATGGAGACTAGCGGGCCAGATACAGCAGAACAACCACAGTCCCAATGTAATATACATGGTTGGAATGGGTTGTGACCCATAAATTTTAACTATTTTTACATGTTGAGCATAATGCCAAAATATTTTTTTAATATATATGTATAACAGGGTGAATAACAAATCAGGACTCCCCTCTATTTTTTTATTCCTCTGTTTGGGGTGATAGCGGTCTCTAAATTTCTCAATTTATCTAATTTTGAATAGTTTATTTAACATGTGTGGTCACTCAAAGGGTTGTTACATTTAAAAAGTTTGAGATGTCCCCAAAATTCGCTATTGTTGGTGGACACTCAAAGTATTGAATAATATCAAAAGATACCACACCTCAATTTACTATCACTAGCCAAAAGATATTAGTTTATATTAATAAATAAAAAAAATTGAGTGGGTCCTGACTTTTTATTCAGCCTGTAAAGTAAACAATTAAATTAACTTTTTAATATGTTTTGTGAAATTACTAAGGTCATGCACTGATACAACATAATATCGAAATTTTATTTAACCGTCACGATGAGATGCACAGTAGGATTATTAATAAATTCCTAAAGATGTTGAGAGTTGCAAAATGGTATTAATAGTTTATAACATGTTCAGTTCAATAAATCTCTAACATTTGTTATACCGTGAATGGTACTCTGACTACCGACATTACTTTACAGAACAAGACCTAGGCAAAGTCAAATCACCAATCTGCGCCAGATGTGCCCTAGTAGTTATGATGAAACATTCCAAACAACAATCAGAACATCCACAGAACGGGCTTTACATTTCTGGTTAATATATGACAATCAAAATAAATCCTCCCTGTTAATGAATTCCTAATAAGGCAATGAGATAAATCTAGGTTTAATTAAGAATCATAAATGGTGTTATTTGCTTAGTAGTGTGTATTTTATAACATTCACTTGTTTAGTATCTACTATTCATATTGGTTTACTTTTATTTGTACGCTTACTCATAATTTAAGATAGTATTAAATGATATTTAATCTCTGAGTTGATATAAAATATATACATACTTAATTTATGAACATACAGTCAACATAAACACAGTGCACGCACAATTGACTCAAAGTTAGCTTTCAATCTACTTAAAAGAGTTTTTAAATCTATTAAAATGTGCTCTCCAATATTAAATAACCAATTAACACAATATTCTCTCTTAAAAATAAAAAATATAAAATCTAAGAAATTATTAAAATATTATTATAACTTTCCTTTTCTTAAAATTGTGAAAATGTCTTTGTAAGGGTTTCTGTTTGAGAATGGGCACGGGCTTATGAGTTACTGAAACAATCGACGTGCGTTAAAACGCTTATGATAACATATCACCAAAATTGAAAATTGTTTAACCATCGTGAAAAAGTATGAGTAACGAAAAAAATTATGCATACAGTGCACTAAAGATAACTTAAAAATAATAAAAAAAAATAAATAATGATCTAAGTTAGACAAACTATGAATTTCAATAGGACATTTTATTCTTATGATTTTTTATTGATGTGTTAAATATAACACATCTAAATGATTAAATTTTGTGCTCCATAACATATTTTAGAAATAAATACCTATGAACTCCAGTGTAATGGAACACTGTTACACTTTTATAGCTTGAGTAAAACATTTGCTATCGGATTTGTCTAAAGAATTATATCCTGAACAACCATTATCTTCTTGTTATACTCTAATAAAATCCTAGTCGTAACTAGTTCAGATTGTAACCAAGCATCACAAGTTTGGATCTGTGTTAGACAAATTTGGATTTATAATATCAGGCATCAAATCTATATAAAGTATTTGATTGTTTGAGCAGCATTTGCAGCATCTAACGCTAATAGCTTTGTCAAAAACCTCCTATTGCCACAAAGCCTTGTGTGATAGGAGTCAGGTTCGTCCACTGAATGGTATTTGAATAAGTAAAATTTTATTATTAAACTAAATTTGGATCTCCAACTTCTCAGTTGGTTGTAGTATATAAAAGAAGGTATTTGAAACACACATACGATTACTTATTTTTATTTTATTTTATTATTCTCAATGACAATGCCATTACATGCACACATGACTACAAGACGGTGGCTACAGCTATTGAACACGTTACAAACAATTATTAACATTAGATTGGCAAGAAAACTATTCTAGAAAATATTACAATGTTATAAATGTGGTACTTAAAAGCTAGTGTGAAATTGCTTACATTTATGAATAAATATGAATTAAATATTACAATAAATAAATATTAATAATAAAATATGCACATTATTAACCCAAACATGAATATATACTGTATTTTTTAAATTCATAATAGCAATTGATTTGAATTTATTATTGATTTATTTGGACTTTACCTATCGCTTCTAGTGTTTAAAATAAACACCAAAATCGTCCAAATAAATCAATAATAAATGAATTTATAAATCAACATTGACTGCAAAATTTAAACAATTTAGGTATAGCCTATAACAAACATATATATTTTAAACATTCAGTCTGAAATTACAAGAAACATACTTTACATGCTGAAACATGCTGAAATTACTGTTGAAAATAGATATCTCAACTGATATATAATCATACATTACACAAATACTTCACATATCCTATACAAATCCTTCACAACAATCATAACTATCCTAGCTTTTACATACTTACACTTTGACTAAAATATGTAAACGTACCTCGTCAGCAATGCAACTTAGATAACTTAATTTTGATGAATACTTAGTCGGAGCTGTATTTCTTGGAGTAATTTTACAATTTTTTCGTTACTAATATATTTCATAATGATATCAGATTTGATGTTTCTTTATTTCATGATAAACAAATTCCTGGTTTTACTAGTAAAAGAACATTTGATGAAGTTATTTTATAAAGATTGTAGGAACAAAAAGAAATTCCTTAATTGCAATCATTACTATAGTTTCTTAACGCCAACTTTGTTTTTTCCATGGGTGGTTTTTGGTTCCACAAAACATTCACTTACGAAATGGGTTTTGTTGTTGTTTTAATTAAAATTAAATATGAAATATTTTGTCAACACAGCTCCAACGCAACGGGCGAGACATGATAAGGCACACCCAGCGAGAGTGAGGGTCTGTTAGCTGATGCAATCTGTTTGCACCTATATAGTTGTAAAAAACGATTTAAGTAATATTTCTTTACAATTTTGATTACGTAATAATAACATACATTTTTAATACACTGGTTAACACAATTAATGTACAGAGCTAAACAATGGGTTTTACCTTATCCAACGTATAATTAAATAATTAAATGTGCATATTTGTGCCACTAAAATTTTTCAGAAATTATTTATCGTAAATTGCAATATTAACTGACCATAAATTGAGTATGAAGTGCTTATGAAAAAATAAACTTTATCAGTATGTAATATGATTATAATAATATAAAAATGTAACACTAAATATGATATTTTAACGCAATCATATTACAGTTAATTATTAATCATAGTATAAAAATGCAATTTTCATGTCCAGTGTTTAAAATTTCACAATGTTGTTTCAGTTCAAAACTATATTTATTATAAAAAAATAATTAATTATATGACTCTTTTAATAAAAGTAATGAGAGAGTAATAAATGGTTTTATTTGCAGTGTCGTTCGTATGACAGCTGTTGAAAGTGTCGCAGTCCATTTACAATCAACTGATTTAAATTAATAAAACCATTTAAGGTTTGAAAGATCTTTACAGAGAGTAGGCTTTCCACCTACTATGATCATTAATGGGCTGTTGTGGTGTCCCATGAAATCAAAACTAAACATGTATATTGGATGAATTGTATTTACAATTTCTTAATTAGCATGGTACCTCTTGTTATTACATCCTGTAAATTGTATTATGTATAAAATGTATGTAGACAATTTGGATTATGTTTTAATGGTTTTGTACTCAGGAAGAACCAAGGATGCTCTTGGTCAATACTGAAGTCAAACGGTCTTAAAGCCCCTCTATCGCCCGAAAAACGTTTCATTGATTTCACAGTAATTTTCAGTTATCTCTTCCACATTTCACACAAATTTAGCAGCCGTGAATAATCCTCAATTTTGTTTAGTTCAAAATGAGAATGACACAGAATATTAAAAACATAAAATTCACAAATCAAACAAATATACTTTGTAAGCATATTAATCGGAACAATGTTTATTGTTATGACCTCGATTATAACAGAATAGATTGGAATCACTCAAATTTGCATATTTTCTAACCCCTGACTAAAATAGCTTAACCTCGTGTTCTCTGTGCCTCGAGGTAATAAATAACACCACTTCCTCTCTTCAGTCAAAACTGAAAAAATTGACATAAGTGATGCTATAGCAAATACACAAGTAATTATTTATTGTCCTTTAACTCCCTACATTTTTAGTATAACAATTTTAATTTTATTCATTTATCATGTTGATAGTAACGAAGAACATCGGAGTTGTTGTAAGGAACCAGCCATTAGCTCAGTGAAGGCTAAGTGATGATCGACCATTTTGCCGGGGGCTACAGCAATTTATATGCTAATAATATCGCTGTCGGATCAACAGTTTAGCACCAATAATTCATTTTAGGATCCACGAAAATAAATTGTATTTCAATTATAGATGCCTTTCAAAGTTGTTACCGATTTAGATATCGGTTTACCTGTAAACCTATATCGTTTAACGTCAATAATGCGTACTGTAAATTAAAGACAAATTTTTAAATGTAAATTTTGCCTTATAAAGCTGAGTTATAGTTGTTCGTTGAATCCCTGTTTAGCTGTCTTCATTTCGATGGTACAATTTTGTTTACATTTTTATAAATATAAGTGTTTTTGAAGTACGACGAATTTGACATCTTTTATTAAATTTCATATGGGAAATAATTTGATGTAATTTCAAAATGCCCTTTACATTGTCTTTGCGCCATTCTTATACCACTACAATAGAATTCCTTCCAGGTAAAATAAACCAAATATGAGATAACAATTAAATTTTACACCTACCTTAAAGTAAAAGAGTCAAGACACTTGACTATGGTAAAATCCATTAATCATGTCCTTTATCATAGTTCCTTATTATCTTTTAATTCGAAACGCAAATGTAAAAAGGTGTCTAAATTTCAGAACTTCTAATCCCCCAAGAGGTCTTAAATGTTCGTACAGATGTTAGCGAGTCTCTTTTTGTACGATAAGAAAATATAGTGAAATACAGGTTTCCCAAGATGAATCATTTATATTTGTCCTAAGGGCATTTGTTTTGTTGTTATACCTCCAGTTTAAATCGAATAGAGAGTAAATGATTTTTAATTACAAGTTACAAAATCATTAGTAATTTCATAAAAAAATTATAATTTACTAACAATTTCTTGGTGAAAAATTAACGTAATCAAATGTTTTCCGTGATGATTTATTTTAACACCCTTACTTTACAAATGAGTTTCTTTAAATTTGTTCTACCTCGGTGTACATAGGCAGTCAAAGTTTCATTTAATAACCAATCTGAAACCAAAATTCATTCAGATACTTTGGAATATTACAAAAACATATTACTGTATCATTCCTTGTACACTGTATGAAGTATAGTAATGTGTGAACCTGAGCATGGTTTGTTCTGTTAAGCAACAGCGTATTGACATTTCTTCTACCATCACGGAACATGTTACTACTTAGGGTGTAAATTAAGTCCCTGACCGGCTTAATATTTATTTTATCGTTACAGATAAAGCAAAAAAAACTCTTCAAATCAGCAGTAGGACCATTAATCTACTTTTTTATGAAAAATTATGTTTTTCCTTCTTGACGGGATCGGCCCACGAGGAGTCGGAAGAAATTATTAAATATCTAGCATGGGTCAAGTTTGATATCGAATTGTAGGTATTTTTTAGTAGAATTCAATGCCGCAAATCCGATCTCAAAAGGTTGACCCAAAATGAAATGGCGGCGGTTTAAAGGTACGAAATGGACAATGTTGGATTTGTTAAAGATGAGCAAGTTATGATTAGTGGTTATAGATAATTATTCGATAATTTTCATTAAGATACTTTAAGAAAGCAATGAAAATAACTCAAGGATGAAAAGAAAATTTTGCACATTAGCAGTGAATTTACTGTTATGATTCATGCTAGGAAACAATTACTTGGCCATTTTTAACAAATCCAACATTGTCAATTTCGTACCTTTAAACCGCCGCCATTTTATTTTGGGCCAACCTTTTGAGGTCGGGTTTGCGGAATTGAATTCTACTAAGAAAAGCCTACAATTTGAAATAAAACTCACCCCATGCTGCATTTTCGTCCAATTCTTCGTGGGCTGATCCCGTCAAGGAGGAAAAATATGATTTTTACGTCAACAAGTAGATTAATGGCCCTACTGCTGATTTGCGGAGTTTTTTTGCTTTATTTTTAACGAGAAAATAAATATTAAGCCGGTCCGGGACTTAATTTACACCCTTATAAAAAAAATTGGGTTTTTTGTGCAAAAAACAATAAAAAACAACCATATAACGCCACATACCAAGTTTCGTCATTGTATGTTCATAAATAAGTGATATATACCATATTTATTTTTCTCCATAAGAATAACATTAGTCAACGTACTGTGTTTAACACTTTAGATTTTCAGTAACCAATTGACGTAGAGCAATGATCAAAACACCAAAATATTTTAAGCTGAATACAATGGTGGAAACTAAAATTTGACTTTTTCAAGATTACATATAACAAATCGAAAACTAATTTTTAGGGTACAAAACCACCCACAAAATACCCCTTCACATAAGTCGATCTGTCTAGTTTTCTAACGTAAAGTCATAAATTTTGCTTTACGCCTTTATACCAAGTTTCATCGAAATCGGAGCAAATATATATATCAACACACACACACACACACACACACACACACACACACACACACACACACACACACACACACACACACACACACACACACACATATATATTATAACTTAATTTGTTGTTAAATTATATTAAGATGTTAATATGTATTCTAATATCCCAATCAAAGAAACACTAAGCATCCTTAGAAAAGAATTATCAAAAAATCATCTTTTAACCAAAAACAAAACTGAAGACATCATAAATCTAACAAAAGTTGTAACAAATCAAAACTATTTTGAATACAAATCTAAATTCTTCAAACAAGTTGATGGTTTAGCAATGGGATCACCACTTTCAGGTCTCTTGGCAAATATATACATGGCAAACTTAGAAACAAATAAAATACTTAATGAATGCAATCCACACCAAAGTAACATCTTATACTGGTATAGGTATGTGGATGATATAGTTTGCCTTTATAAAGGAAATGAAAACAAATGTGCATTATTCTTAGAATATCTAAATCAAATATCTGAAAAAGTAAAGTTTACCATGGAATCTCAAAAAGAAGAAATCAATTTCCTTGACCTAACCATTGGTAAGAATGATTCAAAGCATACATTCAAAATTTATAGAAAAGCAACGCAAACAGATCTCATCATACCTGCCAACTCTAACCATCCTTGGCAACACAAGATGGCAAGTTTCCATTCAATGGTAAACAGACTAGTAAAAATCCCAATGAGCAAAAATGATTTTGACAACGAAAGAAATACCATAAAATGTTTGGCAATTAGAAACGGATACAAACACATTTAATAAATAAACTAATTAACCGGGCACAACTCAAGAAGAAAGAAATTGTTATACCCGATAATGACCAAAACAAAGAATATTTATGTGTACCATATAGTTCTATACTCAATAAACCCATAAGAAAAACTTTTGAAGGGTCAAACTATAAAAAGAGGTATAAAACTAGAAATAACTGATTTAAACATATCCAGAAATTCTCTAATAATCGCCAAAACCAACAAGAAAATAAATATGATAAAACTGGAATTTACAAGATTAAATCCAAGGATTGTCCAAAATATTACATAGGGCAAACAGGAAGAAGCTTTTCATACCGCTTTAAAGAGCACCTTCAAGCAATTAAATCAAATAACCGTACGACTCAAAGATCGATGTTTGCCGAACACATTCTTGATTCTGACCATCAATACGGCAAATTAGAAGAATGTATGGATGTTCTCGAATATGAAATGAAAGGAGAAAAAATGATCACAAAAGAAGAGCTCCACATTTATCTGAACTCTAAAACCGATAACGACATCCTTAATAAAATGAAAATACAACAACTAAATCCTATATATGAAAAAATAAGAGAATTCAGAAAAAATAGACAACAGATATAAAATATATAGAACCAACTCAACCCAATAAGCTTGAATGAAAAGTTTTACATCTGTTTAATTTCATATGTTTAGATTTAATTATTTATTTTGGCTAGTAATTTTTAGGTTATTTTACTTTACACTGTGATCATGACCTAAGTGTCGAAACACGTGTCAGTAATAAAAAATGTTTCAAAAAAGAGGGTACTCTGGTTATTGTTTTTATTCCATTTATATATATATATATATATATATATACAGTTTTTAATGAATGGTGTTTTTGGCATCTGGGGACCTCAAAACGAAAAGTTACATGGCCCTGGGCCTTGGTCTATTTGATTTAAATAAAAATTACATGTGAAAACCTCCAAAAATAAACCTTTGGATGGTGCGAATCGTCTGGTTTTCCAACTCAAATAAATGGTAATCTACAAATTTGTACCAAATCTCTTTAAGATCGGACCTTTTTACGAGTTTTATCGTGCTTACGGACACACACACACACACACACACACACACACACACACACACACACACACACACACACACACACACACACACACACAAACACACACACACACACACACACACACACACACACACACACACACACACACACACACACACACACACACACACACACACACACACACACACACACACACACACACACACACACACACACATATATATATACAAATTATAACGAATGGTGTTTTTGGAATCTGGGGACCTCAAAACAGAAAGTTATCATGGTCTCGGGCTTAAGTCTTACCATGATACCTACGGTAATAGCTTCTTCCCTATAGGAGAAATTCGCTAAAACTAAACAAATAGCTAATTCCTTGAATACACCATATGATACACTGTGTATACTGTTTAAGAGAAAAAAACCAATAGGTTATAGCAGATGATACGCTAAAACACTGAATGGATTGATCAAGGTAAATTAAATGACGCCGTGACATCGGATTTTAGTTTATGGGGTTTCAAAATTTTACAAAAATCAGTTTTTTGCACTTTTTACCCTGAAATTTTTAAAACACACAGTTTTTGTTTTGAACATTTTATACAGGTCAAGAAACAAATAATTTAGTAGTTTGAATCATTAACCTAGGTTAAGTGGTTGCGGAGAAAATCCAAAAAACATGTTCATAAAATCCCCCATGTTAATCTTTTGGGAAAATGGTTTTTAGCTTTTCCTCAATTAATTTAACTGTAAACTTCCAATTTTATTTGCTTTTACTAATCAGTTTAGCTCTACAAAAAAATCATATTGGTGTTTAAATTGTGACTCTACGTCCAACCGTTACCGATAAATTTAAAGTGCTAAACACAGTACGTTGTCCAATGTTATCCTAATGGAGAATATTTAAAATTTGATATCTTGATTATTTATGAACGTATACTGATGAAACTTGGTATGTGGCTTCACCTAGTACTGGTTTATAGATATTTGCACAAACAAATAATTTTTTGCTGATTTTCCCCGCAGCAGCATACCTGCATACGCAGCTCCCATGTTATTCTTAAGGAGAAGAAGTAAAATGTAATGTCTCCCTTAATTATGAACATAAATTAATAAAACTTGGTATGCAGCTTCGACTGGTTAAGTTATGTTGATAATTGCATAAAAACACATATTTTGTGTTTCTTGCAGCAAACCTGCGTACTCAGCTTTCAATGTTAATCTTATGGAGGATAAATAAAATGCTATATATCACTTATTTATTCGTGTATTTTTAAGAAACTTGGTGAGTGGCTTTATGTGCTAGTGAGAAACATATACATGCATTGGAAATTCGCTGAGTACACAGGTTTGCTGCTACGTGGGTATTTATTATTTCCTTTGCGTATTTACAGTAGCTTGGAATAATCCTATTTAAAACAACAAATTATAAATATTTCCGAAGTTCTATTGAAACAATTCTTTTATACAGAAAATACATATTTCTGTGCAGGTCTAAAATATGCAATAGCGTTTTAAAATTGTATTTCATGTTAAAAAGTGCGCAGTTCATATATTTTTATATAATCATTATACTTCGTGTATCAGTACTCCAGATATAACTGATAATTAGTCCAAGAATCATACGTTTTAGTCAGTTCCCACACATTAATTAAACTCAATTTCCGAGCCCAGTAACTCCAAAGCAATCGGCAGATTAGACCAGCCTTGAATACTCTTGATGTATGCTGCTCCCCTTGCTTGGCCAACTGTTTACGAATAAGTTACGCAGATAAGCTTAGACTAGAGGACTACCAGCTACCAACAACAACAACCACACGACTGACTATAAGGAAAGTTTGACAAAAGTGGTAATATAACTGTGAATAGATAAACCATTTATATTAAATGTACTTCAGTGCAGTTCAACAGGACATGTTTACATAGAAAACAAGATAAACTGACTGTAATATTTTTGTAAAAACATAATAATTTCAGGCAAAACTCGTTTTGTTTTGCTGACGATTGTGACATAAAAGTATAAAGTTAAACCCTTGTTATTGAATCACAACGGTCGTCGATAATTTTGTTGCTTTTATAATTTTGTTTATAAGCTATTCACATAAAGCGCTATTCATCATAGCAACACATTACACTCTCTGTTTTCGACTGCGGATTTATTAGCTGAATTAAATGACAACTCATTGGTTAAATATGTCAGTATACGATAGTGGATGATTGAGAAATAATTAACTTGTTTCTTTGTTTATTAACATTATACAATTGTATCATTAAACGTGAATTAGTATATAAAACCAAACCGTTGTCTCATTAAATTGTAATGAATTAAAAGTTGTCAATTCACGACTTTCCGAATCAGTTGCTTGTTGGAAATATAAGGAAATTGTATTTTTAAAACTCATAACAGGAATGTATTTTAATTTATTATTGATTTATTCGGACTTTACCTATCGCACCTAGTGTGTAAAACTGCACTACGTTTCGGGAGGTAAAGAAACTCCTACCGTTATCAAGTGAAACCTACTTACATCTAAATATCAAGTTCTTACACCTAAATAACCTAATTTTTTGGAATTTCTTAATTTTTTCTTTTGCATTTTAATTTACACAAACACAAAACAAACAAAATATATCCTCTATATTAGTTCTGTATTCATTTCTCGTCATAATTGTGTGAATGATTGTTTGGATATATATACACCTAAATTTAATAACCCAGTAACAATCGTAAACAAATGTTATCACCTAAAATATTTTATTATTTAAAGCTAAGGTTGTTGGTTACAAATCTTTCGCAAAATGTTTTTCTGTAATAGTTAAAAAACAGTATTTAGAGATGCCTTATAATCAGTAAGCATATGTAATGAATAATACAGAAACACATTTTAGGGTTCCCATGTGGAAATCGAAAATATAAATCTGTAAATGTAAGTATGTACTGGTGATAAGCCGATTACATTGACGTCCGTTGCGTCGTCCTGGAGTTTAAAAAAGGATGGAGTTTGACGACTATGAGGCTTGAATATATTATTTGGGTAAAGTGACTTAAATTTTGTAATAACTACCTTTTTTAAAAAAACATATATACATGGTGCAATATGTTTAATAATAAATGGCCACATTTGTGACTTAATACAATCGATTTTATTAGTTTTAAATAATATATTTCAAAAACACGAAAGGATAACAAGAAGTATACAACCTGAATAAATGTATGTTTTTCAACGATATAAATATAACCTAAATATAAATCTTTATACTTTCTATGCCTGTATCTTTAGAATCTTTCAAAGTAGTACTTTGGAACCACCTTCCCTGTTTATTGCTGATATTGATGCATTACAAACATAACCCCATTATGTCAAGTTTGTACACAAATGTACACATAGATACACAGCTGAAATACAACTTAATAACTTTTCCAAATTAAGCCCGTTAGCAACACTTTAGATAGTCAATTAAAACATTTTGTTTTGTTTCTTTGAAGGTTACTGGACCAAGTGCTCAACCATGATTGAAAAAACAAAAAACAGAAAAATAATTCACAAAACTAAGTGAACTTCCGATTTGACGTCGTAGTGTCATTTACCAATCACAACATCGTATATGGTATTAGATATAATTGGATTGAGTGAAACGAAATCCTTATACTCAGTTTGGAATTCGAAGTAGTGTGACGCTATCTACATTTTAACGGTTTGATGGATTGTCATGAAATTTTTAGGATAACGTTTTTACGGTTTAATGCTTTAAATAAACTATAATTGGCGATTTATTATTACATTTTAATAATTATCAGTTTTTTCATTGAACATTATTTCAGTACATATTTTGAGCTTTGTAGTACCGTGTTGTTGAACTGTCAAAATATACATCAGCTCAGCTGCTGTCGCTGTCATTTTGTTGGTTGAAGTTTGTTTTTAGGTTAGATATGTTACGTTACGAATGAACAGTTTATTTAATTAATTTGTTATAATGACTCAGACTCTACCTACCTACACCTTTCTGTTAGGAATTCGAAACGTGGCGTTCTTTTGAGTTCAACAATAACAATAATTTCATTAATGTTGTAGCAATACCGGTAATCAAAATGGCCCTTCTGTAAGTTAGTTTCCTTTCGAGTTCCATACACCTATTATGTAAACACGACTGTGGTTTAAGTTGGATTTAATGCGTTAAAAGTGTCATCGGCGAGAATGCCAACATTATACCGCACTACTAAAAAACAACCATACCGTACATCTTTTTATTTGTGTTTTTTCCAGATAGTTTGGGTACAGTGTCATAAGCTATAATTTGTGTGATAGTTTGTGTGAATAATACTTCAGGTTTTGTATATTAGCCTTAAGTTTAATCCATATCATAAGATGATTATAAGATGTGAGTATATACTAACTTTTTATGTTATTAATAAACTTGAAACACTGTCCACAACGTTTAAATGGCAATAATATGAAGACAGTATCCTTTGACTATTTAAGTTTAACCCTAATATAATTTAGGTAGGCCTAGGCCAATGCTATTGTTGTTTGCCAACCATCCCTAATTGAACAATTTTACATCATATTTTACTTTTAGCCTTGCTGTTAATTTATTTATTTTAACCATAAATAGGCCTTGGTAGTGGTTGCACTTCCGCAGACGCCTGGTGGAACAATCGAATGAAAATAATCAATGTAAAATATTGAGGTATGTACAAATAATAACTACTTTAATTTATTATTAACATTTCGCAATAACTTAAATACAAGTAAATTTATCAAACGTCTCAGTGCTGGTTTTAATGCCTCCGCATCCATAACTTGTTTCTCTCAATAAAAAATCATAATCAATAACGTTACGGTTACACTAAAGCAGTACATGAGATTGTTAATACGTTTGTTAATCCAAAATTTGCTCTTAAAAAAAAGTATTTTACAAAGCACTAACTGAAACGTTATATTTATTTACCGTTTTACAACATCGAAACAAAATTTTATTTTCTTCCTTGATTTTCAACCTGATATCGTCGTTACAAATCCTACATTTAATTGATTTTGTAATTAAACTACGATTTTCAAAACTCTACAGTATTTTCTTCATTGTTTAAAAACCTCCGACAAAGAATACTATGGTTAAGTAATTATGTAGGCCTAATTTTAATTATGTGCCATTTTCCAAACAAAATATGATGTAAATAAAATTTAAATTACCGGGATATATGATAAACAAAATCTATTATTACGATTATATTAAGTCAGGGCTATCAATTTGATCCGATATATTTATATAAAAATATGAAAACATTAACGTATTTAGATTATTTTAATTCGATTGTTCCACTGGGCGTCTGTGGAAGTGCAACATTGGTAGTCTATAAGGGGGGAATTTGATAATAGGCCTAGCTTATATTTATGTTTGGGAGTTACAACATGTCACTAATGTCCACTTGCTTTTTGTGATAAACTTAAGTTTGCCGAGTGAAACTGTACTTGGAATGGCCAAAAATACTGAAATAAATCCACCAAACCACATTGTCTTATAAACCTTACCCAACTCGAGCACATAATAAAAAAAACATCGTATGTTAGGCTTAAACTATTGGATCCTACTGAGTTTGGCTTCTTACGGTCCCTCCAGAGGCCTGGGTTTTAACTGCTCGGCCTATTGCATTAATTATTAGGTAGTCAAGATTTGTATGTCCATTAAGTTTAATTAATTAATTATTTTACACAATATCAGACTTAGGCCCTACAAGCTAAATTGTAAGCCTTCTTAGTAGTTTCTACTTGGCGTGTTATTAAAATAAACATACAAACAGTTGCAGAAGGCTATTTTTAAAGAAATTTACAAACAACAGCTGAGAAAATAGGTACCGTACTATAACGTGACTGTCAAGAATTAAACACAAAAATAAATATACCTCATGGAAGGTATTCTGCTGCGCATCCCGGTACATTCAATCATAATTTATGTTGAAGGCATGTGACCTGGCAAATACCAAATAAAAATGCTTGCACGCTGCTTTAAGACTTCGGAAAAGAGCCGTCGCTATACATATGACTTGGCCGCAACTAAGCGGCGACAGGATCCAACAGTTCTAATAACCTTTATTTTTCAGCTTACTGTTTACTTAGTTCTTTTTCATTCAATAACATGAAGTCACTGGCAGCGTACTTTGGCCGTTTGGTTAGGTTAGGTAGGTTTGATTAGGAATAATTGTTTGGCCATATACCAAAATATTACAGTTGGAAATAAGGTGGTATTCATTATTGAAGCCCAACTCTTTACCTTACATTGTTCTGATATTACCTGATGAGGCTATGCATGGAATGACTTTGAGGCTATAAAAGCTGTTTTATGATGACACATTCTGCTCCTTAACTCAATATTTGATCGGCAATGCAGCTGCAATAAGCTTAGTAACTAATCGCTTCGTACAGTAGTTGTTGTTGCTCGTATTAAATCGTGCGTTTGGTACTTCTATTTGTATCAGCGTCGGTGGAAGACACCAGGAGTCTGTCATGTATTACCACGGTAAAAATTATTAAAATCATTCTCATTATGATTCCCTTATTGTTATTTGTTGGTTTTTAGAACAATAACTGTTTGAAACTCACGTAAAATTTTATTAACGAAGTGAGGGTGGTGGGTGCCTTGCTAGCCTAACGGTTAACGTCTTGGACTTTGGTACAAGAAGTCGCTGGTTTGATTCCCATGTTGCCCACAAGACTTTGAGGGGTTTGGACCGTTGTCTTCTAACAACGTTAAATACAAAATGCCACTGCCATAGACAAGCCAAAAAAGTTGTACTTGCAAACGTTATCATATCTCGGAGTTGTTTGTATTGTATAATAAACCAAATTTTTAATACCAAATATATCATATTATTAACAATATAATAATATAGTTGAATTTTTATATTCATAAAAGTTTAAGGATCGACATATCAACACCGAATGGGTGGTGTATGCATATTGTACTGTACAAATTCTACTCTTAACTTAAAGATCTTTACCTGTATTGGACTTTTAATCAAAAAAAGTTTGTTTTACAAAGTTTTCAAAGAAAGTAATTCAGGCTTTTTTTATAATGAAAACTATAGCCAGGCTATCTTTGCCGCTTCAAATAAAGGGTCTTTTAAGTCCCTTATATGAGGATATAAGTTAAATTCAAATTATACGGTGCATCTAAAATGATACAGTATAAGTGACGCGATACACATCATATTGCCATAGCCTATCGTGATATGTGACTGTATTGCACACCAAATTTGTTAAAAATGTATTCTTAAATATTAAATCTCACATAAAAACGATTCAGTTGAGCACTTTAAGCCTGTAAGTAGATTTTTCATTTAGGCCTACATTTCTCGCTGGACTTCATTCCTGTTTTCAAGTGTAATTAACTAGGTACTATCACTTATAGTACATGTAATACAATGGAAGTCATGCTCTAGGTGAGACAATGGAAAGTCCTCAGTCAAAAACTGTCGCAGCGACGACTATGCGCAGTAGAAATGTTTGGCAGGAGAATTGTCACAGCCCCCCACCCTGCAGCTGAGAGTACTAAACCAGCGAGCCACTCTCTTGTTCTCACTCTGCACATATTAACAGCAGGTCCGCTAACTTCCAGCATACAGTTTAAAATTATGGGTCCCTTAGAAATTATGTGTTATGGACGTAAAATTAGAGTAACCTAATGTAACCCAACCGCCGCAGCGCGCTACATAAGTTTTCAGTCCTTCATAAAACTGTTATTGTTTACTTTTCATTTATAATTCAATAAGTTATGTTCAACTTTTATTCAATCAATGCTTTTCAGTTTACAAGGTCATAAAAAAAATTTAAATTTACTCTTTGAATTACTTAATTAGTTACTTAAGAACGTAAAATTATGTTCAAAGCGTCCAAAGAATGGCAAGGTTATGGTTTAAAATGGTCATATTTTATGAGAATACGACAATTTTGATATATGTCTGTTGTCATCACTGATGGGGAGGGAGCAACCTTAGTCAAAGGGCGTGGTCTAATAATACAGTAATGGTGGCGGCAGGGGTATGAACTCCATGAATGTACCACTCCACCAAATCTTTAGGACTGCTTGGAGTCGTCCCTGCAACACTTTCTGACGTGTCCAATTCTGCGCTCCCCTCTGGGTCATGCATGTGGCGTTTTTAGAATGGAAAAGTCTCTAAACTTTTTGCTTTTCTAACTGCTTCCCCTATAAGGCCAATACTTTCAAAATCCGTCCTGTGTTATTTGTGAATATATATTTTTAAAATTTAGAAGAAATGTTGTGCTGGTGGTTATCTAGCAATTTCAGTGACAACATTTTCGATTTTCATTTTAAAATTCAATAGAAAAATAGAAATAAAAAATAAATTTGAAACTTTGCTCACAGAAATCGCTTTTTTATTTTTTTTCCTCATGAAAAAAGCTATAAATCAACAACATCCGACCACCCATTGAGGCTGGATGGAACGTGAAAGAATCATTGCTCTTATGGGTTTAGAAATATACATGGATTAACTGGTACCCCCTCTTAAAAGATCTTGAATTTGTATTGTCAATGATAGCCTTGCTGTAGTTTCCATTTTAATAAAAAACCATTGCCGCAGGCAGTGATTTGTTTTGTGGCTTACACAAAACAACTTAAAAAACTAAAGATGTGGGTAGCACTGCGCAGTACTGTATCAAGTCATGATTTTACGCTCTAAAACAACAAAAAACATAGGTTTAAAGAAAACTTACTCAAAATACGTTATGTATTTATTAATGAATTTCCTATGGAATGTGAACTATTAGCATGACCCGCACGGTGAAACTTAAACCCGGGACCACCATAGAAGTTCCTAACGTGACCCCCTGAACACGTTTTGGGGGGTCGTTCAAAATTTTATATTTATATATATGTTTGCACTCTAGCGGTCACATTTTTTGTCCGATTTACTTCAAATTTGGTAGGGACGTTTCTTTCTATAATTAGTTGGACAAGTTCATTGGGCAAAACAATCGGAAAACTCTAAACTCCTTTTTTGGCGATTAATCTTTTGAATTTTGAGTTTTTGGGCCCAGAAAGGGTCAGAAAAGCCCCAGATGTAAATTTAATGCATGTAAAAAGATGGGAATTAATAAGGCGAAAGTTTTAAGCCCTCTCTCGTCATTCTAGCATAAATATTTACGGAGTTATTAAAGTAAATGTGTATCGACTAAACACAGTACGTTGTCTTAAGGGGGTTTTGCATTAGAAAAGCCTGTTATTCATTTGTTGGTGTACTTTTCTCATCCCCAACAACCTCACACTACTTTCAAGCCTGACTGGATCCTCTCCTAACCTTATAATGTGCAAAATCGTATTCCCAGCATTGCAGGTAAATATAACCAGGAGCATCAGAACAGCCAAAAAAATCAACATTTTCAGATTTCAATAAAAATTGGAATAAATGTTTGTGTTTACACTGATTTTGAGTTTTAAAAGTTGTTTATATGGAAATTCACATCCCTCACCTCAGCGTGCTGCGTGCGAACTCGTTTTTAGTTTTACTGTTAGTAAAATAGTATGACGGAACTAACTAACTGTAACCTTGATTAAGATATCAATTAGATTAGCTTTTAATTGTAAAAGATTTATAACATTATCAATAGATACGGGAGTGCGCCAGCTCTTAGGGTTTATATGTGTGAGTTACGTAACCCCTCCCCTACATAACGCTACGCCATACCCCCTCCCACCCCTTAAGTGTGTTATGTAATATATGTGTATGGCCCCCTAGCATGTTTTAAATGTAAAAATAACTAACGTAAAATTAGTAAGTCTATAATTTAAATAGGCTACCAGTATAATCAATCCTATAAACAAATTAAAAACTGGAAAAAATGATCATTTCATTGAATCATAGCCTATTTCATTAATACTTGTACTTCTCTGAAAACACATCAAACTACTTTGAAATATGTTCTAGACAGGTCTCATCCCCAGGACAAATCAAATACGGTAATTAGAAAAAACTAATTTTAAAAGTTAAAAAAATTAACATTGGGCTTATAGAGTTTAAAATCTAAACAAAGTAAATAACAGCAGTTTATAATCTGTGAGTTAATGTTCAAAGTAATACTCATGTTGTTGTTGTTGAAGTAGTACCCGAAGGCTGGGCTTTGCTCGGGGAAGGTCTGTCAGTTTGTTTAGATGACTTAATATTTCATCACATCCCGCAACTTATGAGTAGATTTTCTTAGCTCATTTGTCTCTTTTCTGGAGATATTTAAGGTCACTGCAGTTGTTATTATAGCTCAATGTCCCTTTGATTAATTTTGGATATGACATTGCCATTCTAATGTAATCTTCATTTTATGATTTTAGTTTATTTTAGTCACTGCTTTGAGGTAATCACATGTTAATACTTAAACTACAATAATAGTCTAATATATATACAGCCCCATGTGTAACACACCAGACATATGAATTCTAGACCATTTCCAGACGAATTAGAAACGTGATATTTAGCAAGCAGGTAGCTTGTACCTTGAAACCCCCGGTAAAATTGCCAAAATATACAATTTTTAATTTTAAAACCACTAATTTTGATCTTGAAAACTGGATATTTTAACACACGGCTTATGGAGTTTCAAGTAAAAACAAAAGAAATCGTAACAGCTGTAAACAAATATCCAGTAAACTGTCAAAGCAACTTTCACATGGTAGAGTATAAACAAATTATAGAACTATTGAACAATGAAAGAGTGGATTAAATCCTAGAGTGGATTAAATCCTAGAGTGGATTTAACCATAATGAATCTAAATAGTATACTATGTAAAAAATACTTGAAGGGTCATTGACCAATAATAACAAATGGAGCGACCCCAAGCGGGGGTCTGGGGGCGGAGCCCCCAGCGAGCAAAGCGAGTTCACTATATACTTTGACAGTTCACTTATTTATCATAAACAGCTGTTATGATTCTTTTGTTTTGATTTGAAACTCCATAAAACCAATTTTATTTTTTAAATTTTCAAATTTGTTTTTAGCGAATTTTCCTTATAGGGTAGAAGCTATTACCGTAGTCGGCATGGTAAGAACTAGGCCCGGGACTAAGTTAACTTTTCCTTTTGAGGTCCCCGGACCCCAAAAACGCCATTCGTTCAAAACTACAGTAGAACCTCGCTAATTCGAACCTCGATAATTCAAAAACCTCTATAATTAGTATGTTTGTCTGATCCCCTCAGAAAACCTCTAAAATTTGAAAAATAATATACAGATAATTTAAAGTGATTTTTACGCTTAATGCAGCCTCTAAAATTTGAATTTGTATATACTCGAGCCTCTACAATTAAAATTTTGTTGCCGTAATTCGAACTGTTACCTCCAAAATTCGAAGTCAACCTCTACAATTTGAACTGCGTTACCAAAAATTGCCTCTGTAATTCGAATTCAGGACAAAAAACACACCTGTTGAGTATTTTGTCCAAGAGATGTGTTTGAACTACACTATTCTGTCTAGCTTTTAAAAAATAAACTTGGACCTCTATAGTTTGAATTTTATTTTGACTTCTATAATTCAATCTCTCTACACTTAAAACAGGGACCTCCATAATTCAAATTTTATTTATTATGACCTCTATAATTCAAACCCTCTTTATTTCAAACTTCCCATGATTCAAAATACATTGTCTTTCCCCTGAAATTCGAATTAGCGAGGTTCTACTGTATACATATATATATATATATATATATATATATATCTATCCGAAGGGGTATTTTGGGGGGTTTTGGACCACTAAAATGGGTTTTTAGAAATTTGCACATTTAATTTTTTTAAAAGACAAATTTTAGTTTTCACCATTGGATTCAGCTTAAAAAACACATTATTTTGTCTTTTGATCATTGCCCTACGTCAATTGGTTACTGAGATATTGAAAGTGCTAAACACAGTACGTTGTCTAATGTTATTCTTATATAGGAAAAGGAACATTTTATATCTCGCTTTTTATGAATATAAACTGATGAAACTTGGTATATGGCTTCATCTGGTTGTGGGTATTGTTGTTTGCCAATCAACGTTTTTCACCTGTGGTTCCCATGGCAGCAAACAAGGTACTTGGTCCAGATGTTATTCTTATGGAGAGTAATTAAAATGTTATATATTGCTCATTTATGAATTTACGTGGATGAAACTTAGTATGTGACTTCACCTAGATGAGTTCTATTGCTATTTGCATAAAAACCCATTATTGTGTTCCTTGTTACAGCAAACCTGCATACTCATCCCCAGCATTATTCTTATTGAGAATAATTAATATTTTATTTATCGCTTATTTGTGGATATATTTCTTCTGAATCCTGGATCTGCCTTATGTGTTTTTAAGACATAAATATTCATTGGAAATTCCTGAGTATGCAGGTTTGCTGTGACGGGGGTGTTTGACATAATTTGAATTTTTTGGGGATTAGACCTGTCTAGAACTTATTTTTAACACATAAATTAGTTAATTACAACTTTTGAAGGAAATCGTTGTAGTCGTTTTTGAGATCAGAGTTGCATCTCAGTTGCATACAAGCAAGCAAGCAAACAAACCTTACTCATATTAGATTATATGGGGATAGGAATAAAATGTGGTTTCCTAAAAGAGCAGTAACATGTGGTTTCCTAAAAGAGCAGTAACTAAAACCACTGAATGAAGATAACATACAGTGTGGTCATGTCATGTCCAAAATGAATCAAAGGAACATTGAGCTATAATAACTGTAGTGACCTTAAACAAATCTATTTAAGGGGCAAATGACCCAAGGAACTCTGTGGATTAACTTTCATAAGCGAAATTTATAAAAAACCGAATGAAATTGTTTGATATTAGAATGATTATATGATTAGGTTGATTGTAAAATATTTTACCGTCTGAATGTTAGTTATTACGTAACGTTTTCCCCCCGTTAAAGTAAAACTAAACACCCTTGTCGCAGTAAACCCGCATACTCAGCGAATTTAAAATTAATATATAACATAACACATTAAAAGACTTAAGAGGATTCATAAGAAATATATTCACAAACAAGCAAACAAGCGATATTTAAAATATTAATTATTCTCCATAAAAATAACATTGGGGATTAGTACGCAGATTTGCTGCAACAAGGAACACAAAATAATGGGTTTTTTTGCAAATATCGATAGAATTCATCTTAGCGAAGCCACATACCAAGTTTCATCCATATACATTCATAAATAAGCGATATATAACATTTGAATTATTTTCCATAATAATAACGTGGGGACCAAGTACTTAGGTTTGCTGCTACAGGAACCATTGGTGAAAAATTGTTTTTTGTGGAATCAACAATAAACCACAACCAGATGAAGCCATATACCAAATTGTGTCAGTTTATGTTCATAAATAAGCGAGATATACAATTTTTCTTTTAGCGAATTTCCCCTATAGGGAAGAAGCTATTACCGTAGGTCTCATGGTAAGCCTTAAGCCCGAGACCATGATAACTTTTCATTTTGAGGTCCCCAGATGCCAAAAACACCATTCGTTCAAATTTATATATATAAGTGACCGTAAGCACGATAACTCTCGTAAAAAAGGTCTGATCTTAATGAAATTTAGTACAAATGTGTAAAGCACCATTTATTTGAACGAGTTCGAAAACCATATGAATCGCACCATCCGAAGGGGGTTTTCGGGGGGTTTTGTACACCAAAAATGTTTTTTTTCGGGTTTCCACATCTCATTTTATTTAAATCAAATTATAATTTGTACCATTGAACTCAGCATAAAAAACAGACAATTTGGTATTTTGATCATTGCTCTACGTCAATTGGTTACTGAGATATTGAAAGTGCTAAACACAGTACGTTGTCTAATATTATTCTTATGGAAAAAATAAAAATTGTATATCTCGCTTACTTATGAACATAAACTGATGAAATTTGGTATATGGCTTCATCTGGTTGTGGTTCATTATTTTTTGCACAACAAAATTTACCTACTTGAGTTATATTGATATTTGTGTAAAACCCCATTTTTAGAGTTCCTTGCTTCAGCAAACCTGCACACTCAGCCGCCATGTTATTCTTATGGAGAATAATTAAAATGTCGTACATTGTTTATTTATGAAAGTATATTGATGAAACTTGATATGTGGCTTTATGTGGCATTAAAATACATATATATGCATATTTATGCATTGGAAATTTGCTGAGTACGCAGGTTTGCTGCTACGGGGGTATTTATATAATATTAAGATGTATATAAAATCTTGGACCTTGACACAATGACTCGTGGATTCTAAGAAGTGGGTCAAAGAGTTTTAATTTCTTCCTAGATTATATTTAACATAAGATACTACTTTTCTTTTCTTTTTAATATGAGGCAATTTATTCTTCTTAAAAAAAAATGGAATGATTTAAGCCTTATTGTTTTTTAAGTTCTGCATTTATAGGTTGCCTATGTATTTGAACAACCGTATCATGCTACAATAACAATGGGAGGCCTGGGGGGCACAGCCCCTCTCCCCCCAGTAAGGTTAATGTGTTACATTAAAACCTCTGGATTATAGTTTAAAATATTTTGGCATTCAAAACCAATTGACTGGTTTTAAAACGTATTGTTCATCAAGTTCTGTACTTATACTTATAGATTTTTACAGCAATATTAAGCTACAATAAAATAAATATCCTGATGGTTCCTCCAGTGGAACCAAAGTGTATAACTACTTTTAAACCACGTGCTCTCACTGATTGGGGACCTTTATTGCCACCAACATATTATATTTTATCAAAATCTTAAGCTAATATTATTATGAGGGCCTAGATGATACAGCCCTCAGTGAGACTGAGGGGTGAGTAACTACTTCATATGCACTTTGTCTGACTGATTGACAGATTTCAGGCCTCATTGTTTGTCATGTTCTGGATTTGTGTGTCATTGTCAAGCTGCAGTTATAATGGAGGGCCCATGAGGTATATTGTCAATTGAAACTTTTTTTTATTTTACGCGATCACTCAATCCTTATACGCGATATAAGAGCGTACTCCTAGTTTTATAAGACCATATATATATGGTCTTGTAATACATTATTTTATACTTAAATTAATATAAAAGTAGACTTCTCCAATTAGAGCCATAATAGATCCAAAATCTGCTATACAGTTATTTTGTACTTAATTTTTGAATTGATCTCTTTACATTTATACTTATAGTAGCATCAACATGCATATATATATATATATATATATATATATATATATATTTATATTATTTAAAAACGTTTATTATTGCTCCTACATTATAAACATGTAATCTTTGATTTTTTTCGTGCATATTTTACCTAAATCTGCCCGGAGATAGTTAAAGAATATTTCTGCCCTTATTTCTGCAAAATTGATATAATAATAAGGGACATAGGTTAAATTCAATTTACTTCGATCAAGGTCACAAATTAATTTTAGGAAGCCCGATTTTTATTTTCTTCATGTCATTTTTCTGTTTTACCAAGAATTTCATAACAAAGCAATACACGACCAAAGAAACGGAATTGAATTATTTTATTTGCTACGACGTCAACAACTCAAACAGCTATAATTTTTATAAAATGCAAACTATCAATAAAGTAGATAAGGCTCCCGAATGTGTGTCTAAATCCTCCTGACTAGCTTCACACCTATCTGCTTCTAATACCAAGTAACAACCAATTTGTACACAACAGTTTTCTGGGAATATTGCTTTGAGCAGTTTACAATTACAAAACAATGTGAACTTCGCAATCAAACGCCTGGATGGAAATTAAAGATGAGGTTATCGTTAACTGAATCTGCAGCAACATTACCGGTACGTAATGGCCACTCTTTGTTTCGATCGTTCCTTCTTAGTTATACATTTATCTTGCTTTCCTTCTGTAATACTTTAGGCTTAATTCTTTCAAAATTTATTTTAATGATATTTTTTCAAATGTATTATGTATAATTGTTGCAAGCAGATCAACTTCTGTAACTGAATTTTTAGATTTGAAAAACATGAGCTATAGGTAATATTACTACATCAAATATGCAAGGTAATTTTCATCGGAAATAATTAAAAACTATACTTATACTCGCGTTATTAAAGATTAAAAAGAACTATTCCAAAAATGTATATATTATTACCATATTCATATCGAAGAAGTGCACAAACTACATCTTTATTTATGAAATTATTGAATACTATTTTGTATTTACATATTAACATAACCTAGTAGCGCAGCGCATGTGTCAATTACATGAAACATAAATTATTATAAAGGTGTGTGAGCAATTATAAATTTATAATAAACTTTAACCCTTTCCTTGTTTGAAAGCTACAAATTAGATAAAATGTACATGTCACATATATTTTTTATTTGACAGTATAATGAGGTTTGGTCTTGCACCCATTATTCCTTAAGAACAACTATTAACAGGTAAGAAATAATTAATATAAAAGTTCATTAGTTACATAACTTTCTAACAGTCCTTAGGTTTTAGAAGATTTCCATACCTAGGATTGCTATTTCGTTTTTAAAACTTGATGTATAATTTTTTGACTGAAACAATCTGAATTAAAATATCACAGCGCTAAATTCTGGTTACATATAAATACGGAAAAGTGAACTCAGAGTAGTCCAACATTCAAAGGAAGTGCATTTACGCAAGATAAGCAAAGCTGATTAAATTTTAAGGCTACATTATGAGAGTTAAATAAAACGTCACTGCAGTTACAGGGACACGTGAGCCCTCGGGCTGTCAGTTACCAACTGTGTTGTGAGTTTAATTGTCTGCTACAAGTTTATCTGTTAGTTCCCCAGAGTTCCCGTTGCATGTCTCTGTAATTACGTAATGATAAATTTTTGTCACAGTTGCTTGATGACGCAACTATTTTAAAGTTTGCATATTATTCGAGTCTTTTTTTAAATATATATTATATACTTTTTAAAACGAAATGAGTATAGTCCTACCTTAAACAGATCAGACATTAATTACGTAATTGTGAAATAAAATACCTTTGGGAAATTGAAAATAAATATTTAACTGAACAACGTTTAACAACCTCAATTCCCCCAAGCCCTTATCGGAAAAAGTTTAGGAAATGAAGTGTCATTTAAACACTAAGCCCCACTCCAGTTCTCTTTAAATTATGAGTAAACCCTTTTTTGTTCATGTCAAGCAATTCCCTTTAAATTTGATGAGTTTTAAAAGGTTTTTAATTCTTAGGGTAATATATAAAACCATATGTTCTGTACTTTTTCTTTAATGTATCTCAAATGTTCCATTTTAAATTGTTAACGTTTTCATTAACTTTACATGAATGTAATGACTGATGGTGGTTAAATAATTTAGGTGGGTAAAATCATGTAATTTATGAGGAAACCATATAAAAATATATATATTTCGTTAACATATAGCCTGCTTTGTTTTATTAGCGAATTTACCCTATAGGGAAGAAGCTATTACCGTAGTCGGCATGGTAAGACCTAGGCCCGGGACCATGATAACTTTTCGTTTTGAGGTCCCCAGAAGCCAAAAACATCATTCGTTCAAAACTGTGTGTGTGTCCGTGGGTGCGGTAACTCTCGCAAAAATGGTCGGATTTTTATGAAATTTGATATAGACATGTAAAGCAACATTTATGACTTTGAGTTCGAAAACCAGCCAGATCGCTCTATCCAAAAGGGTATTTTGGGGGGATTTGTACCCCAAAAATGGTTTTTTTGAGGTTTTTACCTATAATATTTTAGTAAATCAAATTTACTTTTCACCATTGGATGCGGCTTAAAAATACGAACAGTTTGGTCTTTTTATCATTTCTCTACGTCAATTGGTTACAGAGATAATGAAAGTGCTAAACACAGTACGTTGTCCATTGCTATTCTTATGGAGAATAAGAAAAATTGTGTATCTCGCTTATTTATCAACTTATCCTGACAAAACTTTGTATATTGCTTTATATTGTTGTGGTCTATTGATATTTACACAAAACACAATTTTTTTGCCGATGGTTCCAGTAGCAGCAAACCTGCGTACTCAGCCCCCATGTTATTCTTATGGAGAATAAGAAAAATGTTACCTCCCTTAATTATGAACATAAATTAATACAACTTGGTATGTAGCTTTATCTAGTTGATTTATATTGATATTTGTATAAAAACCCATGTGTCGTGTTCCTTGTTCCAGCAAACCCGCAAACTCAGCCGCTGTGTTATTCTTATGGAGAAACATTAAAAATGTGATGAATAGTTTATTTATGAATTTATATTGATGAAACTTGATATGTGGCATGAAGATACATGTATATGCATTGGAAATTCGCTGAGTACGCGGTTCTGCTGCTACGGGGGTATTTTATTATTCTGTACAATATTTAATTTAAATAATATATATTATTCATGTTGAAATCAATAATATGTGTAACCTGCTTCAATTAAATCGGTATCGTGAAACTTAATCTATTTTTGTCCTTCTGTTAATAATTTATTTTTGTGTTAATTCCAGAAAATATAACTTGTTTCGTTTTAATTTACTAGAACCAGTGTAACTACAGATCTAATTCACATAGAAACCCTGAATTAGCTAATACATGCACCTGCAATGGAATATGATTTGTTCAATCGAACACAATATACAACATTTTTTAACCCTTCTGGCCTGTTAAAAAATAAACTACACTTTGTTAGTATAAATAATAGAATTAATGTAATAAAATATAAATAATTAATATAAACAAATTATATTGATGTCTGTTTTTGAACTTAAAATTACATGTTAACTATAAACAATAAAATAATGTTCAATAATAAAAATATATAACTTTTCCCTTTATTATTATAGATGTTTGGTTTTGATAGGGTTTCTAAAATAATTGTTCTTGGTTTATATAGTTTAAGAATACAGTTTTATATCAATTATAAGTATCCTAGGTTTTATTTAAACATTATTAATATGCTGTTTTATTTGGTCTACATTAAATAAAGGTTATATCTTATATTTAACTAGTAATTATAATGTATAATCTACACTAAATATAAACAATTTAGTGCGTTGTTTTCTTAAGCAAGCAGACAAATAAAACAAGATTTGTTTTGCTGACTTAACATCTCCCCTGCCAACATAAAAACGAAATGTACCTTAGAGAACAATGAATAGCCGTAACGCTCTCTCCCTTTAAAAGCAAAGACGTTTGCTTACAGCCGGCAAAACCGTATGAATCTTAGTTTTAGAGAATAAATTTTTGTATACAGAAGCTGTAATATTCTTATTACAAATGATTCATTATTGTACATTATCACCCACATTTCAATCTTAAGCATATTAAGTCAACGTAAATAATGTTTACAATGTTTTGAAATGTAAACAGATTTCCGAATTCAGGTTTAGCCACTTCTTCCGAAGATTTAAACTTAATTAATATTATAGTTTGAAATTAAATGTGCTTAACAACATGATTGCAGTTTTTTTCAATCACTTAACAATTTTAAGGGACTGAACAATCTATATTATAATACTTTGTTAAGTCTCACAAAACTAATTACGTGAATTTCCATTACCCTATATCCCTGAGAGCGAGAACCATACAGTACAGAGGACGAAATAGTCTCTACGCCGAGCCATTGACAGGAAAAAGACTGACAGCTAGATGAAATTCAGGGAGGATGTCGACATCGATCCATGGGGTTCAGGTTAAAATCTGTGACCAATAATCTTGGTGCCACCTTCTATCATGACTGTCTTATTTCAGGAATATCCGCTGCGGCCTCAAGTCGATTTCAGGCGAACACAGAAGTCCTACTCTTCAGTTGTAAGAAGCTGGAGACAGTAGTTCTCTCTCTTAAGTCCGGCAAGGCTCCTGGGCCAGGCGAAATCTCCGGGACCCCTACAATAAATTATTTCTGATTGATTCTCATCTCCTTTTGAGATCATATGCCTGCTTTCTGAGGGGGTGTCTCTCAATCATTGAAAAAGCCAAACTTGTACTAATTATTAGCAAGGAGAAAGCCCCCCCGTCGGCGTCGTCACATGAGACGCTTTGCACGTTAGACACGGAAGTTCTCAGTCCTCACGAAGTTTGTCCGCTACCGCCTGATATCTTCAGTAGAAGCTGCCGGGATCTGACTATATGGAGATGATGTGTGGGCAGACGCAATACATAGGAAGGTGTACAGGTTTCAGCTCGCTAGAGTGCAGCGTTAAGCGGCACAAGGACCGCGTCAGCATATTGTACAGTGTCCGAACTGATCACCCTGTACTCACCCCTGTCAAGCTCTTAGCCTCGGAAATGAAGGAGATTTACTAAAGGTAAGGCGAGGTCAGCGAGGATGCAGGAAAGGATACGGAGGTGCTCGCACCTACCAGTAAACACAGTGGGGTTTGAGGAAGGAGTATCCGACAACCCTGGAAAAACTCCAAATGAAATCAACGAGGATGGTGGTGTCCGTGCGCCGATGTCACATGATCGAAGTGATGTACGGTCTGTTGGGCTAGACTTGTTTTTAAATTTTTCACAGACGCGCTTTCGGTGTCTTGCCATTCTGAACTGCTGATCCACTCTACTACTCTACTCTACGCTGCTCTCCTCAACTTTAGTCTTAGTACAGTAGCAATTAAGAATGGCGAGACGCCGAAAGCATTTCTGCCAAAAACCTCAAAAAAGTGCAGCCCAACGGACCACATATCACTTTTTCTCGCCAAATGGCTAGTACGATGGGTGTGGCACGAACAGGTGGACTTCTATCTCACACTATTACGAGTTGGTGTTAGTATTTTAGACGTACCTTTCCGCGATGACAAGTTGCTGGGCTGAATATATTGACCGGGCATTCCCAACAACGCGGAATATATTTTTTTGAGCTGCCCACGTTGGAAAAAGTCACGCCTGGAGGCCAGAACACAACTTTGTTTTCTACTGGTGGACCACATATTAACTAAACCTTATATACTTGTTTTACTACTACTATTACTAAAGAATTTATACTGTTTAAGTAATTGTATATTTTTACGTTTGTGACTCAATTTATGATCTAACGTAAATACTTTAGAGACAGTATTTTTGAAGTCGATAAACGTGTATTAGGAATTGTGATCCAAAAACACACAATTGACATACTGGGAATCAAACCGGTGATCCCTTAAATAGATCTAAACTTAAGATTAGTGGGACGTCTAGGTTATAACAAGGTCATTAATACGCTAGTGTATTGCAGTAACATATATAAATTTGTTAACTAATACGCTTTATAAAATAAAATATATCAATGGAAAACATTAAACATGTTACTATCTAAACTACGTGCCTCACGTGTCATGCCAGACTATATTTACTGCGACAAATAAACAGTTTGTTCGGAAGCATTGAAGTATCAGATCAACGTTAAGCACGACGTCAATAAATTTTAAACGTACATCTATCCTGGGGCTGTCAGTCGACAACTGTGTTGTAAGTTTAATTGTGGCTCAAGTTCGTCTGTTTGTTCCACTGAGTTTCCGGGGTTCAGCTCTGCAATAACGTGTAAATATTGTCGTGTAAAACTGTATAGGTTAGAAATTAAGTTTAGATAAGTATTAAACTGATACCAGTACGTAAAAGTAAAATGGGTGTAAATCTAATGTAACATATAGTAGGCCGTGCTGACTAAAACTGATCAAAGAGCAAATACCTATGCTCACCACCCGCCTCCAATTATATATGTACTCTCAGTTACGCCTCTTTGTTTTCATACAATAAAACAAAAACAAAAATAGAAAACAGTAGGTCGCTTGCTCGAGAGTTCTGTATTACGCGAAGGATATTGATTGATTGGATTACCTATGGGAATCTGGTCCTGATATAAATTTGTTTATACTTATCGTAAAAAACACTTTTTATTCAAAAGTATATAAAGGCTGTAAAAGTTAACATAAATAATATAATTTAAGAGGGCGAAATAGCTGTCAGGATTATTTATGGCCCGCCACCTTTAACTACCAGTGAATCTTCATTTCATAATCCTGGCTTTTTGACGATTCCTTCGTTTTCATCATTAATGCACATGCTAGTTAAAAGCAGAAATACAAACTCTGCTTTTATGATTAGTGAGGAATATAATAAGGAAGAAATATATATATCTTGAAAAAATAGGATAACACCATATTACCACAAATAGGATATAGAAGGATGAGATTTATTAAAACTCTATACATGTAAAATAAAGTTTTAAAAGTGAAAAATAAATAAATAAAGTAAAGTAGTGGAAAAAATGTATGTTGTAGAGTTAAGTTTAGTTTTTATAGCTTAGTTAATTATTTTATGGCAATGGAATGGTTAGATATGGTTTAGTTAATAGAATAAGCAATAGTTATCCGTTGAAAAAACATATAATTATTTTCGTTGCACACAAAATATTGACTTTTCATCACTGTGACACGAATGGAATTATTAGATAGCAAGCAGTTGTAGTAAAAGCGTTAGTAATTTAAGCTATTAACAAATACTGCACATAACGTAAATAATGTTTTAAGATTTTATTACTGGACACCCTGTATAGTTTTATTTAATAATGTAATCTGGATAAAGGGGAAGGAGTATGCCCTAAGGGGTCTGTCGATGTCTAAATTTGAAATATTCCTTAGAGGTCACTTGGCTGTGGCCCAAAACCCCGTCCGTTCAAAAGTGCCGTTCCATACTCAGTGCTAAGAATTGTTGATAACTAAAGGTAAGACATAATTTCCCCTTTTAAAAGTGTCAAATGGATGCTATATTGGAAAAAACTGTGATTATATTCACATTTGAATTGAAAGACAATTCAATTTATGCCTAAATGTCATCTCTTACTCATGAACTTTGCTTACTAATAGTTACGTCTGCCAGTCAACTTAAAACACGTCCTTAGTTTACCAATTATCTCCCTGAAGCTTATTTAATATATAAACTAATATATTTCATGAAAGCACTAAATGCAATGGAGTACAGTGATAAAGTTATCAGGGACCAATCAGAAAGCCGCAACAAGCAGGGCTGATTGATGCGGACGCCAGTTTCCGGTTCCGGCCTACAATCAGATGTTAACCCTTCCACTCTTCCACTCTACCTCCCTTCGTCAAAAAGTGATGGTGAAAATCAATACAATTGCTTTTAAACATATTGTATCGGAATTGTCAGTTGTAACTATGTTCTCCCTAAACTATCTGTTAGTGTTTTTATATACATATAAATAACTTAATTGCTTTCTAAGACTGATGAATTGGATTACCTAGTTTCTTTCGTGTTTTTTGCGTTGTATGCGTAATGTAAATCGTATTTAACCCATTAGCAATGAAGAATCCTTAAAATATTGAACTGGACTAAAGTTAGATGACTCATTTGTAATTGTCTCGTTTCAAGCTGCTAAAAAGAGATGACATAAAACGCTGAAAGTGTAATTTACTACAATAATAATATAATAATAATTTTAAAGAGTAGAATGTTTTAAGATGTTGACATTGAGCAATAGTGAATTATATGGTTTTTGGCTTATAATAATTGCTATTTACTTATTAAGTTTAAACAACAATTTTTAAAGTAGAAAGGATTTTTTAGATGCTCATCTTGCTAGCCTAACGTTAAAGGTAGATATCTGTTCCAAAGTTGATTGATTTGTTTGATTTGTCTAATACTATAACCAAGCGAAACATTATGCAGATACATGTGTAAAATAAAATATAAACTACAAAAAAAGTACACTCTTTTTACTAATCATTGTTATATACAAAATATCTCATAAGTTAAATGACCAAAGATTTGAAAACATGAAGTGCTTTACAATGTATAATATTTATAGCACCTTCATTACAACTTTTCTCTTGAATAAGTAATGATCTGGTTTTATATATTTTTTGGTTTTGTTTTGTTTTTGTTTTTTCTCTGCTCAGCAATTTTGTTTTCAGCTCTACTTTTGTTTCGTCCATAGTAATATAGCTGTTCTGTTGCATTAGTAGGGAACAATGACAGACTCTGTAGTAGTAAAGGTACCAACGAGGATCATCCTCCTTCCCTTGACCTTGACCTTTGACATTTACCCCCCCTACGCCCCCGACACTCCCCCGAAACCCCCTCGAACCCCCCGACCCCCACGACCCCCCCCCCCGATTGCGTCATCCCGTGTAAACATGTTGACGACCGGCCATCTATTCTGAGAGTTGTTTACCGCTTTCACCCGCTTCGGGTGCTTCTCCACCTATATTTTCCGCTCTTCTTCGAGGGTGTCATGCGGAAAAATCCCCAGATATGTAACTTGTTTACCTACTAGGTCCATGAGTTATTTGATCTTCTCTAATGATATGTACAGCCAGTTTGAATCTTGAGTTAGCCATGTAAGCACGCAGCCCACTGTCACTAGCTCAGCTGGCGACCATTGAAATGAGGAAACAGAAATACCCTCTGCATGAGGGGATTGCACGATTACCAGTGTCTGCGCAACGGTACGTCGGATCCTGCCTCGAGGGACATGTGTTTGAATGTTTATTAGTACTTTTCAATCCCGAACCGGACCTCCAGGTTCACCATACAGTTTACCAGTGTCGCTGGTGTAGATACATTAAACATAGTGAGTCTGATAGACTTGTGTACCCTGGAGAGAAAGTGAAAGTGTATCGCTTATTCGACAGTGATGAACAATACACTTGTTACTTCTGTGGTAAGAGTGCTTGTGAAATAGATTGGTCTAGCAATAATGGACATATATCGACCTTAGTGACTATAAAGGCAATGGAAATCCAAACACTTCGGGAGGAATCGATGCACTCCAATTATATTTTTGTTCAAATAAAGAGTGTTTTTTACCCTTAATCTCTTTCCTTCCAAAATAAAAAATAATTAAATCATCCAGAAACAGTTATAATATACCCAATGACGTCATCCTCAAGTTTTTACCTCAAGGTCGAACGTCCAAAACCTTCTAGAATGTTGTAGAAGGTTCTAGAACGTCGTGAGCGCTCAACCTACTCATTAGTGACCCGAAAAACCTATAGAAAATCCCCGAGGTCATCCTAAAAACAACCGCGAGAATTGTTTACCGCGTTAAACACCTTTGGCTTCCCCAAGCTTCTAGAATGTTCTAGAACATGTCGGCTGCGGTATATAAATCTGAGGCCAGCCGCGGGACCTCAGTCCAAGACGTCATCATGAGCAGCACCGAGGTGGACCGAACGCTTCGCTGTCTGATGGAGGAGATTAATGTGAGAACGCCATGCAGCCCACCAAACCTAAGAAGAAAACGCCCGTTGGATGGACGGTGAAGAAGGATATGCGTAGCGATTCTTCAGCATCCAGTTGGAGCGATACTGAATACAGTAAAGAACCCCGCCAACTTTGGGAACATTTTGTTGAAGATGTCGGTGTTTCACGGTGGCTGCCCATCACACAGTTGCGGCCTGTACTTGGACGAAGAGAGAGACGATAAAATTTGCATGTGTCTCACGGACCTGTTGACAAGGTTGGAAAACGTGTGGGTGAATAGAGTTACTGGAGTGCCGAAAACTGACGGAGTTACCAAAACCATAACTCCACTGCCCGCTTGGTGCAAGCCCCCCGTTGGTGGGAAACGTAGGGCCGGATGCGATTGCGTCACCCCAAAGCGCAAGAATTAAACAACCTAACGACCTGGGATCACCTAATGACGTAAACAACTTGTTGACGCAGCGAGCCTATATAAAACGACTTGGTGACGAGGTGCAACCATTCTACATCTTAACAAGCATGGGCCAAAAAGTAGACCTGAAGTCAGCCCTCAACAATTGCAAGGCTGGGGGCTACACTTGGATCACCGAACTACGTGACAACGTAGTCTACCCCATCTGATCGTTTGAGTGAGTGTAGCGCCCTAAAGTGAATCAATAATGGCCACTTTAGAGGGCCTGGCTGGTGTTGAACTGCTGAGGGTCTACATGCCCCGGGGATACCTGGCTGTCCTGGGGGATCAGGTCATTGCAGGTCATTGCCCAATAAATCGTGGGTGTGGGGTCGAGGATGCTTATGGTGAAGAAGTGCGGACCTCCTGGTGGCAAAGGCGCTCATCAAGAATTTGTTTAAATAAAAAGAAAACCCTTATTCCTTTATCCCTAAAAAATAAAATAAAAAATATATAAATAAAATAAAAAACTCAATTTAGTTATAAGAGCAAGGGTGGTTTACGGTGGTCAGTAGCCATCACGGACTTGAGGTAGAAACACCCGTTCACCGCCATTGTGGCTGGGCCTTCGGACAGTGGCAAGTCGCACTTTGTGGCTTGGTTCATCAAACACGCTGACCGCATGTGCGATACGCGGTTTGCCCGTATCACCTGGCACTACGGTAGCGGCAGTGGTGGAGCTGATGACACTGCTGTGCGCTACGTAGCCGGCATGCCCGACCTCGATGACTACGATTGTAGCGAGCCCGCCCTGGTTATCGTTGACGATATGACGGGTGGTGGACCTGTTCACCAAGGTCTCCCATCCCCGTACGCAATATGAACGTGTTCTTCATCACACAAACCTTTTTCATCAGGGCAGGGGCCAGCGTGACATCTCGCTGAACGCCCACTACATCGTGTGTTTTAAGAATCCCAGGGACCGCAACAGATCAAACACTTGGCCCGTAAAGTATACCCAGAAAACCCAAAATTCGTGGCAGAGGCCTATGTGGACGCCACACACGATCTCCACGCCTATCTGCCGATAGACCTGAAACAGTCCGCGCTCGAAGAGATGCGCATACGTTCAGCCATTTTCCCCAATGACTCGGCCAACTACGTGTATCATCCCAAGAAACGATAAAAAGGCTGAGCTTGCGCTAGCATCAGTCATCATGTCGCAACGCGTGAAAAAAGATGCCGCTCTGCTAACAGCCCTGGTGCACGCTACACCCAAGGAACGCAAATCCCTGTTAAAAGCGTGTGAGAACAGTCGTATCCGATCAGTTTGCGAGTGGAAACGTGACGCTAACAGCCTGCCGCAAACGAAAGTTGAGAAAACACAGAGAGGCGCTCAGGCAGCTGGTGAATGAAACGTGGTGACGGTTGGGCCAAGAAGTGACGCTAACTTGTACAACGAGATGGTGGTTTCCTTCTACCCTTGTTGTTGAGTGCCGTTCTGCCTCCGTTAGTGGATAAAGTAATTGGAAATGGAGTACTCTAAGAAAATTGTGGTTGTACCACAGGAGCTCATCGAGCGGATGCAAGAAGTGACAGGTTGTAGTGGTGGCGGCAGCGTCAATAAGCCATGACATTGTGATGTACGCTGTGATGCACCGCATATTGAATGACAAGCGGCTGGATGTTTCAGTAAAATGGAAACAATATCAACAGGTGTTACAGAGGTTCCTGCACTTCTCTGCAGCCAAAAGTCAACCAGTAGGCTTGTCCGTCATCGGAGAAGAAGAAGTGGGTGAGGACCGGGTTGCGCACAACGCGAGTCTGCCGCCCTGGTGGAGGAGGTTGTGGAAACGTTCCCAAACATCTACAAGACGGAAGCGCGCAGCTTTTTGCGGTTCATGAACCGTCGAGATAGCCCCGTCACTTGGGATGCCGATGGGGCTGTGTATGTGAACAACTAGAAGGCCCCGATTCCAATATAGTGGACATTGTACACGCCTCGCTGTCTACAGACAGATAAGGGAACAGAGTTCACTGGTGCCACAACGAAGCGAGTGTTCAAGAAGCACGGTGTCACGTACGTCACCCCGCAGAACCCCGACGTAAAATCGGCCGTGGTGGAGCAAGTCAACCGCACGCTCAAGACCCGCATGTGGCGCTACCTGACTTACAAAAACACGTACTGCTACATCGATGTGTTGGACAGACTTGTGGACGCCTACAACCACAGTCCACACAAGAGCTTGGGCGGTGGCTTGCGACCCGTGGATGTGACAGTTGCGATGGGAAAATAGTGTACAAGGTGTGGCGCCGCATGGATGGAAACGCAATCCAATGCCGCAAGCCCAAATTCAAGCCGGGTAACACGGTGCGCATAGCCAAGGAGAAAGGTACGTTCGCTAAGGGTTACGAGACCAATTAGAGTGAAGAACTGATTGTGGTGGACCACATATATGGATCGCATCCCCTGCCCTTATACGTGCTGCGCGATCTCAACAGAACGCTGTTGGAAGTTCGTTTCTACGAGTATGAAATGCAAAAGTGACAACCACCCCAGATCGCCTGTATGAAATAGATAAAATACTGGACACTAAAGGGCGAGGCCGCAGTAAGTGCTATATAGTCAAGTGGGTCGGGGGCGGAGAGGAATTCAACTCGTGGGTACCTCATCCGAAGTACAACAGCTGCTATGATGACGTCGCACAACCAACTTTACCTGACGTGCCCAGCAACAGTTTTATGAACTATTATCCAAATAATACCGTTGCTAATTACATTACTCATCTACCGTCAGTCATACAGCTGAGCGGTGGTGGTGAATGAGAAATCGCTTTAGTAGAAGCTCATTATCCATGCTCGTTTATCACAGTGGCAAAGACACTCACTTGTTTCTATACGCGAAAGATGACACAGACAAGTCAATACTGATATCGGTACAAGTGGAAGCTGGAAACTATAAGGACATAGACGAATTGTTAAATGCAATCAATGCCATTCCAAAATTGAAATTGTACCAATGTGAGTTTGAGCATGATAAGGAGGTGGGATAGGTCGAATTGATCTCAATAGATCAGGCCACAGAGAAACTGGAATTGAGCCCCACTCTAGCGTTGCAGATGGGATACGATATCCACAATATGGATTTGATTAAACAGAGAAAAGCTATAAGACCACACAACCTACTGGCTGGAATCTCTTCATACATGTACGTATATTGCGATCTAGTGAACCCTCAACTAGTCGATGATACGGTAGCACCGTTATTAAGGATCGTAAACATTTACGCCAAAAACTACACGTACGGTGCGAATAAAATTGTGCATTTCAACGATCCTCACTACGTGCCGTTGATGAAGAGCTCATTCGAGAGCGTGGAAATTGATTTAAGGTACAGCACCAGGCAACACCTACCATTCCACTTTGGGACTACTGCATGAAGCTTCACCTGCGCAGAGAGCATCAGCAATGAATCCAAACGATCCCTATCAGGCGTACTACTGTCAACAGAATTCAGGCCACGGAGTGTCCTCTGTATTCAGGGGAGCTGCTTTCCAATGCGGCCATGGCATTGGCAGTTTCCTAGGCGGGCTGATCCGCGCGGCAGCTTCGTTGATCAAGTCCGGCATGTCAGCGCTGGGAAAAGAGGCACTAAGGTCAGGCGTGGGTTTCCTGAGCGACATAACGGCAGGTACGTCCAACCCCCAAGTCGCCGCCAACGCCCGACTCAAGCAGTTGACTTACTCGCTGAAACGCAAGGCGGACAATAAACTGGATCGCGTACTAAGTGGCGGTGGCTATAAGAAGAGGCGCATACAGCGAGTGACCCCTCAGTCTCTGGCCAAGCTCCTTGGAACGAAGACTGCAACTAAGAAAAGGAAGCCTACAAAACTCGTCAAGAGGAAGACTGTTGTGTGACGTAAGAAGAGTAGTACTGTGAAAGAAATTTTGGATGATGGCGTTTCTACATAAGAAATCGTGCGAGTGCGTCAAGACCGAGTTGGACCTGTTCTCACTGCCGCCAACACATTTTTTGTCAGTAACTTTATTGTTTTTGAAACTTTTCCATCTTCAAAATTAATTTCACTTTATAAAATTTTGATTATAGAACAAATAAATATATTTTATTTTAATTGCATGATTTTTAATTTTGTTTAAAATTGATTAACCTTTTAATATTTGATGGAGGAATAGGAGGTAATTAACAACACAATGATGTAAACTAAAAGAATATAATTGCTTACAAAAATAAATATAATTGCTTAAAAAGTTAAATTCTTTGGCTTAAACAGGAAATTCTTCATCAATATCCTCCTCTTCATTTCCTTCCTCAGGACGAACCTCCCGTTCAGGCAGTGCTGTGATGCCCTTATGCCCCCTTGGCAAGGTGTTGATGCCGTCAGCGAGGATGTAACACTTGTCTTCTGCAGGGCTCTAGGACAGCTTATTCACTTGACCCGTGTAAACGCGTTGCAGGTGAGACTGGAAACGGGTGTTGATGGTTTGCTTCAACGCCCCACCGAACAGGCAGTCTCTGTAGTCCTTGGTGGTGAGGATGTTCTTGAAAACACCCCTGGCGACTCCCTTGGCCTTCTTGGTGGTCTTGAAGTGCTCTTCCTCATCGTGATCCACTATGTCCATAAAATACAGTTTGGAGCGGACACCGAGGTATTCAAGAAGTGATTGCCTGTTGGCTTCATCCTTGAATTTTCCAATAACCTTGCCGTTGGTGGGGTTGTAGCAAGGCTTGTCCCTGGGGTAGGCATTGGTGTAAAAATCGTCCAAGTGCTCCAACACCTCTTTATAGATGTCCTCAGACATAATTTTGAACTCAAAACTGTCCGTGTCCATGTAGTCGACTTTCAGGTGGTCGCCATAGCGGTTCTTCATTTTCCGCAGAAAGTAGTACATGAGCCACTTGCTCAGCTCAAGGACACACACGCCGACATATACAGGTTTCTCCAGAACGATATTCACCTTGGCGAGATGGATGAGGGCTACATCTGCCGTGTAGTAAGTACGGTCCAGGAAGTTTGACTTGGCCACGTATTTGCTAATCTTCTCCGGGGTGCACACGAGCTTGACGTTGATGAGCTTGTGAACGTTCTCGATCTTCGTGCCAAAGACGGCTTTGTTCATCAGTTTGAAGTAGTCTTGTTCAAACTTGGTCTTGGCTTTCTTCCTCAGCTCGGTATTCATGAAGATATACGGCTCGAGCCATCGAGACTGGCGAAACGAGACCGCTCGATTTACGTTCACAAGATCCTCCATTTTCCAGCGCCTGTTGGAGGATCCTGTAATGACAGATGTAATGGTGTTTGTCATCCAGGGTGGTGAGTAGTTTGGGAGTCTTACTGGTTCGCGGACGCTTCGTGTCGCAGCAGTAGGGAAGATCCTTGTGCAGGTCGTGGAGGTGGTTGGGGAAGTGGAGGTCCACCTCGATGATGTATCCCCGTTTGGCAACGGCGCCCTGTGTCGCAATGTCCAAGGCGTTGATCTCCTCACGGCTGAGCCACTGGAAGTCTCCAGTGGGCAGACACTAGGACATGGCCCAACCGTAGAGGTTGTTCGCGTCCAGGTACAGGGGGTGACGTGTCGGCTCGTCAGAGCGGCGGTCCTCCCGGTGACACTGGTTGTGGTTGGCCTTGGCGTAGCGGGTGATTGTCTAGGGGATGCCTCTTCGGATGCATTGCTCCATGAAGAGGTGCATGTCAAACTGCAGCGTGTCCAGACCCACATTACAGGTCTTGAGCATGACGTCCATGGCGTATGAGGGCAGGGTGTAGTAGTGGACAGGTTCCAGCTCGTACTCAGCCAACAACGAAGTGTCCCTGAACTGCTCGAATACGTCCGTTAATAGCACAATATCGCAGCGCAGGTACTGTCAGCGTAGTCCTTCAGGTGGCGATCGTCGAAGGCTCGCCACAAGTTGAGGGTGTGCTCATAATCAGCGTCCGTAATGTCCACCAAGGTGAGGCTGTTTTTGAATGTCGCCTGGGGTGGCAACTGGGGTGTACAACTTGTTGTATGACGTCACAAAGTCGTAGGGGAACACACCCCCGCGTCTTTCCTGCACACAAGGTCAAATTGTTGGTCCTCAAGGAATCGCTTCCTGGTCTCTCGCATCTTGCCTAAGGGAAGGCCTGCTGCGAGTTTGGCCAGGCTCATTGACAGGAACCTGTAGCTGTCCAGGAACTTGACTGTGAATCCAGCTCGTCACACTCGCGGATCGTCCCCAGTCTGACCAAACTGAAATCGCTTTGTAAAGGTGATATAGAGCTCTTCAGTGTGTGCCAACACCTCCACATTCTCCGGAGTCAAGTGCCAACTCCCGCACTATGAGGTGAGCGTCGTAGTTGGATAGGTTGTGAACGAAACAGTTGATGACGCGCTGCTCCCTATACCACAGGTTGCACAACCGGTGCACCGCTCCGCGGAACTAGTACAGTGGGGTGTGGTTGTGGTCTCGCACCTTGATTTCCTCCTCAGTGAACTCCTTATTGCAGAGGTAGTTATAGTTTACCGCAAGGTAATCGTCCATCTGCTGTCGGGTCAAGGAAGGCTTTAGAACTCCCGCGCTGAAGAGGATCTCCCACAGCATCAACACGCCCATCTTCAGCCTCTCCATAAACACCTTAGATGCATCATCCCCAAAGTAGATGCAGGGTTCGAACTCCTCTTGCTCCAGCGAGTCGGTGATCTGGTAGGAAAATGCGTACGGGGCGTGTATACTAATGGGTCTTTCGCCTGTCGGCAATTCTGCCACGTCTCCATCCTCAACCGGCTGAAGGGTGCACTCAAAGTCAGCGTAGATGCAGAATCTCTCTCGCCGGGAGAACTCGGGATGACTGAACTGGATCTTCTTCTTCTTGAGCATGTCCACGCGAATGGGAGCCTTGGCGTAGCAGTAGCGTCTGTGCTCGTCTAAACGCTGGGTGCCCGTCAGCCCGAGCTTGTTGGGCCGGTTGTTGAAGTAGGCGAAGCAACGCTTACAGAGGTAGATCCTATGTCCATGTTCAGTAAGCTGTTGACGGACCAGTCGGTTCAGGTCCCTGAAGTATGCATAGTGGCTACCACCGTCATTTGTCACATACAACAGGTCTCTGTGGTCTTCACGCTCTCGCTTACAGATCTTCCAACAGATCTGTAACCTTCAGATCATACCTTGTCCTTGAATTCGGGAGTTCGGGTGTTCTTACGCTCAAAAGTCTTTATGTCCTTCAGAGCCATGGAGAAGTGCTGGCTGACCCAGTCGTATCGGGTGATGATATCCAAGGTGTACTGTGCGGTTCTCTGTGGGTCCTGTAGTACAAACCTGGCCAGGATAGCGTACATGAAGCACCCCACACAGCACAAGATTCTCCCCAGGACATCCCAAGGACATCACAGTGGGATATGCAGGATATCCCAGATCATCCCTATCTCATCCCATGATATCCTCAAGATACCCTCAGGATGTCCTCAGGACACAAAAATGTCCTCTCCCCACGACATCCTGGGGACATCCTTCAGGATGACCATGGGATATCCCTCGGACCATACAAGGATATGTATTTTGAAGCCCTAGGACATCCTCAGGATGTCCCACAGGATTATCTGGGGATGTCCCTCGGACCTCAAAAGGATATTGTATTTTGAAGCCCTAGGACATCCCCAGGATGTACCACAGGATATACTGGGGACATCCCTCGGATCTCAAAGGGATATTGTACTCTGAAGCCCTAGGACATCCCCAGGATGTCCCACAGGATTTACTGGAGACATGCCTTTGACATGCATTGAAAGGTGTCCCATTATTCTATCAGTATGAATCCCCTAAACCCACATAGATATCCCTGCCTACCCCATGATAATTCTGCGGTCATCCTTAGGAGTCCCTATGGCTCCTAGTAATAGGTAGTGTGTATCCTAAAGCCATATAGCTTCCTAAGGATGACCACAGAATTATTATGGGGTAGGCAGGGATATCTGTGGGATTAGGGGATTCATACTGATAGAATAATGGGACACCTTTCAATATGGTCAGACAATCTGATAGGAAGACAGTTGGAGTTCTAAAATAAATTACCAGACAACTTTAAATTATCCTTTTATAAATAATACTATAATTGCCCATGCCCAGCTTGCACATAGAAACACAAGTTTTGACTTCATATTGATGTTGTTTTTTAATCAGGTTGACTAGTGTATAAATGTTAAATACCTGTAATTTACCTTGTGTTTCTAGGATATCTTTTTAATGGATGACACTTTTTGTCAAAGGAAATTTTGTCATCTTCAGACCCACAAAACTTTAAATTGTGTCATCACAGTTCAAAAGAACAAATATAATGAATACAGAGTCTTATAAGAACACGTCCCGTGTTAAAAATTCTGTCGCTTATTTGATGTTGACGCGCTGGAAATCTGTAGTTTTGGGCCACGCCGCTGTGAAGCGCCTCTAGCACTGCAGACCGGTACCGAAAACACGAGGTGTTGCCATGGCCTAGGTCCCTTCGCTCTTGTAGTAGGGCGGAGTTGGCTGTAGCAGCGGTCTGGGGGAGGAGTGACTGGGTAGACAGCGTGCACTGCCTCGTGGCCAAGCGCAAAACTAGCACGGCAAATTTCAAATACTGACAGACTCTGGCCCATAAGACGTGTTCTTCTTATAAGACTGTATTCATTGACACATACTTGAAAAACATGTTTTACAACTTTATATTGTTACCTTTGTCACATTTTATGCTAATTTTTATCATTACTAGCACATGATTCAATTGTAAAGTGTCACAAATGTCCTGATTATAGGTACTTAAATGGATTGACACTGGAAATATATACACAACTTATAATTTTCTATTAAAATTTACCCAAAATCTTTAAAATAAATTAGTTGTTTTAACAAGTTTATAATAAAATGAATATATGCATATGTAGGCCTAAACATTTCTCAGAACAAAACTTGAATCAAATCCAGATTTTAAAAATTGAAGAATGGATTCCAAATTATAATTGTTCGGTGATATGATACAAACAATTAAGGATTTTTTTAAATAATACAGTAATGAATTCAAACAAAATGGCAGTATAATTGCAGTAAAAATAAGTTTATATAAAACCAAAATGTAAGTTATATAAACCAGGGGATGTAAACACACAGTAAGTAGTGGTTGTTGATTAAATTCCTTCTCTGTTTTCATCTTCATCATGGCCTCGTTTCCTGAAAATAAAAAAATTAAGCTAATACTCCATATAACCTTGGGTAACATTTTATCCGAAAATACCCCCGTCGTAGCAAACCTGCGTACTCAGCGAATTTCCAATGCACATATATAAGTCTCACTACTACATAGAGCCTCCAACCAAGTTTCCCATGAACGTATTCATAAATAAGTGGTATATAGCATTTTATTTATTCTCCATAAGAATAACATTATGGCTGAGTACGCAGGTTTGCTGACACAAGGAAGATAAGAAATATGGTTTTTGTGATAATCAATATAACTCAACCAGATACCAAGTTACAAATTACAAGTCTATCTACATACCAAGTTTTATTAAGGCAGAGGCTACGTACACGTCCGACGTGAGCAGCTACTGTTCACGTCCGTTCCAAATTATGCACCGTACGTTACTTTTCCTGTGATTTTTAAAACAGATTGAGAGCCAGAAAACCTCCTAACCTAACCTAACGTTACCTAACCTAACCTAACGTAACGTAACGTAAAACTAACTAAACCTAACCTAACCGGTAGCGATGTGAATTTGCCTTTACATTGGACGTGTACGTAGTCACTTCGTTTTATTAACACGTTTGCTACCGACTCCAAATTTAGACTTTCAATAGACCGACGTCACGTGTTTGTGACGCTCCGGTTTTCGCTATAAAGACCGGTTTTCGCAAGACTCGTGGACATGTTGCTCAAAACTAGAGAACTAGCATCCTTTATCTGGGATTTCACATGTCACATATCTGTGACGCGTGGAGCGCTAACCACAGCCCGACGTCACGTATTTGTGACTCGAGCCTATTATTGTTACTAAATACGCTTTGGCAGCCTGTCAGTGTATTTGATCGTATTTTTAACTGCATATCGGGCTATAGGAATGTCTGTCACACATAAGGGTCGTTTGGTCCGAGCGTGGATATTTCGTTTTGACTCTAGGGGTGTGTTAGCCAACCTGTTGTTTACATTACGCTGAACAATGGTTGAGATTTACGTGATTCCAACCCTCGTATTATTCGTTTGTTTATGTTATAATAAACTGCTGTTTCTGTGCTGTTGGGTGATAAATGAAGAAGGCAAAACGTGAAAAGTAAGGAAGAGGAGAGATGTCATGACTTTAAGTGAAATTGACCGTGTGATAGACGATGATTTTAGTGAGGGGACTTTATTTAGTTTTGAATAAACCTACGTTGTTAAGCTGAACAGTGTTCTTTATTTTCTTAGCAATACAATTTGATAAATATATTTTATTTTTGAGTCACACATGTGTGACAATCGGTCAGCAGTACAATTCATATATATTTTCATCAGTAAAACAATGCTATAGACCGACGTCACATACATGTGATGCATAATAAAAATCCATAAAAATGTACAACTGTTATAGTGATTTTAAATTTCCTTTCCGTCACCAGTTCAAAGTTTTTGTAGTTTCCTACAACCTCAGGTTTCGACGCGGTTGCGTCATGTTCACGTAGTGCAGGTCAATTGTTTCAAGCTAAAACTGCATTTCGGTCTAGAAGACGTCGTCGTCAAAGTTTTTAAAAAACACGAAAAACATGAGGCACACACATTGACACATTTAAACATGTAAATAAAACTACTGGTCGTATATGCACGACTCAAAACCCGCTATTTGATTCCGTTGCGGTAGGCGGTGGCAGCGCTAGGACACTGAGGTCGACGGCGACGTTGACCAGATGTTGTTATCAGGTGATAATGGCCCCATCCTTGGGGGGTGGAAGTTTGCAGTTATCAAGGTAGATGGACTCGCCCACCAAATTTCACTTTTAATAATTTGATTAAAAATTAAATGTGAGCTGTACTGGAGTTTTTCGTTTAATACTGACTCGCTATCTTGTCTAAAGGCTTTATAGTTGTAGAACTCTTCTAATGTGTCTAATATGAACCCTTTCTTACAAATTTCTAATATTTCCACATTGTTCTCAATAATTTCAACGCTGTGTTCTTCATCGAAGACGTGTTGAGCATAACTAGACTTCTAGGGATTAATTTTTGGGTTGGGTTTGTGTTCCTTAATGCGTTTTAAAAAAGAGCGCCCTGTTTGACCAAGATAGTATTTATCGCAATCATTGCATTTTAGTTTGTATATTCCAGTTTTTTCTAATTTATTTTTGTCAAGTCCTATTTTTGATTTAAGTAGCCACTCAGTTTTATTTGAGGTCCTAAGTGCTGGGATAATGTTAAACCTTTTCAGCTCCTTCTTAAGTAAGTAGTGTAACCTATGGCCGTATTCTACGGGAACATATTTTGTTTTGGCGATGAATCGTTGTCTGTATTATTTAATTTTTCTCTCTTTTTCAAATGTTTGTTTACAAGCCTATCAGTCATTTTCGTGTCATAGCCATTTGAAAGAGCGATATGTTTAATGGTATTTAGTTCTGCGTAGTAGTCATAAGGTGATAAGGGCAAATTGAGAATTATATTGACCATACTATTATAAGCAGCTAACTTGTGGCTAAACGGGTGATACGAGGTGGCGTGAATCGTTTGATTAGTTTTGGTTGATTTCCTGTAAATACTATATTTTAACTTTTTATTGAGCTTCTCTGTTGAGGGCTAAAAAGTTGATTTTATTGTTGGTTTCAGTTTCTAGAGTGAAGTTTAATTTTGGAGATAAGCTGTTCATGTAATTATTTAATAACTGTAGTTGGCGGGCATTTCCATCAAATAGGACTAATGTATCATCAACATATCGGCAATAAACGGGTATTTTTTACATTAGAAGAGTTCCACATTTACAAAGCCTTCAGACAAGATAGCGAGTCAGTATTAAACGAAAAACTCTAATACAGCTCACATTTAAATTCGGCGGGCGAGTCCATCTACCTTGATAACTGCAAACTCCCACCCCCCAAGGATGAGTCCATTATCAAGGCACCTGATAACAACATCTGGTCAACGTCGCCGTCGACCTCAGTGTCCTAGTGCCGCCACTGCCTACCGTGACGGAATCAAATAGCGGGTTTTGAGTCGTGCGTATACGACCAGTAGTTTTATTTACATGTTTAAATGTGTCAATGTGTGTATCTCATGTTTTTCGTGTTTTTTAAAAACGTTGACGACGACGTCTTCTAGACCAAAATGCAGTTTTAGCTTGAAACAATTGACCTGCACTACGTGAACATGACGCAACCGCATCAAAACCTGAGGTTGTAGGAATCTACAAAAACTTCGAACTGGTGACGGAAAGGTAATTTAAAACCACTATAATAGTTCTACCAGGTCAGGGGCAATAAAAACAAAATGAGTACAACTGTTGTTTATAAATGAGTCAGATGTTGTTCATTGATATTTTGAACCATAATAACATTTGAAACTTGCATAACAGATTTGGACTGAAGGTATGTTTTTATATTTTTGCATTGGTCTATTCTGGAAGTATATAATTTACAGTTGGTACGCTACGAACACCCATGCGGCAGACACACGTGACTTTTGGTAGCAAACATGTTAATTTAGGTTCATAACTAAGAGAGATATCAAACCTGCGTACTCAGCGAATTTCTAATGCATATAGCCCTCTATGTTACTCACTATCACATAAAGCAACTTACCAAGTTTCATAAAAATACATATATAAATAAGTGAATATAGCATTTTATTTATTCTCCATAAAAAAACATTAGGACTGAGTACGAAACGCAGGTTTGCAGCAAGAAGAAACATAAGAAGTGTGTGTTTAAGCAGTTATCAATATAACACAACCAAGTGAAGCTACATACCAAGTTTTAATAATTTATGTTTGTAATTAAGAGAGATATAAAACTTTACTTATTCTCCATGAAAATAACATTACAATTTTATTTACTCTACATAAGGATAACATTAGGCCTCAGTAACTTACCCAGGTTTCCCGCGTCACGGAGGATAAGAACTGTTATGCAATTATCAGTAAAACTCAACCAGATAAAGCTATATACCAAGTTTTATTAATTTAAGTTTATAATTAAGGGAGATACCTGTCAAACTTTACTTATTCTCCTCATTAGAATAACATTAGGGCTAAGTAAGCAGGTTTGCGGCTATGCGGACAGTAAAAAAACTTGTTATGTAAATATCAATAGACCACAACTAAGCAACATACAAAGTTTCATTAATATACAATCATATATTATAGAGATATAAAGACTTAACTCTTAACCTAGACTAGAATGACGAACTGGTGCCGTTCCTGGCTTTATTTTTTAAAAACTCTGAATTGGAATATAAAAATCATGATTTAAATGTATTAATGGTGTATTTTAGTTAAAATATTTTTTTTTTCAGTTTAAAGATTCACATTGGCTCATACACAGAATAGACTTAAATAAAAAGTAGCAAAATCAGTGTTGACCATGTACCTGACAAAACATTAACTGATCCTGTCAACTTATGTATAATGGTTATTATATATAGGCCCCTATTAGTGATTTCAACTTATGACACCTTCAAGCAATTGTGTTAGTAACTAAATTGTAATCATTTTGATAGGTGTCAAGGCTATCTTAGACCTTGCATAATCAAATGAAGTAGCCTACTGTTCTTAATCATAGTACCGGTATTCTAACTTAGCTTCTTTAATAAACAGAATTTTTTCTATTATTTTACCCGGATTTCTCTTCATATAAGGAGTTGATTCGTTTAGGGTCTGAATCACATGAATCCAATGTGTTTTACTTTGGCCTCGGCAAACTGATTCTGACGAGCTCCTAATCAGAGACACATGCTAATTAAAATAAACTGATTAGCAAGAAAACTAGGCCTAATAATTTCCTGAAAGCACATATTTACGTCATATGCCTACTTTTAATGTAGGATTTCCCCTTCCCTCATAAGGCCCTTTAAGTTTAAGATCATATCACAATTTAGGTTCAGTTTTAAAAGATTTTATATTTTTACCTTGTCGTACGCTTTGTATTCATTCATTCTAAATTACACAATGAAGCTGATTTTTCTTAGCACCTAGCATCATGATTATAGTTTATTAAAATAAAGGGTTGATTTACCACACTTAAGTTAATCAAAGGATAAAATGCAATGTGTTCTTCGATATTTTCTTCAAAATTATCATAGGCACTAATAATAATAATAATAGGTGCTAACAAGGAAAAAAGTATTACATTAACTTACCATATGTAGGATTTATGAGGCCCTATATAACATTTTAATTTTACATCATTTGATGTAGGATTTAGGCCTATTTCAAGTGATTATAGTGTCCTGAAATGTAAAATTAAATGGCTATGTTATATAAAACTAACTGAATAATGCCGTTAACTAAGTTGATTGGAAATCCTGAAGTCACATATTCTATGAAAGCTTAGAATTCGTTGTTTACTGTTAGGCTTAAGCAGTTTATGAATTTTATTTTTTCTTAAACCAAATTTAGTGTAATGTACATTACTATAATAGCGGACAAATAAATTGACAGTTAGACTGTGGCCAATAGCATGGCTGTACGCTGTCACTGTTGCCACAGAAAAATATCACTCGAATGTTATTCCGATTAGCTGGTGTGGAGTTTTGGCAATGCAGCACATCTACTATTGGCTGATCTTAGTTGATAGCCTGGCAAACCATGCCCTCAATTGGCAATTTATTTGACCACTATTAAAATATAAATATCCTTATTGCCTTAAGGTAGTATTTAGATATTAAATAGGCCTAGTACTTATAATAAAGAGAACTTATATAATCCTAGGTTAAAGCCATTATCATCAGGCCTAGAGTCAGGATTTTAAATACAGAATTTCTTCACAAATCATCAGGTAAAAGACAAAAATTAAAAACTTAATTAGCCCAATGCAAATGATATAGTCTAATTCCTACGCTTTCCCAAGAATACACATGACAGTATCATTCTGTCATCTAGGACTGTGTATTGTACAGTGTGTTGCACAAGTGGCTGGCTGTCCATAAGACTAGTGTCAATTTTAACATTGGGCTTATGACAGTAAGGAAGGCCTGGTTTTCCAATCGTGAAACAGACTGTATACTTAGGTTATATTGAGGTTATGCTAGTTCTTAGAATAAGTGACTGAGTAAATTTATTCAGTACTGGTTCATTGTGATTCAAGTACTCAATAAACTGTGATTCAAAACAATTTAAATATGCTAGTTCTGTACAATCAGCAACACTCCATAACCAAACCATCCTAGGGGAATAACTCTTTATTACATTTATGAAGTAAAATAAACTAGGGTTAACCTGTACGTACTATAAATTTGTTTTAAAAAAGGATGTTACTTACCAAGAAACAGTACTGTTGTATACAAAACAGTTGTAGTTAGTCTTGAATGACGATAATGTTATTTTTCTCAATTAACAAACGCGCAAAATGTAAAACTTGGTAAGTGGAAATTAGTCTAAAAGTCAGTACAACCCACCCAACGAGGTAGAGAACAACCCACCGACCAAGATAAGACTGACCGTTGACCGTTACAACCACTGTCTGGTCTGTCGTCTGTTGACCTGTTGCTGGCCTGCTGGGGTACTGTGCAGGCGCCGGCGCGCCAAATTTTTTCCCTTTCTTTAAAAGGGGATTATTGTAGATGGGGTTGGCCGTTAATTTTACTAGTGTACTGGTATAAACTAATAATGCAATTTGCATTTTATTTTCTTATAAATTGTCAGAATTCTATGCATATTTTATCGATATATAAACTGTAAATTTATACTTCCTTTATACATGTTTTATTGTTGATATCTGATCATTATGCTTATTATTCAATTTTGTTTAAATACTAAAACTATAAATAAAACTTGCAATTAATTATACTAAAATTGTTCTGGGATATAAAGGATGTCCGTGGGATGTCCCCAAGATATCCACGTTATCCCGGGAGATCGTGGACATCCCTGGGACTTCCACAATATCCCAGGACATAGCAGGATATCCTATATCCTGCTTATCCTGGGATTGCAATGGGATGTGTGGGACACAAATGGGATATCCTGGGGACGTTGTGTGCTGTGTGGGACATGTCATCAGCGTTATGCACATTGACAACTGCGTGCAAATCAGCAATGGCCTTTGGCAACTGAATAAAGGCTCTGCCTCCCAGCGGCGTATACTCGTTCACACGGATTTCCAGACCGCGTATGCACAGATCCGTCCAACCACTGCCTACCAACTCGCACTGCTCCTTCTTGTTGATAAGCATGCTGAACGTCACTGACAGGAATACCTCCAAGTCAGAGGCCTCGGTCAGCGGGACGTTAACGGTATTAAATGATCGCATAAAAGTGACTCATTGGATGTTGGTGAACTCGCACTCCAGGATCGGTGGTGGGGGGGAAGATGATCGTCGTTGGTAACTTTACTGCTACAGAATCGGCCATTGCCCCCTACTTACATTATTACCGCTTCGAATGAATCATTATATTATCAGTGCTCCGCGTAAAGCTACAGTATCCACAAAAACTTCCACAAAAATAAAAACATTGCTTATCTATGAGATATTTATTTAATAAAAATTAAAATCAGTATGGCTGACTAGAATGATTCTTGGGACACCCCAGCCTTGTAATAGGCTTATCTGTAGGTGTTCTTTTTAGCTTTATAATGTATGCTCTAATAAAACTTGTTTTCTGTCTCTAAGAAATTTCTTAAACCCTTCCAAAGCTACCCTTCAAATTCCTTTTCATTTAACATTATATAAAGATTAAATAAATCAAAGGAATTTCCAAAAATTAAAAAGGCAATTCAGAGATAGTCAATTTTCTATCTGAGTTTAATTAAAAATATACTGGGATATTAGTTTATTTGTTAAAATAAACAAATATCCTTTGGGTAGCGAAAGTAACTTAAGGCTTAAGGTATAGGGTAATTTGACATTGATGATATTTTTTAATGTCGCTAAAAAATGGGGGACTTTTTGGGCAGCTAAATGTGCTTGGATGAAAATCCCTTTGTGTCACCCTACATTTTAAGGAACGTTAATAAAACGGACGAATAGTGAAAACTGTATATCAAAATCTCTTCACCAACGAAAATGGTGGACAGTCAAAGTTAATGTTAAATGCTAACCAGGAACCGTAAATTCATGTCATATTTAATGTCAAAAATATAAAAAATATTTTAAACTAATATTTTTATTTATAGAATTTGAAAAATACAAAGTTTGCAATGTAAAACATTAAATTTGAACATTTTATATGCACTCATTATATCTTCTCTGAGGTTCATGATTCCTGGGGAATTTTTAACATGAATTTTGTGGGAAATTTTTTAACACCCCGATATCTATGAAAGCTGAGATAACATTTTCTGTAATTTTATCATGTTTTAAACCCGAATGTACTAGGTCTATTATAAATGTTACCTATTAGGAAATTTAATAAACCAGTTTTCATAACTTCTTCAAATATTTGAAAAAACAGGGAATAAACTAATTGGTTTCATGTTATATTATGTAATGACACAAGGTTTATGTTTAGTATAGGTACTACAATGATAAAATAAATATCTTTATTATACAAACCTGACAAATGTCTGTTCTTTAAGCTATCAGTTTAACATCTGGATCAATTGGAATGCAACTTTTTTGGCAACGACATGAAACGACATTCAGTAGCCGTTGGATCCTCCCCGCTTCAACAATCAGCTGTTCGTGGGCAGTTATTAACTGGTCATCCTCAACAACAGTGCCGTCATCCAACGTTAACCTATTAATATAGGCTTTTGTTTTGACACCTGTGTTAGTTATATCTTCCATGGCTCTCTTGGCTTTCAATTTAATCTCGTGATTAAATTACTGAGATATACATTTTTAGTTGTATTACTTGGGTTTGCAAGATTGATTGTATAATTACTGTAGTAGGTTTGGTAATTATCATAGTAAGGCCTTTTGATTGTTGTATTATACAATCTATTTTAATCTATTTTATAATTAAAATAAGTCCTATTTGTTGTTTTTACAACTCTTCTGAACAAGCTCCTTTCTTCAATACCAAATTATGCAGCTTTATTTAATTTCTTGTAGAATTGTCCCATTCACTTATTTGTATTTAGATTTCAAAGTTAGCGATCTTAACCCATTTTTTAAAAATACTCTGTTATTTAGTTTATGTTTGTTTGCACAGAGGTGGTAATTCCATAAGAGTGTTCAGTTTTACATTATCATTTTAGTATTATTAAAGCCTGCACAAAATATCTTGTTTAACACCCCTAGATATATTCACTTAAAATGTTCGTGCACTTTAGTTAATTCTACTTCCAGACAAAAATTACCCTCATTCTAAGATAAAATGTATATTCTACCATTATTTCTTTAGCTTTATAAAACTCAGAGATGTCTCTGAGTTGTACGAGTTGCTCTAGGCTTACCAGGGAGGTAGGCTTTCCAGACTAGGCTGTAGGCACTCGATCTCAGGTCTCTGTTCCACACTTGTCTGTTTCAACGCTGACATTTTCATTTACAAAAAGTATCAAAAATGTGTTTGATTTTTTTATTGTTTGGCATATTATACAAATGAACAGTGTTTTAGTTTCACACTCCCAAATATATTTTAAACCTGAATATAAATATACCCGCATAAAAAATATAAACCCTTACAAAAACCATAGTGCCACATTGTCAATATTGTTATAATAGGATAAAGGATATAAATCTTGCTAAGATGGCTTTCCCTGACACCTGTCGCTTCAGACTATCAATCACCGAAGGCAGAAATTCTGAAGTGATCCCGTTTCAAGGTGTTTGGCATTTAAAAGCAATAAAAACACACCGATATTGAAAGGGTCTTGTAGTATATCCATTAGAGTTGTATATTAAGTAAAAATTATCTCTTATCCAAAATTGAAGGTGTTATCAGTCTCGTTATGAAACGTGTCTTTATATTATCCTGTTTGGATATTAATTTGATTACATACGATTACACAAGAAACTGAACACACTATATATATAAAACCCGCAATTCCGTTCTAAACGGAGTCATAGGCTGATTTTATCTGCGTGCAAAGAATGAATATTATCAGTAAATTCAACAGTTCTCTGCAATATATTGCCTTAGTTTTTCGCTATACGAAAAACTTGAATTTAAAAAGTTAGAAAATGCGTCCACCCTTAGAAACAAAACCACAACAATTTATATAAAGCTACTAAGCAAGCTATTTTGATATTACTTTTAAATAAATGTTAAAGTGCACGTTAACTACGTCGGTTGTTCATACATGATGACTATTCAAAACGAAGCTCTCGGTAAACAACACTGTAAATGTTTCCAAAACGCCTACTCTCCCTTATGGCTATGGCCTATACGACTTTAGGGTCCAGATAATGGAGGGTCTATTTAACGGCTGAGTGGTCTTATCAAAACATCATATATCTCTCATGTCGCCAAGGGAGGGAAGCGAAGATTAGACATTCCAGCGATCAACTTACGGTTCATTAAATCCCCACAGCTAATGACTCAAGTTTCGCCGAGAATTACAGCCAGTAATTATTTGGAGAGAGCACCAAAATAAGTATATTAAACTAACCGACATTTATAAAACTGGCATAAGTACTATTTAAAGGAGGAAAAATGTTTTTTGGGATCACAGAATAAAATTGATAAACGTGTTTTAACTCCCTATACAACAACAAAATATAAAATATTAACTAAATGAAATAACTCTAATATATTAACATAAATACCCTCGTCGCAGCAAACCTGCATACTTAGCGAATTTCCAATGAATTATAACATAACACACTAAGCCACTTAACAGGATTCATAAGAAATATATTCACAAACAAGCGATATTTAAAATATTAATTATTCTCCATAAGAATAACATTGGGGATGTGTACGCAGGTTTGCTGCAACAAGGAACACAAAATAATGGGGTTTTATGCAAAATATCAATAGAACTCAGCTAAGTGAAGCCACATACCAAGTTTCATCCATATACATTCATAAATAAGCGATGTATAACACTTTAATTATTTTCCATAAGAGTAACATGGGGACCGAGTACCTAGGTTTGCTGCTACGGGAACCATAGGTGAAAATTTTGTTGTGCAAACAACAATAAAGCACAACCAGATGAAGCTATATACCAAATTTCGTCAGTTTATGTTCATAAATAAGCGAGATATACAATTTTTCTTTTTCTCCATAAGAATAACATTAGACAACGTACTGTGTTTAGCACTTTCAATATCTCAGTAACCAATTGACGTAGAGCAATGATCAAGATACCAGATTGTTTGTTGTTTTATGCTGAATCCAATGGTGAAAATTAAAATTTGATTTTAATAAAAATTACATGTGGAAACCCCAAAAAACCCATTTTTTGGGTACAAAACCCCCCAAAAACCCCCCTTCGGATCGTGCGATTCGTCTGGTTTTCGAACTCGTTCAAATAAATGGTACTTTACACGTTTGTACCAAATTTCATTAAGATCGGACCTTTTTTACGAGAGTTCTCGTGCTTACGGACACACACACACACACACACACACACACACACATATATATATATATATATATATAAAAATTTGAACGAATTGTGTTTTTGGCATCTGGGGACCTCAAAATGAAAAGGTATCATGGTCTCGGGCTTAAGTCTTACCATGAGACCTACGGTAATAGCTTCTTCCCTATAGGGGAAATTCGCTAAAAGCGAATTGGATGGAGCTGCAAAGGAGGAGATTCAAACCCGACAAAAGGGACATCTAGAAGGGTTTAAATTGACACAAAACACGAATAGGAAATAATATTTCAGGGATTGAAATTGCTCAGAAAAGGTAAAAAAATGAATCTATTAATGTAGATTGATAAAAATTTTACTTTGGCTCTGTGATATTTGTTAGTCATTTATATAACAATATTTAACATTTTATTCAGGCTAAATATATCGAAATGTTAACGAGAAAAGTAGCCATTGTGTTTAATACCCACATATTTCCTTTCAAGATAACAAAGTTCTATTCAAACAATTTAATATGCATTACAATACCAAGCTTATCGATGAAATTAAGTAAGTAAATATTACTGACCCATAGATATTTTAACATTTAATTATCATATTGTATCCAACTATTCATTGAGACGTTAACTTTTAATAAAATACATAATGTAAGTAAACAGGTAAAAATAACCATTCTGTAAAATCCCAAGTACATTTGACATTTACCAACTGCACTTTCTGAAAAACGTTTTAACAGTCTTTAGAAATACCAAGTAGGGCAGCAGTTTTCTTATGCTGGTTTTAGTTTGATTACAAGTTTCAAATAATTAAACCAAACTTATATTTCTACATGACTACAGTTTTCTTGATTTCTACATGACTCTATTTTTTACTACAGCTACAGACCGACAAGTGGTTTGCGTGGCTGAAATATATTCCCAGGTCCACTTAATGTAATTGACATACTCTTTATATCCACTTACTTCACCCTCTTACTTACCTAGTTCACGTATTACTTTCCAAGTACCATCACTTACAAAGCTTACATAACCATAACGTTCAAGTTGTTTAGTATTGACTTTTTTTGTAAAACGGTTATTTGTTTTAATTTATGTGTAAATAGTGAAATTCCGTATATTTTGTATACAAATAGTCCTGGCACAATAAATAATATAAAATAGAAAAAAAAATAGTTCTCTTGATGTTGAACTACGTAGTAGCTTATACACCTAACAAAAATATATCCTGAGTATTTAATACATCCCCTTTTCAAAAGCATTCACTTATGTAAACCTATATTGCCAACTTATTTGTTGAAAATAAGAATGTTATTTGGACGTTGTTTTAATATTCAAATAAAATGTTTAATATTTTCTTAATAACTTTTACTGTTCAAATAAAACGAATAATTTAAGAAAGTATAAAACTATAGTGTTATGGGTTTTAATACCTTAAAATAGGAATAGGTTTAATACAAAAATATTAAAACCTTTGAAGTTACTTTAATGCAATCCATCAGTAAGATGAATAAGTTTACATTAAATCAATGTGTTTATTGGTTAATGAAGATCGATATGATTTGTTTTCACTATAACAAACTTTCATTTTGCAATGTTTTGCATTGAAATTAAATTTTAGATGTCCAATAGTCAGCTGGAGTATTGTTAAATCTATACTGATGATTAAGATTTGAAAAATCTAGTAAGTTAAGGCTTGATTTCAAAACAACTAGGTGTAGAAAATCTATAAAAAAATCAGTTAGGGCTGTTCCTAATGCCCTATTGGCATAATTCAGTTTTTAAATTAAAATTGTTTCTGCCCGGATATGCCATTTGACATTTGGAATACATATCAATTACTCCTAAGCTGACCCATATACAGTAATCTTGTTGAACCTTATTTGATCTGATGATTACGTAACAAATTATTATTTACTAAGAGAAGTTCACCTCTAAATTCAACGTAAACAACTGTTATATTCCTGGGTATAACTTGTTTTTACGGGGAGATATTTTAGTGTATCTCTTACATTTTCTTATTTATTTTATATTTATTTATATTATTGTTTGAAGCGCACTGCTGATTGATGCGGACGTTAGTTTCCGGTTCCAGCCATAAGTAGACGTCTAAACTTTCCTTCAGACGTGTCATCCCTCCAGTCCTTATATGAAAAAATCGGACATAAGTTGCAAAATTCCCTATGATAAAAATAATTTACTTTCATGTAAAATTCGTAATTTTGTTACCAAGCTTCGACAAAAAAGTGCCTTTAAAACATTAGATAAAATAATATCACACATAAAAAATACAACTGACCCTCTTCCCGGTGCATAGGAATACACACTTTTTGGCGAGCGGTTATTTTCAAATGACTAAAAAATTATAAAAACTTATCAGAGGCAATACTTTAACAACCACGCTGTGTCATTTACGTTGATAGTCCTTGGGGTTGTAATTTAGGATCATAATCCCGTGCACAGTAATGGTTTGGATCGGCACTACTTGTTAGCACAGTAGTGTGTAACATCTTCAGCGGCGCAACATATTATTCGGTTGGTTCTGAATTCCACCTCTGCTTACGCCTGACCAGCAGCTGACTCCAACATCCTCTTAGAAAACTAATCGTCATGTGGAAGATATTCTCTTATAATTTAATTTTTTGAATAATACACAACAACAAATAGTGAATTAATTTAGAGGAAACGTAACCAATATATAATTATCTATTGAAATCATCCATCGCCGTCATGTTAAATTGACCACAATCTTGTAAAAATACTTTAATAAGATAAATAATTTACAGTTATTCATCCTTAGGTAAATCTGATTGAGATGCATAAGTTTCAGGCTGGCGGGAAAATTAAAACTTGTTGCATAGTCTCACTTGTACACCTTGAAGTAAAAATAGAGAATTGTTTAGACCTTTATCAGCTTAAAAAAACAAAGAAAAAACAGGTGCGTTTTATTTCATATTTCACACATGACTCAACATCAATTGGTGTAACAGGATGCAACGAGGTGTAAATGGTGTCATTGTTGCGAATCTGCATATGACCAGCCGACAGTGACGTCATGGTTTGCGCACGTGACGAAATGATTGCTTCTATTGTTCATTGATGAATATACAGCTACATATATTCAGTGTACGAGATTACGTCAGGTTTGGCACAATGTTAAACCAAAGCATTGAAGTTACTGAATATCAACCCTGAATTATATTATCATTGTAACAAAATTTAAGTCATCTGTACAAGCACAGTGGCAACAAATCGCGGCGAATAAGTCATCTGTACAAGCACAGTGGCAACAAATCGCGGCGAATAAGTCATCTGTACAAGCACAGTGGCAAAAAATCGCGGCGGATAAGTCATCTGTACAAGCACAGTGGCAACAAATCGCGGCGAATAAGTCATCTGTACAAGCACAGTGGCAACAAATCGCGGCGAATAAGTCATCTGTACAAGCACAGTGAGAACAAATCGCGGCGCATAAGTCGCCACTTTGGCGACTCTGCTTGCGGCGGAGTCATCTGTACAAGCACAGTGGCAACAAATCGCGGCGGAGTCATCTGTACAAGCACAGTGGCAACAAATCGCGGCGAAGTCATCTGTACAAGCACAGTGGCAACAAATCGCGGCGAAGTCATCTGTACAAGCACAGTGGCAACAAATCGCGGCGAAGTCATCTGTACAAGCACAGTGGCAACAAATCGCGGCGAAGTCATCTGTACAAGCACAGTGGCAACAAATCGCGGCGAAGTCATCTGTACAAGCACAGTGGCAACAAATCGCGGCGAAGTCATCTGTACAAGCACAGTGGCAACAAATCGCGGCGAAGTCATCTGTACAAGCACAGTGGCAACAAATCGCGGCGAATAACTTATTGGGGTAGCTCGTATAAACAAGCTAACTTAATAGTCATCAAAAAAGTAAAGTAACTGATCTATACACTGAAAAAAGATTATTGTTATCTGAACCAGAATATGGTATGTGGAACAATAAATTATTGTAAATATGGTCCCAGCAATGTGTTTGGTAGCAGCTACAATCCTGTTATTGTCAATATTTAATTGTAGCGTGCAACATAAATTATTGCAAATATTACAATAATGAAATTGGAGCCCAAGCAATACATCTTGCTGTCAGAGCAATAATTATTGTCAATAATACTATACATTATGAGAATCCTTACTAGAGTTTATAGTATTTATAACAATAACTCTTATTTTTACTTTTACAATAAGTTATTGCTGCAGCTATAAGTTCGGTTGACTCTCCTCTCAGAATGTATAGTAGCTATGGCAATACCTTTTTTTATTCCTGCAATAAGTTGTTTTTGTGGTTAATACAGTGGAGTGGTTACGTACAACCCTACAGTTTAACGAACATAACCTGAAAACTAACCAAAATCAGTTACATAAAATTGCTTACATGAAAGCTGCAGAAGTATGGGGTTAATAGACCACCGTTCGCTTTGCTTTAATCATATTTTTGATTATTGTGATTATTTAAGGCTTAGTACTTAATCTCAGTCTCTTTGTTACTTTTACCTTGTTAATATCCAACCTAGGCTATTGAAAGCCTAAATAAGATTCTGAATTCATGTTGAAACTGCTGGATTTTACTTGTTAATACTTTACTGGATAATACTATACCTGTTCAATATACTTTTTGAGGTTATGCCATTGCATGTTTTGTGGCTACAGCCACATCTTCAGTTAATCCTTAGGTTGATTCTTCATTTTATTAAAACATTACTGAGACAGTGAGACACTTAACACATACATATTGCAGTATAACACATTCCGATACCGATCACACGATAAACTATAACATTGCTTGTCTCGGTGCATTCACGCTTCAGGGCAGGCCGGTGACGACTCATTTCCACTTTGAGACATTGTTGTGTAATCAAAAACAGAATCTGGTATAATATAACAGAATATTCTCGCTAAGCATTTCTAATTACTATACTGCTATCGTTATGATGTATTAGCAACAATAATATGTTGATGCAATTGCCTCATTGCAAATAATTTAGCAAGAATATTATTGTAGTTTTGACAGACGCGATGGTAGGACATTACCATAACTATTGTGTAAATTAATATAAATCTTGTAAAAACTACCAGAATTGCATTTACTATGCAATATTGTTTGGATTACTATAATATTTCTTTCAGTGTACGATTACTTGATAGATTTTGTATTGGCCGATCTCTAAAGTTTGGCACGTTTTTCAGGTTTAACAACTTTGAGGGTCTACTTAGTTGTCCATTAAGAGTAATCCCAAATAAATTCCGATCCTTGGAAAATCAAAATGTTTTTGCAAAAAAATGCGTAACAACAACACGCAGGCAAATGGTTAAGAAAGTCAAACGAACTGTAGTTTTAAGAAGCTCTTTATATGCCTTTTCTTTTCGGTAACAAAAAGGCTAATAACAAAATAACTAGTTTTAATAAATTGAAATAATGATTCAAAAACATTGTAATCTAATAGTACGCGTGTTAACACGATATAAAAGTATAACAAATGAATTACCAATATCAGGATGATCCAAAATCTTAATAACATGCGGTAAACAACGTAGCAGTATGGGTCTGATAACCCATACAAATCACCATGAGTCTCACATATAATTTGGTTTATTAATGACAGCTAAAAGTTATAGATATTACAGTAATAATAATAATAATGTTTCCCTAATATATGTTGTGTGTGATACAGTTTATATAAAATCTTGGGGCAATGATTGATTTTGTAATGCAATTGACTTTTTAACAGACACTCAATCGTACGGTCGTTACTTTACGAATATAATCATATTACAGTATGGTCAATAAAATCTAAATTAATTTATACAAATCAGATAAAATTTTTCTGAGTACCATTGGGTATAGACGTTCCGAGCCGTTTCTTAATTGCGGCCAATTTTGCAAACGACACTTTTAGCTTCTTGCAGGCTCGGTGGTAACTTCACTGATAATACTATACATTATAAGACCGCGGCGCGTACGAATTTACTCATTAAATATAACCGGATAAAAAGAGCTCCTTGTCCCACGAGATATAATAATTTAATATCAATCTTCTAATGCTTCTCAATAGAGAAAATCAAAATTTTTAGAATGCATATGATAGGAGATAAATAATATTTGGGATTTATAAATACTTTACTTTCATCTCCCAAATAAATTCAAATGTTAGAACGGATAGTGGATTTGAAACTTTTGCGTATAGGGTGTCTTTTGCGAATAGGGTAAAAAGAAAACAATGGTATTGCAGAATAACGCATACAATTAAACCTATTAATTATACCTATAACCAAATAACACTAAAATATATTAATTAAAACTTGTAAATGTATAAACGTGCATATTGGTTAAAAATATATTATCAAATTTTGCACAGTAGATGTTGGAACAAATTGCTGTGCTATAAATACGAGTAAATCAGCTCATAATATGAACTAAATATAAATAAAGCTCACAAGAAAACTCCATAGTAGCCGGTACTACATACCTCATTTTTACCCTCTTCACAATTAATTTTTGAAATAATAAGTTATTTGTTTTTCTGGTAACATGGAATATCAGTAGGTTTGATTTCAAAGTTAAAACAGTGACGAAGTCATAAAACAGCGGCAACGTTGTTATTGATAATTCGTCCATGTGCGGCAGTTTACGACTCACGCTCAGTTACATGTCCTTATTCTGCTAAGGAACCATAAACTACGTGCTTTAAACAAATGGATTGATAATACCAAAAACTTACGTAATTTATAGATTATTTTAAATTATTTAATACACAACTTAAAATGTTCAATCAATAATAATGATTAGTTGGATTACATAAATATAAGCCCAACTTCAATAGGGTATTTTTAAAATTTAAATTAATTTAAAAGAAAATTAAAGTGATAAACTTCCTTGAAATAAATCTTTGTAATTAATTTAATTTTTAAAAATCATCAGCAGACCCCATGTCTCAAATTGTCAGCCATTTTTAAGTTAATACCTGTTGCTGCGAGGACACAAATAATTTAAGGACATATTAGAATCGGTATTAGTTATTACGAGTTTATTTATTAAAATAATATAAGTTTACATTATCCCGTGAAGACGACTCCTCTCCTGCCAGAATTTTAATGTTTGAGACGGAAAAGGAAGACGCTACATTACCAGTGGCGTCAAAAGAAATAATAAGTTAACTTACCATAAATGCGGTTGAATAAAAATGTTCTTTTAGTTTTACGTCATAAGCAAAACCCAATAGTTATACCACATTATTATTTTATCATTGAACCTGAGGTATAGAGAATTTGATACGGTAGAAAGCAAACATTTTACGACAGGGGGAAGTTTATCTGAGATTCTCAATTTAGATAGTATTTTTAAAAGCTATAAAGCCTATTTTCAGCATGGTTTTGGCACGTCAAAATTCGTCTAGTATAAATAAAATGTCATTATTTTTGTGTCCCTATATTTTCGTATCAGTATATTCTTTTAAAAGTGTTTAACATTTCTCGAAAAGTAAATGTTCTGTTAGAATATAGCCAAGATCTTTTCAAGCGTATTGTTAGCACAACCACTGTGCATTCATAATATAAATGTAACAGTGACTTTTTTAACCCAACCTGTCTATATTCGTACTTACAACCATAATCTCAAAATAAATCTTTACTGTTATGGTTATTAGGTAACAAGTCTTTAGATTTATGATACCCGATAATTTTCGCGAGGTGAAATTGAAGGGTCTCTATCTTTATCTGCCCTGGTAAAAAATTATCTCACACTTTGGGAGAAAAAAAGAGGGAATATAACGCGGAATCATCAGTCACTGATAATACACGTGGAGCTTTACAGCGAGGAGGTATTCTTAGGATGTTACAAAAATATAATATTATTATACAATAATTTACGTAGTACTATAGTCAATATTTACTGCTCATGTTATGTTTATTAAAATGAAAATACCTAGCAATAAAGCTCCTATGTCTCATTAGTGGCGAATATAATAAATGTAATATGACTGTCTTCAAGATTATTTATTTATTTGCTTTTTTAAAAAGTTTGGCAGCCTCTTATTGCCTTACTATTCCCGTCCACATTGACTATTAAATGCATCTGTGCTTGGAACGTATCCAGAAAAGCAAGAGGTGAGCTGTTCCAGTACGCGTTGTACAGTAGTGATACAAATGTCATACCAGGACTGGGGTTCGAACCCACGACAGGGCCGCTGTCATGGTTCCGGAGTCCATCCGCGTCGCCTTGACCTCTTCACCAACGACCCACACTTTAACAACAACGAAAAAAGTTTCCTAGTCATATTTTATATATTGGTAGTCATATACTACCAAAATATGTTCATTATAGAAATGGCGAGTTATAAATTACGATCCCTAGTAAACATATTAATATATTTCAAACCAATTAGACTTCACCCCGGGAATATCTACGAAAACACTTGTAAACATCCGGGTTTGAAATAGTTTACATTTTATTCTAGCTGAAGAGAAATAACTCTTTTATAAATGTTTCGAGTTAGTATTTGATATTTAAAAAAATCTTCTTCATAAAATTAGCATTGTAGACCAACGGGTAGAGGCTTTTAGGAAAATAACAGTGTAAATGCCTCATATTATAACTACACATAAATTATTACAACATTTTAAAAAGAATCCACAAATTGGTTTGATGGCATGGTTTGACATCTGAATTACAGTTTCACCCCTTTAGAGTATGGATTTATTAATCAAAGATTTCGGGAAAACATTTTACTGGCATTTTAATTGGCAGGGCTCAAAGATCCGAGCCGACGCCGACGACTGCTTATGTTTGCTCTGTGACGTGAAGCTGCGCTGGTGGGGGAGGGTGTTATGGGTTGTGAAGGCTCGATGTAACCCAATTTAGCTGACATCCCCTTTTATAGGCAATAACCCTAAATTGAATTGTGGTGCTTTGTAAGAGATCTAATATATATTTTTATTGTCGACAACAGTGAAAGCGTGTATTTACCCCGTGTTAAGGGCATTTTCTCAGATGGCTCCAATTTTATCGACACGGTTATTTGAATGTCTACTACAGTACAATACACGTGCGAATGAATATGGCTGTTTTAAATAACTAACAAAAACAGAAGCAGTTACAGTGCAGCCGAAGTGTTCCGCGACATCTCTTCCGCATCTACGTCTCTGAATGCGCCAAATGAGAGGTTTATTACGGCCCTCACAATTAAAAAGGCTCTAAGAATTTTTACCCTAACTCTTAACACGTTTTATGGCGTGAAAATGACTATATCTTAACAACCCAAGACCTTGGAAGTTCTTTGTTAGTAACCTCAGCATACATAACATAGTAATACATTCACTTTAATAGGAAAACATAAAATCATAACTTGTTTGTGTATAAAAACATTTGTTATGAACTTGCAGTGAAGGAAGAAAACACTTTTTCTAGAAAAACCATTATCTCTATTACAGATGCAATTTTTAAAACTGTGATGAACATTTGATTTATTTCCCAATCCATTGTGTTAAGATTAAATTGCAGCACCGGTAAGTATGAGCAAAAGTACAAAATATGTGTTAAAAATAACATAAATCAATGGTATAAAAACAAAATGAACCTGGATCTGGTTATCTGAAGGACATAAATCTATATCATTTCCAAATATAATCTTTCAATATAACAAATAAAGTTAACTATAAGCTTAAAATACAAACAAGCTAAAAAGTGTGGTGGTAATGAGTAGAATCTGTGGACGGTTGCGAGCTAGTAGCGACGGTAACGGTATAATTATACCAGCAGTGGCGTACTTTGATCGAGCTGTGGTAATGATGGGGATGAAGTGTAAAAGGCGTAATAATTAGAAGCTTGTGTAGAGGGCGCTGAGTGCGCGCGCCGAGTGGGGGGCGGAGTTCGGCCGCTGGGACTTTTAACTTCCAGGGAAATCTGTTTTACGTAAAAACCTGCCGATCACTATAATGATCCTACAAAGAGGTATAATAAATTTTTAAATATTTATGTTATTGTGTAATCTTTGGTTGTGATCTTTCACGGGTTAAATTCCTGCCAATAGTGAAATGTGACTTAAAATATTGCGTTGACATTCAGTATGATCGTATACTGGGAAGAACCTACCAGAGTACCTTATTTTCTTTATCTACAATTTTTATACGATTCTTTGTGTAGATTGATTAATTTTCTTTCAAGAAGATTAAATTTAGAGAAGAGGAGATTTTAAGAATTTGGGGAGCTTATCTCTCCTAAGGAATGTTTATAATTATTATATTGAAAATATACTGGGTGTTTGAAAATTGGACTCTTGTAAATAATAAACTCTCTACTCAGGGACCTCCATGATTCTATTTTATATGTTTATGTTTAGTAACCGTTCAAGATTTTTCACTGGTGCACTTCGGACTTCCATTTCCTGCAGTTGATAAGTATGCTTACAAGAATGTATATGTGTTGCTTTGGGAGCTCGTCTTCCTTAATAAGCAGAAAATGATCCGTGACATGACCATTTACGTTAAATAACCATCTCAGCAGTTGCATTAGTCAGTCATGCCTGCTATGTTCATGAATGCATGGGGAGAAGTGAAACATCGTTTTGACTTATGAAGGTGAGTAAATGGTACACACCATTTATTTATTTTGATTAAATCAAACTATAATATATTATTTCATAACATGTAAAGTTTGTAATGTTTCGCCATTTCATTTTTCTTAAAACTAGGAAGTTGTTTTAAAACATCAGATATAGTTATTAGAAATTTAATTAGTTATTCACTATATAATTTAAATTGATTACAACAGAGAGTCTAATGTACATTGAAGACGAAATGTAAGTAAAACAGTGTCAGTTCAGTTTAATGAGATTTTATAAGGAGCTTACTGTATTGCCAGTCTATTATTTTTAATATATCGCCAACATAACATAAGATAATCTTTTGAGTACATATGTTTACAGCAGTAGATCTAAAAATGTATTTTGATTTGTTGAAATGGGCAATCTTCATTAAAAACAAATATTGGTTTAAGGCAATGTTTCCAAAACCCTTTTTGGCAAGGGACCAACCATAGTTTGTGAAAATATATTCCCGTCTCATTAAACATAAAAAATCATCATTTTATATATATATATATATATATATATATTTAAAACCAACTTTTAAATGAGACAGTTCGTAGGCCGTTCTATCAGCCAATTTGTAAGATTCGTTTTTTATGATAGATATTAATGCATAAATTTGTCATCATGAGAAAATAATAATTTGTTATCACGTTTGTCATCATAAATCAAAAATAATATATTATCTAAGAATTCTGCCATGTTGGCCATAAAATTTAATGTTAATCTTACGGAGAGTGCTTCATTTTTATCACGATTACTTGGGTTCATTAGGTTTACGAATGTGACTGTATCTCGTACACTCGTGTTTTGCTCACGTGTGGTTAAGTTTATTGTCTAAGTGTAGATTTTCGGAAATTTGTCCAAAGCTTATAATACAAAACTATTGCAAATACCATATATTTTTTACAAACATCAAAGATTTTATATAAAAATACACTTGACAAATATATTTAACTATACACCTTTAACTGTAATTTAATGAAAACACTACAGAAAACCTTTTTAGAAAATTTAAAACTTTTAAAAACAAATTGAATTTGAACAGTTAGTAAAAATATAAATGTTGACATAAGTATTTGTTAAGAAGTTATATTTTTTAGAAGTTATGAAATGGCCTTCTTTGCAAGTAAAATTCAGTCTTATTAGCTAGGTTATATCACTTTCGACCAAAGTTACCAGAGGTACCCGGAAAATGAAATTGGCCTTTGACACAAAATGGGTGGAAATTCGGAATTACTAAGAATCAGGTTAACATAAATAAAAGCGAATTTCCCCTATAGGGAAGAAGCTATTACCATAGTTGGCATGGTAAGACCTAGGTCCGAGACCATGATAAATTTTAGTTTTAAGGTCCGCAGATGACAAAAACACCATCCGTTCAAAACTGTATGTATACATATATCTATTTTATTATAATTTTTTAATACAATTATGTACATATTTATACACCTTTTTATATTCATCTGACGAAGTTCACCAGATGAACGAAAATTAATAAAGATTTTAAAATTTGAATCTAAAGGGAACATTTCTACTATATATATATATTTGTGTGTGTGTGTGTGTGTGTGCGCGCACGTGGGTGATGCGATAACCCTCGTAAAAATGATGCGATTTTGATGAAATTTGGTCCAAAAATGTAAAGAAACATTTATGACTTTAAGTTCAAAAACCAGCCAGATTTATTTATCCAAAAGGGTATTTTTTGGGAGGGGGGTTTGTAGCCCAAAAAGTTTTTTTTTTGTATTTTACATATAATATTTTAGTGAATCAAATTTAATTTTTCACCATTGAATTAAGCTTAAAAAAATCACAATTTAGTGTTTTGATCATTGCTCTACGTCAATTGGTTACAGAGATATTGAAAGTGCTAAACACAGTATGTTGTCCAATGTTATTCTTAAGGAGAATAAAAAATTGTATATCCCGCTTATTTATCAACTTATCCTGACGAAACTTGGTGTATTGCGACATATTGTTGTGGTCTATTAATACATGCACATAAAAACTAATTTTTGCCGATAGTTCCCGTAGCAGCAGACCTGTGTACTCAGCCCACATGTTATTCTTATGGAGAATAAGTAAATCTCCGTTAACTACGAACATAAATTAATAAAACTTGGTATTTGGCTTTACCTAGTTGAGTTATATTAATATTTGTATAAAAACCCAGATTTTGTATTCCTTGTTTCAGCAAACCTGTATACACAGCCGCCATATTATTCTTATAGAGAATAATTAAAGTGTCATAAATCGTTTATTTATGAATGTATATCCATGAAACTTGGTATGTAGCTTTATGTGGTATTAAAATACATATATATGCCACCCCTTTACGCATACGTAACATAAACAAACATAAACCAGCCTGGTGCATATTTAAACCAGTACGTATATATATACCTTGGAAATTCGCTGAGTACGATGGTTTGCTGCTACGGGGGTGTTTGTTTTAAGGGTTTTAAGGTCATAGTACCCTTTAAAACTTTGTGATGAGGTATATAAAATATGTATCGTAAATATATGTTTATAGTGCCTGTCGGGACCACACCAAAACGATGGCCAGTCAGACAAACTCGCGAGGAGTTTGATGTTTTGCTAGCGTCTTTTGGAAAACATTCTACAATAGTTGGTACTGAATTTTATATCATACTGTTGCTGTCACACAGTTGATTTACTAACTTTTAAAACTTGTTGGTAGCATTGATTTTGAACTCACAGAAACTAACACAATTTTTAAAATGTCACACCGATTGCCCCGTCACCTTGAAATTGTTAAGTGTCTCACCAACATATTGACTAAGGTTTTCCTTCTAACCCTTAGACAAATTTTAAAATTTGACTTATCTCTAGGTTTTTTTAGATTACTCTTGGTCGGTAAAAATAGAAGTCTATTTAGATATGTATTTTTCAAAACCAGAGCGGTCATTATGCTAGGCTAGGCTGTAGGCTGTAGGCTAGATAAAAACTCATAATTATAAGTAATGTGAACTCTTAAAATGCATTACTTGCATTACTATGTATATTAAGAAACATAAATGCATTTATATATATTCCTAAAGGTTTATATATTTACTTTTATAATTAATTTAATTGGCTATATTTGATTAAAACTTTAGTTGTTTATGCTTAATATCGATCTGACGAACCTCATACTATGCACATTGTGCACTTCTACCTACTGAATGAAAGCTGGACGCGGTATCGGTTTAGGTATTTAATGGAATGCCAAGTTGGACCGCGTTTTTTCACATGCACTATTTTCATGTACTTACACCTCTGTCACGACCCATCTAAAATCCTTTCGTGATCACAATTAGAGAACCTCTGTTTTAAGATGTCAGAGTGGTGTATTAAATTATTATTAAATCTAACTACAATGCAGTTGTACAATTAATATCGTTTTGAAGTGGACACATTTATAAGTGTTATTTTAATGTAGTTAGCAAATGTATATTTAATACAGCATTAAATAAACACAATTTTTTTACTTAATTGAGTTGGTTTTAACTCCATTTTTAAATATAAAACCACTACCGAAATGTGACATCAGCCCTAAGATCACACATGCCCGTCTCCCCTGCCAGACAGCGTAGATATCCCCTTTCCTCCAACGTGGAGGGTTGCGTGGGTGGTGGGTGGCAGGGGGTGTAGTGTGGTGAGCGGCCACAGCAGCAGTCAGTGTGTCGGTGGCTCGTGCCATGAGCGGACTAGAGGGTAGCTACCCCCGTGAGCGTGTCATGTGCCGCTGCCTGTGACATGCGACCGTCACACCCCTCAACCACCACTGTTGTACCTCACGCCGTCGTCGTCCTCACCCTCGCACTGACTACGCACTGTGAGTACTGAGTCAAATAAATATATCGAATTATATATTATCTAATGTACCTTAAATGTATTATTTGATTACATTTTAAGCAATGTCAATGCTCGTGTACAGTTATGTATTATGAACAAACAGTATTTAATTTGCAATGGTTTAAATGTATTAGTATATAATAGACTACGATTTGTCTGTCCTTTAACAAAAAAGGGAAAAATGCGCAGTTGAGAATCTATAATGCGTTGTACATTAAGAATTAGTAACTTCAAATTCCCTTAATTATATTTGCTCATTTATTATCTCACAATTTTTTTATTGCTAAGTCGAGTATTAAACATTTCTAAAATAATACTGGAAGTTTTTACTGTTATTGAAATATAATTTTAGGTCTGTCAACATAAGAAATAATTCAAGTACAAGCTTTTATAGGCAATAAAATCTTAATAAATTGAATATTAAACTCAGCATTTGATTTGGTATACAAAAATTTATTGTAATTTAACTATTTTTATCCAAGCGTTCGTTATTTGGGAAAGCGTAAAATAATAATTCACAAGACATCTCCGGGACAGATTGGATTACCAGGTTACTTTTACGTAGAATATTTTAGCGTTTCTCTAAGTTACTTTTACTTCTTGGTTGTATGTAATTATATCATTTTAGGGTTGACAAACTATTGAAACACATGCAAAAAGTAATATGTCATATAGGTATTAATTTTATTTAAACTTTATAAATATATTACTACGAAAAATATAAACATAAATGTGTATTTTGGATGTATGTATTTGAAATGCTCAAGCGATCTACCAGTGCCGCAGCGGTACGTGGACGACCGGTTGGGTACTACGGAAATGTCACATAGTATATCTATATTTTATAAAGATATATTCTTTTCAAAGTATATTTGCATATAATTATTTATTAACTAGAGGATTGTAGGGCTATAAGTTGATGTGCCGTTTACTGTTAACATGCTGAAGAATATGAAAATAAATCCTCATCAAATTACGAATACATGTTGATGCATAAACAAAGATGACGCTTAAATCACATTAGACAATTTAATCAAAGCAGACTTGCTGCACCCTCATATTTTATTTTGACACTATTTATCCGTATTTATGGCTAACATATAATATACAAATTACAAATAATAATAATAAATAGTATTTATCCTGACGTTTTTGGATAATACCTTTAATTTAAGTAATCTCCCACCTTTATAAAATTTATCTAGTGTCCACAATAAAAAAACTAACTCTCTGTTAGGTGTTTAGATATTTGTAACACTACTATTAACGAAGGACCACAGTTAAGGTAAACAGTGTAAAACAATATTCATATAAAAGCAGATGCACAGTGTTGTGTTTGTGTTTTACAACGGAACCAGACACACACAAAGTGAGTTAATGTTGTGTGAGATAAGAATTGGATCAAGTTCCTGAATATGTTTACATGTCTTAGTCCGGAAACATGATACGCTGCGTGTGGACTGTGCTGTGGCTGTTATGTACGTTTGCATAATAGCAAGATAAACCGTGTAGCCCACTTAGATTTATGTCTCCATTATAATGCCTCGTTTTTATCCCTATGTCTCTCCTCGTCTAACAAACTTTTGTGCATTTATTTGTTTACATTTTATGACATTATAGTGCTCAGTGTTCGTCAGATATTTATGACTTTTCCTTTACCTGTTGGACATCATACTTATTTTCAGTATGGAATTGAAATGTACTATATTTTCATTTTCATTTGTTAACCATATAAACAATTTGAAATATTTGTTACACAAATGTATATTTGTATAAACTATTTAGTATGTTCATACCTTTATAACTGATAAAAGTAGAAGTTTAATAATTTAAGTTTAATTTGTCATAAACCTTGGTCATATTTATAATATGTTTAGAAAACTTGTATTAACGATTTATCTTTATTATTCGTCGACTTGTTTTTTATACCGTGTTCTAAAAAGGATTAACCGAAAAAAACTGTTCCTATAGGTGTTTGATACTCCATCATTTTTGGTATTTTGTAATCACGCAGAAAATGTTTAGTTTGAGTATTTTTTATTTATCGTTCTCATGAAGCTTCTCATTAAAACTTCAGTTTTTGATTTATGTTTTCAGAATATGAATTAAAGGGTAAATTTTTAGTAAAGTACATTTTTTACAGTGCAAATAATTAGTTGCAGTTCAAAATGCATAATATTGTTTTCCATTACAGTGTTAACTATGTTTGTACTAGGGTATCACCCGTTGAAAAATCAGCGGCAACGATTGTGACTATCGATTGTTCTGAAATTGATAATGGGGCGTGTTGCCTATACGAGTATTTGTTTTAATTTAGCCATGACTAATAATTTACAGTTGAACACAGTCAAAACAAATGTGAAGAACATCGTTTGTATAGTGTTTTAATCTTACGTGAGTACCTGCTTAAGGAGGGTTTTTATTGCCTTCTCTAATAATCACACATTCAAGTTTGGAAGCGTGATGTTATTTTTTCTCTTAAAAAACAACAAACCATAAATAACAAATAACATATAATATAGGATCACCGAAATTATAACTATGTCCATTCTAAAACTGAAAATCACAATGCAAGTTTTCAAAATGGGTCAATAGGTCCAAAATAACCCATGATTTGGCAAAATAGTTTATATGGTAGAGCCTGAAATCGCAGAATTTGGAAACACTCTTTCTCTCATGTGCAGACCCGATTTTGAACGGCAGTTTTATAAATACATGTGTAGACCTAATTGATGAACTCGGTGTCTTCATCAAAATTATTCCAAATAAGATGTGCAATTGACTTTCCACGACCTTTAATGGTTAAGGTACCGTATTTGAAATGACCACCTTACTCACACTATAGGCCTAAGCATTTGATTGGACATTATAGCAAACAAGCCTGAATAACGAAAGACTAGCAAAAGGTACTCGCAATTTCAAGCAGGCAGGAAATAACTGTTTTCTTCTAAAAACATTTTACCAGTTATAGAGTAAATTATGTTGTAAAATTGATAAATTACAAATGCAAAAGTGTAATCTCTTAGTTATTTCGTAAAAACTTCAAAAATACAAAGAACGATCTTATAGGTCGCTAAAGCCATGGTTGATTAATTCCCTCGTTATTGCTCTGATCAGCTGATACATTCTACAACAAACGTGAAATAAATAATTTGTTTACTTAATATTTGTTTCTTTGCAACTACTGAGATCTAACTAAATACTGGATGAAACTCGGCAAAACTTCAGAATGACTTACGTTGGAATGCCGGGCCGTTGACTGTAAGGCTGGTACTTCAGTGATGATTACTTATCTTTCTGTTACAGTAATAATCGTTTGAATTTACCAACATGTCCATTATTCTCACCAGAAAATGGCGGCCGCCGCGCAGTGTCCCTGAGACGTGTTGTCTCCAATATTTAGTTAGATGTCAGTGTTTGCGTCCTATCTACCTAAGCTGAAATATTACACCTAAGCAAGTGTTTAATTAATTGAAATTAACAATTACAATACAATATACCCATTACAATACACAAAACATAAGCATAATCGTATTTTGTCACTTGCCATTAACTGAAAACCACATAGTTGAAATGTATGGATTAGTGATGTGGAAGTTTAAATGCCCCTGTCAGCACTCCCCTTGAAAACTACTAATATATTCGTAAATGTAGAGAAGTGTTGTTCCTTAAGCAACCAATTAACTAAAGAGGATTACAAAAACATCATAACTGGCAAACCTCGTAACTTGAGTCAACTATTTACTGTGTGGGGTTTTTGATTTTGAATTTTAAAATCTATTCCCTCATCTCTACGACCTACAAACTATTTAGGTTAAATTAAATAGGAGGTATTGGCACTGTTGGTTTCTAATAAAATTGCATTCGAACAACGGACATTTTTCAAAACTGGTGATTATATAATAAGAACCAGAGCACATAGGACCTTTCTAAACGGCAATAGGCCTAGTCACTCCTAGGTACTTAGGCTATATTTGTGCAAAATGTAGCAGGATTGCTCCAGTGGTTTTGTCGCGGTGAAACAATAGACAGACAGACGCCACCTCATTTCTATAGTAGTAGTGATAATTTTATACAGCAGTTCCAATCGTAAACTGTAATAAATAGTCTACTGCTTATACTTATATCAACCAAGAGAAGCCCATTGTCTTAAATATGCTTCAATATTACAGAATCATCATACATCATATAGTAAATTTTGAAATTTTAAACTGGCCAGTATAAAACTGAAAACCATATATGATTTATGTAAATTACTGCTATGAACTTTTTACTACACAAATCAGCGGCTTCCTTTAAAGGTTAATATATTCGTAAATAAAGATAGTCATATTTGATTATTACAACCAACTAACGAATGTGGCATTAAAAAACATATGTTTCTTGTTATTGTTAATCGTGAAATTTCGACCTTTAATTAATATTTTACCTTACGGGGCCTTAGATAATGAACTTTAAAATATGTCCCTGCACCCCTACGACCTACAAACTATTTATGTTTCAAATCTTGTACTTGGGGCACTTCTGGTAACTGAGAAATTATCATCCAGACATCTGAAAAAAATACTGGTGATTATATAATAAGATTACAGATATTATTCCGCATGGATTTAGGCATACTGTTCACTAAGGGAAGATTGGGAAGAAAACCCTTGATCAGAAAATGTATCTTCGATCTTCAACAAAATAGCCTAGACAGTAACTTGTTGTTCTAGGGATAGTTAACTATACACATTGAACAGTAAATCTGTACAAAATACTATTTAAAGACTACATCTAGCAATGAAAACTGGCTTTTCATATATATTGAAAAGTATGAAATAATACATAACTTTTAGATTGTTGGAACTTGCACATAAACAATTGTTGTGAATGTTGGAAAATAAACAATAGAAATATAAGTATCTTTATTAATTTCCAAAAGATAATGGGAGTTTTCTGTAGGTTAATATGATGATATAAAGCTTGTTTTTATGACTGTCTCCTAACGTAGTTTTAAGTGAGACAAACGTAAGGATAAGGTAAATTTTAGATGGGATTGTGGCTAAAATCGGTATTAATATATCTATACGCAATACATAATAAACTTTAAATTCGAAATGGTTTTTGAGATTTTCTCATATTACTTTTGCTAGATACACCCATTGTATGTTATACTTTTAAATGTCCTATTTATATAGGTTAGGTTTCAGATAATCGAAATCACTATTTCTTAAGTAACTTAAACCACTAACTATTTTTGCATTTATGTTTCGAAAATATAATATTAGTTATATCTTATTTATCAAACTATTTACCGATTGATAATATTAAGGAACTTCCTGATAATACATTTCTTGTTTTAGTTACAGATAATAACAATGACTGGTTTCGGGACTAAAAATATGCTAAAATAGGTTTAAGGTTACATCTCAACTTTTAAAATTTATTTCGTCCGAAACAACACTGTTAATCAACCCTCTTTAGACAAGTCTTAGAATGAGTGGAACGGGCAAAGGAGCACGTTGAACTGAAAAAGAGCAGCTTCCAATGTATCAGAGGAGCCAATGTTTCCAGGTCAGAAACTGTAACGATCAGACCACGTGACCTGCCGTACATCACTAATGCAACGGCTGGCGCGAGTGGCCCCTGCCCCATACATGCACACGTTGCACACACCATCAGACAACTACAGCTAAAATACTTTGATGTTTGTTTTCTGGTACAGCTACTACCGAGTTGGTAATTCGTTTTTAAAAGACTGTAACTTCTCTGATAAAGTAACCATTGTTTGAATTTCAGCCCCTCACTTAAGGGTGTATTCATGAATTATTTATTACTTTTCAATATATAAGAGCTACAGGAAGTCATTTACCAACTTTTATTGTCAGTTACGAACAATTGAGAGATATAAGTAGGATTTTAATGTTTTCCAAGAGCGAGTAATGTATTACGTTAGTACTTTTCGTTGGTAGCTATGTCGCTGGAACAAATAACTAAGCTGGAACAAATCATTCTCAAAACGTATTTAACCCAAGAAGTTTACTATGAAATATGGAACTATTCTCCAATTTATGCAGATTTAAATTTTTTTAATCACGTAATAAATAACAGCACAGTATTTTTCCTCGAATTTATTTTGAGTACATGATAAAAGTTGGTAGGACATTAGCCTTTTGATACAATATTTTATCAAATTAAAGTCGAATTATAAAAGCTTTATTATAAATAAGATTAATAATAATTACACATCAACAAATTTATACATAAAGGTTCGAATGTCCGAGAAAGAACGTCTCTTAGAGTGTCGAATCATCTAGTCTAGTTTTAGAACAAGTAGCGAATATTCCACACCAATACAATTAAAATTGTAATTTAGTATTCAAATAAACGAAAACTGTAAATATGTTGAAATATATAAAATAATATATATATATATAATATTAAAATTATAAGATTTTAATATATATATTTATTAAATTTTAATATTTTAATATTATTATTAAGGTTAAAATTAAACAAATGAAATTATTGATGCATGCCAACAAATGACAACCAAATGTCATCTTTTTGATTCGCCAACTTATAAAACCATTACTCTACGAATAAGCATTTTACATTCACACACCATTCCATTTAAATGGACTAATGATTGTTTAAATAATAAATTGAAATGGTTGAATAGTATCTTAAAGACATTGGAGGTCCCGAATCAAGTCTACTCCGTTAATAATAATATAGGCCCTAATGTAAGGCAAACGATGATTTTAGTAACAATTTATCCAGCCCTAGTTATGTGGTTTCGGTTAATTTATCCCTTAAAATAACCTAATATTTACAACACTTGGTCAGACTATTACAAAACTAGGATGACCTATGATTTAATATTAGAGTTATATGTAGTGAGTTTTAAATAAATAATGTTAGAGGGCAATATTTTCATGACTTGCCACTTGTTTTAAATCATATGCATTCATCTTATTTGGTCAAATACTCGCTAACCATTCCTAGAGCAGTTGTTTACAGTAGTTTGGCACCCGGATAAACATAATACGGCAAGGCTGCCATTCGTGAGTAAACCTCTTAACATACGGTGGAATATACATTTTTATACCATTCATAATATTAAGTTATTAAGTCATAATATTTGTCACGATTAGAACAATTATTAAAATAAATCAGCGAGTATAATTAGGCTATTGCATATGTAATGCGTAAATGTAATTTTTTTACCACAACTGCATGTCGCCTTAGACCATTAGGTCTGTGTGGTGATAAAGACAGTGAGGTACCGTTAACGGAAATAGTCACATGGGCAAGCCAGTTGTGACCGCTCGTATAATAATATACATTTATGTTAGGTATGGCTTGTAACATCCTTAACATTCAAGACCGACATTGCTGCACACACAAATGACTGTGGATGATCCTAACACAGGGCTGGTCAAATTTCAATCAGTCTGTGATCGACCCTGTAGTGGGATTACGTCTCAAAATCCCCAGGTGTAAAAATCCCCAAGCCTGAAAATGGCGAAAAATAGTCTCAAAATCCCCATAAGAATAATGCAATAGGTACGCTAATGAGTCTCGAAATCCCGGAGAGCTAGGATGGAGGTCCCTTTACCCTCGCAAGCGCACTCACCAACCCACCGCCTAAGACCCGAAGGTGAAGGTTTACAGCTTCAAGATTCAGCTCTAGCTCTGATGTTTATAAATGTTATCATAACTTCAACTAAGTCGTATTTCTTTCATTTTCATCTAATTCCAAGAAAAATGAGTCCACAAAACATATGGTTGTAATACAAAACAACTTTGTTCGTATACACCCCCTAAAAAATATAATTTTTGCTGAATTACGGTACTAATTCAATTTGTATAAAATAAAATATTATTATTCCTATTCATATCCACGCAAGAAACTACCAATGTTAGTTAAAGGAAATGGTCGCAGTACTTCAATATTACAGAATCATCATACATCATATAGTAAATTTTGAAATTTTAAACTGGCCAGTATAAAACTGAAAACCATATATGGTTGATGTAAATTACTGCTATGAACTTTTTACTACACAAATCAGCTGCTTCCTTTAGAGGGAAAATATATTCGTAAATAAAGATAGTCATATTTGATTATTACAACCAACTAACGAATGTGGCATTAAACAACATATGTTTCTCGTTATTGTTAATCGTGAAATTTCGACCTTTAATTAATATTTTTCCTTACGGGGCCTTAGATAATGAACTTTAAAATATGTCCCTGCACCCCTACGACCTACAAACTATTTACGTTTCAAATCTTGTACTTGGGGCACTTCTGGTAACTGAGAAATTATCATCCGGACATCTGAAAAAAATACTGGTGATTATATAATAAGATTACAGATCTTAATCCGCATGAATTTAGGCATTCTGTTCATTAAGGGAAGATTGGGAAGAAAAAGATTAATCAGAAAATGTATCTTTGATCTTCAACAAAATAGCCTAGACAGTAACTTGTTGTTCTAGGGATAGTTAACTATACACATTGAACAGTAAATCTGTACAAAATACTATTTAAAGACTACATCTAGCAATGAAAACTGGCTTTTCATATATATTGAAAAGTATGAAATAATATATAACTTTTAGATTGTTGGAACGTACGCATAAACAATTGTTGTGAATGTTGGGAAGTAAACAAAAGAAATATAAGTATCTTTATTGATTTCCAAAAGATAATGGGGGTTTCTGTAGGTTAATATGATGATATAAAAGCTTGTTTTGATGACTGTCTCCTAACCTAGATTTAAGTGAGAAAAATGAGTCAATGAGGCTGAAGGGTAAATGAGTCACTGAGAAAATCGGAATAAGATAATTCATTTTCGTTTGGATATTAATATACTTATTTACAAATTTTTATTTTCCCCCCTATAAATAGTGTAATACGGAGAAAGAATTGTTTTTGTCCTAATGTTTGAATTTTAGTTATCAGTAGAGATGTTCGTTTTGGTGCTCGCTGGAACCCAAAAAGTGTCTTTCAAGTGATTTATATCTTCAGTATCTACAGACTTAAGAGAGCCATACCAATAGGCTCTGATGTTGATTAAGTTTAATGCGGGCACTAATCCAAGATATCTCCAGGTATTTGTTAAACATTTATTTTTAATTATTATTTTGAAGGTACCTAACCCCCCAAATAACGTAGGAAGTTTATGTCAACTTCCTGATACCGTTTATTCTAACTATCATTTAGTAGTTGTGATTTGAACGAAGTCACAACGACATGAATACTTGTACACTATAATGACGGGTGTATACAATAATCCTCAGATTTGATATAGACAATCCCTGATGGTGCTAACAATGCACCTATTCGCACCCTACAAACTTACCTAAAAGTTTGTCTTATTTAATATATTATAAAAACGTTTAATTTATTTAAATAAATTACAATTTAAGGTGCTCTATGTACCTGTACAGGGGCGCAGCCCGGGGACATCCGTGAGTGCACGTGCGGGCGTCAGGGATTTTGAGACTCGTTGACCAGATAGTAACCCGAATAGTTAGGGTACCTCTGGAATTTGGGATTTTTGAGACTTGGGGATTTTGAGGCAACGTATGGTGGGGTATGGAACAATTTAAATTATCCGGTAGAACTCTTCACTGAAGTATTAATTACTTCTAATCTATGAAATAACACGTAGGTATGGTACAGCCTGAAATTCTGTTATAGAAATGTCTTTGAAACAGTCATTGGTTTGACGGAACATCAGTTTTTATAGGTATAATTTCTAATTCCCACCGATCAAATTTTACTGTTTAAATGCGTCAATGATTTAAAAATGTCGAAGACCGTCATCAAAGAAGTGTGTGTAGAGAGTATTTATTTAACTAATGACCAGTTTATACGTTATCTTGCTCTCAGTGAGTAAATAGCAAACAACCCTGAGCTCACCGGAGATGAAAAATGCTGAAACCAGAGAAGTGAACAACGATTATGTTTGTAAAGCATGATACAAATTTCAGATAAGGTATAATGCTCCTATTAAAATTCGAACACTGTCGTAATTCCAAATAATAATTATTAATAGTAGAACCCACTACTGTAACTTGACAGCACGTCATGCTTCATCTTCAGTAGTTCAGTAATTCTTCATGTGCTTCTGAGTTACACCACCCACTCATATTGTATTGTGCATATTGCGTGGTAATTCTAGTAAACGGCTTGTTTAGATAAAATATGTTATATATGGTTGTGTTACTTTGAAGTGTGTTAGGAATATTTTAATAACTTTAGATTAAAATAGGTAATAACATTGAAATAGATTTCTATCTTCCTATGAAACTTACTTTGAATCTTGGAAAGCCCGTGGGGAGGCGTCATTAGGATGGAAGTAAATTATAAGATATCAAGTCCAAACTACACATTAATGCATATGAAGCTAACAAATTGAGTGAGTAGTTCCTTAGACCTCACCACTTTGATTGATTCTATGTATCAAATGCTTTTTAAATAAAAACTTTACGAACTTCATTTAACGCTCAAATTAATTATCTGAGAAACAATTATATGTCAATTAAATAAAAGTTAAAACTATTAAGACACTGTTTAAATCAGCAACCCGGTTCTGAATTAAGCAAGGGAGAGTATGAAAATGCAGTCACTAATGTCACAAAAATAATGTCACATAAAACCCCTTTTATAAAGTTATAGTTAAATATGTTATAATATAAAATTTGTTAGTATATAAGTATTTAGTTATTCTATTAAAATGCCTCTGCAGCTGAAAATTAATAGTAAAAAAATTACTCCTGCAGTGTAGTAGATTATGCACTGTACATGATGATGAAGTGTACATGCGCAAAATGATGTGAAATTTGACTTCCGTATAACGCATTGACAGTGATATTAATATTATATTCGATTTCTAATAAACACACTTCTGTTATTTTTGAATTCCGTTAAATAAAAATACGTCTGCGAATAATTGTAATTAGATTTTAAAATTATCTATTTATTTACGTACTAAAAAACATAAATTATTCATCGATTTGAATACAAATTACACATTGCAGAATAGTTTTATCAGATTGAGAAAAATAAACAAACTGTGATTAATTAATTAATTATAAAAATGTCTCAGCTCCCCTCAGTCAATGAAAGTTTACTAACTTGTGCTTTTATTAAAAAATGAGCATTGAGTTGTAATAACACTGTTTTAAAATACATTTTAGAATCAACAAACTTTTAAGAGAAGAAAATTATTAAGGTTGAAACTGAGTTAAGAAAACGTAACCACGACAGGAGGCAATAAACTTGCCTCTAAGCCGCTGCGACTCAGACATAATTGTTTCACATTAATTCCTCCTTTAAGAACCAGTCAGGAAGACTTTTAATTACAAACCACCACCTGTAGGATCTTGATTAATTTTTTAAACCTAAGCAAGTTTTGAACATTTAAACACTAAGGTGGCTTCGTGTTTAGTAGATAAAAGGAAATAAAAACAGATCAGCTAAAAATATACTTTGGAAGACCTAATAAATAAATCGCATTATATTTGTTTAGTTAAACAATTGTATGAGCTTTGTTAGAGTTCCAATATACTTTTCACTTACATTATAAATGCGATTTTGTGGTTATAATTATTTATTTGACTGTATTTTACCAATGACAAAATGGGGTGTTTATGTAAACAATTTATTACATGAACTAAATATATGTTATACAAATGTTTTGTCTTTTATGAATTAACGGTATAACTGCTAAAATAAATCCTGTTAACAGCTTAATGGTAAAGGTGCCAAAGTTTAAAATAAAATAATTAAATTACTTTATCATTATGACTAAAGTCGGTCTTAGTCAGTAACTCGGCTACACAAGGCATCTCACACATTCAACACTCATCATTCTTTCATATTCGCCTTAAAATACGCCCTAGATGTGTCGGCGTCCTAGACAATGATTTAATGATGAATGATTTAAAGGTTTCTTCTACTGCGTTCTGTACAATATGCAACTCGCCTACACCAAAGAGTAACAGAGGCTAAGTGTGATTCTGCTAATGACCTTTTCTCAATATATTTGTCATGGCTAATTAAAAATGTAAATATGTTTTGTTAGCTTAAGATTATAGACTGTAAACCCGACATTCGTATTTTTAAAAAGGTATTCGATTAACAAAATCATCTCCGATGTGTTTAAAAATCCTAAAAATACCACTATTGCATTATGTTTCTGACAGAAAATGCAGAGTAGATTTCGCGTGGAAAGTCTCTCGTTGCGGTAATCTCGCCTGCGGGTTCAAATAATTGTTTTACGTTAATATTCTTTTAAACGTTTGCCCTAGAAAACTGTTTTAATTACTCACGCTTCTCTCTTTGTAATGACTTAAAAATACCAAAGAAGCTTTCTTTAATCATTAAGTCCTTGTACAACTCTTTTCTCAGCAATTTTTAATTTAAACTGGTAATACATATATATTTGGTTGAAATACGTTTATCCTCCATAGAAGCGGTTACCAAATTTAAAGTACTATTACGATCCAAGTAATGTTTACTATAATATACATTTAAATTAAATTAAAATTTATAATTACGATAACAAACTTTTAACTTTGTGTCTGCTAGGGGTTGGTGTACATGAGCTGTGCTGTTACTTTATTTAATTATTTATATGCAATACAAAACTAATTAATGGTAGTGTGTATCATATTTTAAATAAAAAACCTTCCTATTATAAATATCTAAGCCTAAATATCACTAGATGAAAGAGCATAAAGAACAGAGTTCAATGTCTATTTGACGGTAAACAAAATAGTTCATAATATAATTGGAAAACATTAATTACTATTTGACCCTTATCGGGATAGGAAACAATAAAAGACTGTTTGAAACACTCCCGCTATTACTAAGGATTTGTATAAAGCTAAAGACTAAAGGGTTATTGTTCAAATGGCAGAAAGCGATTTAAAGGAACAAAACAGAGCGTGCCAATGGGCGCCTGGGGGGATTTGCAATTACAGTTGGGTAAGTCTGCTGTGTCTTTACAGGCCCTAATGAATCTATCGCCATTGAAGCTTCAGCAAGTCAGCCTTTAACCATTTTCATTTGTTTGATGCATTCAGAGTGGACGAATACAAAAATAAATATTGAAACAAGTGTGTAATATTACCTAATATGTCGTTAGATAACATTTTTCGTATAACTTCAGGTATTATTTGTTTATGTTTTAGAATATACAACCCATCACCAATTACTGAAAACGGTTACAAAATTAATTTGAATAAACCCCTAACCTCCTTTTTTAAAGTTATAAAATCCAAACTTTCAGGTTTTGGTCCCTTAAAAGGGTGGTCAGAAGCTCTCTGCTCCTGACGCAAAATAAATAGATACATCGAAGAAATTGACCATGAACAGCGAAAGGCCACGCCCTCTTCCAAGATTATTGCATAAATGTTTCCCGAAATATTGAAGAAAGTGTAGTTTAGCTTAAGTCAATGCCTGAGAAGTATTTTACATTGGAAAGGCTGCTTTTCATCACTTTCAGTAGTCACACTTTCTCTCTCATACTACATTTACACCTGACTGCCTCCTCCTACCCTTGTAATACCTAACATTTTATGATTGAAGATAAATAAAAGCAGATGCATCAAACCCGCCAGTTACAGTTTGTAGTTATATGATTCGAAACAAATTGTGAGTGTATATACGTTTCAACACAATAACTATTTGAGTTTGTAAAATGTAAATCAATGACAAACTGCTGTGTGTGAACTAGTAAATTTATGGAGTGCATCATTCTTTAAAATATGATAAGTGTTATTGACTGGTGCACTTGTTTTAACTGAGAGTTGAATGTAAGAACGCTTAGGATCGTGTTTTAATACTAAAGGTGAAAGCTAATCTTATCCATATAACTGTGTACACAAACTATTGCATCGTAACGTTTATAACTACGTATAGAGAGTATGGCCACCTGTTTGTATATAAACATATGTTTCATTTTAGGTTAAGAACTTTTTATTGGATATATATTAGAATCTGCAGCTATCACTGTTTTTAATGTAAAGCTATCATTTATAATACGATTTTTTTTCAAGATAGCCTACTGTTTCAATACCGAAGTAGAAAATGAATTAAATGAAACTTTTCATTTAGGTTTAGAAAATAAAGTTCACCTAAACAAAATAAAGTACAAAGGGTGTAGTGTGGAAGGAATTGTAAGTATTTCTTCCTACGATGCCAGCCAGTGTTACCCGATACACTGTGTCAGGATGGCAGGAGAAAGAGACGGTAGTGGGAGGGGGGGAGGGAGCGACTGCGGTCTAAGTAAATCACCCGCCCCCCACGTTAGGGTGACTCGGCTAGTAATAATGTTTTCCCTCCCGCTGTCTCTTATTCTGTCTCTAGAAAACTTCTTGCCACCGTGGCCAATTTTACAAACCGTAGTTTTTATATTGAATTTTACATGAACACTAATTATATTTTAAAAAGGAACAAACGAAACCAACTTGAACCGATGATATCCACTATGGTGATAACAGAAAATATACGAAGTTGACAGCTCCAAACCTCTACAATCTCATATCTTAAAATTTAAAGAAAACAATGATTATTCTTATACACAAATCGACTCTTCCTTATTTATTCAATCTATTCCAACTCCTTTTGAATGTGAGTTACTGCTTGTAGTGGTAACGGCAACGAAGGACTTTGGATAAGAGGCAGCGGCCATTGATTTAGTTCTATTAGTAAAATTTAGCAGCAAACTCTTTGCTTTGTTAAATACTTGGACCATGTTGACAAGGAAAGTAAATTTGAAAGAAGCCACCAATCTCATTAAAAGTTTTGAGATATATTTAAACAAATGCTATTAGTTTTGTATTAAAAATCGTTAAAAGGATCAAAGGTTTATGATAACAATTATGCAATGTTTCCACCTTGTTGTCAAAATATGTCCTCTATAACCAAACTCTCTCTCTAAATAGCCTGTATAGGCTCGCCCACATTGTAGAAATAAACACATACTTAATTGCACATTAAATTAATATGAAAAAAACAACAGAATGTATCTGCATTTCATTGTTTTTCATGTAAATTGTAATAATAGACGAACTATATAGACTATTGTTCGTCTATTATTACAGTTTACACGAAAAAACAATGAAATGCAGATATATTCTGTTTTTTTTTTAATATTAATCATACAAGTTACAGACAATTATTCGATACACAGAAAAACATGGAATAGCGTTACTTTACTCATTCCATCGTGTACATGCCATTATGGTGTATCTAATAATAAGTGTTATTACATTTTTTCTTGTTAAAGGTAAAGCTTTTGGTGCTAATTAATGTACAACGCTACACATCACAAACCCTTCTGTATTAGAACTATTCATTATGTAATTATATCAAGTAAATCATTTTTATTAGCTATATTGCCGATTAAAATTACGATCCTTCATTAGGGGAAAAAATAAAACCGGTAGGTTGACTTGGTTATAAAATGCATTAGAGGAATGATTGTGAAAGAGAGGAAATGAAAGAAAGAAGAAATAACAGTGTTTCTTGACCGAATTGTTCAAGCGATATCCTGATGGCAAATATTTCCGGTCTGTTGAGTCTTGAGATAATGTCACACGACGCTGATGTTATAGCGGTCCGAGCAATCTGACTGTCTCCCTCTCTTTTACAATGAGACCGCCCTTCATACTCTTATAACATACTTATAACAGTCTGCCACTGGTGATGTTTAAAACAACTACATTTTACATTAAAAGTATTATTAAAAAATTAACAATTATTGAAATTTGGCATTTATTTTATTATAGAAATTGGTAAATTAGCAAGTGGAATATGTAAAATTTTTTTTATTGTTTTAAAGCTATTTTTCTTATTGTTCAGTTGTGATTAGGTACAACGATTGCTCATAACGAAAGTTCCTCGTTTGTTTTGGTTTTTGTTTATGTAGATGTAGAGTAAAACCAATATTTTATGTTTTTACACATTATAAGATGCCAACCCAACAGACGGCTGCTTAGTCATTGCTGTTTCAAAGTGTTATAAAAATTAGTTCCCTGCGAGGAACAAAGTAATTGTATTTTATGAAGTTGAGTTTAATAAAGCACTTTTTCATTTAATTTCATTTCATTAAAAAAATAACAATTATTGAAATTTGGTGTTTATTTTATTCTACACGCGTAACTCGGTTTCTTTCCCAGCAGATGAGTTGCTCCCCGAAACAATTCAGTTTATCTAAGGGAGAGTGTGGATATTCTTGCTTACATAATAAAATAATTATCGCCTTAGGCATGCTAAAATATTCAGCAATATGTTCTATTTATAAGTTGCACAAATGATTTATTCATAGGTCAAACAAACCGTAAAAGTCAGCATGATTTACAAGTCAATTTAATGATTATTTATTCCTTTTTAACAGGTTGCACTGTTTCTTAGATTTTCACTGTGACACTTTTCAAGGTATTAAAATATTATTGATTAAAAAAATCTCTGAATTAAGGGCTAATGGTCGTTGAGACTAAGCTGTCTGCCTGGCCGTTGAAACTAAGCTACCTGCCTGGACTTTGAGACTAAGCTGCGCATGCCTGGTCGTTGAGACTAAGCTACCTGCCTGGACTTTGAGACTAAGCTGCGCCAGCCTGGTCGTTGAGACTAAGCTGACTGCCTGGACGTTGAGACTAAGCTACCTGCCTGGACGTTGAGACTAAGCTGCGCATGCCTGGTCGTTGAGACTAAGCTACCTGCCTGGACGTTGAGACTATGCTGCGCATGCCTGGTCGTTGAGACTAAGCTACCTGCATGGACGTTGAGACTAAGCTTCGCCAGCCTGGGCGTTGAGACTAAGCTACCTGCCTGGACGTTGAGGCTAAGCTACCTGTCTGGCCGTTAAGACTAAGCTGCACCAGCCTGGTCGTTGAGATTAAGCTGCCTGCCTGATCGTTGAGACTAAGCTACCTGCTTGGTCGTTGAGACTAAGCTGCGCCAGCCTGGTCGTTGTGCCTAAGCTTCGCCAGCCCGGGCGTTGAGGCTAAGCTACCTGCCTGGACGTTGAGGCTAAGCTACCTGCTTGGTCGTTGAGACTTAGCTGCGCCAGCCTGGTCGTTGTGCCTAAGCTTCGCCAGCCTGGGAGTTGAGACTAAGCTACCTGCCTGGACGTTGAGGGTAAGCTACCTGCCTGGTCGTTGAGACTAAGCTGCGCCAACCTGGTCGTTGTGCCTAAGCTTCGCCAGCCTGGGAGTTGAGGCTAAGCTACCTGCCTGGACGTTGAGGCTAAGCTACCTGCCTGGTCGTTGAGACTAAGCTGCGCCAGCCTTGTCGTTGAGACTAAGCTGCGCGAGCCTGATCGTTGAGACTAAGCTACCTGCCTGGACGTTGAGACTAAGCTACCTGCCTGGTAATTGAGACTATGCTGCCAGCCTGGTCGTTGAAACTAAGCTGCCTGCCTGCCGTCATTGACACTAAGCTTGAATTTTTATTGTACGTCAGATAATTTAAATGGTATACATGTTTTCCTAACGTTCCTTTGTTGCACACCCAGTGAACAGCAAAATTATGTATTGTTCTATCTAGATCCGCCGACTAGTGATAAAGCTTCGATAACATATACATCCTTGTCCTACGACGTAAGCGTAGTATTAAATTTATTATTATTGCATATGCCTTATTTTAAACTTTAATTGGGCTGTTAATTAATGATGCTTTCAACCTTAGATAGTAACAAGACCAGGGTTTGGCCCGTTCCCTATCACAACATAAAAAAAATGCCACTGGCGAAGATGACAAAAAATTTTCCTTGAAAAACTTTCTTTAGGTTTACAATTTATACCTTTGAACTATTATTACATAAATACGCATAGTAATACACATTATCCCAACAAATACGAAATAGCATAATATTTTCTATCAATAAATATTAACCTTGATGATATAATCGGACACATTAATTATGCTGTACATTTTGGTAATTTAACTGAAGGAAACATTCAAAGTAAACAAAGAAGCTTTGCTTCAGTGGTTTTATTATTTTCACAGTAAGATAAAAGAGTAACCCAAAAACTGTTCATGAAACGTTTGTCCTACCGTAATTATTACGGAAACCCCTCCTGGCCGTTTAAGCTCTGCACTATGGAATCACTTTTTGTGAATTGGATGGTTTTTAAATGCAATTCTTTTGTAATTTTTACACTATAATTTAAAAATACCTACAAAAGGTGGCGTTAAAGAAAACGTAACTTTTAAGTACAACTTGCTACTAAATATACGACAAAAAATATATTCATTTAATACCGTAACTAATATTTTAATATATAATGGCTCAATGACTGTCCCGTAATAAACGTAACAAAAGCACAGGTCAAATCGAAATTCTGTATTGGTAGGACACTATGCCACAAATCTGACTTTAAGAAAATGAGTAGAATATGACTGCCAGTCAGATCTTCATAAAACGAATTGTCTAAGCATGATAAAGAAGAACATACTACGATCTAATTGTTATTTCATGATTAGATGGGCTGTTATTTGTATTGTTAACTAAAAACTTTACAACTACCTATAACAAAATCTCTAATTTCATTGCTATTTATTAAATAGCCTTTATTAGACGAAGTACGAGGGTAAGCTTACTAGAAGTAGACTTGAAAATCTTAGTTAGCAATGCATATTGCCGAGACCCCAACGTTAAATGGACAGTTAGGTTGAATATCGAGGGATTTTGATGTTAAGCTAATTGCCTGAATTGCAAATTTTGGCCGTTTACCATTTTCGACTTACTAGTTCGTTGTGATCGGATTTGTAATATTAAGAGTTTGTTCTTACTATTTACCTCAACTTAATTTATGAGGATATATAATTGTATAAACTTCATTCTCAGAGAACACTGATGTTATGTATGCCTTAAATTTATTTTTCTCCCAAATCCTTCCAAGTCTTCTCACGGAGGAGAATGATAATTATTGGTTATTTTGAAAACCACGACTTATTACAGGTAGAGACGATGTACTCTGTGTTGCCGAACATTTACAAAACTCTACTTGTGTTCGACTACAAGTACGTTGACACTAGGGAACTAATCATTGTGAAAACTATTGTTGTTATTACCTACCATTTGTTATCAGTGCTGATTAATGAAAATCACAAAAATAAGCTGCTAATCCAAGCTAAGAATTTCTTAATAAATTCACTCTTTAAATATAATATAGGTAATTTTCTACATTTGTGCTAGTAAATTTTAAGACCATTCGTAATGAACCAATAAATACCCTAAATAAGCAATCACAACTTGAAATTCAAATACATTATAAAAATGTTAATCAAATCTACTACATTAAACACGTTGTCTAAGGTTCAGTGAAATTATTTGTATAATCCCTCACAAATTATGTAAGAACAAATCGTTATCGAATGGAACGTTTGTCAGAGGGAGGTTTAAGCACAAAAGTGTTCCGGACAACCGCGGGGACTTCTGTGATTACAGTTGGAAACTTTCTGTACGTTATCGAATGGAACGTTTGTCAGAGGGAGGTTTAAGCACAAAAGTGTTCCGGACAACCGCGGGGACTTCTGTGATTACAGTTGGAAACTTTCTGTACGTTATCGAATGGAACGTTTGTCAGAGGGAGGTTTAAGCACAAAAGTGTTCCGGACAACCGCGGGGACTTCTGTGATTACAGTTGGAAACTTTCTGTACGTTATCGAATGGAACGTTTGTCAGAGAGAGGTTTAAGCACAAAAGTGTTCCGGACAACCGCGGGGACTTCTGTGATTACAGTTGGAAACATTTATGTACGTTTTCGGCTTTTAATGATGAGGCGGGTCTAGTGGAATTACATATTCCGTAACTTATGATCGTATATTGTCTTTTGCCTAGCTCTCCCTTTGATTTAATTGGTTAATTTAGTATTTAACCCTAAGTACTATGAGGTTCTCGAGTGAAAAAAAAAAATTATTCTCTTTGATATGGAGCAACAGATTCATGATCCCATATTTACACACATGATACGCAAGATTTGACTAAACATTTCCAACGACTTCTTGAACTTCGTATCTTTAATTATGAAACTAAGAAATCGGAATTATACTCAAGTAAAAATCTTAACGTTATATTTATGAAAAATACGTATCTTTTATATAATAAGATTTAATATTGTAGATACAAAATAAATATAAATAACATATTTAGTTTTATTTCAAGATTATAAAATAACTTATAATATGGTATCCCATTCTTATTAGAGGATTTTAAACAACATCTTGATTACATGGTACGAGTTGTTGTAATTGCAGTTATGTAATTAAAGAAGTCTTATAATACTTAAATTAGTCCACACAAATGACATACTTACACATTATACAGTCAGACAGTACTAGGCAGTGTGTTAAATATGGCACACAAGGCTGTCAATTTCAATCGATCACACTGTTGTCAACCATCTGGCTCTATGATAGAAAGATTCCCGCCAATGTAAATATATAAGTATACTAAACCGTCTCTAATTGCATGCCTCAGAGAAATTTTATTTTATTTTATTCCACTAACCAAATCATTGAAAATCTAAGGTTAGATTTTTTTAGCGAGAACATTAAAATATTGAAAATATGTCTTAAATTTTAAAGTAAAAATCCAAAAATCGTTATTGCTAATCTATAACAAATATTATCGGTTTTGTTATTCTATTGTATTAAAGTGTGTGCTGTTTGAACTGAGCCATTAAAGTGTAAAGTTACGGCAGTTATCTGATACAGTGTTTAAAAAGGGGTAGGGTTGGGTTGGGCCAGTGTAAATCATCCCTTTCACCTAGTGTAAGGTTAAGTTAGAGTATCATTGTATTTCCTTTGCGCTTCCTTAAAGAAAACTAGTTCATTCAAAAGAAATATATTTTAATAAAATCACCGTCATCTTCTACGGTACTCCTTTCAAAAGGGGTAATTATTTTTACATTAAAACCTATAAATATATGAGTGTATCTTTATTTCTATTGTTATAAAGTTTGATTATTGATTACCCTAATTGGAGTTATTCCTTGAGTTTTATTTTCCTAAGTAGATTCTTGAAGAGAGTGAGCTGAGTGACCAATACCTTGTAAGGACTTGAGCTCATTTCATTCAAATTATGTGCTCTTAATCCAAATTGATTTCACTATTTTGTTACGACGATGATCTTTTTCATTAATTTTCTCTATATATATGACACTATAAATCTAATTTAACTCAAAACTGTTTAATCTTAACCAACATATTAGCATATTGTTAAATGCTACCTTGAACTCCTTGGTAAATTATTGTTTCTCCACATTTCAAAACTTATATCTTCAGTAATTTTTAATTAATTATTCTGTTCTTTTTGTTGTAAAGTTAACACTCCGCAGTGAGATTGAAAATATATTCTATGGAACCTATTTAACAAATAACATCTAAAAAAATACAAAATTATTGAAATATTATTAAATATTAGAACATAACTGCTATATCATAATAAATCCCTTTTATACTGAGTTATGCTTACAGCCATAGATTGTTTTACGTGTACATTAGTCAAACATTAGTCAGTTTGTCGAGTTGTAATCGTGGAGAATTGCGTTTTGTGAAAACGTAGTTTAATACAAATTATTGTTACAAACTGCTGCAGCTTAACCTTTAACACGGACTAATGTCTATTACATTTTAATAATACTTTCATTGTATGAGAATCATGCAAATTGATAAATTATTTTTATTTGGATTACTCTCAAACTCTACCCTACATAATTATAACTGATGTTTTTACAAATATCTCTGTCATTTTTATAAGCTACCTTTGTTAAGTATAAATTTACGCCTAGGATAAAAGAATATCTTTTAAGGAAAATATTTTCACTACCTTGTAGAAATATAATAAAATAATTGCGTCTTTTTAAAAATTAGAATGACTTAAAGAAAAGAAACTCCAATGTCTGCGTACCTGCGTGATGTCCTTTAGAGAAATTTGCATACACAATGTAACCAGTTGACGGTTTAAAACAGAAACTGTAAGAATCAATAAAATTATTCAGAGAGTTAGTTCAACCATCTTGGAATATAGAACCAGTTTAAAAAATAAAATTACCTTATTAAATACTTTGAGTATTTATTTAGGCAAAACTCTTGTCTACTAAAATTAATTATTCAATACATATACTCACCAAGATTCAAATTTAGAAACATAATATATACTGTGAAGTTCGTGTTTCACAGTACAAAGATTCTCTAGACATAATAACCAAATAAAGAGTATAAAGAGTAAAGAGTTCAGTGAGGCCTATCTTTAAGTAAGCCTTTTTATTTGTCTTCCATAAGCTAAACAAATCAAATATACATTCCACCAGTTGCTTAGTAATGTTTGCTAACATTCCTAAGCACCACTAAGTGGAAAATAATCTTTATATATAATTCTGTAAGCGAAATATTTAAGTCAAAATTGAGAGAGTTTGGCTAGTTGCAGGATAATGGGAGATGGCTCAATTTAAAGGTATCGATCCCAGGGACTCGGGAAAAATATCAGTATTTCCAAAAAGTTACCAGCAAACAAGAAATAACGCAAAACATCCCCCATAAGAAAAGCATGGGGATTTAAAAACGGCTGCTATGTTTACATTAAAACATGTGATTAAGTGTATACTTTGTTTAAGAACTCACATGTGTTCCTACTTGAAGCAAGGTTAGGGGCTATGGCCCCTTCAAGCCACTAGTAGTTTATAAATCACCATTTTCAAAGACGAATTTGTAATTAATTCTTCAAAAATTTTATTCTCAGCCCTTCTAGGTTATCGAATTTATTAAAAGCTGTTGTAATAAAAATAAATGTCCTTTATGAAAAGTATTACCTCATATCAATTTAAACTGAGGAGCCTGCGGATAGGTGATGGATTTACATACAAATACAAATCTTTATTTACGTAAGTAAGTTAGTTATACAAATAATATTCAATTACTAATCATCATCATCACCATCTCATTAAATAAACAAGGCGATTTTTGTGATCCGGTGAAACTATTAGTTTTAAAATCATTTTTGATGTGTTATTGAAAGCCCATTGCGTCTACATGTGCCTTTTGGGGGTTTGGAAGACGTCCCCTTCTGGGCTCTGCCCTCTGGGCTTTCAAAGTTTAAACGTTAATCTTATGGTAGAATATAAATAAATGTAATTTAAAGTTGAAGAACACAGCTGTTGATACTAAAACAGATGTTTTAAGAATATTTCTGCAATGGAGTCTCAATGTAAACTAATAAGACGGTTTATGAGCTGGATATTCCCAAAATGAAAGACATTATTTGCTCTAATCTGAGTAGCTGGATTTGTTAGTTTTAATTTAATAATATAAAATTGATAGCAAGTATTCAAACAAGAAAGTTGAGATGGTTGATCCACACGGCCTAGAACACAGCTGGTCTAGACGACTTGTTATCACTTAACACTGTGCACCTGCCGTTGCAGATGTGGCCGCAGTCCAGATCACGGCGCTGCGGGTGCCAGAGGAGGTCCGCAACGGGTCGGATGGAGCGGTCCTGGACTGCGAGTACACGCTGCGTCAGACCGAGCTGGGGCCGGAGTCAGGACTGGTGGTCAAGTGGTTCTGGAACAACTCGCCCGCGCCCGTCTACCAGTGGATCCCCGGCCAAAACCCTCAGGACCTGGGCATACTCAAGGGCCGACTCAAACTCGACTACAAGTAGGTGTCATGTATATTCAACGGATAATAACGTAAAATTTACAAGAGAAAAAAACAACACTCAGAATTAACTGTTAAACATATTTACAAGGTAAACTGTCATAAATAGTTTAGTTAACCTTTATTCACATGGCTAATGAAGCGCAGTCTTTGCATGTCATCCGTGGTTGGTTGCAAGTTCGATCCCGGCTGAGAACTATAATACTTTTCGTAAACAATCACAATGGGTCTGCCTAAGTGACAAATAGCTTTGGTGCATCTCATTGTCTTTTGATTTCCACACAGGTTTAATCGACCGGAGCTTCGTAGCAGCTGCTTCATTGTGAGAATAAAAACCATACATGAAGTAATTTTAACATGTTATAGCTCACAGCTTCTACAGTGAATATGTATGCATCCGCTATAGATCTTGCAGTATATTTAATTATAATTCAATTGATTAAATTGACTATTATTGATTATTTGAAACCATTAGTGATAGAGTAATATTTATTATTTGTTTGGAATAGTTATATATAAACATTTAATTTTATAGATAGTTGCTGAACAATCTAATTCTGCTGACAGACTAACACATTACGTACATAATCTATTATACTCTACAAGACTAAATCTTACCATGAAACTTAAAACAATAAAACGTTTAGTAAAACTATAATTTACTTTTTCGCTTGGATACAACTTAAAGGTCTAAATTAATTAGAAATTAATTATTTAGAAAATGTAACCAAGTGGACGAAAGTAATTTGTTTAATATAATCAAAAACTTTAACACGTTCAATGCTGACAAACATGTTTAAACATGAAAATCACATAAGTTTCAATGTTAATTAGAGGACGAGAATTATCGCCCAGCGCATCCAAGTGTTAAATGACACTAGGATATACGGTGGAATATTTTAATTATTTCCAAACCTTGCCTTACTTTTTACTAGGTACATAGCTTTTCATATTTATTATACTTAACTTTTAACGATCTCAAATTGTATTGTATCATAGAACATGCTTTATAACAATAAGGTCATAATAATTACAGTTTACACCAAAATGTCGTAGTTACTAATGTGTGGATTACATTGTAGCAGTGTGTATATGAGTTGTGGTGCAGGGCGAGTAGACACCCCTACACGATGCATAGAGCCCTGTACATCACCAACCCTACCACGGAGCTGTCAGGGGAGTACAAGTGCGCCGTCTCCACTTGGACTGACGAGGACTTCATGATAAAGAAGATGATCGTCTATGGTGAGAAATAACTTTATTATGTTAGCATGATAGCGTTCAAGTTTATTAAATTCATTACAATTGAAACATATTCATTGTTGCTGGATTAGGAAACTACAGCATAGCTGCTAGGCACGTCTTCCAGAGTTGGGAATTTTGCGCAAGTATACCGGAAGGATTGGTATGTAGCAGGAAAGGAAAGGGTGGGATTGGACAGGCAGCCAAAGTGACTTTTCAAAGGGCCAACTCCCGTGCTCCTATGACAGTTGTGATCAGGCTCAAAATGGCGGACCCGCTCTGCCCTTCAACTGGCTAACTCAACTGACAGGATATACATGTACAACAGCCAAGGACCATACATTCTCAGGTTGGAGACCAAACCCGGAGTTTCCGTCCCCAGCCGCTGCAAGTGGAGGGACCAAAGGTGAAAGGGAAGTTTGTCATAGTGGACAGCCAAAAGACTTACCATATGTAATGACAACTTCATTTGCTGCACCCAATGTCAGCCTCAAAACTGGTATATGGTTCTCCTGGGACAATTGGAACATAATAAAACAACCCATGATTAGAAACAATTTAGCAGCAATCTTTACGACATGCTTGTTTTACACCTAAATCTTAGAGTGCACTGTTCAACATCAAGGAACATTTATTTAAAGATTATAAGCCAATTATGTTATCCTCTACTACTAATATGATTATATAATTTACGTATCTCCTTATCGAAAGCTTCTGATCAGTTATCTATTTAAAAGTATTGACTCAAATCGTTTCCTCAGATCCTTAGGCTACAAGCTAAACTTCAGATCTTTCAAACTGTTTAAAACTTTTAATGAATACTTTTATTGAAATACTTAAAGAGATGTTGAAGCAATCTTTCTGGGAAAGTTCTCTTTTTTTGAGTCTGTGTTTTATTGTTGCTCAACTTTGAGGAGCTGACTTTAAAATAAATTATTTACTTGAGTAATGATATTTGCAGCTCATTTAATTGTATTTTCGTACTTTTATTATGTAACTAAGCTGTAAATTATTTTCTTATATTACAATTGATATATTCCTCATATAGGAAGGAGGAATACCCAACTGAGAAATAATGCAGCTAATTTTATATTTACACTCAACTGGCACTAGGCTTTACCTCTAATTGAATAAATATAATAAACAATTTATTTGTTTTTGGATATGAATCTAGTTTCAAATCCTGGAGACTCTAAAATATTACAGTTAATCTACATTATATTAACTGCTAATTTCACAAGCAAAACATTATAACAAAATGATATCGTATAAAATACCCATATCATATATGTAAAAGAATTACTACAATATTTAAATGTAAATAACATGTTAAGTTATATTTGAGTGAAAATTTAACTGAAGGTTGAGAGTTGTCTTTACATAATTTATTAAAGTTCTACTGTGCTCCATTAGTTGCACGGACAGTAGGCATTCTACTCGTGACCACGTACGCTGAAGCATGTCTTAAGTTTTAGTCGCGGTAGCAAAAATAATCCTCTCTCTCACATATGAACTAAGTCACAAATTTGTTCACCACTAACCAGAATTCCACTGGTAAGAGGTTCAAGCCACAAAGAAGAGAAAGGGTGACGCCTCATTTTAAAAGAAAGTGAGCATACCGCTGAATGTCCAGTTTCCTAACCAACACAACACTAAAAACCAAAGTATAACAATAATAAAAACCAAAGAATAGCATATACATGTTCTATGTGTACCACCGGTGTTCAATAACAAATTAAATATGAAAAGTAATCGTAACAAACCCATAATAATTTACAAGCCGTGTTTGTAAATCTTATCTGGCTAGAGATTATTATGCCCTAAATGTTATGCCTTTCAGCTCCAGAGAAGAAGGTGGATCTCGGCCACAGCAAACACGACCTCCACAACGTCAACATCACGTGTCGCGCCCTGGGGCTCTACCCGGAGCCTAAGATGACCATCCACAAGGGCTCCGACCTCAAGTCACTGTAAGTTCACATAAAACCACGTATAAATGGAAATAATTGCTTCAAGGGATGATAATATAAAATCATCTTGTCTCTCGGTATATTTTTATCGAGGGTCTCACCGATTACAAGCTGTTACCTTAAATTGGTTTATAAGACCTAGACTCAAAGGATACAGAAAGTTTGTGTCGAGGTTGTGAATACCATAACCACCGTTCGTTCAGATTTATATCATAATGTTATTTATTTAACGTGATCATTTTTGAACAAATTAAGGCAGTAAATAATGTCCATTTATAATTATTGCAAGACATTCAATTATTAACGTAATTTTCAATTGAATCCTTGGCTCACGTGGTTGTTTTTTATCTATAAAGAAAAGTTAAATGTTGCGATAATGCATATAAGCTTGATAGACTTTGATAAACTCTTTTCGCGTACTTGGAAACCTTTTGAACTTTTACAGAATATAGAAATACGGTTAAATTTCATATTGTAATTGAATCTTTTCTAAAATTATATTAATAGTATGCTCTATTTTAGAGTGCTTTGTCGTGGTTTAATGCCACTTATAAAGTAGGGAATCAAGTAGTAATTGGAAAGGGGGTTATGTGTTTTAAATGAGTTAAATTTAAAGCGAAAATTATACATTACCTGCAATTTTTTACAGGTCGTTAAGTTTTATTTTTGGGTACATTTTCCTTTTTTGCTGGCAAAACGTATTATTTTCAACTAATCTATCTTCTAACCTGTCTTGTGCTAATTTACTATATACATTTAAAATAACACACCACAACTTTATTTTATCTTTTTTTATTCCGTGGTTAATTACCGGTAATTTTTCCTGTAGTTTCAATATGTTTAAATAAAGCTGAACCAAGCATCAGTTGATTATCGTTTGTGTTTGAAATCTTATATATTAACTATCTGGCCCAACAGTTGTTGTCCTGTCCTAATTTCATTGAATTTGTTTTATTACAAATAATCGATCATTTTCAAGATGAGCTCGTTCATTTAAATAAAGCTGAACCAAGCATCAGTTGATTATGGTTTGTGTATTAAGTCTTATACATTAACTCGCTTCGCTTGCCCCCAGGTCGATGTTTGGCCTCATGTTGAAGTCATGCCATATCAAGTGGCCCAGAACCAACATATTACTACTACTCATTCTAAGAAAACAGACAAATCACCAAATATTTAAATAAGAGACCATCCGTTCGGCCACAAGAACTATTAAAACAACAATACATTTTGATTATTTTTATTCGCCATTATTATTTTTTTTGAGGTAGTTAAAACTGATAAAAGTATGTCTTAGGAATTGTCTCTGGGGTAAAAGGTGCAAAGCATATATGTATGCTAAAACTCACGTTCCTTGCTCAAGTATAAATGGATTGTAATGGTTTAGTCATTAGTGTCAATTGGCACAGAACCATAATTTCATTACTACTTATAATAAGGAAACGGTAAAATTTAAAAATATTTATATTTTATGATTTTCCGACAGGTTTAAGTAATTAAAACTGGTCATATGACTGCTGCTATTTACTATGTGTGATGTAGACGTACTGCGTGCCAATATTAGGCTTCAATCAAGTATATTAACGTGACAACAAATAAAAAATCACCACGAAATCTAAAAAATGCCGAAATTTGAAAGATCTAGCTCTACCTAAGTGTGAAGGAGATGAGATACGACCAAAAGTCATAGGAACAGAGATTTAGATCATCTAAACTCCGTGCCACGTGGTGGTATCAGATTTTTTATAGGATCATCCGTTTGGCCGCTTGAGCTTTTTTAAAAAGACATTATCTGAGTATGTCGACAAAGCAGTTTGTCAATTATAAATCAATCACGTTTTTTCATTTTTTGAGGGTTTTAAATAGCAAAATATCTTAATTTAACCACCGCATGATTACTTAAATATACATATACTGTATGATTAAACCTTGTATATTAATTAGCTAAGGAATTTAGTTTTCGGCCCATTACTTCGTTATTTTTCAACCAATTTGGACGATCGATGTGCCATTTTAAAGCTGTTACACTGCAGATTAACAGAAAAATGTAAAACTCAAAAATAACGGTGTGGTTTTTAAAATATTGACATTCAAAAAATTGCTCCATGTTATTTAAATGGAAGAATATTTTTGAAATAACTCGGCCTTAGTTTGAGAAAACCAGGCAACTTGTAGCCATGCAATTTGTACCAATCTGAAGCTTAAACATTCCGATACTCCCCAAAATTGTCAGATTTGTAATTTTTTCCCTTTAAGTTTGTTTAATTATATAAAAAATGAAGTCCTCAAATTTTTCCATATTATTCATATGGGAGAATTTTTCACCAGGAACTCGGCCTTAGTTTGAGAAAACCAGGTAACATGTGGTCATGGAATTTACATCAGTTTGAAGCTTAAAACATCTTGATACTCCCTCAAAATTGTCAGATTTATAATTTTCTCCTTTTAATTTTGTTAAATGATACAAAATGTAAAAATCTACAAACCATTTTGGTGGGATTTTTAGTTTGTTTTGTTTACAACAAACAGCAGATTATAATCCAAACTCTGTGATTAGAAAGCTGATCAGTTCATCAAGCTTTTGATCAATTTTCATGTTTAGTAAACATCAACGGGAAAAACAATTAAATCAAATGCAACATTTGAAAAGTAACTTACTTTTTAAGTGTTAATTTGTAGTTTTGTGGTGTTGTGACTTTTAACTGTATTGTGATACATATAAAAGTGCATTTTCATAATTTGTGAAATTTTAAGTTCAGTATTACATTGCTGGTGGTTGTTCCTACAGGGTACCGTCGGCCGAACTTAGTATTTTATCCGTCGAATTCCGACGGGCACCCACTAGTGTTTATAGTTTATTTATGCAATAGCTTGATTTTTGAGCTATATGCAATATTAAAATTTGTATACTTTTAAGTACTTCTTCAGGTGTTATTTAGATTAATGTCCAAGGTTTAATTTCCATTCCATGATTCGTATTGGTGTTATATTATTGAACTAGAGGAAACATGAACAACGTTCCTTGAAAATGAGTAAACCATAAACAAATTTTGTTATCTTACAATTCAACCTAAGATCCAATCACGTAAACGTTTAGACATTTCAGTATCCTCAAGTTCTCTAACACCCTGTTCCAGCCAAGAGATGGAGGGCGTGTCGGTCCGGACGCTGCCCAGGGAGGAGTCCTACGACGTGGTAGCCTCCGTGCTGCTCTCGGATTCTGAGCTGAGAGGCTCCCTGGTGGTCAATTGCGAGCTCTGGATACCCTCCACCTCCTACCGCAGACAGAAGACCCTGCACTACTATCCAGGTGCGATCAATACACTGCCTGGGTTACATTATTTTAGTGCAGTATGTTTGTGTTATAATACTTTATCCCTATGAAAGAATTATGGTACACAAATAAAGTTGATATTTCTACATGAAATAAAACACGTTTCTTAGTTGATGATTTATTATACATCCAGTACAGTACCTAAAGTAGAAATCATAACTAAAGCAGAGTTAAGTACTGAGTACCGACAGTTCTATTAGAAGCCATAAATTTGTCAAGTGGTAGACAGGCTATTTTAAACCTACCAAAAACGTCCCCGGATGACAAATATTGCTCAACTGTTCAACATACGTTTATTTACTTATTTTATCCACTAAAAAGTTTACTAATTTAAATAATTGCTCGAATGAAAATATAACTAACTTTATAACTGGTACACGATTGTGTGTGGTAGAAAATAAACAGCAGTAAATGATTGTTTGTAAATGGTTAAGTTAACATTCCATCAGTAGGGTTGGGTTGGGATATGTCTTTACGTATTTTATTATTTCAGGACGGGCTCTCCCTTGGATCGGAGAGGAAGGTAGGGATTTCCACTTCCCCTTAGTTAAGCTCTTACAGCCATTCCCTACTCCCATTAGCTTTTAGTTTAAATTGTTGTTTTCTTTGTGCACGCTGTAAATACACACTTCAGTTTCTTAGAGTCCTTGTTCTTGTTTGCAACTGAGACTAACCTACATATCTTTTGACCAGTAAAACGTCTAGGCAATTCTTCTAATCAGTACACTTTTATATTATTTTACTATTGACCTGTTCCCTTTGGAAAATTTAAGTAATACGTTTCACCTAAGAATGCTCTGTGTAACCGTGAAAATTAAAATTAAATATCTAAAAACGTAGTTTGGATAAGTTGCTTTTATAATTTTACTTTTCACTATTCATTTTAATAAAGGTTTATAAAGAAGTACGCAATGGAATTTATAATTTAATTACTGCTGCCAAGAGATATAGCAAACGTTTGACAAATGACATGTTTGTTTTAGTAAATCATAGTTGTTGCAGCTTAGAAGTAAACGTTAATTCTACTGAAAGAGTCATTATAGTTTTAGTAAAGAATTATGCTATAGTGGTAATATGCTTTAGTTTATATAATGTTAATGCGGAATTAACTCCAAGAAATTTCATAAATAAGGCAAATAATGCCATAAGGCAATTTTGATTATTCTTAGACAAAAATTAACTCAATTGTGTTGGTACGATAAAAAATACGAATACAATTGTTCTCAATACACAAATTCTTAACAAGTGTGTGAACATAATTTAATTGTAATACACAACAAATGATATATAACTAATCAATTGTTCTTTAGCAATCCCTGTTAATCATCAAAGGAGACAAAAAATATACCAACAATACTACTAGTAATATTTACAGAAAATAACTAAAAAATGATCGTAAAAATAATAATAAAATCAGTTTTTTTAAAATATTTTACATAGAATTTTAACTCACTGTTTTAGTTCAAATATAAATAAATAAAAATCCGGCGTCACACTGGAGTGATTATTGCTCTGGTTTGCAGACAGCGGAGCTCGGCCAAGCAGCGGTGGCGGCGCCGTCTTGTGGTCGACTCTGCTGGCTAGTTGGCTGGGCTCGCTGCAACTCCAACTCCGCTGAGGCACAACTGTCAGACCCCTCTTACCGAATTAGTTCAAGTGTTCTTGCAACCTCAGTCTGGCTGAGTATACGACAAGGACTGGCTCTCCGGGCACTCGACTCGCCTCCCTTTTATAAGTGATATCGGACATTTCTCGAATACTGTGTAAATTTATACTTTTATAAATTAAACAACTTTCATTACTGAATGTATTTAAATTATTTATGAATAATTATATTTATTATTATTACTATAATTTAATAAGCTTTGTAATATACTGTTTACCACGTGTATCTTATGCCAAAATTACCAGCCTCAAGGCGTCTAGGTCAGCTTGTTGTACATAAAATATATAATTATGTTTGTGATAATATGTATATTTTAGAAATAAATAAATTTATACTCTCATGACATATACATATTATTTGTTTACTGACCTCTGGCAGTATAGTTATATTGTAGAAGTTGTATGCACACGGGCGGGTTAGAGGTGCTGAACGTACATGCCTGATTCAAATAAAATAAAAAAAAATAAAACATAGACTTCAGTTGGTTTAGCTTACGGCTTTAATTAAACATTTGATTTACATTCAACCTCTTACAATGATTTGTGTCCTTAAAAGAAGAATTTACAAAATCAATAAATGTCATCAGGTTTTCTTGACAATGCCTTCCAGTTAAGTGCATGTGGTTATTTGGTCGCGAAGCTGCGGTTTTCCCAAATACGGTGTTTCGGATGTTCGGATGTTTAAGATGGCGTATCTTATAAATATTGAGGCATTTTCCGGTAACTCACAACTGCATTTTTTTGCTTTCCGTTTGTTCACTACCATTTGTAATTATGCTTACTACTGCATAACATATCCAAATTTTATTTGACACTGGTTATGGTTACTACTGTAAAACATATACACATTTTATTTGACACGCAATTTCACTAGTTAATGATGTTTTGACTCTCCTGTATCCTGCCCTATAATATCACTTACTGGTCAGAGACACGCGATCAAAAGTTGTATTTTAAAATTAGCGTTTCACTAATCTTGCGTTTCTCTACAGGCCTATTATTATATTTATAATTCTCAGGCAGTAGCTTTTTAAGTTGTAATACTTGTTTATTGTGATAACCGCCACAGCGCTTTGAAAAAAAACTCCGCACACCACTTACACATATCCTTGTACAAGGTGCTGCGGCCGTTGGTTACGCTTGGATAGGTTACTGAAAACTAACAAAATCAATAATTTAAATAACATAGTTTCTAACTTAATAGTCAAGGCCTGTTAGTGAATTAAGGGAATTAACGCTAAAGCAAAGTGGTAGTGAACTAACGGTGAATATTCAAATGTTGCTCAATATTTTAAGCTTTATGGCTTCAGAGGTTCTGACCCCAAGTATACCTGAAATTTCGTAAGGTGTTTTGATTAAGGTGATAAAGCTTACAAACTTATTAAATGAAATACCCCCGTTGCAGCAAACCTGCGTACTCAGCAAATTTCCAATGCATAATATATGTGTTAATACCACATAAAGCCGCATACCAAGTTTTATAAAAATATATTCACATATAAGCGATATATACGATTTTAATTATTCTCCATAAGAATAACATTGGTGTTGAGTACGTAGGTTTGCTGGAATAAGGAACACAAACAATTGTTTTTTTGCAAATATAAATAGAATTTAAGTAGGCAAAGCCACATACCAAGTTTCATCATATTCAATCATAAATAAGCGCTATATAACATTTTAAGTATTCTCCATAAGAAAAACATGGGGGCTGAGAAAGTAGGTTTGCTGCAACAAGGAACAAAAAAATGGGTTGTTATGCACATATCAATATAACTCAACAAGGTGAAGCCACATACTAAGTTGTATTAATATATGATCATAATTAATGGAGTCATTACATTTTACTTATTCTCCATAAGAATAAAAGTATTCAAATAATTTTTTTGTGTAAATATCAATATACCAGAACTACGTGAAGCCACATACCAAGTTTCATAAATCTTCATTCATAAATAATCGAGACATCAAATTTTATTTGTTCTCCATAAGGATGACATTGGACAACATACTGTGTTTAGCACTTTGAATATCTCTGCAACGGTTGGACGTAGAATCACAATTTAAACACCAAAATGATTGTTTTGTGGAGCTGAACTGATTGGTAAAAGCAAATGTGAAGTTTACATTGAAATGAACTGAGGAAAAGCCAAAAACCTTTTTCCCATAAGATTAACATGGGACATTTTATGAGTAGGTTTTTTGGATTTTCTCCGCAACCACTTAACCTAGGTTAATAATTCAAAAACCTATATCATTTTTTTTCAAGCTCTATAACATGGTCAAAACCAAAATTTAGTTTTTTTAAATTTTAGGGTGAAAAATGAAAAAAAAAAACTGATTTTGGAAAATTTAAAACCCTCATAAACCCCCTTCCCATGGTTGGATTTTTCTGGTTTTCGAACCGTCATGAATGTCACTTTACAAATTTGAGCCAAATTTTATCGAAATCGGACATTTTTTACTCACGGACACACACACACACATATACAGGGTTGGTGAAAAGTCCCGGGACGGCTTAATATTTTTTTAACCGTTACAGATGGAGCTATACAAGTTGGTACACTGTTACTGGGCATAAAACACTATTTTACTACAATTTCAATGAGCCGCTACCACCTCAGGGGGACGGCCCACAAGGAGTCGGAAGAAAATCTTAAATAGAAGCATAGGTTGATATGCACATCAAATTAAAGGTCTTTATTATTCGAATACAATGCCGCAAATCCGACTTTAAACGGACAACCGAGCCCAAAATTACAGCTATTAAAAGATGGCTTGAATTTGAAATATTGATAAGTAGCTGTGTGTAATCTAATGTAACACATTTAAATTTTGCATTAAAATGTGAAATTACATTAATGTAATACATTTCAATTTAATTTGCAAAAATTTACTCTCCTAGCTAATAAATTACTAAACCGATTCAAAACTTCAGCACATGAAAATTTCAAATTCAAGCCATCATTGAATAGCTGCCATTTTGGGCTCGGTTGTCCGTTTAAAGTCGGATTTGTGGCATTGTATTCTACTAATAAAGACCTTTAATTTGATGTGAATGTCATCCTATGCTTCTATTTAAGATTTTCTTCCGACTCCTTGTGAGCCGTCCCCCTGAGGTGTTAGCGGCTCATTGAAATTGTAGTAAAATAGTGTTTTATGCCCAGTAACAGTGTACCAACTTGTATAGCTCCATCTATAACGGTTAAAAAAATATTAAGCCGTCCCGGGACTTTTCACCAACCCTGTATATAAATTTGAACGAATAGTGTTTTTGACATCTGGGGACCTCAAAAAAAATTTATCATGGTCTCGGGCTTAAGTCTTACCATGAGACCTACGGTAATAGCTTCTTCCCTAAAGGGGAAATTCGATAAAATGAACCCGTTAGAGCCAAAGTCTAAACAACTCAGTCATTTATTTGCGTTTTTGTTTGAGAATATGACACCCAAGGGAGCTCCCCTTATAAAATATTTAAAAAAGTCTGGATATAACGTGGAAATTTACATAAATATAAAATAAATCTCCAACACCGTAATAGTTTTATTTTAATTTTTTCTGTTTATGGATCTAAACAGACAGATATCACCTCGAGAACCTTTTTGTATAGTGAGCACCTAAACAAAAACTTCTACAGCATGAAAAAGTTATTTTGTAAAATGTTTTCAAATGTTTTCCTTTATCAATTTAATACTTTAAACAATTCCAGGTGACAGACAGGTAACAATAATTTTGTATACTCCAGTTACACTCAAGATTTGTTTGTTTATTTTATTTTAATTAGCTCTAAGAATGAAAAATATAATAGTCTCGCCAAGTTGACCAGTGAAATGTAAATCATAGTGTTTCACATCAAATATATATAGCGAAATTAACTTGATCAACACTATGATGTTTATTGATATATTCCACTTTTTATCATAATATAAAGCCTAAAACATTCCAAGAAGTGCAGCTCTCTTTATCAACAAATATCCATAGTTTATCACCATTGAAACAAACCATTTAAGCTAGTATTTTGAATAATAAGTTATTTACCAACATAACCTTTGTTGAAAACGAGATATCGGATAAAATTCGTCCTGGTTGGAGGAGAGATTAGGATAATTGGAAATTTTAAGTTAACCTAAACGACGAGTCGTTAAGATTGATGCTATTGCGTAGAAGTTGATTCTCATCGTCTGCATTATATGTAATTTGAATTTTGGGGGTTTTCAAAGTACTGTGTAAAAATAAGTGCAATTCTAGAGCTGTACAATAGTATTGTGAATTACTCAGAGTTAAGGTGTTTGCATGGATTTATATTTAATACTTCCGTTAAAATTTAAGATTTAACCAGTTATATTTAGTAAACACCAGGTTTTTCCAAACATCAAGCCAAGCCGTTTTTGTTTTGTAGCTGGACGTTAGTAAATTCCAATGCCCTAGAAATCAACATTCCACAGTAATAGTAGTCCAAACATAGCAAGCGTGCTTTTATTCATGGGACCTTCCTGAACCCAATGTCAGAACTTCCCGGTGTCCTCTTTTTAGCACGAAGCCCATCTAGCAAGCGTACTACAGTGGACCGAGTGGCTGTAGTGCACTAGTTAATTTCGTTATTCCTTTCACGTTAAAAGGCATAATTACTCATCCTATGTCATCATACATTCTTAGTTACAATTGCCATTAATCAGCAATTAAAGACGTAAATTCAAAACATAAGCATGACAATACAGAGGTAGATTTACTTGATACTTCTACAGAAGTAACATCTTCAGACCACCTCACGTGTTGTCGTCTGCGAGTCAAGCGGGTTGGATGTCCCCACCTCTTAAAATTAATATTTAAAAACAAAGAAAACTAATGAAATTTATGAACAACTAATGAAAAACTTTAAGTTGGAAATAACTACCCGGTCCAATGAATCCTTATCTAAATTAATTGGTCCATCAGATAAAACCTCTTAGGAAAATAAATAACTGCTTAGTCTGCTTTAATAAAAAGGAGATCCAAGAAAGGGGACAGATAGGCTTGTGAATGAAAAAATAAAGTAAAACATTTAAAGAAACATTAGATAAGGAATTATATTTTAAATGGGAGTATTTTGGTTTCAAGAGTATCACAGCACCATCAAAATGCACAAAACTCCACAGATATCTCTTAATGTTATTACTTAAGACATTCTTCATGTATTGCGGATTAGTGGGAGAGAATAATTTATAATATTGAGAAAAATATTAGGAAATTATACACATAAACTTATTAGTTTTATTTTTCCCATAAAATAAATATAAATGCCATTTAAATATTTAAATTTGTTCGTTGGAGGCCTTAATGATTATTGTCATATACACCAAATTTAAAAAAATACATGTTTCACCTAAAAAGTAAAGAAGATAACCAGCAAAGTATAATGAGATTGTAATGATTATAAACAAATTAAAACATAAGAAAACGAGCAGCAACTTTGCCACATCGCCCTGATACTCAGAGCAGATTGCATCATCTGCTTTTACCCCGGCCTATTACTTTAAAGGTCAGAGTCCAAAAAGAGTTTTAACCAGTAATTACTGTTTTATTGTACATATGTCATGCAAGCATCTTAATTTGTATGCCAAATTCACATATGACCTATCATGAATATCGATGGCTCTTTTGTTGTGTATTTCAACAATTGCCAATTTGTAACTTTTTGAAATCCTGATATTGTTACCATCTAAGTTCAACGTCTTCTTAGAAAATATCATTAATGCACTTCAGCTCAGTGACAAATTACCACTGAGTCCACAGTTGAACAAAATTGTAAACTTTGTTCACGATCAATTTAAAGATCCTCAGATTATAAGGCGAGTGTTTTATCGACTTCATTACTTAGCCAGTAAATTTGTAATAAGGCTTAGCCTTGTTAATACCCTAGGAAAACTAGGACCATCTTTCATAGTGTACTAAGAGCTAATTATTGGAAATAATTCAAATTTTAAACTATGAAAATAAACATCAAAGTTCCAATAAAATTATACTTTTAATTGATCCAGGTCAAATTTAAAATCTCCATTTTGTGAAAATATGTTACGTAGTATTGAGGAATTTATTTTAATTTATATTTATTTTACTATATTTCCAAATTACCAGTTGATTTTTTATGTCAAAATAAAAATTTTGATTCTGTTATTGATTTGACCTAACGATGGTATCTTTGATACTGAAATGTAAAAAAAGTTAGTCAATTATAAATTTTATTTTATTGGAATTTTTTTTCATAGTTCAAAATCTAGGAACCTCTATTTAAATAAGTGTATAAGACTGTGATATTTACACAATAGTATTCAAATATGTGAACTAACCGTTTAAAGTGGATGTTTTGGGATTTAATTGGTCAATTGGTTTGATTAAAACGGATAAAAGATCGAATGGGTAACTTGTAGAAATGATAAGGATGTGGTGTGGCTGTAATGAAAGGAAGTAGTGGTGAACTAGCAAAGAGGCATACTATTCGGCGCTTTTTCCCCATGTTATTCTTATGGGGATCAGTTTTTGCACCGACGCCCGATCCTACCCTACACAAGTTTCCTTGTTGGCCTATATTAATACCCAACCCTTGCCTATATTAAATATATTGTCCCCACCCCCCTCTATACTTTTTAAAATGTTCAAAAACTATCTTTGGTGTGTTTTGTGTCCTTGGATGTGTTATTGGTGTTTTAATAAATTCCCCCAAATTAAAAAATACTGCCGCCAACTTCTGTCCGATTTAAAATTTGGATGATTGTCGTAGTGTTTTAATAAATTCCAACCACAGTCGAATTAAAACTGCCAACTGATTAATTAAAACACGCAACAATCCGCACCGCTGCCCACAAACCACGACGCCACGGCACACGCAACGATCCACCGTTCACTGACACACTGACATACTAACACACTAAAGTCGGTCATGTGCAAGCATGCGTCACATTGACCAGAATTTCCACTTACCATAGAGGTAATTTCTTGGTTGAAAGTCCAGCCAATGTGAGGTAATTTCCTGGTTAAATTGAAAAATCCTCTCCACGTGTATATAAGGAGTCACCGACAAGACACAGCACTATTGTTCTACAAGACCAGTGACACGACATCTCACCACTGACACCTCACCACCGGCACCAGATGACGTCACGGCTCACCTCTCCACCGGACGTCTCGGCGCCACGGCCTCTCCACGTCTCACACCCAGGACTCCGGTTAGCTGGGAGTGTTAGCGACGGTAGTTGTAGCTAAGGTGGTGTCTTCAGGGACAATCACAACTGTTAATCCATCCGAAAATTGTGAAATAGCCTAATATTTGTAAATCTCCAATTCACCATTTCCAAATTTTAAGGTTTCCATATTTAAATATCCATTTGTAAATCATATTTCAAATGTGACTGCATTTCCAAATTTTAAAATAGATTTCCATTAAATTCTCAAGTAAAATATGTTTTGAATTTTAGACTTTAAATATTAAATTATCTGTTCTAATTGAATATGTAGATTGATAGTTGGCAGTTTTATTTATAAAATGATATTGTACAGTGTGAATACGTATCCAGCCCAAACGCTGGTTTCACACATCTTTACATAATTTTTGTCTAATTTAAAAAATGGTAATTTTTGTTTATAAAAAACAGAGTAATGTCATCTCAAAATTTATTTACATCGAACATGTTGTCCTGTGCAATCTGCTCCGCGCCCTGCTCCAACAGAAGCAATTTAATCAGACACTATCGTAACATTCACAAAGTTATTCCTAAAATTTGTAAAAAATGCCATAAAATATTTGACAATAGCAATTTTAAAATGCATATGCTAGAGAACCACAATACTTGTAATGTGTGTAAGAGAGTCATCACTCGGAACAAACCCCGCCACCACCTACGATGTGACAAACGACCTTACAAGTTGTATATTTTTAACGGTGAATCTGTGGAAGTATTAGACACTCTTCAATCTTGTCCCCTACCTATCAAATGTATTCTTATTAGGAGGGTAAAGTTCATCAAACACTCGGTGGACAATAATGGTGATTTAATCATTGACAAAGAATGTATTGCTGATTTTCGAAGTTTAACTAATTTATCAATTGAGAAAGCACAATTAAAGACTCAAATTAAAGAAGCACTTTTTAAGATCGATACCTCCATGCACAAGTATCAAGCCCAAGGCAGTGGATGGATATATGACCATACTAAATACTGGCAGCTGCATGTTTACAAGTATAAACCCCTAACTCCCAACTCATACATACCCACACCAGAAAATATAAAATCAAAACACGCTGTTTTAAATATTAAAAATAGTGATAATAAATGTTTCGTGTGGAGTGTTTTAGCAAGCTTGAATCCAAGGAATCGTAAAGAAAATGCAAATCGAGTATTTTACTACGAACCCCACATAGGCCAGTTGAATATGTCAAATATAAAATATCCCGTAAAAATATCCGACATTGATAAATTTGAAAAACAAAATAACATAAGTGTTAATGTATATGGAATTGAAGGACAATTAATATATCCACTGAGAATAACTAAACTAAATAGTAATACGCACGTCAACCTGCTGCTTCTACAACAAGGTCGGAAATCACATTACTGTTTAATTCGTGATTTTGATAAGTTAATGCTACGGTCTACAAAATATGACCATAAGAAATATTTTTGCAAGTTCTGTTTGCAACATTTTTACACCAAAGATATATTGGAACGTCACACAACATATTGTAAAACCTTTGATGCTCAAAGAGTACAAATGTCTAAAAAAGATACACTACAATTTACGAATTACAAATATCAACTTAAAGCTCCCTTTGTGATTTATGCAGATTTCGAATGTTTTATAAACTGTGGCAAACACACGCCTTCTGGATTTGCTTATGTTGTAGTGAGAGATTCTAAAATTATTTACGAAGAGTTGTACAGCGGTGAAAATGTAATGGATGTGTTTTTCGAAAAGTTATTTAAAACTTTGACTTTATTAAAAGTCAGATGGGAGTATATGTTCCCCTTGTAATGACTCCAGAGCAAGAGATGTTATTCCAAAACTCTACACACTGCCACATATGCCAACAGCCGTTACTGTGTGATAAAGTGCGCGACCACTGCCACCTAACAGGCGAGTTCAGGGGGCCCTCCCACAACTCTTGCAATTTAAACTATAAAGTAACCAAGAAAATTCCAGTATTCTTCCACAATCTTAAAAACTACGATGGTCATTTAATAATGCAACACTTGGGAAAATTCAATCGCAAATTGAATTGCATAGCCAAAGATATGGAAAAGTATATTTCGTTCTCTGTTGATGATTTGGTATTTTTGGATTCCTACAACTTTTTGTCTCTTCCCTTAAGCAAATTAGCTTCCAATTTAAATACGTTTAGATTTATAGACAATCCACTACTACAACGTAAGGGCGAATTTCCGTACGAATACATGACAGGACCAGAAAAGTTTTTAGAGCCCCTCCCACCCATAGAGGCATTTTACAGTAGTCTAACTAAAGAATGTATATCTCCTGCACAATATGAACATGCTAAAACCGTATGGAATCATTTTAATATAAAGAATTTAAAAGAATATCACGATTTATACCTTAAAACAGATGTGTTGTTATTGGCCGATGTGTTTGAGACATTTAGGGACTTGTGTTTAAAGGATTATAAACTCGACCCTGTCCACATGTACTCACTGCCTGGACTAACATGGGAGGCGTGTCTTAGAATGACCGGCATAAAATTAGAATTATTTCAAGACATTGACATGCATTTGTTTATAGAACATGCCATTAGAGGCGGTGTAAGTATGATTTCCACGCGCTACGCTAAAGCCAATAATAAGTACATGGGCGAACATTATGACCCAAATCAAGAAAGCACCTATCTTGTATACTTAGACTGCAACTCGCTATACTCTACAGCAATGTGCGAGTCGTTGCCCGTTGATGGCTTTAGATGGACAAATGAGAAAGATTATAAATACAATCAAAATGAAAACTTTGGATTTATTTTGGAAGTTGATTTAAAATACGATAAAAGTTTACACGATTTGCATAATGACTACCCGCTCGCACCAGAAAAAATGAATGGAAAATTAATACCAAATTTAAATGACAAAACTAAATATATTTTACATTATAAAGCACTAAAAAAATACTAAGAACTGGGTTTGGTAGTTACAAAATACCACAAAATTTTAAAATTCAGACAATCAAAATGGCTTGCGCCCTATATTAATTTTAATATTGAAAAGCGACAAAAAGCTAAACACGATTTTGAAAAAGACTTTTACAAACTGTTAAATAACAGTCTCTTTGGTCGAACAATTATGAACCAACGCAAGTTTCGTGATATACATCTTGTAGACGAGTCTAAGTTAACAAAATACGTTACAAAGCCAAGGTTTGACTGTAGCAAAATGTTCGACAACAAGTTGCATGCTGTGCATTTAAATAAATTAATTGTAAAGTTTGATAAACCAATATATTTAGGAATGACCATTTTGGATATCAGTAAAGTAATAATGTATGATTTCCACTATAATTATATGTCAAAATTTAAGAATAAAAAGTTCTTAATGACAGACACAGACAGCCTTGTTTATTCTATAGTAACAGAGGACTTTTACAAAGATCATTTCTTATACTCTGATAAAAAGAAAAAAGTTACGGGCAAGTTTAAAGACGAATTAAATGGTCAAATTATGTATGAATATTGTGGTTTAGGGCCAAAATTATACTCTTTAATTCCTTTACAATGGTTATACGAAAAAGAAAAGCAATGTGAGCTAGAGGTTAAAAAGGCAAAGGGAGCTGACAACGCTACAGTTAAACATCTCTTAAGACACCAACATTACTTACACTGTCTTGCAACCGGGGAAGATTACTATGAGAATGTTACAAGAATTAAATCCACAAACCACCATCTTCAAACATTAACGATGAACAAAAAGGTACTCTCTTTTGATGACGACAAGAGGTTTATTCTGGATGGCATCAACACTCTTGCCCTTGGTCATTATAAAATTGGTCAAACATAAATCTATATTTCCCATTATTCTTTGGCCTTTCCTTGTCTATTACAAAAAAGCCATATTTAGACCTATCCCAGCATTGATGGCAGAGATTTCTAAATTGGTTAAATGAAAAATCATTTCCCACATGATTGTTATACACATGTTTTAAATTTAAATCGTCTTGTTTAAATAATATTAGGAAATTAACATTGTCACGTAAATGTTTGTTTACTTTACTGTAAGATTGACACAAGTAAAAACTGTTAATATTTTTGTGTCTGCCCATTGAGAAAAATTGTGTGATATTTGGACTATTTATGTCGTCAAATACAACTATTGAGTGTGATTCTACATCATTTGGTGTGATTTCACAGTTTGAATATGTGTGTAATTTAACTTCATCACACAGACGGAATATTTCAATTATTTTTTTATATTTTTCTTGTTCTAAAGATTTGGATATTATATATAAATTTGTAAACTTTAATCCTTGTTTTTTTACAATTAAGTTATAAATTACAACAGTCTTCCCCGAACCACTGGGCCCTATTATAAGACAGCGAATATTATTAGGAAATAGACCCAACTTCTTTGGTGTATTTTCTTTATGTGCTATTTTAAATTTGTTCTTTTGTTGAATAAATGACATTTTTTTTATAATAAAAATGGCAAAGAGAAAGTGTAAAAAGGTCCAAGGTAAGGGATTATTCTTAAAGCCATATAGAGGCCGTGGCTTGTTAAATACCCTTATAAACAACCTTCCTTTCCCTCTCCACATGCCTGGAAATTATAAATGGTGTGGACCTGGAACTAACGTGCGTGAAAATTTAGCCAGAAATGTACCTCCAAAAAATAAGCTAGACTCTTATTGTAAAGAGCACGACATATTCTACATGAATAATCCTGATACAGCCGCCCGGAACAAGGCAGATATGAGATTAGCGGACCAGGCTTGGACTAGGGTTTCGGCAAAGGACGCCAATCTGGCCGAAAAAGCAGCAGCTTATGCAGTGACAAATTTGATGAAGGCCAAAGCAAAAATGGGAATGGGATTAAAATTTAATAAAAAAGATGGACAACTTTCAGCTGTTAGAGACAGCAAGAGACGTGCCTCGCTTTCGAGGAGTGTACCTAAGAAACGAGCTAAAACATCTAAGGCCAAAAGTAAGAGAATGTGGAATTATTAATTTAGACAGTGACAGGGGCACACATTGGACAGCATATCGTAAAAATAAAGATGTTGTAATATATTTTGACCCTTTCGGAATACAGCCTCCAAAAGAGGTAATTGAATATTTTGTACCATCTAAAATTTACTATACAACTGATCAAATACAAGATTTAAACAGTTCCATTTGTGGAATTTTATGTTTATCATTTCTGAAAAATTTTAGTTTATAAAAATGGATTCATTTACTATAACATTTACGGGTACAGAGCCAGAGTTGAAGTCTGTGTTCTTTCCTCCTATAGAATTAAATGGTGATTATGTAATTGGACTGGTAGATTTTCAAAGTTATAATTCTATATTTAATGTTAAAAAACCTCTAAATACTTTGACATATTACAAAATGTACAAAATTACAACCCCAAAAGGGGAGGTCACAATTGACGAATTAAACCGGGCATTAGCTGGTAAAGTTGAAGTTATTATACAAAATAAAGTAGCATTAATTAATACAAAAGTCAAACTTATATTTTACAAAGGCCTAGTTCCAAAATTAAATAAACTTAAAGACACAAAATTAACTATAGATGAGGGTGAGGATGTGTATTATTACGATCACAAAGCTCCAAATGTAATTGAAATTGCTGAAGGTACATACGAAGTGTTTGAGCTTGCGAAGGAAATTCAAAAGCAACTCCCAGATTTTGTACTTATAGCCGATAATAAAACTATGAAAGCCACATTACATTCTAGCCATGTGTTTGATTTTACAAAACCGTGTTTAGGGTCTGAATTATTGGGATTTAAAGGATTTCCTACTCCAGATATTGCGTTTAAATCTGTAAATAAAATCAACATAAATAATGTAAATGTGATTAGAGTAAAATGTAATATTGCGAATGGGTCTTATTTAAATGGTGACAAATCACACACCATACACAGTTTTTACCCAGAAGCTCCTCCCGGCTACAAAATTATTGAGGTTCCCAGAAATATTATATACTTCCCTGTAAATAAGAGAAGTTTAGATGTTGTTAGCATTACATTTGCAGATCAACACGACAAGCCAATTGACTTTAATAAAGAAGAAACTACAATTACTTGTCATATAAAAAAGATATGAGAATTTACAAGAACGGACTGAGTGTACAAAATGCCAGGTTTCTGCGATCAATTGGGTTGAAGTTAAAATTTTCTATTAATAAAAATGGAAGATTTTCTAGACGTTACAGGAAAATTCCAATACGACGATAGCTTGGTTAAAATTACAAATCACTCCTATGTTCCACACAACACTTTGGCAATAAATAATTCCGATGAAATTCGAATATGCATAAATAATCAAGATTTACTAACACTCCCATGTAGGAGTTATCTGTATATTAAAGGAGAAATAGAGAATCATGATAAAGGACATTTTATAAATAATGCATTTGCATTCTTATTTGACGAAATTAGATACGAAGTTGCTGGTAAAGAAATAGATATTGTAAGAAATCCGGGAATTTCCAGTCTTATGAAAATATTGTGCTCTTACAATAAAACAACTAAATTGTCAAATGTAGCATTTGATTCTGATGAAAATTTAAAGGAGTTCCATAAAAGCGGCAAGTTTAGTACTTGTGTCCCGTTAGAGCTGTTAATGGGTGTGTTTGAGGATTTTAATAAGGTTTTAGTAAATGTTAAACAAGAATTGGTGTTGAAAAGATCCAAAAACGACTTAAATTGTATATTAACAACATCTAATGCTCCAACTGGGGTCGATCCTATTCCTAAAATTACACTTAAATCGATTCAGTGGGTGATGCCGCACGTGGTGCCATCTGATGGGGAGAAGCTTCAATTACAAAAGATGTTATTGCAAAATAAAAATTTGCAAATTGCATTTAGAAGTTTGGAGCTACACGAACTCCCATCATACCCCGAAACCAAGAGACATACATGGTCAGTTAAGACGTCTTCGAGTTTGGAGAAGCCCAGGTATATTATATTTGGTTTCCAAACAGGTAGGGACAACAGTGCACGAAAAAGAACTGATGAATTTGATCAATGTAAATTGAAAAATATCAAAGTGTTTTTAAACTCTGAATATTATCCTTATAGTGATTTAAATCTCGACTTTGAAAATGGAGATGCCTCTAAAGCTTATGAGATGTTTGTGAGGTTTAGGGAGAGTTACTACAACACCGTCCCCGATCCTATGTTTAACAGAGCTGACTTTATAAAGAAATATCCTCTAATTGTAATAGATTGTTCTAGGCAGAATGAATCGGTGAAAGAGGGGGTTGTAGATATTAAATTAGAAATTGAAACTGCAGAAAATGTCCCTTCAAACACATCTGCATATTGCCTAATAATACACGATAAAGTGTTTGAGTATAATCCTTTGACAAATGAGATAAATAAAATGTAAATAAAATGAAAACAAATATTCAACAAGAATTGGTAGAGTCTGCAAAACAAATAAGAGAAAAATATAGGGCGTTAAAACGTGGTAAATTTCTAGAGGCTGAAGAGAGGTTCCAAACATTCCAACCATTAATAGAGCCTTTGCAAGAATTAAAAAATTTAGCCACAAAAACAGAGAGGCCAGTTCTCCCAATGATTTTAGAAAAGACCCCGTCTAGAATACCAAGAATAACACAGATAACACCGCACAAATTAGATTTTGGTCTTTTAGCATCAGACTATTTAGGAAATTACCTTAGTAGAAGTAGTATGACAGACACCACATATGGTATTAGGCGAGAAGGAAATAAATTTTTTGTTGGGAATCAGGAAGTTCAAATTGCCAATGATGATGTTACGGTTGGAGAAAAAAATTATAAAGGGACAAAGGGATTGTGGGAATTGTTAACTTTAAAAGAACCCGTAAACTATAGTCAGGCTGATTTGCAAAATTATAAAGAGATTTTGGAAGCTACAAATGCACATTTAAAGGGTTATAAAACAGGTGCGGCGATGTCAGGTAATAAACACATTAAATATCTTAATATAATTAAACCCCTGTTTAAGACTGTTGGTGAAGGTTTAAGGCAGGTAACTGGTAATAAAATAGACTATGTTTATTGGGACGATCCTAATGAGCTTGTAGATAGGTTAAGACTGCTTTGGTTAAGCCGATTGGCGGGAAATTCTGGAGTGGATAATGAGATAGATTCTATCATAGAAGAATTGAGGGAAAGTGGAATTGTTTATTAAATAAAAAGATGATAGATAAATTTTATCGCGTATATAACCCGTATAGTAAACCAGAAGCTAGAAGTTTTAAAGAAACTACTTTAAATCTAAAAGATGATGGTTGGAATGCTTTAAATTATAAAATTAGTAGTGTTAAAGGTGGGGAGTTTACTGATGATGTATCGACTTTGGGGCAGACGTTAACTAGAAAGGGTGATGCTTTTGTACAAGGTAATACTAAATATAAGTTTTTAGAATCCAAGAGTAATAATTGGAACGCTAATAAACGCAAAATTACTAATGTTAAACGAGGTGAAAGCTCAACCGATGTACCCACATTAGAGCAAACTTTAATAAGAAAAGATGGTGTCTTTGTACAAGACAAAAATAATTATGAATTTTTGGAATCGGAGAATGGTATTTGGAATGCCAAAAAGCGAAAGATTAGTAATTTGTTGGCTGGTAAAGAAAGCGATGATGTTGTAAACGTCTCTCAAGTACCAAAAATGGATCTAAACTTTTGGGATTTTAATAATAAAAGGCTAGTTCGTGTTAAACCCGCTGTTGATGAGAACGATTGTGTTACAAAACATCAGACTGTGACTTTAGATGGTCTTAAATTTGATGGTAAAAATAAGCAATTAACAAACATTTTACCTGGAACATTGCCAAATGATGTGGCTGTTGTTAATCAAATATTAACAAAAGGTGAGAAAAGCATAATAAAACAGGGGGATAAAAATTATAATGTATTAACATTAGATAGCGATATGTGGGATGCAGAGGACAAATTAATAAAGAATGTACCTGAAGGCAAAGATAGGAGTGATATTTGTTTAATGTCACAGGTTTTGAGGTATGACGATAATATTAAAACTTTTAGACAAGACAATATTAAATTTGATATTTGTTTAAAATCACATGCATTAAGGTTTAACAATAAAACTAATAAATTTATGCAAGACAATAATCAAATCGATTTGATGATGTACAATCCTAAATTGTTGGTTGCAGACCCTACATATTTAAGCGGATTTAAGACTTTAGATGGAGAGGCATATTTGCCAAAAAACTATGTATATCAAAGAATGAGTGATGGTATGTTAATTGGTAGCAATGGAGGTGTTTGTGAAACGACAGAGACTGGCAGATACGTTAACATTAAAAATAAAGAATAAAAAATGGAAAAAATTGCTTACGAATTGCATAAGCCCGCGAGAAAGAACTTTGTTAGAAGGTCTTTTAAGGTGTTGGGTATAAACGAAACTGTTCAAATAGATTTAATAGATATGCGGAATTATGCTAGAGAGAATTGTGGGAATAAATATATTTTAACTTTAATAGACACATTTTCTAAAAAAGCTTATGCTGCTCCACTAAAGAATAAAACTGGATTAGTAGTCACAGAAGCTATAAAAACTATTCTCCCAAAGGGAGTTAAAAATATTCAATCTGATAACGGAAAAGAATTTTTTAATGAACATTTTACCAAACTAATGAAAATTCTAAATATTAATCACTACCACACTTACTCTACAACTAAGGCGGCTATTGTGGAAAGGTTCCAGAGAACTTTAAAGAATTGGTTGTATAGAGAGTTTAGTGCACAAGGGAGTTACAAGTGGTTGGATTTACTTCCAAAGTTAATAAGGATATATAATAATAAAGTACATAGATCCATAGGGATGAAGCCTAACCAAGTAAGTGCTAAGAACTCTAAAGATGTACATGAAAGGTTAGCATCTAAAGTACAAGTTAAAAAGCCAAGATATAGGGTGGGGGATAGTGTAAGGATATCTAAATATAAACATGTATTTAGTAAAGGATATACCCCTAACTGGACGGGAGAGCTTTTTACAATAGCAGAAGTTAAGAAAACAAAGCCTGTGACTTATATTTTGAAAGATGAGAATGGCAATATAATCAAAGGAGGATTTTATACAGAAGAATTGTTAAAAACTAAATATAAAGACATGTATTTGGTAGAGAAGGTAATTAGGAGGAAGGGTGATTTATTATATGTCAAATGGCTCGGGTTCCCAAGTAGTCAGAACTCGTGGATTTCTGCAAAGGATGTGTTAAAATGAATTTTAAAATAGGGTCAAAATTGGCAGTTGGGATTTATTAAAACACTACGACAATCATCCAAATTTTAAATCAGGAAGTTGGTGGTAGTATTTTTTAATTTGGGGGAATTTATTAAAACACTACGACAATCATCCAAATTTTAAATCGGACAGAAGTTGGCGGCAGTATTTTTTAATTTGGGGGAATTTATTAAAACACCAATCACACATCCAAGGACACAAAACACACCAGAGATAGTTTTTGAAAAATTTTAAAAAGTATAGAGGGGGGTGGGGACAATATATTTAATATAGGCAAGGGTTGGGTATTAATATAGGCCAACAAGGAAACCTTGTGTAGGGTAGGATCGGGCGTCGGTGCAAAAACTGATCCCCATAAGAATAACATGGGGAAAAAGCGCCGAATAGTATGCCTCTTTGCTAGTTCACCACTACTAAAGGAACTTAAATTTCCATCCATGAAGAGAAATAAAAATGTAACTGTGAAGACGCAGGCATATTTTAAAAAGTATACAAAACTCTTCATTCAATTTAAAATGAATATAAAAAAGATCTAAAAGTGACCTTAGATTATTCTGCATCCAAATGCTTTTACATTTTCTGGAAGCCAACTGAGAGCTGGACATTTCTTTCAGTAGAGAAACAAAAATCACTTTACACGGTCCCCTGTTGCAAAAAGGTGAAAAATACAAGAAATGCATTCAGTGCGTAAATAAGTTATTGTGTTTAAATTTGTTATGCATTAATGACAATGGTAAACTAAATTATGATTATTTGCAAAACAATTTTAAATTATTAATTTATATACAATACTGAACTCCCTTTAAAATTATACTAAAGATTGGGTAACTTTACCAATAATTTTTTTGTAAATGTTAAAAACTGACAGTATATAACATATTTGTTAACACAATAACACATGATAATATTATTCTATCACATTATTTAAACATTTTAAAAATATATCAGAAAATAATACATATACTCATCAACCGTGGTTCATGGTACACTGACGTTTGTCAGCTTTATTGGAAACCTCAAAGAATAAATGATTAGGGGTACACACAATTAAAATTACATTAACAAATAATATAAATCATGTAGAATACATATTTATGCATGTAGAATTTATTTGATATAAATTCCGTCATACACCTTTCCATTCCTGTATAACTTTAATTCAGTAACTCTTTAATCATGTTTTATGACGACTGCAGATAAAGTAATTGATTTTAAGAAAAAACATGCCTCAATAAAAACTAAATCCTCCTGAGAAATATTTTCTCGCTTGTCATTAGCAGATGTCTTATCTGTTCTTACCTTTATAATTCAGTGTTGTTCTTCCATCTCTTTGATGTCGCTTTATATTTTTGTGAAAGACCTTTTTTTAAATTGATATCAAAGAATCACAGGGAATAACAAGTAATAGACGCTTTATTTAATGAATACATTATGATATATTCAAATGGAATTCTATTTGTTTTAATAAGGAATAAAGACCCTTCTTTTGTAATACACGTGTTCTCAGATTGTTATCATTTCCTTTATTTGAATAAAAAAATTATAATATAAAATGGGTTAAAAATATAATAAGTGTTATAGTGTCTTTTTTTAACATCAACTACATCCCCTCAATGTTATTTAATTAGTTGTTTACTTTATTTACAATTTTATGATTGTTTCATCAAAATTGTTTATCCAAGCGGATATCCCAAAATAAAAATTACACAACTGAAGTTTGCATGGGAAGGCCTAATCCTAGACCAAGGAAACGTGTTGATGTCCCTAGATACCAAAACAAATATTGTTTTAAAAACACAAAAATTAAATAAATTAGTTACCTAAGGTAGTTAATTCTCTCAAATTAAAATTGTTGTAACCAAATTTACACACCTTTAAATACATTATTTAGTACACGAAACAACTAAGTATGAGGATTTGATGTGACAGAGTTATTCGTCTTTAACTAAAAGTAATATTAAACTAAAATAAAAAGCGCAACTAGCTAGCGCTAGCAGGAAAAAGTAATACTTATATGGCTACTCATATTAATCAGTAGATCAATCACACAAACCCACAAAGATCAAACCTCTTACCTCTTGATAATATATTTTTTTAAAGGAAGTCATATTGAGTTGTTTTCTGAAATGTATTATTCTATTAGAGGTTTTAATCATGACTTATTTTGGGTTGTTTACATAATATTTTCCACCAAATTACGGTAGTAATTTAAAAATAGAATAAAATCCTTAAATTAACAAAAGAAGAACCGGTTAAAATGATTATACATTTCTCTAATTGAAAATGTGTTTTTCTTGCAAATATGTATGCATAGCTAAATTACACTTTTACTGTTTTCACCAACATGTTTTAGTAGTAAAACAAGATTGTTGAACTTACTTAGCTTATTTCTCAAAGGTGGCATTTATAATACAGAACTATTTTCTGTTTTATAGAATGAAATTTAAACTGAAATATAATATGTTTAAATGTTAGTAAATTTTATACAATCGAGAACAACTTTTACTTATTGGGTCACAAACTAATATGCATTCAGAGTTATCACCAGAAGCCACGAACAAGTCGGACCCCCCGGAGCAGTACGACTACGACTGGTCGATTACCAGGAACAACACTACAACTTGCAATCCTCCCTGTTTTTTGCCAACTTTACCAAAAAGACGTTACTCGATTTTATATTTAATTCTTGATAAAATTATACATGTTTTATCGTTATTTTTTAATATTATATTGAACATATGATTTAAATTATAAATAGTTAAACATGAGTCTTAAATAGTTTCTGATAGAAAGGCCTTTGTCAATTTCTGACAAAAAATTGGAAATTTGAACGGTAAGAGTAATTATTAATTTAAATAAACATGTCTTCAGTAGGCTGTTGAAATTTTAAATGGATTCTCTGTTATACTAGGTTGTGAAAGGAAAATCAGATGTTTCTAGTTCCGATGTCGTTTGCACACCTTGCAATTGCAACAAACATTCCAGACCCGCATCAAAAGGAACAAAAAATTACAACGTATAAAATGAACATAGATAGATTTTTATTGTAATTAATCTGTTTCACCTTTAATTAATATACAATAAACTGGGTAATTTAATCCGGAATAATTTTTGTAACAGCTTATTTCAGGACGTTGTAGTGTTTGAATTTTTCATGAGGCAAAGGCAAAATTTCATTTTTGCACGTATACAATTTATTGGTATGGTTGTAAAAGAAGACAACATTAAACAATCCCGTGGCAGCAAAACCACATAGGCCTACTTAAGCTAATTTACAACGCATGTACATGTGTTTCACTACCACTTAAAGCCACTTACCAAGATTCATAAGAAAACATTTATAAATAAGCGATATGTTACATTTGATTTACTGTCCATAACAATAAGATTAGGGCTGTGTACGCAGTTTTAATTCAACTATGAACACAACAATTGTTTTTATGCTAATATCAATGTAAATCAATGAAACTAAACCAAATGAAGTTACATACCAAGTTTTCTTAATTTATGTTCATAATTAAGTTAAGACATAAAATAAATTATTCAGGTTTGCATCGACAGTTCAACAGCAAAATGTTTTTGTAAAAATACCAATTGACCACTATCAGATGAAGCCATATACCAATTTTCACCAATATATATTTAAGAGTATTTAAAAATGTTTTTATTTTCCATACAAAATAACATTGGGGCCCGTATTATGTTTAGCACTTTTAATATTTCTGCAACGGTCGGATGTAGAAAAAAAAATTTAAACATTAAAATTATGGCTTATTGGAGATAAACTTATTGGTGAAAGCTAAAGTAAGATTTTCAATAAAATTAACTGAGAATATACTAACAACATTTTTCCTATACGATTTACATGAGATACTGTATGCATATGTTTTTGGATTGTCTTTGCAACCACTAAACCTATGTTAATGATTTAAAATAATAAATATTTGGATTTTTTAAGCTCTATTAAATGTTCAAGACCAACGTTTGGTGTTTCTAAAATCGCATGGTAAAAAACGCAAAACAGATAATGTTTGAAAGGAGTTAAATCCACAATAAAAACCCCTTCCATTGACCAATCTTTATGGTTTTCAAAACAAATGTCATAAATGTCACTTTGCACGTTTGTGCAAAATTTAACCGAAATCGGACTTTCTTTTAGTGAATTTCCTCTATAGGAAATAAGGTACACCGTGGATTTCATCGTGGAAGGGTAATTATTGAGTATAGAGTACCGTTGACAAACATATATTTTTGGATTGTAACTGATAAATTTTGATCTGTAGATTATAGATTTAAAACAATTTTGCCGAAAAATCATATGTATCTACAATATACACTATTTGATCAAATTGTTTGCATGCGTTTATATGGGAAACAGACCTTCAACTTTATTGGTGACTGTTAACACGATAACGCCCATGAGAAAGGTTCGATTTTAATTAAATTTGGCACAGGTATGTAAAGTAGAACTTATATGAATGAGTTCGAAAACCAGACTCATCACATTATCCGTTTTAGGGGCGTGTTGTACCACATATTTATCTATATATGTGACCGTGAACACAATAAATTTTAAAAAACTTTCGATTCCAATGAAATTTGGCACAGATGAGTAGAGACTCTTTCAGAACTTTGAGTTCAAAAACCAGAAGGATTAAACCATGGAAAGCTGGTGTTATGGGGGTTTAAAATTTGCTAAAAATAAGTTTTTGCATATTTTAATTCAAACATTTTAAATCCACCCAATTATGGTTTGGTTTGTTTTATAAAGATTAGAAAAACAAATGCTCCAGTATTTTGAATCATTAATCTAGGTTTAATGGTTGCAGAGAAAATACGAAAAAACGTATTCATAAAATTTCCCATGTCAATCTTAAAGGAAACAAGTTTGTATCTTTTCCTCAAGTAATTTTACTGGAAACTGCACATTTGTTGTTACCAATAACTTCAGCTTCAAAAAACAGTTATGTTGGTGTTTAAATTGTCAATATACGTCCAAATGTTGCAGGGATATTCATAGTGCTAAACACAGTACGTTGACCAAAGTTATCCGTAATGGAGAATTAAACAAATTTGACATCTCGATAATTTATGAACTTATATTGATGAAACTTGGTATGTGGCTTCACTTAGTTGTATATTGATATTTGCCCAACGAATTATGTTTTTGTTCATTGTCCTCATAGCAGCAGACCTGCATACTCATCCCTAATGTTATTCTCACGGCGAATAAGTAAAGTTGTATACTATCTCCCTTAATTTTAACTTATATTAACACAACTTGGTATGTAGTTGTACCTGGTTGAGTTATCTTGACAACTGAATAATACATTTCTTACCTTCCTTCTTGCATTAAACCTGCGATTTCAGCCCTAATGTTATTCTTATTGTGAACAAATAAAATGCTATAAATCAATTATTTACTCATGCATTTTTTTAAACTTTGTAATTGGCTTTATACGGTAGTGAGAAACATATACATGTATTTGAAATTCGCTAAATACACAGGTAACTGCGACGGGGTTATTTAAAAGTTATCGCGTTAAGAGACACATATCTATATATATATATACATGTGAACAAATGGTGTTCTTGTCATCTGGATACCTCGAAACGAAATGTTATAATGGTATATGGCTTAATCTTACCATGCCACCTACACCTACAGTAATAACTTCCATATAGGGAAATATTGCAATATTGTTACGATAGATAATTGCTGTGAACGTTATCTTAAACATAACAGGCTTTTCAGTTACACTTTGTTATTCATCTTTTGTACTATTTCCCCTGTCACATCTGTCCTACATATAAAGCCTCTTGCTAGTCCTAATGTAGTATCCAAAATTAAAATAATCATTTTGATTATAATATTGAAAAAAATCACATCATGGTTACTAATACTAAATGTATATAGCAATATTTCAGAATATTAAACAGATAGTTTTACCTACAGGTTAGCTGGACTTCAAGTGTCAAAAATATATTCTATGTTTTGAAAAAGTAAACATAAATTGTTATAGACTAAAATAATATTAAACATTATTTGATCTTTTTAATCTTTAAACGAATAAATGCCTCCTTACTATTTTGTAACAACGGTGATCAAGTTAAGACTTTTTAACGACTTGTTTTTATTTAGTCTAAAGTCATTTTATCGTGGACCCGGGTTGGAACTTACTGAGCCACCTAAGGAAAAAATAGTTTTAATTTAAACACTAAACATTCATTGATTTGATAAGAATCAACTTGAGTAGCTTATGATATCCCATTTTTCTTTCGTTTCTTAGGTGTCAGTTTTTTGGCCGATGAGCATAATAAGCCTGACTGGAAAAGTAAGTACTCGCATAGAAGGACACCCTTAACAATTATTTTCCGCTTGTCATTAGCAGATGTCTTTCGTTAAAAATCCAGAGATCTTTTGCCATTACGTCCCTTTGATATTTGATTTATTTATCAAAGCAAGTTTAGTACGTTTTATTACTTAAAAATATTGCGTATTTTTAATATCTAGTTAATACGTTTAAAAAAATGTTAATCTGAATCAACATTTTTACCTGAAAAAGTTGCATCATTAAATCAGCAAACTTAAATCCTAGGTATATTAAAATCTTAAACAATAATGGCTTGGTTAAAATTGTATATACATTTTATTGCCTTCTAACTGATAATAGTACGCTTTCATATATATTTGCTTATGTATTTAATTATTAATTCTGTTAGTATAAAATCCTTTTCATTAGTTTTTTGCTTATAATCCAAACATTTAACGTGTTTCCAAATGATGCCCCTAGCCAATTTATGAAACAATAAAAAAAATTGCTGGTATAACTTTTTCAACTCAATTTTTTTTACAATAATTAGATGTACTTTATGTCAATAATACGCTGATAAATGTTACACTAGTATTTATGTCAATAATAAATCCAACTCCTTGAAGTATTCCAGTTCGGAAAATATAATATTCTTATGACACCAGATGTTTACCGTTGTTCTTGAATTTATAAAATAATACCACGAAACTGGAAAGTTTTGCAGTATTTAATGTTTCAAAGTCATTTTATATAGCTCGACAAAATTCTACTCGCCACGGGCCATTGGTAGAAACCTTAGCATTTACAATCGCTTTATAAAGCTGCCAGATGTGTATGTATTAAAACTCTAAAAATACAATCTCGCTAACTGGCTGCTGTATTTGTTTTGCGTTTAATATATTTTATTACATAACCATTTAGCATATCTATGTGTTTTATGAGAGATATTTACTGACCCATTAGTCATTGGTAATTATTTTAAAATTTGTATTAAGTAATATAGAAAATATGACCATTTAGGCATATAAACACCTTACATGTGAATTTATACAATCTCACTTTAGAGTAGTATCACCTTTTTGTATAGGCGTGAGAGTAACTTATGTTAGATTTATTTGGTTTACTATCTCTTTATATAAATATTTGTAAGTTTACTTAAGTAACACTATAAAATAATCGATAAATTTTTCTTGCCAAAATAATAACCACATAGTTAGCCATTTAATTAAAAATCTCCTTATCAAAGATTTTAATTATTTAAATCTTGTATGTTAAAAATGATTGATAGTACACATAAAAGAGTCATTAATAGTACACATAAAAGAGAACATTTTTACTTCAACTCACTTTGAATTGGCTATACTGTACATCTATAGAAATCGTAGCAGGAGGGTAAGTTAACAGAATGAACATAAAAAAGTTACTTTAAGGAAATTATTACAAAGATAAAATTATAATATTATTTTTCGATCACCGTAGCTAAATCGTCAACTAAAATAGCAATATAAACAATCATTGTTTTTGTAGTTAAAAAAAAACAAAAACTAGAGTATGGAAATAAATATTTTGAAATGACACATCTTCGAAGTTATAGATTGTGGAAGATTTGTAAAGCACATGCTACAAACGTTGAAAACATATTATATAAGCCACCCCTCACTTATCGCCCTCCTCATTAATACACCCACGCCAAAAGTCAGTTCCGTGTAAATATTTTGTTCTTATTGGTGTTGGTATATTGTATTACATTCAGAAAACAAAACATTAAATATTAAAATATACGTCATTTGCGAAAACCTCGTTATGCAGTTGTTACATACATTAGTGTGTGAGATGTGTATTGTTTCACATCAGTTTGATCAATAAGGCTTTGGGTCATCGCGTAATCCAATAAACAATTGAAAATTCAACTAAAACCGTTGGAATAAGTAAAACGCTGGCAGGGCAACAATTATTAATTTAAATCCAGTCACGATGTGCCACTAGGCAATCAGATTTGTGCCTTTGTTGCATGTGTTTCATTATTATTCCAATTTGGATAGTCACGCCATTATACTATTATTTCAATTTACATAATAACTCCATTTAAAATTTTCATAGCATTTCTGGAGGTAAAAGTAATTCTAAACCTAATGAGTATTTTATAGAAATATTTGTTTAAGTGGTCGGAGTTGTCATTCATGTTCAAACACAATATTCTTTTTTAATAATTTGACCTATCAACGATGAGTCCGTTTCACTAAGCACTTAGTATCTTTGTAAAGGTGATCAAACGAAGATGGTGTTAGAGAATCATATCGTCATTGGGGGCAACCAAAGCTGTGAACAATCGATGAGACGGTTCGACGCTTTGGCTCGTGTCCAAGTCTGATTTACAACTTATCACTTCTGGACCCAAATTTGCTTTACTATTTTGTATTTTATGTTACAGAATCTAGAACCAAAACTAAGTAAAATAATATAATACTTACAATGGAAAAAACAAAAATTGTGATGAGGTTTTCTGTGTAATTTGTGTCTTAGATAAATAGAACCTCTTTAAAAATGCTCGGTTTTATCTTTCAATTTTATAGGTGAGGTTAGATTGTAATCATGGTAATACAACCGTAATGTTCAATCGTATTGGCTGTAGTGGTGACAACACAACGAGATGTAAACCCGCAGATTACGTTTGCAGCTAGTGGTGTTGAACACAGCTGTAAATGTTTGGGGTCTATAAGGTCCCGATGTATGTGCACTAGGCATTGTATTTTGTATCTAAAAGGGGATAAAGATTTGAGCTTCATGGGGTGAAATTGTATGTGTTGGTAAGGTTTTAAGACACAATTGATGAATTTATAACGCTATTTTTATTATTACAGTGCTGAATATAAAATATAAATTGCATTATAACATAATTTCTCGATATCATATGACGTTAAATAAATACAGCCATTGACATTTAGCGATTTTAATTTTACTTTCTAAGTATATATAGTATATGTAAGAAAGTTGTTCTTGTTTATTATCCAAGAGTAAGTCTTATGTGAATAAACTTGTATGCTTCCTAAACCCTAAAAAACAGCTTTTCAAATTATCTCTGTATTTTTGTATGTATGTACACCGATTAATCAATTGTTGATTATATGTGTATCGGATTCCGCCGTATATCAGGGTTTTTAAAGTATAAATTAAAGAAAAACAAATAACATATTTAAACAAACAAGTACTCTACTATTTAATAATAGTAACGTGCTTGGTTTTAGCCGTGCGGAAAGTACGAGCATCTACATGGAGACGTGACAGCTGCTGGAGGAGCCTTTGATGTTGAGGAACGTGTGGAGTGTTTGACCCCCCACATTATCGAGTTCTTTTCTCCCTCATAGAGGCATTGCGAGTTTGTCGTTCATACCTTAAAAATACCCAGAAAGAATTTCTAAATAAAAAAGTAGTATAACAACTTTTAAGTTAATATAAAAACTTGTCTCATAATTTTGGCTGATATAAGATTTAAGGTACTGTAATCGAAAGTGCATGGCCTTAGACCTATGTCACTGGCTAACTACTGTAAATGTATTACTACAGATATCTAATCTGAAGTCAGGAATTTTGAAACAAACTTGGAAGCAATCCAACACTAGCATCAATGATAACGTTTATAACCTTATTTCACACTATTTTCCTCCCCAAAGTGATGCATATTATAAGAGCCCAACATCCTAGGATATAGGAGTGGGTTATCGAGAGAAGTTATAAAAACACTGTTTCAAAGTATTTTTAAGTAACGGAAAAATTATTTAATATAAATTAGCCTAAATGTTCTTATATCAAAAACATAAAATTCGAAATATGTAGTATAACTTATTGCTATTAACTTTTTGATAGTAAAATTATATTGTAATAACAATCTAACTAATACTAAATTACTATATGAAAATAACACGAGCTTAAACATACTCAACCCATAATCGTTTACGATTATGCAAAGTTATACGATATTAAATTAAGTTATAAAATCATGCGAATTATAATACGAGCTCTTACTTCATTATTTTAAATTATTAAAGTATTTGACAACATGACGGTTCTACAGTTACTGAAGATTGATAGATCACAAGTGTGTGTGATAACTTGAATATAAGTTGACAATTCCACTAGCTATAATTTTAGCAAGAGCTGCATAAAGCTACAATTTTAATATGACGGGCTTAACGAGTTATGCTTTCATTCAAATAATATTTCAACTCATTACGAAAACTGTGCGAATTCGCAGTAATCTGACATAATTTTACTGACTGTGTGAATTTATTTTTAACTTTTCTAAATAGTGATATATTACTTTAAAACATGGTTATCAACAATTTATCACAAATACGAATAAATAAGAGGCCGCCAGCTAGTTTTCAGATGGAAAAATATATTTGCAAGAGTGAATAAACCAATAGACACATTCTAATTTAGTCTAGTGTTTAGCTTAGTTTATTCTTGATGTTTCGATAAGCAAACTAGAATACGCATAAATACCTCAAAGCCTTGAGGTGCGTATTAGGTCTGGTTACTATAAACGTTACATTTTAGATTCATTGAATAAGGAGATCCTAGTATTAGCCGGCCAGACTCGTAGTCTTCTGAATATAATACAGTCACTGGGTTGAAGATAATGTCTGCAAGGTAGAGAAAGTTGGGCCAGGGAATAAGTGTTCCAAAAAAAGGGAAGGAATCTCTAGAACCAGTTTAAGAGATTTTCCTAATTTATGTTTGTCAAGCCTGTCGAAATTTAATAGTTTTTCGGGTAAGGACTTTTTCTTCAAGATGGCAACGGACGGGCGTGGAACATCCGCTGTTCCCAGGATAGATTTGGTCCCAGCTGAAAGTTTTAGGGAAGCCAGTCCCTGAACAAACAATAAGGTGCAGTAGCAAGATTAAATTAAATCTGGCTACTGGAGAGACAATAATAGGGCTGTTTCTTACTGAGCATTGAGTTTGTGTCTTTAATTCGTCAACACTGCGTTTCATTGAAGTAACAAAAAAAGCTTTAAAATTAATAAGTTTGTTTTAAAATTTAAAAGACTAACACAATACTTAATGCAATAATTTAAATCAATAGTTTTATAGATAATTTTTTTTAACATGCATTGCGTCTGTTTGTGGCTTGTACAAATGTTTGCATAACTCAATATAAAACTTAAAATTTAGCATGAATGTATGTATTTTTGCGTAAAACAAGTGCATAGCATTTCCATGACTTAAATTAAGTGGGTTCAAGATGGCGGCCGTAAAACGTATTAATGCCAAATATAATGAGAAATGTTAAAATAACAAAACCTTTTCTGGGATAAAAGATCCGGAGCTTAAAGACAAATCAAACGATACCTTGTTTTCTTAAATCGAATAAAAGTGACACGACTTAGTGGTACTATCTAGACTTTAAGAATAAATACACTAAAATAATAATGTTATAAAAATACCCCTGTTGCATTAAACCTCCATACTCAGTGAATTTCAAATGGTACTTCACTACGTCATGAAGCCACTTACCAGCTTTCATCAAAGCATATTCATAAATAAGCGAGATATGACATTTTATTTATTCTCCATAAGAAAAAAAAACATTAGAACTGAATATGCAGGTATGTTGCATTAAGGACAAAAAATTGGGATTTTATTTAAATACCAATGAATTATATCACTAGATGAAGCAACGTTCCAAGTTTTACCAATTTATATTCATAAACAAGCAAGATATCACATGTTTATTATTCTCCATAAGAATAACATTACAGCTGCTGAGTACACAGGTTTGCTGCCATGGGAACCTCAAAAATAGGTTTTGTATGCAAATATAAGTAAAATCCAATCATAAGAAGCCACATACCAAGTTTAATTAATACAATTTCATTAATAAGCGAGATATAAAATTGTACCTATTCTCCATAAGATTACATTGGACAACGTACTGTGTTTAGCACTTTCAATATCTCGGTAAATAATAGACGAAGAGCGATGATAAAAATATTAAATTGTTTGGAAGGGACTCTGTTAATTTTATTAAAAAAATATATATACACATGACTTTGAACGAATGGTGTAGTGGACATTTTTAGAAATTCCGCTCCGTTTAGCTTCAGTCGGTCTGTTTGTGGTTATTACTAAATTTGATGTATCTTTTAAAAATATAAAGGTACTGTTTTGAAACTTGGCATACGCCATGTCTGTACTCAATTATGTGTTTTTATCTATAACGGTTCAAAAGATATACTAAATTTAGAAAAAATACAAACAGACCTACTGACACTAAACGGAGCGGAATTTAAAAAAATGTCAATTAATATTTCTTGCTTAATTTTGAGTGTAGAATCCGAAAATTACAGCCAGTGCACCTTTTTTGTAACACCTGTAAATAAACCATTTATTTCGTATAACCTTTTTGATGTTTACTGTACAATTATAACAATTATGTATTTATTAATTCTTTTAATAAATTACCATATTATTTAAATGTTTACCCTAAATGAAATAAATCATTTTGGTCTTAAATGTTCAGTTCAGTAAAATCAGACCAGCTAATTTACAGCCTTGGAGGATGGTAGTTTGGTTATAAGAAGAAAAATAAATCTGGCAACACCGCAATCGGCTACAATTGGTGGATTTTGTAACTTGGGCTACAATCGAATGTAAAGTGATACCCGTGTGGGCCACAATAGGGGTTTTTATTTAGATACCTTAGTATAAATGGGCCACAATTGAATGTGAGTTAGCGCACTTTATAGTAGCTATATAGTAGCTTTATATAGTAGCTGTATATAGTAGCTTTATAGTAGGATGTATATACACTTAAAAATAAAATATTGTTACGACAACCAATTTGGAGTGTGTACACAACATTTCATATGCACTGATTGTCGATATAGGATAATACATCGGTTTAAAGAGTGGGCCACAAACGATGGTTATTTGTCACCCGGGCCACAATCAAGGGATCTAGGTGAATATATATTTATACATATACACGTATGTTTGATTCAAATAAAAAAATATATATATATATATATATACGATATATATTTGTCCGTGGGTGTGATAACTCTCTTAAAAATGGTCCGATTTTGATGAAATTTGGTACAAACATGTAAAGCAAAATTTATGACTAAGTTCGAAAACCAGCCAGATGGCTCCATCCAAAGGGGTATTTTTGGGGGGTTTTGTACCCTAATTCATACTGGGCTAACCTAACTCTAGGTGGTTAGCCTATTACGAACATGCACTGTGATCATAGCTTAAGTCGAAACATGTTAGTACAAATATAATAAAACATGTTTTTAACAGTGTACTCATGGTTATTTTCATGTTTTTATACTTTAACCATAGTAGCCCTTTACTGTGAATTTGATTCTCTAATATATAATATTTATTATATGTGTCCGTAGGCACAACAACTTTCGTAAAAAATAGTCCGATTTTGACGAGATTTGGTACAAACGTGTAAAGCAACATTTATGACTTTAAGTTCGAAAACCAGACAGACCGCTTTATCCAAAGGGGTATTTCAGGGTGTTTTTTTTACTCTAAAAATAGGGTTTTGATGTTTCTACATAAAATATTTTAAGAAATCGAATTTTACTTTTTACAATCGGATTCGGCTTAAAAAACATACAATTTGGTGTTTTGATCATTTATCTACGTCAATTGGTTATAGAGATAGTCAAAGTGCTAAATACAGGACGTTGTCTAATATTATTCTTACAGAGAATAAGAAAAATGTTATATCTCGCTAATTTATGAGCATATTCAAAACGACAAAACGTGGACGAAACCTGGTATATGGCTTCGTCTCGTTGTGGTCTATTGATAATTGTCTAAAAAACAATATTATGCCGATGGGTCCCGTAGCGGGAAACCTGCGTACTCAGCCTCCTGTTATTCTTATGGAGAGTAAGATAAATGTTGTGCCTGACTTAATTATGAATGTAAATTAATATAACGTAATATGTAGCTTCACCTAGTTGAGTTAGATTGATATTTATATAAAAACCCATAATTGGTGTTCCTTGTTGCAGCAAACGTATGTACTCAGCTCCCCATGTTATTCTTATGGAGAATAATTAAAATTGTATAAATTGCTTATTTATTAAGGATACAGATGAAATTTGGTATGCTGGTTGTGGTCTGTTCATATTTGCTTTAAACGTAATATTTTCTGTTGTTGTTGCTACAGCAAACCTGAGTACTCAATACCCATGTTATTCTTATGGAGAAAAATAAAATTTCATACACGGCTCATTTGTAAATACGTGTGTATAAAACTTGGGATGTGGCTTTATTTGGTATATACATGCATTGGAAATTCACTGGTTATGCAGGATTGCCGCGACGGGGGTATTTTACGTTTGCATAGACCCAGGGTACATATTTATAATGTGGGTCCCAAGAGTTCGAATACACCCTGGTTTATACCGGGATGTATTACAACAAATTAAATATAAAAATCGCAAAATGCAGACATTTTCAGGAGAACATTTGTTGTATAATACAGAATTATGTAATTATTTAGTAAAATGTCATATATATATATATATATATATATATATATATATATATATATATATATATATATATATATGAAGTTTTCGTTATAAATTTAAATTGAACATATAAGTAAGTAAAAATATATCAATATAAATGTAACCCGAAAACCTAAAATTACCTAATGTAAGTAGTTTTGTGAAAGTAAAACAAATCACAATTCTAAAATACCCCCGTCGCAGCAAACCTGCATACTCAGCGAATTTCCAATGAAGATATAAATGTCTTAATACTACATAAAGCCACTTACCAAGTTTCATAAAAATATATTCACAAATAAGCGATATATATACAATTTTAATTATTCTCCATAAGAATAACATTGGGGCTGAGTACGCAGGTTTGCTGCAACAAGGAACACAAAAAATGGGTTTTTATGCTAATATCAATATAACTCAACTAGGTGAAGTCGTATACCAGTTTTTATTCATTTATGTTCATAATTAAGGGAGACAGAGCATTTAATTAATATCCATAAGAATAACATGGGAGCTGAGTACGCAGGTTTGCTGCAACGGGAGGATTATGGAAAAACAATTTTTTGGAGCAAATATCAATAGACCTCAATGAGATGAAGCTGTATACCAAGTTCCGTCAGTATACGTTCATAAATAAGCGAGATAAAAAAATTTTCTTTTCCTCCATAAGAATAACATTAGACAACGTACTGTGTTTAGCACTTTCAATATCTCGGTAACCAATTGACGTAGAGGAATGATCGAAATACCAAATTGTGTGTTTTTTTAAGCTGAATCGAATGGTCAAAACTAAAATTTGACTTTTTCAAAAATTATATGTAAAAAATTCAAAAAACCCATTTTTGGGGTACAAAACCCCCCCAAAATACCCCTTCGGATAGGTCGATCTGTCTGGTTTTCGAACTTAAAGTCATAAATGCTGCTTTACATGTTTATACCAAATTTCGTCAAAATCGGATCATTTTTACGAGAGTTATCTTGCTCACGGACACATATATATATATATATATATATATATATATATATATATATATATATATATATATATATATATATACAGTATCGAACGAATGGTGTTTTTGGGGTCTGGGGACCTCAAAACGAAAAGTTATCATGGTCCCGGGCCTAGGTCTTACCATGCCGACTACGGTAATAGCTTCTTCCCTATAGGGGAAATTCGCTAAAAATCTGGTGTACAAAGTAATGTAAAGTATAAGCCATAGTCCCTCAACTAACATGATTTCAAAATAAAATGCAGTATAAATGGACACCTTATCAATTCATAAAATGGAAGATTGCTGTATTTCATGATATTCATGACTAATAGTTTATTCAACTTTAAAAAATATTTGACAGAGTCAGCTTTATTTTTCAAGTAATATTTGCCCTCGATATAATAAATTCGGCAATGCAAAGACAGTAAAATACAAATTAAAATGTTAAACTCATAAAAAGATATCAACGTGCATTTATATGGGCAGATACAATAACTGGTTTTGGTAAATATATTGTAATGTACAGTGAATCATAACAACTCAATACGACGAACCCGATTCTCGTTCAGCGACTAAAGTAGACAGATCACGTGATCTTATTGACGGATCAGAGACATGCGATATTGGAGGGAAATAAAAATTTGAACTGGGAAAGTTCATTTGTGCTTGTACTATTCAGTCTATAGTAGAGGTGATTATGCATTTAATTTTTTAGTTAAAACCATTGGAATGGACCCTTATTTAAGTTTATATCCAAAGTTTTAATCTCTAGAACAAATTATACCATTTTTATTGAATGTAACATAAAATTTTATAACAACATATGACAGATAATTATATATATATATATATATATATATATATAATAACATATCATTTTATTGGTTATTAAACCAACTAATGATTAAAAAATAGGTCCTCGCAATTAAAATTTACTTCACCACTCCAAATTAAAGTTTATATTTCGTTTATCTAGTTCGAACCTAGTTGATGCTATTAAATTAAAAAAGATTTCAGGGAATATCTCGTCTTTAAAGAGCCATTTACTAAGAATACTCGTTATTTATTCCCTTGTTCCTCGAGGTTTGGAATAAAAAGCAGTCGTAAGATGGTCAGTCTCAAGAAACTCAGAAATCCGTCCCATAAGGTGGATACAAAATTGTATCAATAATTAAAATGGATAATCAAAGATATTTCATAAAACGTTTATAAAAAGCTGAATAAAGTATTAAATCAAAGGGACCTGTCTCTCCTTTTTTACCATCCAAAGTGTATTGATCATTCGTTAAGTTAACAAATTCCCAAACAACGCTGATGAAGGTTTGTGACTGAAGACTTGGCTTTTGAAAGACCAGAACCTGTAAAACTTATCCAACTTAAATTACGGGGCTCATCAACTAAACGCTTCAACTCTGATCATTTAAATCCTCCCCATAGCTAGTCAACTTTACAATCAAGTTTTAGAGCAAAGTCTAACAAAACTGCTCGACACAATTATAGCCTTTCTAAATTACACCCTGAGAAGTCGTAGTAATCCCACGGATTCCGCGGTGTCCTTATTAAGTTTATTATTAAGGTTAAAAGTTGTTTTATCGTTTGAACTAATAAAACCACAAGGGTTTGCAGTGACGCTAAGACGGGGGTGTAATCTGAGAATTTCTGAAGGAATTATACAACAAAATTAGGTAATTTTTCTGAAACAAAGGTTATTATTTTACCATGGTATCAGACTTTTTCTATAGAGGGCAGACAAGAAATACGGTATTTTTAGTTAGAAAGTTTTGATGTAACGCATGGAATAAAGACTTTATTAGATTACAGATCTAACCAAGGCATTTTTAAACCTGGTACGTTCACAATGCTACGATTGTGCAGAATATAATGAATTTATTCATGAGGTATTATTTTAGAAATTAGTAAAATTACAAAATGTAAAACCAGCGATGTGTAAAACAAAGATACTAATTTGTATTTCAGTTTAGCAGAGCTCGTTGAAAAAAAAACAAGGTTTACTCGAAAATGATCAACAGTGAAACTGAGGTTTTACCGCCCGCGGCAGACGTTACCTTCGTCTCATCCGATCACGAACATCATCGACAGTGAATAATAAAATGTTGAATAATTGTATTCGATGATTGGCAGTTGTAATAACCTAATGTGTAATAATCCAAATTAAATTATATTATGTAATTTTGTGTATGTAATGTTTTAAGCTTTTAGCTAACAATAATTTGTTGTATAGCAGTAATATTCCTTGGGATTTGATCATTTTAAAAATTAATTCTGACCTTTCAGTCTTTAAACAACTTTAATGGATTTTATGAGTAGAGGGAAACCCAGATAATGACCCCGTAATCGGCACTTTTTTCCTATGACATTCTTATGGGCAGCCGGTTTTGAACACTTGCCGGCTCCCGGCCTATAAAAATTTAATCTTTGGGCTATACTAATGTCCGACCCTTGCCTATACTAAATAAATTTGTACAAACCCAATCCGTTCCCTATATAAAAAAAAAAAATTGTTTTCGAAATCTAAAAAGTAACTTTGGTGTTTGTGGTACGATTTGTTTAAAATTTAGATATGTTGTAGGCTAGTGTATATGTACACACCACCCACATTTGAAAAATTCAATATAACTGTCAAATTTAAAAATATTTTGAAAAATAATGCCAGTTGCCAACTTCTTTATTTGCTGTCCGAGTTGTTTAAAATTTGGATATGTTATTGTTGTAGGCTAGTGTGTAGGTACACACCATGCACATTTGACAAATTAAATATCGCGGTCAAATTTTAAAAAATTTGGAAAAATACTGCCGGTTGCCAACTTTTTTATTTATGGTCCTATTAGTTCAAAATTTATATATGTTATTATTATAGGCTAGTGTATAATTTACACAACATCCACATTTGACAAATTCACTATAATGATCAAATAAAAAAAATATTTGGAAAAATACTGCCAATTGCCAACTTCTTTATTTACTTTTCCGATTTGATTGATTTTCGGATATGTTATAGCTCTTACATAGGCAACATAACCGCACTACTATACTATCCGCTACCCTCTACAATACAGTCAATATTTTGTTTGTTTATTTTGCCGCAATCAACCTAAAAACTAACTTTGGTATTTGTGGTCCGATTTGCTTGCAACTTTAATATATTACTGGCTTAGGCTAGTACATAAGTAAATACAACCTATAATTTCGAAATTGAATTTAAACGATATTTTGTAAATTACTGCCAATTGCAAACTCCTTTAATTACTGTTCGACTTGTTATAGCCCCCCTTATATCTAAAATTACCGAATATTATTTCCCCTTTAATGCAGTTTTGTCGTAATCAAACTTTGGATGGATTTGTCTGCAATATGTTACTGTCCTAGGCCATTTCATAGGTAAATACCCCCTCTCCAAATTCAATATTAAGGTTAAAATAAAAAATAAATAATAAACTCAAGCTTTTTACCATCTGATTTGGCTGTTATAATTGCCACATTTCCAATTCCAATACTTTTAATTGTTGTGGGCCCAAGTTGGGAAAACCTACTGTCAAATACCTCTCATTGTAATAATATAATAAGTAATATATATTTATATATTATATCCACAAAATGTTTATGGCCCGAACTGTCTACAGTTTGGATATGTTCTAAGCTACTGCATAAGTAAACACCACCTATAATTTCCAAATCAATATTTTGCAAATTAGACTTCTTTATCAAAAGACTGGATATGTTGTTGCGAATAATTATTCCCAATTCTTAAATTATAGCAACAAATATCTTTGCGATAATTTTGCAACAAATAAATTTTTAAAAACCAAAACTAAACTACACACTAAACACCAACCTTTCTTTGCGCTTGTTCGGAGGAGTCTTTATTTTATACAACTTAATTTTGATTTGTAGTTAAAATCAAACTTCCCACATTCTAGCTCTTTTTCCAGCCAATAGTTGGATACATAAAGGTTACGAATATTTTTGAACTGTACATGATACCTTTTTCTACACCTATGTTGGACTTGTTTAATAGCGCTTATTAATAATTCCGCACCATCTTCCAAATCCTCCAGTCTACTACATTCTTTAAATTTAATATTACCTTTAATATTTTGCATTAAAATCTCTATATCTTCTTGCCCAACAACGTCATCCCACACACTGTTATGGAAACTTAAGTTTTATATTTTGGAAAGGAATTACCATAAAATATTGCTGTTCCATTAGTGTTAAAGCTTGCAAGTGGCTCGTTGGTAGGTAGGTAAATAATGTCCAAATCACCAGTGTATGGCAATACGCTATAACATTCCCTATTATTATTTATCCCTATAAACACAGTTTTACAGACACCTTTAACATAGTATACACCCCTCTGTCCATCCTTTTCTTCCAACACCCCCACAAACTTGTTTTTATTGTTTACTACAAACGCATAAACTATATAATGTCCATAATACTCTAGATCCTCCCAACGTCGCGCGTCGCAGGAAGTAATCTTTTAATTTAACATCTCTTTCCCTTAGTTCTTGAACTTTAGACAACTGTGCTTTGTATTCCTCTTTACCTGCAACAGTATTTTCCACATATTCCAATTTACGCTTATTACTGTCGATGTCTTCTAATTCCAATTTCTTCTTTTTGGAACACCTTTCTAAGAAAGGCTTAGAAAGTGGCTCAATTTCTTTAATAGTGTATGGGTACAGTATATTGGTCCGGCTTTTAAAAATGTAGGGGGAGTAAAGTTAGGACTTTCCACTACGCCTAATTCTTCTAAATTGATATGTTTAGATATAGTGGATAAAGATGTATTTGATTTTGTAAAATATGTGCCCCAAGATGTTTCGTAATACGTATGCCTTACACTTATAGTATCTGGAAATTCCTCTATTACCTCCACATAGTTAGTTGGTAAACAGTTAAAGCTAAATGCAGATAGAGCATACTTTACTAAATTTTCCCTTTGTGTACTATCTTTTGGCAGTTTTAGTTGTGCTCCAGTTATCTTATTCGTATTACTACTACCCCAATATGTGTGTTGTAATAAATCGTTAAACACTAAAAAACAACTGTTTTGTAATTGATTGGCAACTTTCATCCACATCTTATGCAGAGGTACAGCAGAGAATGGAGCATTTTGGAGGTACCTTTAGTTGTCTTCCATTAGGATTAAACAATCTCTTAAAGGTTCAAACCCTTTACCAAAACCTCTACAATAGTTATAGATTATTGCCTCTAACCTATTTATTCTAATCTCTTGAGCTAGTTTAGACGAGAACGTTTCTTTTAGTCTTAATTATTAGTACAAAACCCGATACTAAGTATACAAGGACTAAGGAAGAATAGACAGTAAAATATTATACAATTTGGGCATTTTATGTACAAATGCGGGATGGCACCATTAATTAATAATATGTTAATTATATTGAGACCATAGCAGTAGACTTATTTAGTCGAATTTAGAATTATATTAATTGTTAATATGGGTATTCCATCATTGTATAACATATTTGCACACATATGGGACGAACTGTCTAGGTGTCCACTTACATGTTATACTTACCACTCGCTTTTGTCTATGTCTTTGTTTATATATAATATCTATATTTTTGCTCTACAAATGTAGATGAATATATACATCGAGTATGTTGGAAACCTATATATGCCTATATTACAGTGTAATTATATCTGTCCTGTTTACATGTTTCCGCTACTTTTTTCTATATAAAAGAAACATACTCTGTTAGCCATTTATTGGGAAATAATTAAACCTACTAACGAAAGATTTGGTATATGGTTTTTATTAGAAAATCTTCATAATAATAACCTTCTAACAGACATAGGTAATATAAACTATTGCGAGGGCGAACCAAAATTAAATAACTTAAAATCAATAAAAGATGCGTTTTGTGATAACGTAATGTTAGTTAAGATAACCAATGTTACGGATTGTGATAGGCATGTTCGGAGTAAATTTAAAGTTAAGAAGGAAATATGTGGCTCGTTTAATAGCTACTTACGAGGAATATTAAAAAAGTTCTCTTTAGTTCGACATGGTGTTGTGGTCAAACTACCATTCTCCTTGGAGAGGTCCCCTGGGGTCCAAAGCAACGGTGTGTTACAATAATAAAGAAAGACATTGACCAAATAAACAAAAGTACGATGATCCTATAGCAATTCCCTATAAAATAGAGCTTGCAAATGTTAAAATTGAGGATTTGTTGGAAGACCTTCCAAAGATACTGCAAGATTCTGAAAAAGAAATGTACTATCTTATGGATTTCGATATAACACTAGATTGGCTGGAATATTTAACACCCCCGTCACAGAAAACCTACGTACTCAGCGAATTTCCAATGCATATATATATATATATATATATATATATATATATATATATATATTATATATATATGACTCACTACTACTATTAACCAAGTTTCACAAAAGTACATCCTTAATAAGTGATATATAGCAGTTTTTTTTATTCTCCATAATAATAACATTAGGGTTGAGGACGCGGACGCAGGTGTGCTGCAACGAGGAAGATAAGTAATGTGTTTTTTTTTGCAATTATCAATACAACTGAACCAGGTGAAGCTACATACCAAGTTCTCTTAATGTAGGTTCATAATTAAGGGAGATATACAACTTTACTTATTCTCCAAATGAATAACATGGGGGCCGAGTATGCAGGTTTGCTGCTACGGGGACTATCAATAAAAAACTTGTTTTTTTGTGCTAATATCAATATACCACAACTAGTTGAAGCCACATACCAAGTTTCATCATTATACATTTATAAATAATCAAGATATAGAATTTTATTTATTCTCCATAAGGATAACATTGGACAACGTACTGTGTGTACCACCTTGAATATCTCTGCAACGGTTAAAACACCAAAATTTTTTTTTTTGTTGAGCTAAACACATTAATAAACATAAATGTGAAGTTTTTAGTAAAACTATCTGAGAAAAATCTAAAAACCTTTTTCCCATAAGATTAACATGGGACACGTTTTTTTGGATTTTTTCCGCAACCACTTAACCTAGGTTAATGATTAAAAATACTACATTATTCGTTTTTTTAAGCTCTATAAAATGGCTATAACCAAAATTGAGTGTTTTTAACATTTTGGGGTCAAATTTGCAAAAAACCGATTTTTGGAAAATTGTAAACCCCCCTAAAACACCCTTCCCATAGTGCGATCGATCTGGTTTTCGAACAAGTCATAAATGCTACTCTCCACATTTGTGCCAAATTTCATCAAAATCGGGTGTTTCTTTCAAAAGTTATCGCGGTAACGGGCACACACACACACACACACACACACACACACACACACACACACACACACACACACACACACACACACACACACATACACACACGCACACACATATATATATATATATAGATATATATAAATTTGAACGAATAGTGTTTTTGGCATCTGGGGACCTCAAAACGAAAAGTTATCATGGTCTCGGGCTTAAGTCTTACCATGCCACCTACGGTAATAGCTTCTTTCCTACAGGGGAAATTCGCTAATAAAGAGGAAATGTGCCAATATCTTACAGGAAAATTTGACTTTTGCTATCAAGGGGAGTGCAAGAAAAGATATAATGTTATAGTAGATAATTTTCACGTTAGGAAAGACTGTTTAACATGGTTTAATGTAAATAGAAATATATATAATAAATTTAGATGCCAGATTACAAGCCCTGGAGTAGTTAAAGTATAGGAAACCATATACGAGTAATAAACTTTGTAAACTGTCCAGATGCGGGACTAAAAGAAATGTTCTCGTCTAAACTAGCTCGAGAGATTGGATAAACAAGGTTATAGGCAACAATCTATGACTATTGTAGAGGTTTTGGTAAAGGGTTTGAACCTTTAAGAGATTGTTTTATCCTAATGGAAGACAACTAAAGGTACCTCCAAAATGCTCCATTCTCTGCTGTACCTCTGCATAAGGTGTGGATGAAAGTTGCCAATCAATTACAAAACAGTTGTTGTTTAGTGTTTAACGATACATTACAATACGCATATTGGGGTAGTAGTAATACGAATAAAATAACTGGAGTACAACCAAAACTGCCAAAAAATAATACTCAAAGGAAAAATGTAATAAAGTATACCTTATCTGCATTTATCTTTAACTGTTTACCAACTAACTATGTGGAGGTAATAGAGGAATTTCCATATACTATAAGTGTAAAGCATACGTGTTACGTAAAATATTGGGGCACATATTTTACAAAATCAAATACATCTTTCTCCACTGTATCTAAACATATCAATTTAGAAGAATTAGGCGTAGTGGAAAGTCCTAACTTTACTCCCCCTACATTTTAAAAAGCCGGACCAATATACTGTACCCATACACTATTAAAGAAATTGAGCCACTTTCTAAGCCTTTCTTAGAGAGGTGTTCCAAAAAGAGGAAATTGGAATTAGAAGATATCTACAGCAATAAGCGTAAATTGGAATATGTGGAAAATACTGCTGCAGGTAAAGAGGAATACAAAGCACAGTTGGCTAAAGAACAAGAAATAAGGGAAAGAGAGGTTAAATTAAAAGATTACTTCCTACGACGCGCGACGTTGGGAGGATCTAGAGTATTATGGACATTATATATTTTATGCGTTTGTAGTAAACAATAAAAACAAGTTTGTGGGGGTGTTGGAAGAAAAGGATGGACAGAGGGGTGTATACTATGTTAAAGGTGTCTGTAAAACTGTGTTTATAGGGATAAATAATAATAGGGAATGTTATAGCGTATTGCCATACACTGGTGATTTGGACATTATTTACCTACCTACCAACGAGCCACTTGCAAGCTTTAACACTAATGGAACAGCAATATTTTATGGTAATTCCTTTCCAAAAATATAAAACTTAAGTTTCCATAACAGTGTGTGGAATGACGTTGTTGGGCAAGAAGATATAGAGATTTTAATGCAAAATATTAAAGGTAATATTAAATTTAAAGAATGTAGTAGACTGGAGGATTTGGAAGATGGTGCGGAATTATTAATAAGCGCTATTAAACAAGTCCAACATAGGGGTAGAAAAAGGTATCATGTACGATTCAAAAATATTCGTAACCTTTATGTATCCAACCATTGGCTGGAAAAAGAGCTAGAATGTGGGAAGTTTGATTTTAACTACAAATCAAAATTAAGTTGTATAAAATAAAGACTCCTCCGAACAAGCGCAAAGAAAGGTTGGTGTTTAGTGTGTAGTTTAGTTTTGGTTTTTAAAAATTTATTTGTTGTAAAAATATCGCAAAGATATTTGTTGCTATAATTTAAGAATTGGGAATAATTATTCGCAACAACATATCCAGTCTTTTGATAAAGAAGTCTAATTTGCAAAATATTGATTTGGAAATTATAGGTGGTGTTTACTTATGCAGTAGCTTAGAGAACACATCCAAATTTTAGACAGTTTGGACTATAAACATTTTGAGGATATAATACATATATATATATATATTATTTATTATATTATTACGATGAGAGGTACTTGGGCTTACAACAATTCAAAGTATTGGAATTGGAAATGTGGCAATTATAACAGCCAAAACGGATGGTAAAAAAGCTTGAGTTTATTATTTTTTTTATTTTAACCTTAATATTGAATTTGGAGATGGGGTATTTACCTATGCAATGGCCTAGGACAGTAACATATTGCAGACAAATCCATCCAAAGTTTGAAATTATAGGTTGTATTTATTTATGTGCTAGCCTAAGCCAGTAATATATTTAAGTTGCAAACAAATCGGACCACAAATACCAAAGTTAGTTTTTAGGTTGATTGCGGAAAAATAAATAAACAAAATATTGACTGTATTATAGAGGGTAGCGGATAGTATAGTAGTGTGGTTATGTTGCCTATGTAAGAGCTATAACATATCGGAAAATCAATCATATCGGAAAGTAAATAAAGAAGTTGGCAATTGGCAATATTTTTCCAAATATTTTTTTATTTGATCATTATCGTGAATTTGTAAAATGTGGATGGTGTGTACATATACTCTAGCCTACAACATATCTAAATTTTAAACAAATCGTACCACAAATACCAAAGTTATTTTTAAATTTTGAAAATAAACAAACAATATATCGACTGTATTAAGGGTTAGTGGAAATAATATATGGTGATTTTAGATCTAGTAGTTGGAGACTAAAACATATCTAAAAATAAATCAATTCGGTCAGTAAATAAAGAAGTTGGAAATTAGCAGTTTTTTTTTAAATGTATCAATTATAATTAGCTGTAAGGTATATCAAAGTAGCTTTCACTCTTTAAACAGTTTATATAAAAAATTCCGTGCGAATTTTAATTTGGAAATCCAATTAAAACCTTATAATTTTTAGATTTATTTTATCAAAATGTATTTCAGTAAATAATATAACATTACATAATACACAAAAATCGTATTAAGTCCACTTATGAATTTTTATATTTGTATTAATTTTAAATGATATTATCAAAGAAATATTAATATGCATAAATTCCGGTTGATTATACTATGACTAATTTACCAACACAATATTTGTAAAAAAATATGGACACAAACTGTAGACAAGAATAGCAAGCTATAAACACAATTCTCGATATTTCCCTGGAAACTAAAATGAATGTGTTTAAGAATATTAAATAATGTACAGACGCACCCTCCAGTGTTGACAAAGGGAGGCGCGAGCGTCAGGGGTAGCTAAACTACCGAGATCCGCAAACAGCATGAATCATGACAGCTGGCCATTCATGCTCTCCACTGTACATGTGTATCAAACAGCATGAATCATGACAGCTGGCCATTCATGCTCTCCAATCTACATTTGTATTAAACAGCATGAATCATGACAGCTGGCCATTCATTCTCTCCACTCTACATTTTTATCAAACAGCATGAATCATGACAGCTGGCCATTCATGCTCTCCACTCTACATTTGTATCAAACAGCATGAATCATGACAGCTGGCCATTCATGCTCTCCACTCTACATTTGTATCAAACAGCATGAAGCATGACAGCTGGCCATTCATGCTCTCCACTCTACATGTGTATCAAACAGCATGAATCATGACAGCTGGCCATTCATGCTCTCCACTCTACATTTGTATCAAACAGCATGAATCATGACAGCTGTTCATTCATGCTTTCCACTCTACATGTGTATCAAACAGCATGAATCATGACAGCTGGCCATTCATTCTCTCCACTCTACATTTGTATCAAACAGCATGAAGCATGACAGCTGGCCATTCATGCTCTCCACTGTACATGTGTATCAAACAGCATGAATCATGACAGCTGGCCATTCATGCTCTCCACTCTACATTTGTATCAAACAGCATGAATCATGACAGCTGGTCATTCATGCTTTCCACTCTACATTTGTATCAAACAGCATGAATCATGACAGCTGGCCATTCATTCTCTCCACTCTACATTTGTATCTAACAGCATGAAGCATGACAGCTGGCCATTCATGCTCTTCACTCTACATTTGTATCAAACAGCATGAATCATGACAGCTGGCCATTCATTCTCTCCACCCTACAATTTTATCAAACAGCATTAATCATGACAGCTCTCCATTCATGCTCTCCACTCTACATTTGTATCAAACAGCATGAATCATGACAGCTGTTCATTCATCCTTTCCACTCAACATTTGTATTAAACAGCATGAATCATGACAGCTGGCCATTCATTCTCTCCACTCTACATTTGTATCAAACATCATGAAGCATGACAGCTGGCCATTCATGCTCTCCACTTTACATGTGTATCAAACAGCATGAATCATGACAGCTGGCCATTCATGCTCTGCACCCTACATTTGTATCAAACAGCATGAAGCATAACAGCTGGCCATTCATGCTCTCCACTCTACATGTTTATCAAACAGCATGAATCATGACAGTTGGCCATTCATGCTCTCCACTCTACATTTGTATCAAACAGCATGAATCATGACAGCTGATCATTCATGCTTTCCACTCTACATTTGTATCAAACAGCATGAATCATGATAGCTGGCCATTCATACTCCCTACTCTACATGTGTATCAAAAAGCATGAATGATGACAGCTGGCCATTCATTCTCTTCACTCTACATTTGTATCAAACAGCATGAATCATGACAGCTGGCCATTCATTCTCTCCACCCTACATTTTTATCAAACAGCATGACTCATGACAGCTGGCCATTCATGCTCTCCACTCTACATGTGTATCAAACGGCATGAATAATGACAGCTGGCCAATCATGCTCTCCACTCTACATGTTTATCAAACAGCATGAATCATGACAGCTGGCCATTCATGCTCTTCACTCTACATTTGTATCAAACAGCACGAAGCATGACAGCTGGCCATTCATGCTCTCCACTCTACATGTGTATCAAACAGCATGAATCATGACAGCTGGCCATTCATGCTCTCCTTTCTACATTTGTATCTAACAGCATAAATCATGACAGCTGGCCATTCATGCTCTCCACTCTACATTTGTATCAAACAGCATGAAGCATGACAGCTGGCCGTTCATGCTCTCCACTCTACATGTGTATCAAACAGCATGAATCATGACAGCTGGCCATTCATGCTCTCCACTCTACATTTGTATCAAACAGCATGAATCATGACAGCTGTTCATTCATGCTTTCCACTCTACATGTGTATCAAACAGCATGAATCATGACAGCTGGCCATTCATTCTCTCCACTCTACATTTGTATCAAACAGCATGAATCATGACAGCTGGTCATTCATGCTCTCCAATCTACATTTGTATCAAACAGCATGAATCATGACATATGGCCATTCATCTTTCCACTCTACATTTTTATCACACAGCATGAATCATGACAGCTGGACATTCATGCTCTCCACTCTACATTTGTATCAAACAGCATGAATCATGACAGCTGGTCATTCATGCTTTCCACTCTACATTTGTATCAAAAGCATGAAGCATGACAGCTGGCCATTCATGCTCTCCACTGTACATGTGTATCAAACAGCATGAATCATGACATTTGGCCATTCATGCTCTCCACTCTACATTTGTATCAAACAGCATGAATCATGACAGCTGGCCATTCATTCTCTCCACCCAACATTTGTATCAAACAGCATGAATCATAACAGCTGGTCATTCATGCTCTCCACTCTACATTTGTATCAAACAGCATGAAGCATGACAGCTGGCCATTCATGCTCTCCACTCTACATTTGTATCAAACAGCATGAAGAATGACAGCTGGCCATTCATGCTCTCCACTCTACATGTGTATCAAACGGCATGAATCATGACAGCTGGCCAATCATGCTCTCCACTCTACATGTGTATCTAACAGCATGAATCATGACAGCTGGCCATTCATGCTCTTCACTCGACATTTGTATCAAACAGCACGAAGCATGACAGCTGGCCATTCATGCTCTCCACTCTACATGTGTATCAAACAGCATGAATCATGACAGCTGGACATTTATGCTCTCCACTCTACATGTGTATCAAACAGTATGAATCATGACAGCTGGCCATTCATGCTCTCCACTCTACATGTGTATCAAACAGCATGAATCATGACAGCTGGCCATTCATGCTCTCCACTCTACATTTGTAACAAACAGCATGAAGAATGACAGCTGGCCATTCATGCTCTCCACTCTACATGTGTATCAAACGGCATGAATCATGACAGCTGGCCAATCATGCTCTCCACTCTACATGTTTATCTAACAGCATGAATCATGACAGCTGGCCATTCATGCTCTTCACTCGACATTTGTATCAAACAGCACGAAGCATGACAGCTGGCCATTCATGCTCTCCACTCTACATGTGTATCAAACAGCATGAATCATGACAGCTGGACATTTATGCTCTCCACTCTACATGTGTATCAAACAGTATGAATCATGACAGCTGGCCATTCATGCTCTCCACTCTACATGTGTATCAAACAGCATGAATCATGACAGCTGGCCATTCATGCTCTCCACGCTTCATGTGTATCAAACTGTATGAACTACTTAACTCATCGATTAGCAATGAAGACACCTTACGACTGTACACTATCTGGCCATGGCTGGACTGCCCTACTATGCCTTGGGAAAAGTATTATACATGTTCTTATATGGAAATTGAATCTGTAATCTGTGTGGATTTTTGCAGTTTTTTCTATTAAATTTCAAATAAGTTTTAAATGCAAAGATATTTTATTAATGAAGTTTGTTTAAAAACTAATACGATGCTGAAAATCACTTTGTTTTAAATGTCACAAAAAATGGCTTATTATTTTTTAAGCTGAATAAAACAAATACAATAAACTCACGTTAACATTGACTATTAAACTATTTACTATCACATTGTACATTGTATGAATGCAATGTTAAATAACTTTACACACTTTTCTTTTAATATTTTGTTTTGGCTTGAAATTGCCTTTGTAACTGCGATAGTATGTTGTTGTATAATATAAACAATATAAAATTAAAGTATAATGTTTAGTAATAAAAAACAACACAAGATTAGTACCCTTGATGTATTTTAAACTTTAAAAATTTAATTGCTTATAGAAGCAACTAAGCGAAACTAAAAAATGTACTGATATTTACCTATATGCTGATCATAATAAGTTTAACTTAACTCGGGCCTTTTTCCTGTATGCTCTTTTCGACACTTGCAGTTCGAAGAAAGTGTTGAGCGACACTTGCAGTTCGCGTTCGTTGATGTTTATTCATGAGTAAAATCATTATGCGTGGGTATTAGCGGTATCAGCTGATAACATCTCCCTTCCCCCCCATCACCGCAACCCTTCCATGTGACACGTTGACCCTTTTAATCTACTCCTTTTCTCTACCACGCTTTTAATATTACTCAAACCTTGCTTTAAAAAAAATTGGATTTGGTTGTCTCTTTTGGTGAATTTCCCCTATAGGGAATAAGCTATTACCGTAGTCGGCATGGTAAGACTTAAGCCCGAGACCATGATAAATTTTTGTTTTGAGGTCCCCAGACCCCAAAAACACCATTCGTTCGAAACTGTATATATATATATATATATATATATATATATATATATATATGTGCGTGTGTGTGTCTGTGTCCGTGAGCACGATAATCAAATTTTGTATAAACGTGAAATTTGGTATAAACGTGTAAAGCAACATTTAACACTTTAGGTTCAAAAACCAACCAAATCGCTCCATCTGAAGTGGTATTTGGGGGGGGTTTTGTACCCCAAAAATGGGTTTTTTGAATTTTTTACATATAAGTTTTGAAATAGTCAAATTTTAGTTTTTACCAATGGATTTGGCCAAAAAAACACACGATTTGGTATTTTGATCATTCCTCTACGTTAGTTGGTAACCGAGATATTGAAAGTGCTAAACACAGTACGTTTTCTAATGTTATTCTTATGGAGGAAAAGAACAATTTTATACCTCGCTTATTTATGAACATATAATGACGAAACTTGGTATGCGGCTTCATCTGGTTGTGGTCCATTGGTATTTGCTCAAAAAACAATTTTTTGTCAAAGGCTCCTGTAGCAGCAAACCTGCATACTCAGTCCCATGTTATTCTTATGGATAATAATTAATTGCTATGCCTCACTTAATTATGACCATAAATGAATAAAAACTGGTATATGACTTCACGTAGTTGTGTTGTATTGATATTAGCATAACAACCCATTTTTTGTGTTCCTTGATGCAGCAAACCTGCGTATTCAGCCCCAATGTTATTCTTATGGTGAATAATTAAAATTGTATATACCGCTTATTTGTGAATATATTTTTATGAAACTTGGTAAGTGGCCTTATGTAGTATCAAGACATTTATATCTCCAACGGAAATTCGCTGAGTATGCAGGGTTGCTGCGATGGGGGTATTTTAATTCCTTGTTCGTCCTCATCGGCGGATGAGCGGCGGAACATGTCAAGCAAAGCAAGGTATGAAAAGTTTAAGTACAAGTTGATAATAACTTCCCTTACCAGGTCTGGCACCCAAGCCTACGTTAGAGCTGCTGGGGCCTTGGTTTCGAAGTCTATCGCCTTGACCACCTCGTTAACCAATCAAGGACGATATACAAAGCTCTATCGATGTGAAAAACCTGAGCTAAACATGATTATCAACATTCTTTGTACACAATGCTTTTATAAAACATTAATTTTCTATTGGCAGTACTTGTATTTGAATTACTTTCTACATATGCAATACCTAACTGAAATTGTTAATAGTAAAATGTTATGTTTGTACGGTATATAATCATTGTATATAGATGCGGCCACGAGTTTCCACTTTTGACAATGGTAACTCTTCTAATATTGCATAGAACTGTAACACAATGATTGTTTCAATCACACAGCTCAAATGTGTATGCAGAAAATAATTAATTAGAATACTCTCTACTATGATAAAAACATTGTCTTCTGAAAAGCAAACAACACATTTTTAGTAATTTGCATGACTAGGTTATTATATAACTGGTAAACAGCAAGGTTGTTTTCTAAATGTTCCTTTGACTGACTTTAAAGAACACTCACTGTATGATTTAATATTTTTTATAAATATTGTAATTTTTGCATAATACCTTGATATTTTATTTAACCATCGCATTTTACATCAATTTTGAATAATATTTAGTACCAAATAAATAAATACATAAATACACATATACAGATGAGTTACCACAGGTTTTTTATTGATGTTAGGGAGTTTTATGGTGCATATCCATTTAAATTATATTCATTCATGAAAGTATCAAAACGTATAATATGTTCATATTTTTTATCGGTCTAGAATAGTGGAGTCAATTTTATTTTAATTGCCAAAAGTAGGGGTTATTTATTCTTACCGATCGATAATCTAATATGGCGTCTAAAATTGAAATACCTCCTTCATCCTCGAGTAATGATTGTACCATTTAACTGGAAAACATTTCCACTATTTTTTAATTCAAACATTCACGTTTGTCAACTCCCACTAATTAGTACAACACTTTGAAATAGTTTTTATTTTAGGTCAATACCTAAAACAAACACTAAAAATGATTTGTTGTTTCATATTATCAACGTAAACCGTTTCTGGAACAATACAATTTACTAAAACCCCTACACAGGAGGACCCTGTTTTGATCCGCTTAGTCGAGAAATCTGAAAGTGTATTGCCATCGATTAGTATGACAAGTTAATGTATGAAACATAGTATGAAGCTCCAAATAAAAATAAACTTTGCTCCTAATAAGCACACATTTCTCAGACATGTGTTCGAAACCACATAATAAACCATAAGCACACATTTCTCAGACATGTGTTCGAAACCACATAATAAACCATATACTCTAAGCTCCTTAATTACTTGTTAAGAGATCTTTTGTTCTTATTTTTGAACCATTTTCGAAATATTCAATATAGCTTTTAAGAAAAGGTTTATGGGATAGCTGAGCATTCTTGTTGTCGCTACATTTCCCTTGTTAATCAACTAACAGCTGATATTTAATGTAGCAGAAGTGGCAAAGTTCGGAGCTGGGTTGGCAGCCAGCCAGTGCGATGACCATAGATAACGTCCAGCCCTCGCCCACTACAGTTTAATAAATACTCTACACTGGATCGGAATAAAAACCAAAAATGGGGGGTTATTATTAACAAATAAATTTAGTTTACTATTTTTTTACTCAAATAAAATGTGTGCTTTACTATTTATATAATCTTTTTTAATTTTCTAAAACGTTAAGTAGGGTTCACATCAGGCTGATCAACCTGCCTGGCTAAGAGCCTTATAGTAGTGTCAAACACGTGGTTTATAACCTTTGTTTTGTTAGATTTACTGCAAAGATATATACATAGAACTACCAGCAAAATTTACTTCAGATTGTACTTGAAAATCAGGAGCTAATAATAAAGTGAGATAATTTGTAAAATTAATGCAAATAATCTGATTCATTAAGTGGAACAATGAAATCATGTTATTCGTCCTTGTCAGTAGGATAATTCATTATAGCATCGAAAAATCAAATACATTTACTGCATTAAAATAAAAATAAAAAATACAACTGTTAAGATGAAACAAGTTACTCGAATCAAATAGTTTATTTTCATTTAATATATATCCATTTAACAAATCATTTTCCATTAAGCAAATCGTCCAATCTAAAACTTAAAATAAAATAAAAAAGCATATTTTTAAAAATAAAAACTAAAATCTGCTGCTAAATAAAATCGTACACAATAATATTAGTTTTTTCTGAGAATGTTTTAAACTAATCTTGAACTTTGATATATTTAAAGAGAACGGGTGATAATTCACGTAAAAACTTTATAAAATGGTACAAACGAAACTATGTTTAGGAAAGACCTCGGCTAAAGGCAGTCAGCTTTAGTAGTTGCATAGGCACGTTCAATAATACGTGCTGGACGGCGGGCAAGCTGCTCAACCAATAATTGTAATTCTAGGGAATTCCCACACTGAAATAGTCGGTCTGCTTAGAGTTCGTAGACTAGGTAACGGTGTTGTAAGTGTGTAATATAAGCTGTAAGAATATTTTAGGCCCAGTCTACTGTAAATTAACAACTTGGTTCAAGGTAGAGTCCACAGTCATAGGAGTTTTTATCTGGCACTTATGCAGATTGGTCGGAATTCCTTATATGCCTCAACAGTATGCGTTATTAGCGAGTGTGAAGGAAGAGCTCTCACTATATACTTTTATCCTCAGGTTATCACCAGTATATGTCTCATACTCGTATTGAAGTATTCAAAAATTGTACATTAGATCATTTTTTATCTGTCTGATTAATTACACCTTTAAGACGAATTGCAGATACCAGATACGAATTCAGATTTTATAAACTTTGGTTAAAAATTTGCCAATTGTAAAACCCAGTTGAGAAAAATGAATTAATGTGTGTAATACTATTTGCTTTACAACTTGAAATCGCAATACATATTTTAACGAAATTCAACTTATCGGAAAGGTTATCTTTAACAACCATTTTGTAGTATGTGTTAAGCTTAGTTTGAATTATTAGTTGGTGAGGTTTACTGTGAATATTAGAACTGTTGAACCCTTACAGTAAGAATAACATTAAGAATTTAAAGGCAGATTGGGTGTAACAATAAGAAATGATAACTAGTCTAGGTTTTTTATGAAATAACAGCTATCCAGAAATGTTTCGTCGCTAAAGATTCATAGTTACAAACAATTAAACCTTTATTCTAGTAACATTAATATCTAATTGATCACTTCAACTTGGAGATTGTATTGAAATGTCCTAGAGTTGTACAACACGTTTTTGTAGTAAATATAATACATACAATTTGTAAATGTTATAAAATATTCGGGATCACTTCAATAATTATATGACTCTAAATATTTTTTTAAATATAGTGTCCATCATTATTGATTGATTTATGTCCAAGAGCTAATTTCAATTAGTCTTATCAACCTAAGAACAAAGATTATTAATTTTTATTTATTTAACTATTATTTTTTTATTTAGATAAAACATTCCCATAAAGAAGCAGTATACTGGAAGTCGGGAGGTAATCGTGGTTTAATCCCGCCTAGTTAACATACAGTTGTATATTAAGATCTGAATATGAATTCCAATATTTACTTATGAGTAAGAGTAAATCAGTAAATACTGTACAGTCAAAAGTTATTATTACTAGGTAAAATGCCCGTGATTTTAGGAAGGTTTTAAAACCAGGGAATTATTAAATATTTGAAGACATACAGTTTTGTTATAAAGGGCTAACAAAAACGGAAAGAAATTGCCTTTTTAAAATTACTCTAAAAGTTTATTTTTTATGAAGACTTGGTGGAAAACACTCCTGAAGCTTTAACTTCATAATAAACGTAATTTGAAGTAAAGAAGCCCAGACAAAACAAAGTTTACATGAGAACCCTTTCAGATGGACGAGACAAACAACGTGATAGCGAATTATTTATCAAATAACAACGTTCACTCAAGAACGAGGGATTGGAGGTGACTTTTTATTTATTTTATGTACTGATATATAACAAACAATATAACGTATGTTAATAAACAAATATCAACAATTTTTCAAAAACTTAAAATTGATTATTTTTGATGAATTTACCATTCATCACGACTATTCAGTTTCAGCGAATTTCCCCTATAGGGAAGAAGCTATTACCGTAGGTCTCATGGTAAGACTTAAGCCCGAGACCATGATAACTTATATATATATGTGTGTGTGTGTGTGTGTGTGTGTGTGTGTGTGTGTGTGTGTGTGTCCGTTACCAGGATAACTTTTGAAAGAAGCGCCCGATTTTGATGAAATTTGGCACAAATGTGGAGAGTAATATTTATGACTAAGTTCGATAACCAGATCGATCGGTCTATGTGAAGGGGGTTTTATGCGGGTTTAACATTTTCTAAAAATCAGTTTTTTGAACTTTTTACTCTAAAATTTTAAAAACACTAGATTTTGGTTATAGCCATTTCATAGAGCTTAAAAAAACAAACAATTTAGTATTTTGAATCATTAAGTTTAGTGGTTGTCGAGAAAAGTAAAAAATGTGTCCAAAACATTTCCCATGTTAAACTTATGGGAATACGGTTTTTAGATTTTCCTCAGATAATTTCACTAAAAACTCCACATTTCTTTCTATCAATCGGTTTACCTCTACATACAATCATTTTGGCGTTTTAATTGTTGTTTTACGTCCAACCGTTGCAGTGATATTCAAAGTGCTAAGCACAGTACGTTGTCCAATGTTATCCTTATGGAAAATGAATAAAATGTTATATTTTGATTATTTATGTATGTATATTGATGAAACTTGGTATGTTGCTTCAACTAGTTGTGGTATATTGATATTAGCACAAAAAATGGTTTTTCCTGATTTTTCCCGGTAGCAGCAAACCTGCATACCCCCATGTTATTCATATGGATAATAAGTAAAGTTGTATATCTCCCTTAGTTATAAACCTAAATTAATAAAACTTGGTATGTAGCTTCACCTGGTTGAGTTATATTGATAATTGCAAAAAAACGCATATCTTATCTTCCTTGTTGCAGCAAACCTGTGTACTCAATTATAATGTTATTCTTATGGAGAATAAATCAAATGCTATATATCACTTATTAATGAATGTATTTTTGTGAAAAATGGTAAGTGGCTATAGGTAGTAGTGATACCCATATATATTCATTGGAAATTCGCTGAGTACGCAGGTTTGCTGTGACGGTGGTATTTCCTATTTAGTTATTACTATTACTGTTATTATAGTTATAACTAATTAAGTTATTTTCTATATAATATGTGTTTTACCTGATCATTGATGTTGGGAGATCAATTAGTTTAAAGTTGTCGGTTTATATTGATGTCAATTTTAAAATTTAAGTCTCAATAACTCCTACAACAGCAATATTGTACGTTCAATTTGCTGTCAATTTCAAGCTTATAAAACATGTAGGGAGTCTCAGGCCAAACGATTTAATTTCTGTTTGCAACTTGTACACCTAAGGCGTCTCTAGCAAATAGGGCCAGTAATTTTACAGCACATTAAGTACTTATAAATATTATAAAATATATTACGTTTCTGTACATTTATTTCATAAAAGAGTATTTATAAATTAACCTACTGGCCAGTTAGATTTATTTATTGAAACATTCGTTATATATACAGGAGGCCAGCCTGTAGTGTGTGACGCCTACCAGACATATATCGTCCGTAAACCATCTTTTGTGATACATACCAACAGTATCTACCAGAGGTTATCTGTAATGAGCCTTAATAGTGAAGCCGGAATGCGGAAGGTGGTTCTCATTGGCCCATCTAGCATATTGACCCATTTTTCCGAGTTAATTTCATTCCTGGCATCAAAAGTGACAAGAAACACCACTCGATGTGAATAATGGCTGTGGTTCTGTCTTTTTGTACCACTTTCCGTTCCTTTCAAATGGAATTGATCGTCGATCGCACATTTCTGAAGGTAGATGGACCAACTACTCGAGGACTAACTACTTGAGCACGTCGCTAGCCTTCAATCGTGAAAGAGGCTACGGGTTTGATTCCCAGGGCAAACATATGATTTTAAAGGTTTGGACCGTTATCCTTTAAGAACTTTAGACTCAAATTTCCACTGGGGTATAAAAAAATAAAACAGGAGTCTTAAGCTCCTGTGTCTGACATGTAAAGTGACCAATATGAGGGCACAAGAAGCCGTCTGGTCCGGGTTATCTTTCCTTTTGATGCCTTCAAATGCTGGTGACTCATAAGCTTATAGGCATGGTTGTTGCTCATCTCAGCGACAGCCAGCCACTGATGGCTTCTATTACGGTCAGGGCGCCTTATTTTCAATAAAGCTTCATTATAAAGGTCGGGATTGGCCATTTTGATGACTTAAAAAACCTTTCTGTTGACAATCAATCAAGGTCTCAGATCTCAACAGAGGACTTCGGTTCCAACTCCCGAAGGGACATTTCTGTGATTGGCAGCCATCTCTAGTCGACAATGTTTAGAGATGGTATTTTGTTATAATAGTTTAAGAAAAATAATATGTGACTTGAAACCAAATTTAAGTAAAAACATGTAACATGTATACTGAGTAAGAGAAATCTTGGCCATAAATCGTGATCAGACTATTCAATTCCTTGATGTCAGCCCCGCTTGTACCATTTGAATTAAATTAATTTTTAGTTAAGACCAACCTATTAGTTTCTTGATTTAGTAACAATAAACTCATTTATTCTGCGCACTGATTAAGGTGTAATAAAATACATAAAATATTGTTTTGTTGCACTGTAATTATTTCTTATTACAATGTATGAAGCTAGGTTTAATAATTTACTTATTTCGGTATTTTTGCCAACGGAATTGCTAAACGATATGTGCGTTTTCGGATACCTGTCATTGGTTTTGTCAAAACAGCGGCCGTTCTGTCTCGCTAGTTGAAACCCCACGACCTTGAAGAATTATGTATGGGGCTAAAACCTCCGAATCCCGTCCCAGAGAAGACATTTTACAACAAAAATTAAAGACTTCGGTAATACTCTTAGATTGATGTGAGCCTGAGGTGGTCCTAAGATTATAGGATCCCTGTACATAATATTTTACATAGTGCGGTGATTTTACATGGGAGTTGTCCGCTGTTAATTGCAGTCTCTGCTGTTATCAACATATAGAGGACCTTAGCTACCAAGCACCAACGAATAGACGAGTAGCCTCCGTCTTTGTGAAATTAACTGAAATTAACTTGGTGTCAGGTAATAATACCTCAAAGCCAGCAATAATAATTTTTATATAACTGTTGTAGAATTGTTGAAAGTATGTGCACAAAAAGTCAAATGATTTGTGTGTCCATGTCATTCAATATGATTCAAGACAGGAATTGTCCTCTGAATTGGTGGCAAGAAGTTGTTGAGGGATAATATGTCGACAGCAACTCGTTTATATTGACCAAAAGAGAAGTTAACCACACTACTTAACCCGGTTCAATATAACGTATATGAAAGTGTTTGTATCCCAACTTGCCTGCAGGTAAACACGTTTTTAAGCTGAACAGGGAATCCATTCATTAATAACTTACCTGTTAAATATTAGTTAATCATTCCAAAGTATTTAGTTTGTTTTACGTTGTTAATTAGCCATTAGATGTATAAAATGCACATGCAATATTTGTTGGTCTGTGTAATACAACAAGTTTGTTTATGTGTAAAATTGTAAACAATTTAACTGAACTTTGATCGTTTTGCTGCTTATTAACAACGCCAGTCAAAAAATGAATAAAAATAGCGATATTCGATAAAGGTAAGGACATTTCTGTCAACTATGGATGAAATATCCAATAGGACCCATATCCAAGGGACCCCTTATGTTTATGTTTATGTGTTGTTGAAGGGACGGATTCAGAGATCCAAAGATTCAAAGATCCTCACACGTTAACCGAAGCTTATTGTGTGTCTCTAGTACGTTAGTTTGGCAAACCAATGCCCGTACCCTTTACGAGATCCAGGAGTTTTTTACCAATACTAACGTCCCTATCATCACCTGCTTGCTCACAACCAAACAGAGCTCTTCTCCTTGCCCCGAGTCTCTCGTAATCCAATATGGTGTGCTTGGCAGTCTCTTCAGACTGATTGCAAAGCCTACACACCTGACTTTCATTTCTGAGTCCGAGAGTGTGGAGATGTTTCCTGAAGTGGCCGTGTCCAGTTATCAAAGCATCAACTGCTTAACCCGACCTCTGCCCAACCTCACCAACCAGTTAGTGAAGTAAGAGCTAGTGTCTGCTAGCATTCTTTTGCCAAGTGCTTGACCAGTGTAACCTTGCCATTGCTGGCGATGTATGTCCCTGGACCATTTGTTTATTGTGTGAAAAGCAGTTGTTTTGCTCATGCCACAGCTTTGCTCTGGACCAAAGAATGAAATACCGGAACCTTTTTTAGCAAGCTTATCTGCACACTCATTGCCACCTATGCCTACATGGCCAGGTACCCAACCAAGATGCACCGAGTTGCGTGTTGCGTGTTTGCTGAGTGTGTTGTAACATTCATTCCCACACTAATTTTGACTTGATTTTGTTGAAGTCAACAGCCTTGAGGGCAGCCTGACAATCTGACAAGATTACTATATGCTTTTCTGTTGACATTTCTGTCAACTATGGATGAAATATCCAATAGGACCCACATCCAAGGGACCCCTTCGAGAGCCCTTACACTTCTTCCACAAGACAATTTTGCGTAGGTCACAAGTAGGAAAGAACTTGCAGGAATGGACAAAATGTGAAAAAACGGAACAGCCAATTGACGTTTTGGTGTACCAGCCCGAAAGTCGTCCTGGTTTAACATTACCATAATCACAGGATTTCGTATATTCGTCTTATAATGTGATTAGAAACTTCGAATTGAATACTCATTTTACAGACCTATTAGAATTTCAAAATTGTACTGTATTACAATGCTCATTTCACAATAGATCGGAATGTTTAATACTCTTTTAAAACCACATTGATGCAGTTTTAATAGTCTTCTTGATTTCGTTATACATGGAAATCATTTTTATTTATTATAATCAATTCAATTCAAATACAAATTTAGATTCACAAAATTTGTCTTAGACACCCTATAAATGAATAAATAGATTTATAAAACTATATACATTTATTTTATATCATAAATGATATATATTTGATTTAAAATTATTATTAAACCGTCAAATAAACAGATTTACTTACATGTGTATATTTAACATAAAATATTAATCAATGAAAAACTTATAAAGTCCTCAAATCTTGCATGAATTTTGTTTTACTTGTTACTCAGTAAGATACACAGCCTTTCCTTTAGTAGAGCCAAAAGAGGACAAACGATACTCAAGGGACTGACATCCAGAAATTGAATAACCTGATAAAGATTTATGTCTCGGCTACCTGCCGTGCAGGAAGTATTCTATTTAAGTAATGCTGTAAACTGTGTTACCAAGTCAATAATAATAAATAAATAGTTTATAGTGTATTTGTACACATACCCAAAAGCATGTATTACAATTATAGACATTTTTGACATTTTTTAAATTGTAAACAAACAGATTTTAAAACCCCACACATACTAAACACAACAGTTTCCTCACTAAATAGTTTGATTGACAACCCGAAGTATATATTTCAGAATATATTTTAGTTTAAAGTAAATAAAATAGCGGAGAGTGTTACCCAAGTAGCATTAGTAACGGCCAAATCAATTTTAAAATAATTTTGACATAATTATTTTATGGTTTCAAAATTATTATAAATGATTTTTTTATTTCCTATCTGATTTATTTTATATTTTCAAATCATTTAAAAATTTATTTTAGAATAATTTTGAAATAACTTATAAATCTGTTTTAAATTCATTTCAAATTATTTAAAAATATTTTTAAAAATAAAAAAAATTACTGAAAAAATAATGTTTATACTTATTTTCACAGTCTGACTAATGTAATATGCATAACAATCATTGAACAAAACTATGAAATATATGTTGGGTTTAAAAAATATAATGACCAAACCGGGTGTATAACCCGCATCCTGTTGATCACTAGACCCACGCCTCAACCCTCTCGGCCACTTCGCCCCATGTTATATTATGGTCGGACTGGCAACATAAAATAACCAATTTACTACACACTACGGGGACTTGATGAAACTATAGCATTCCTTGTTTGCTTTTGCGTTTCTGGTAAACACTGTAAATTGTATACAAATTGTAAGGTTGTAGAAACAAACTTGTAATATTCCTTTGATATATATACAATTGTTGAGCAATTTACTACCCAAAACCGAGTTTACACAAACCCTTTGAATAAAAAAAGTGTTAAAAACACGAAAGTATTTATTTTGTTTACATATACTTACTTGGGAAGGAAAATTAAATGTACATTTACATTAGTTTTTAGAGGCTGCAAACGAATTAATAGCCTACATCACCTCATTTGGCTAAAGATACACAATTTTGAAACTAATACAAAACTTCTTTGATAAGCATTCCAAGTTTCTCATAAACTTTTAATCAGTTAAATAACAATATTAATAATTTCAAACATAAAATTGTCTTAAAAGTTATTTATTTAAATAATTGTTAACTATAATAATTAAATATTAAACATATTTTTAATAGTTTAGATCAGATTTTCAATTGAGTTAGTAAAAGTTTATTAAATATAATTTTAAAGCAATATATAAACAATTTAAATTGATATTTGAAGGTTATTTTGAAACTAATTTAAACATATGTCAAAGCTTTTTTCAAAATTATTTAAAGTTTTTTTGAAACTAATGTTAAACTTATTATCACTCTTGATTTCTTCATAACTTTTGATCAACGAAACAATGATTTAACTGATTTAATATAATGTTAAAAAAGCATAAACTTATATAATGGAAAATAATTTAAAATTATATTAATAACAGAGAGATGGACCTATAGCTAGATGTTGGTTTTAGCCCCCCAGGTCTCGACATAATCACATAGCTCAAAGCTATAATCACATAAGCAGGATTTATCCCGAGACCTTGAGATCCACAATTACAGGTCATGTACCCAGATGCATCTCAAATACGGCAATAATATTATGTCTTCTTGTAAGAACAACTTAGTAGTAACATTTGCTAATCTATTCCCTTCCTAACCCGCAGCAATACCTACCCTAACATAGTAGGGTAATTGTCGGCTGATTCACAGATAGTTATCAGCCAATGTCCAATGTTTATGCATGAGACTAATTAGTATGCGTTAGATATTAATAGTGTCACGGATGCGAACATCCCTCCCTCAGTCTACCCCCGACGTTGTAGCCGTGCGCCCTTGTACGCCATCCTCCGTGCACCCTAGCTGAATCTGATTTATATTGATGTTCCCTTACCCTTGGAATTTCTATGTGATTAAAATTTGGGACTGTATAAAATTACGCGTTTTCACTTGCAACATTACTTTTTTCAATTTTCGTTTTTTGAAAGGCCAATTATTGTAATAGTTTATGCATGAAGTTGAATTTCATGTAAAATAACTATGAACTAAATTAAACTGGCCACTAAACAAATAGGTAACTTAGCTATATAAAGTTTCATATATAGGATGACATTAATGAACTATGGTTTTTGACAGTCCGACATTTTTAGACTACTTATGTGAAAATATTCCCATCAAATGCACCCATATTTACCAGTAAATGAATCATATTATAGTTATAAAGATTGAATACACTATTCTTAATCTAATTCCCTGTAACCTTTAAAACAGTCGAGTGTGGTTCATTATGAGTCGTTATAATACCAGCTTGTGGCTAACGGGAAGAAATATATGTCGTTTAACTGAAGAACTTGGATATTCATATAGATTATAGATAGCAGTTGGAACTTGAAAAGCCAGTGGGTTGAAGCTCCAAAAGACTTTATAAACAGGAAGATCACACGCACATATTAGTGGGAAATGTTTCTTCATACAACATTTATGATCAATCCTTACAATATTTTGGTGTATTAAGTAGTAATAAAAGTTGTTACCATTCACTGACGCCATTAACATGTAACATGCACTATATCTGAGCACCCCTTTTTCCAGCATGAACATTTTTTTACTTTTCATAAATTTCTATCAAGAGTAATTTATGATTATTAATGTCTTTGAATTTAAGATCTTATTAACATATATTTTCTTTAAATATTGAAACGTATCAGACCCCAGCAATAATAATTCAATAAAAATCATACAAGATCAGAAGATAATAAACGGAAACGGAGGTGATAAGACAATTTATTAAGTTATGTAAAGCACGCCCTCGCTAATATTAAATAAGGTGTGAGAGCTCAGAAAGTGGGTTACGTGACAGCCCGCCAAGTTTTTGTCCCTAAAAATGTTATATTAATTTTATTTATCGTAGCTAACTTTAAATGATAAGGCCGTATAAATAACTATAAAATATACAACTTGCATCATTGATAATTTTCATAACTGAGTAATTGTTTCAACTTAACTATGTCAAAGATTAAAATTTAATCATCTGTTTTTTAACCTGATTCTAATTACTTTTTCGTTCCTTGAGTCTTTCTGAATGCAATAAAATGTTTTGAGTATATGCTATTTTTAAATAATTTTCTGTTTGTATTTCTTTAAGACATTTTGACAAGGTGAATGACAAATACCCAGAGAGAGAGAGTGAGTTTCTTACTTAAATAAATTAGTGCTATAAAAACAGGTACTGGTATACGTCACTTGTGTGGTCGGCGGTGATCATCTACAAATTAAAACAACCTATATGATACAACTTTGTAAATAAAATAGGGGTTTTCAGTTTTATTTATAATTTAGATTTTAAATTATAAAAATAAGGTGGAGTCTGCCTTTCTATTATTCCATCACGCCAAAACCACTGGACCAATTCTGCTGAAGTTTTGTACAAAATATACTCTATGTAGTCAGGACCTATTGCGTTTAGAAAAGTTCTCAGGGCTCTGCCCCATAGGAATTCCAAGTCCCCATGTTATAGATATGAATGAGAGTTTTATTTGGTTCATGTCATATGTGTTTTTCTCTTAGTTCAATTCATTTAAATAATCAGCTGTTACATGGATTATATATAACTACATATTTTAATTTGTTTGTTTACGATTTTTATTCTCTGAATTTTCATCCTGTTGTGAAACGCGGGCATAGCAGTTAGTATTTTATAAAACTGTCAAACGATTAAATGTGTTGAAGCTAATAAAAGTTAAATGTATATCTAAAAAGTAAATCGTGCTCTTTAAAGAGATTTTTATAAGTGAGGAGATAATCTCATTTGACAAATTTATAAAAACAGCTGTATCAATAAAACGCATCACAATATATGATATTACGGCCGTAACCCGTCGCGGCTTCGCCCGCACTGACTAGATAACGTCAGTTAGATATATGTTAACTGACTAAGAGTCAAGTCGTATTCCACGGTAGCAATTTCATAGACAACCCACGTATTGTCGCCGCTGGTTATAGCCCTTACAGCAATAGCTCGTCTGCGAGCTTCAGCTTCCTCAACAGTTTTTGTAGATAACTGTTCTCACTGTTATGCTATAGTGTCAATTCAGGTGCTCTCAAACTGGCCTGCCGTTGAGCTTGCTCTTCAAGTGAAAGTTGCTGATCTCTTGGAGTTTCTTCTGCTCTGGATACTGTCTGCCGCAGAGCTTGTTGAAGTCTTCTAATTTCTAACTGGGCTGAGGTTTCCTGCATTCTAGCCACTTTATTAGTTCGGTTTTAGCGAATTTCCCCTATAGGGAAGAAGCTATTACCGTAGGTGGCATGGTAAGACTTAAGCCCGAGACAACTTTTTGTTTTGAGGTCCTCAGATGCCAAAAACACTATTCGTTCAAATTTATACATATGTATATATATATATATATATATATATATAGGTACAGCCCTGGGCCTTAGGGATATCCACCTGTGTAAAAGTTGCGTATTGGAGATATCCGTTGCTCTTTGGGTACTCCAGCCCGTATTAGGGATCTCCGGATATCCCAAAGCTGCATCATTGTAAACATCCTAACCTAACTTCTTATACTTATATAGTCTATTGTTTTTACAATGGTGCACACTTGTCCACTCTCTGTTGAAATAAACATAAATTGTATACAAACTTGAATATTTAAGCAATCCGCTGGAATCCAACCAATAGGAAACAAGTGCGCATTCTCCCCCCCCCCCCTCAGTGGTGAATAAATGTGCTTATTCACTGATATTAAACAACTCGGTGCGTTACATGCTCGGTGTGTTACATGCGATCAAAGAAATAAATAAGTATTTTTTTTTCCATTTTCATTGTATTTATTTATTTAACTTGTGTAGTCTCCTGTTTGTTATTTTCTTTGTAATAAAAAAATTGTCAACATCAAAATAATTAGCCAAAATAATAGTACCCTATTCTCTTGTTTCATTCGAAAATCTGTAGCATAAAAAGGCTTAAAGTAGGTTAAATTTCCCAGATGATGTCTATAATTCCCCTTGATCAATTATGGAAGGTTAAGTACAATATATAAAGGGCAGGCTATCAATTTTGAATAAAGTCGGTATAATTACCATCAAAATTATGTTTGCAAGGGATCATGTTAAAGATTCGATTTTAAAGTTTGTAGCAACGTAACAGTGTTTATCAGATTGTAATGTTTATGTTTTACAACATTCAGTAGTAGGTTTTGTAAAGGTTTTTATTGTTTACACAACTTAAAATAGGCACCCCTACTGTTTAAGTTAGGCTCTAATGTACAAGTTAGTATTATTTTTAAGTTTCCTATTTTTATTTAAGCTTTTAATTGGGCTATATATTTAAGAAATGAGTCTTAAAACAAATTTGAGTAGGCCTAAACTTTAACCTATATTATAAAACAAAACGCATATTAGCATTTGAATAACCGGGTTTCCACTTACTCCTATAAGTTAAATATTTTGTTACTGTTTTAAAAAACAACACACTGGTTTCAATAATTTGAAGAAAAAACATATATTAGTGACTGAAAGTAGGCATAATCTTATATATTATTTCGCTAAGGAATTTAGTTTTAGGACCACTACGTCGTTATTTCTCAACCGATTTGGACAATCGATGTGTCATTTTAAAGTTTGTACACGCCAGATTAACATAAAAATTAAAACTAAAAAATATCGCTTTTTGATATGGAAATAAAAAAATGCTCCATGTTATTCATAATTGAGAATATTTGGAACTTGGCCTTAGTTATTATCAGATTTATATTTTTGTCCTTTTAGGTTTGTTAAATCATATAAAGTATAAGGTTGTAGAATTTCTCCATGTTATTCATATGGAGAATGTTTTACCAAAAACTCGGCCTTAGTTTGAGAAAACCAGGTAAGGGTGCGTTAACGTAGGACGCTGGTTATAAGCGCCTGGAGCTAAGCGCCGACAAGCGCGAATAGGTGCGAGTAACAGTCTGCGTTGTTTCTAGTGTGTTCGTTCACAGACAAAGCTTGTCTGGACGTATAAGCGCGAGCTGCAAGCACCGACCGGTGAACAAGAATGTTTGAAACATTATTTCCAGGGCTTATTGCTCTGGAAGATTCCAAATATGTATGATTGGGGTGCAGTTTTGATGATTTTTACTGTTTTTTTCGAGTTTTTGTCAAAATAGTTGATACACAAGAACTGATATATCCCGTTTTTCAAAGACCAGCCATATGGAACAAAATATTTAAACTTCACAGTAACAGATCACTTTTGAAAAGTGCTGGAAGGAGATATATCCTAAAATGAAAGTTGCAGGTAACATGTGTGTCTTCTGTTAACATTCATTTAATTGACAATTGCACCTGTACCCTACTAAATAAATTACATACAGGCCTTCTCATCTGCAAAGGGAAATTACATTTAGATTGTTGTGGAAACTAAAAAATACTGTGTAGGTAAAAACACCTGATTTTAATGTTAAAATCCTTTTATAAATTACGTTTATCACTTAACTATTAATTGAATATAGTTTGAGCCTTGTTTACTATTAATTTTAATAATCTTTTATTTCAAACAACTATTTAGTGTTTCTTGCAAAATTGGCCAATTTTATTGTACACAGTAGGCGGATATCCTTAATTAATCCCATGAACTCCTATTCTCTTTCTTGCCAGTCAACTCAACATTCTCTACCAGAAAAATGTCATCGACACTTGAGGAAGACATCTCGACGACTGAGGGATCGACCTTGTTTCCGGCTTTGTATGTGCACGCCATAAGCCATGCGGCCCTAAGCATTTGCACGCGCTTGAAGGCGCCTGTGGCAAGCCACCGGATACTAGTTGCTTGTAAATAGCGTTCTACGTGAACGCACCCTAACGTGTGATGATGGGATTTGTACCAATTCAAAGCTGAAACATTCTGATACTCCCAAATATTTTCAGATTTATAACTTTCTCCTTTTAAATTTTCTAAATGATACAAAATGTCTATGTCTAAAAACCATTTTGGTGGGATTTATAGTATGTTTTGTTTACAACAATCAGCTAATTATAATCCTGACTCGGTGATTTTCATCAAACAGCTGATGAGCTCATCAAGCTTTTGAATTATTTTCGTGTATAGTAAACATCAAATATAATCTTTAAAGTTTAATAATTTTTATTGTTCAGTTTGTGTTTTTGTGACTTTTTAGTTGTATTGTGCCACAAATAAATGTGCTTTATTTTAATTGGTGATATTTTAGATAATTATTTTACCGTTGATGATTGTTCCTATAGGATACCGTCAGATTACTTAAACCTAATTTTGTATCCGTCGAATTTTGACGGGCCCCCACAAATTAGCCTAACTTTATTTAGAATTTTAAATAAAACACTGTTCAAAAGTATCGGCTAACTACGACAACAAAATTAAGCCTTAACCAAGATGCATGAAGTAAGTTAAAATATTTATTGCATTGGGCCTGTTACATTTATAATGATTGTAAGGCCACATCATACGACCGCGGGTGTGGGTGCAGATGAGGCCTTTCACACGAGATGCTTCGTCCGGGAATTTTCCTGCGTTTTAAAACAAACCGCAGTTTATAGGGGGCACCAGTAAATCTAGGTAGATTTCTACACCCATAAGAGCAACGTCATCTTTCAAGTTCCATCGAGCTTAAAACGGTGGTCAGATATTGTTGATTTATGGTTTGTCTTATAAAAATAAGGAAATAACAAAGCTATTTCCCTGTGCAAAGTTTCCAATTTGTTTTATAGATAATTTCAGCTAAAAATACGAAACAAAATTTTCTTAATCCCCGTTTCCATTAAACTTTTACTTGGACAATGTTTTGAGCTGAGCTCAAAACATTGTTGGAGGCCGTTTACATTCTCCCAACTTGTGCCAACATTTCCCGCAAGTATGTTAATGCCATGTAACGCAAAAATTATTACAGCGCTTGTTAAAACTGTTTTACAACAACAAACTATTTCCATACATTGATTTCAAATAAACTATCCTTGTAATTTGTCCTGACAAACCAAATAGAAGTTGTGTATAGGCCCTAATCCTATATATTAAAACACAAAATTAAAAAGTTTCCGGAAGAACGTGTGAGAAATCCACTGAACCGATTTACACGCGGGTGGTATCAAATGAAAGGGAATAACCTCTATATTTGCACATTTTACCTTATTTTTTTTCACCTGGTCAATAACTATTAAAATTAAATTGCAAGTTTTCTTATAGAAATTTAACATGGGGTAAAATTTCAACTTTGCAATCCTTAGGTCAGTTCACTTGAGGTTCCCACTGAACCGTTTTACATGCGGTTTTTTTAATGAAAGATCAATCCCTCTATATTTGCACAATCTACTTACATTTTGTAAATAATTTAATTTTGAATACAACAAAATAACTTTGTAAAACCGATTTTATCACTATTTTAACTTTCTCTAACCAGCTGATTATTGAAATATGTAAATTGTGTATCTAAATAGACAAGTATCAAATGGAATTATCAGGTTTATAGAAAATCATTAGTGACCAGTATATTTCAACGATACATATTACTGAATTAATTACTGAATTCGATTCAGGCTGGCCCAAAGAAGAAGATTTTTTTTAATGTTGCAATTATTATGGTATTAATTGATACAATCTACAATGTATACATAACCCTTCAATTAGTGAATACCTTCTTAATCATTTTAAGTTTCCGTCCTTGAGCTGAGAGTAAAACATAGCGCTGATGTTCGTAGGCCTATTGTTTCTCCTTGGCTCCATGAAGGGCTTCATTCAACCCATCAAATGTTAATACAACGTTTGTTTTGTAAACAATACATGAAAAACAAATCCAAGAATTGGCAAAGGTTTCAGACCAAGTGACTGGATTTAATATGCCTGTAAAGGCTATACAACGATAAAATAAGCGTGATTACATTGAATCGTGGCTCTATCATGTTCGGGGTGTGCAAAGAAAACACCTTTAAGTTTGGCACGTGGATTTTTCATCTGATTACATATATACAAAAATTAGCTTTTCAAATATAGAACAGCATATCTAGCTGCTCAAATTCGAGCAAATTTTATTTCCATTTCGGTAATATCCAGCTCATACAGTCTTATTATTTTACATTGAGAGACCATTCCAGACATGAAATCAGCTGATCTTTTTTCCGTTCTGTTTCTTAGTATCAACAGCTGTTAAAGGTTAAATTACATTTATTTCTATTCTTACATAAGATTAACATTGGAACTTTGGGTGCCCAGGGGTCAAAGGCTTGAAGGCTGAAGGTTGATGTCATCCAAACCCCCCAAAAGGCACATATAGATGCCAAGGACATTCAAATAACACATCAGCCATAATTGTAAACCTATGTAATAGTTTCGCCGGTTGCCCGTTCACGGAAATGCCTTATTTTTTATTAGATTTCTTAAATTGATTTTTTACAAAGGATGAAAAATTCCATATGCTGGAATGCTGCAATCTATGAGAATAATCATGAACTACACTAGTGTCCGCACAGAAATTGTGGATACTCGAGTTTCCGGTATGACACCTCCGAAACGGCCAAAGTGCGATTTTAACGAGAGACCTATCAAATTAACGGAAATATTATCAATTTTTATATTACGGATTTTCAAAACTTTAAATCACTTGTTGTAATTTATATAACAAAAAAGTAGAAAATATCGGTCTTATTTTACAATGTTTAAGTAAATTAAAATGTTGACGATTATTAAAAAATATTTAGTAAATCAATACAATATATATTGGTTTACTGTGCTTAACTTTTTTTAAGTACATATGTAGAACGATTTAATTATTTTCAAAATAAATGTCCAACTACTATCTAACAGGCTGAAGGACAATACCGAAAGGACGCGGCGACAAAAGGCGTGACGGTTCGGGGTCCGTGGCGTTGACTGCTACCGGTCACTGCGCATGCGTGAACTCGTTCACAACAGTGTTGGGTGTTGGGACACCGTTTCCATTATGTTTTGAGTTATCCTAAAACATTTGTTGTCAGCTGCATCAGCTCAAAACACATTTTGTTGGCCAACAATGTTCAAAACAGTTTGCGAGCGTTTCCATTAAACATTTTACTTGAACTTTTTTTTGTTTTGAGTTTAGCTCAAAACAATGTTTTGAGCAGAAACTGTTAGAAAGGAAACGGGGCTTTATCGATTTTTAAAACGTAAATCGAAAAGGTTTTCTCTGAATTCGCTAGATAATCAGCAGTACAACATTCCTAACAAACTTTGAAACTATGCATTTACAATTAACTAATGGACGGAAAGTTTAGATTGGCCTTATGGGGGAAGCAGGTGGTTGAAAAAACAAAAGTCTATTCAAATATTAACCAAATTTAAGGCGTAGAAGGGTGCAATAGGCCTATTTGTAACTTATATAATAATACGTGAATTAAGTTTGTATTAAAAGGACTCCTCCGTTATTTCAAAGCCGATTTTAACTTCTTAAAGTTCATAAGAAGAAAATATATTTTAATCTTGGTTACCCCAAGCATAGGAGGAAGAAAAACGTCAAAAGCGTTTTTGGATACATGAAATAAACAAGGATCGACAACAATATGGAGAATTCCATAATTTGTTTAGTGACTTGTTAATTGATGAAAGAAATTTTGTTCAGTATTTTAATATGAAAGCTAAGTTGATATGCCTATGTGTTACTCAGGCCTATCATGTACCTCTCTGCCAAATTTAAGCTCAATCAGTCAAGTGGTTAGAGCGTGATTGAGCCACGAACATAGAAACAAACTTACAACCTTTAACATCATACTTCCTACTAATACTCGTTTGTTTGTAGGTTAGATATTTTTGGCTCAATCACGCTCTAACCACTGGACTGATTGATTTGAAATTCGGCAGAGAGGTACTTGATAGGCCTGAGCATAACATATAGTTATATTAAAGTTACGAGAAAAAATCAAAAAATAACCAAGCAACAACAAAAACAACTGTACAGTGAATAGATCATGTGGTCCAACGGAACCGATACAGTTTCCAAAAACACCCGAAGGGTACAGTCGTCACCGTTTCCGTGGCTTTACGCTGCGCACACCTGAAGGCGGTCCCACACTTCTAGCGAACAGGCCTGAACATTCCCGAATATTCACTGAACGTTCCGTCCTGTATATTTCCGCATGTATTCAAACGTTCCTGCAGCTCCCACACATTATCGCGTATACTCCGAACATTCGGAGTTCGGCCGAATGTTCGGGCGTGTTCGCGAGAAGTGTGGGACCGCAATAAAGCCTCGTTCTTACGACGCGACGTGTGGCTTGTCGAGTTACCGATGGCCTTGATCTGCCGATTGTCGAGTATCACGTCGTGAGAACAGCTCGTCTGTGACTTTCCAGCTAGCTCGAGATGGCGTGTTAAGTCTCGAGCCGTTCCCGCCCGAGTCGGTAAACTCATGAAACATCAAAGGCCTGTGGATAGTCAGACCGCCAGCCTTGGTTTGGCTCGATACACTGTTCTCACGGCCTGTTCAGTCGTCGAGCCGAGCGCTGGAGTACATTTGGTGTCACTTTCTGTTTATTTGTTTATTGATATATGTATATTTTAACTAAAACATATAAATCAGGCAATAGCTACACTTTTAATCCAACCACGTAACACATCAATGCTTATACTATGACTGTAAATACATTTAAACCGGTTGATTTTATAACTCTTAAAAAACTAAAGTGTACAAAGTCCAAGATATGTATCACGTCTTTGAAACAGTTTCTTTGATAAATACTAGATCTTACAACCAATAAAAAATTACTGGTAGAAAAAAACTATTAAGTTATGGAATAAATTTCAATTAGCTTAAAATTTGCATTTTAGAAATGTACATTTCAAAAGCTAATTTTGAATCGCTTGCATAAAATGGGAATCAACCGTAAAACATTTAAAACTAGTTACATTTCATTAGGCCTAAATGTTTAAAAGTTTGTTCATCGGGCTCAAACTACTTTCTGTACATTTAAAACCAAAAGATAAATATAACTGTAGACTACATATTTAAAGAGAAACCAAGAAAAATACATTATTATCGAATATATGTATGAAAATATTTGTATTCAATGCTAGTAGGATAGGTCCTTAGTTTTCTCATCTCTTTTGTAACAATTTTTCTTCAAGCTCGATTTTCTCCAATATTTTTTCTGGCTCGGACTTTTTCTCCGAGCCCGTCGGTGGCTTTTCAAATCAACAGGCTGCCACACGACTTTAGAACAGTAAGGCTTAAATATACTCAGACGACTCGACAACCGTTGACAGATCAAGGCCATCTGTGACTGGACAAGCCACGCGTCGTGAGAACGAGGCTTAAGCCTATGATACACGGCCCTTGATCTGTCAGGCCAGGCCATAAAACCTGCTGCACAACAGGCCGTGTATCAGTTCGGCCCGACGAGGCCCGCGGTCCATCAGGCGCGTCCGGGCTGGCGCGGGCTTTCCCGTGGAAAGTCGGTAAACATCAAAGGCCTGTCTCGGCGCGGCCGTATTCCTCCACCCGCTGAGCTCATTTGGCCATCGGCTACCAGTGAATAAGATCATATTTATGTTCTTTGTTTACCAGTGCCTTTTTAAATCACATGTTTTTAATGGTTCACACTTTCTGGAAAGTCAGGGAGAGTCAGAGAGTACTAAAAAAGGTCAGGGGAAAGTTGTGGAAAAATGAAAAAAGTTAGGGAAAATTACAAATATTTTATTGGGAAAACTTTAGCATACTTTTTTAATAAAGTAATATAATTATCATATAATTATTGTCATTAATTAATTCAGTCATTGTTGTTAGATTAGGAAACCCCAGCTTAGTGCCGGCTGGTAGAGTATAATTATTGTATGTCAATCATTTTTAAGTTTAATACAATAAAACTTATAAGATTGCATGTAGACTTTTTAAATAAGATAGTATTTTTTAAGATACTAGCAAAAGTCAATGTTTTACTTTAAAATACGATTATTATTTCACTTTCATGAATTTAATTTGGTTTATCACTTCTTTTTACTGTGTTCACCACGAATCTAGATTGGTGTTATTATTAGGTATTTCCACTAAGTTTTACCTTTTTATTTATTGAAGGCGGTTCTCCTAGGTATGTGAAAAGATTCTACAGAGTGGCAGACAGTATTTACTTTTAAGTAAATTTGTGCAACGCACATACATATGAAACTAATTATTAATACAGTCAAGTCATTGGAAAAAAACACAAATATCAAAAAGACAAATGAGCTACAACACTACTGCAATTGTAAATTGTTTATAAATAGATTCACACAGTCACGCCTTAGGGTACTCCGGTTGTGCAAGATTCACACAGTCACACCTTAGGGTACTCCGGTTGCGCAGAAGCTAGGCCACGCCTCCATCTTTAACTGAGGAAGAAGGAGTACCCTAACAGGCGTATTTTTAAAGTTTTATATAAGCTCGCCATTTTGTGGAGTACTCAAAGTATCGTCTATGTAAAAAACTATATAAAACCGTAAATTTATTGTCAAAGCCAATGATTATGAAATTATGGTATATATAGGCTAGAATATTACCATATAAGCTATATAAGTAATAGAAATATGACGAATTCATCCCATATTTGAAGTATAACACTAACAAATGGACATCCCAAATGCCATTTGTACACGGAATACCCAAAGGCCCAAGGCTAGGAATATATATATATATATATATATATATATATATATATATATGTATATATATGTGTGTGTGTGTGTGTCCGTTACCGCGATAAATTTTGAAAGAAGCACCCGATTTTGATGAAATTTTGCACAAATGTGGAGAGTAAGATTTATGACTTTAAGTTCGAAAACCAGATAGATCTGTTTATGGAAAGGGGGTTTTATGGGGGTTTCAAATTTTCCAAAAATCAGTTCTTTGAACTTTTCACCCAAAAATTTTAAAGACACTATATTTTGGTTATAGCCATTTTATAGAGCTTAAAAAAACAAACAATTTAGTATTTTGAATCATTAAGCTAGGTTTAGTGGTTGTGAAGAAAAGTAAAAAAATGTGTCCATAAAATTTCCTATGTTAATCTTATGGGAATACGGTTTTTAGATTTCCCTCAGATAATTTCACAAAAAACTCCACATTTCTTTCTACCAATCAGTCTCCACATAAAAAATAAAATTATGATTAAGTTATGATAGTTATAGGATATAGTATATTGTGAGGTTTAGCTCTACAAAACAATCATTTTGGCGTTTTAATTGTTGTTTTACGTCCAACCGTTGCAGTGATATTCAATGAGCTAAACACAGTACGTTGTCCAATGTTATCTTTATGGAGAATCAATAAAATGTTATATTTCGATTATTTATGTATGTATATTGATGAAACTTAGTATGTGGCTTCAACTATAGTTGTGGTATATCGATATTAGCACAAAAAAAGTTTTTTTTAATTTTTCCCAGTAGCAGCAAACCTGCTTACTCGCGCCCTATGTTATTCATATGGATAATAAGTTTTATATCTCCCTTAGTTATGAACCTAACTAAATTAATAAAACTTGGTAGGTAGCTTCACCTGGTTGAGTTATATTGATAATTGCAAAAAAATACATTTCTTATCTTCCTTGTTGCAGCAAACCTGCGTACTCAAGTATAATGTTATTCTTATGGAGAATAAATAAAATGCTATATATCACTTATTAATGAATGTATTTTTGTGAAACTAGGTAGCAATGATACCCATATATATGCATTGGAAATTCGCTGAGTACGCAGCTTTGCTGCGACGGGGGTATTTTCTTATTTTTGTGTCAGGTTTGATTTCTGTTTTCCTGGCATTATATGATGCAGGTACCTTCGTGGTTAAACGTGCATCAAAATTGTAAACAATAATATAAACAAATAAATAAACTCAAAATATGAAATTCTCAAAATTTGTAACAAATTTGGCACATTTATACACAATTGGAATTCCAAAACCTGAGTTGCCACACGCCCATCTAGTAATAGCCTGAGACAAGAAGGATTGAATAAGCGATACAGATGATAATATTTATAAAATTCATGCTCATCACAGCAAAATATTGCTCGATTTCGAGCAACGAGTTTCCTAATAAATTTTAAAACGTGAATAGGCCTATATGTTACTTTAGAATATTAGCTATCTTTCTACCAAAAATCAGCTCAACCTGTTTAGTAGTTTCTGCGTGATTGAGCCACAAACAGATAAACAAACCAACTCATAAACTTTCAGCTTTTAATATTGGTATGATTTATTAAATATTTAAAAACGACTGGAATGACAAAACAGTATGAAAAATACGTCTTCAGGGCTGTTTTTAATCTAAAGGGTTCGAAAAGATTTCTAGTAGTTTATAATGAAACAAAATAATATTGTTTTGTTGATATAAAGCCAATAACCTTACAATTATAAAAAACAGCTGTTGGATGATTCCAATTCTATATAATAATAGCGTGTACAAGGTAACGTGTAACCCACCTATTCCAAGTAAACTACTAAACGTAGAGAGGCCAGGTTGGTGTCAAAAGATTTCTCCCAAGGATGATGAAAAAAATAGGATATCCTAAATTTACTTAGTTATAAGTTTGTAATTGGCAAAAAAGATTTTTTGCCACATTTTATTAGCAATCATTTTGGTTACCAAGCCATGTGCTCCCTACTTTGCATCCAAATTCAATACATCAGCTGAGTAAAGCTAAGTTCGTTTTTGTAAAAAAACAGACAACTATTCCTAACTAATTTTGGGTTTTTGGATTGAAATTTACAAACAGTAAGGAACAAAAATTCCATTCTGAATGGGAATAGAGTTTATAATACTATATTAAAGTGTCAGCAAAGTTCAATTCAGATTTATCTATTCTATATTTACTATTTACATTTCAGTTTTTGTTTACTTTTACTCTTGCGGCGAAATTAGGTTTTATCACTGTTAATGGAACCAGAAGTAGATGATTTTCTTTGAATAGTCCTGGGTCTCAGAAAATATGACAGTAAGGTGGAATTCTAGCGATTCACTGCTAGAATTGTAGTTGTTTTAGCAAATTTTTAACGTTTTGTGTAAAACTGAATCAAAAGCTTTCTTTCAACATCGATAATAACCATTATACTCCCTAAAGTAAGATAGCGATTAGGGTATGAGTATATAAAAAACATGACTAAGACAGAAATACAGTTAAGAATTTACACTAATTTCCTGTACGCAGCTTGCGCAATCCCGTTTTGAGAAGCGAAAATAGTTAAATAGTTAAATAGTTAAATAGTAAAAAATATAATGACAGTCTGTCGTTATAGGTAATCCTTATACCATTTGTTTATTATGTTATGAAAGTGAATTGAATTAAACAAAAAAAACATGTGACATAAACCAAATAAAACTTTCATCCTTATGAATAATATACGGACTTGGAAATCCCATGGAGCAGAGCCCTGAGGCCTAAGTCGAAGATCTAAAGCAAGTTTGAACATCTGCGCACCTAGACGTGCATTTCAGTATATAATATGTGGGGGTAAATCATAAAACAAAACGCCTTATTGTTTACAAAGTTTGCATGTAGCGTATTATTAATAATTAATAATGGATAAATTATGTAATTTGTTGGTCTGTCTTTAGATAGTTTTTATGTTAGCAGATGAAATACAATTAAATGTTGGTAAATATGTAGACTGTATATTTATCTTTTAGTTATAAAATCAGTGAAAGTAGTTAGGTTAATTTGTATCACTAATTTTAACCCAATGAACAAACCTTTAAACACTTAATAACATTTAACTGCAGTTTTTACGAAACAAAAGTTGGCTTGAAGTGACACCAAAACGGGTTTGATTCAACATCCAAAACTAAACTAACAACAACGTTTAAACTAAATCCTTTTGGGCTATTGCGAGCAGGCGTAAAATGTCTTTAGTAAAAAGACCCTTTTTGAATTTAGACACTTTTTAATGAATATTTTAATATGCATTACGTTGGGGCTTTATTACAATAACACCTTTAAATTTTGCACGGTGGATTCCCATTTGATTACATACAATTAAAAATTAGCTTTTTAATTTTATAATTAGTTAACAATACTTATTTAGTCTGTTTAAGCCCGCCATTTTTGACGGGCTAATAACAGCTAGTAAAATATAGTTTTAAATAAGATTAAAATACCTAATGTAACACAGGAGAAAATTAGGAGAATCTGACGCTTTAGCGTGAAAATCAATATTAAAACCACAAATATCATTCTTAAAAGTTGTGTAACAATTAGGAGGTGGTCACCTTTGAAAGCTTTGACTTTGAATAAATACTTTGCAAATCAAATGAGATTAATCTATCTTGTATGCTATTTCATCATAACAATCCAAGTATGACATAGTCTTGATTTACACTTGGAATTCAATTTCTTTCTAGAGAGTATGGATAAAAAAACTGAATTCTACGGTTATAATATCAAACGTTGTTACACGTCATTATAGGGAGAACTTAATTATTACCATTGGCTTAAAAAAACTGAAATTGCATACTATGTGTGTTTAGTAAGAAAATAATAAATTTAATACAATATACCAGATATAATAGGATAAAGATATACATGATTCTAGAAAACGGTGTTCTTTTAACCTGCATTTAATGGGTAGATGATGCATATAAAAAACTTGTGTATATTACCCGTTACAAACTTTTGTGTTGAATCAACCCTAAAATATCCCAAATCAAGAGGGCGGGAACATCAAAGATTAGACTATAATGAGAACAGAGGGTGGCTACCCCTCTCAGCTTGATAACAATGACAGTGGTGAAGGGGAGGGGAGGTGGTAGTATTGCGCTTCACACCCTTCACCTTGGATCTGCATTCAAACATCGCTCACACAATGAAACGTCATCGCGTGTCACTGTAAACGATGCATTACCCGTAATTATATAAATTAGACACGATCTTACAACAATATCAGTACTAACAATATATCCGTCCACGATTAGTTTTCCTTATCATAAGGCATTATTGGACAGTATACATACTGTTAGGTTGTGATTAAATAAAGTACATATTTCCTTCTGTTTCGTAACTTTATTTTGAACTATTCAATAGGATGAATTACAATCAGTGATTATGGATATTGTTACTAATCGAATGCAATGTTATGTATGGCATTCATTAAAACAAATATTCGGTCATTTTCCATTATCCACATCCACCCTGGGCTTACCTGGAGACTACAACCAACTAATAATGACACTTTTACTTATGTCAATCAATGTATGTAGAGATAATTGGGAGGAGATTTACTAAGTAATATTTTCGTTATGCTGTTGTGACAATCCATAAAGTAAATATTGTAATTACCAAACAAGGTCTTTATTACCTTCATAGCCCTTTTAAGTTAAAAGTTATATTTTGAAAATATATATTATAAAAATATCGGCGTTCTACTCGGTAGATCAATAGATAAATTTAAAATTACTATTGTATAAATTATACAGCGGTCAGTTATTTTTTACCTCGTTATAAGAAGAAAAACATGCATTTTTATTTTTGTTAATCTTAAAATGTATGGTAAATGATCACTATTATTGAACTTATTAACTTCTTAAATACTAAAAATAACATATATTCAATGTTACCATAATCCTTCAGTATGTTCATTGTATGGTTACAAAATACAATGGGCATTACTTAAACCAACATGGCAAAGGCGAGGCAAACTATCAAGTTATCCTTATAAAGGGATAGTAGTAGGGAAAGGGGACTTCTGGCTCACTTGATTGATGGCTTCCGGTCACGTGACCGGAAGCGCTGCGTCATGAAAGACGTCATCTGAGGCTGAGCCAGTGACGTAGGCGGTTTTGTGACGAAATGAGTAAAAGTTCAAAGTTCAAGGTCACGGTGAAGTTTTTTAAAAAAAATCTACCTCGCACTCGTAAAACGATTGTGATTCGATAGTTAATCGATAATAAATATCGAATGAAACAATCGAATGAAGCAATCGAATGATACGAGTGCGAGGTAGTACAATTACAAATATTACTTTATTTTATTTACAATAAGTTATGTTTACAATAATTCATGTTTACAATAGTTCCCCGTTGTTGGTTGTCATCGATGTTGTTGATCCGGACGAGTTGCGGCCATCACTTTGCTTTCTGAAGAAAGACGGTAGATACTTCGATCCCTGCGCAGAGTCCATGTTGTGTTTTTGACACCTATCTGTTCTGTTAGGTGTTTGCATTTCATTGCTGTCAGGAGGAAAGAATACGTGACGGCAATGAAATAGAAACATCTATCAGACCTTGAGTGAAATGATATTTTTATTTTGTGAAGAGCGTCTCGGAGAGCTCGATGTTCACCGGTCGAGAGCCGGAGGTGTACTGACTATTCGCTAGCTAGCGTTTTTGGTATCAAACAAAATGGTGGGGGTAAAAGTGTAGTAGAACGAAGCAGATGGTGGACAGCAGATGGGCGGCGGCAGGTGGCAGGTGGCAGGTGGCAAGTGTGCGGCAGATGGTAGTCCCCCACTACACCAGTCCCCCACTACACCAGTCTCCCCACCAAGTTTTACATCGCACAATAACTAGTTTACATGTGTTAGTTAGGGTTTAGCTCTTAGACTGTCAAGACCTTACCTCCGTAACTAAAAACCTCAATAATGTTTGCGCTTCAACGCTGTATAAGTATAACAGCTACTATGATCTAAACCGGTGCATGTATTCATATGGTTCTTTTTGCGTAGCAAACAACTGGTTAAAAGTGTTTCAACCTCAATTATTCTTCGACGAAACCGCTCATTGTCCACTAAAAGTGTAGACCTTCTGTCTTCATCGTCAGGGAAGTAGAAAGTAGTGTCAAGGGGACTACTGAAGGTCACCTTCCTCATGTTCCTGTAAAACTGCGACATTTTTCAGACCGTCTAGGTAGATGTTCATACGACAAGAGCTGGAAGAATAATGATGTAGCGTTATCGTGTATAATAGGCATCTACCCCCACCACAACGTTACCTTGTCCTTCAAACCATCGTTTTTACGCCACGGATGCTATACTGTTGGTTAGATTTAAATTTAAATTGCACCTACTTGTTCGCCTTGTCAAGCTGCGTAATTGAAGTACCCACATGTTAGACCTTGAACCAAAAACAAAGAAGTTATTTAGGTTTGTCCTTGAAAATAGTTGTTTTTTCGCTGTTGCTGCTATACCCTTTGTTGGATTTGAATTCTGTTTGCACCAACTTGTTCGTCTGATCAATCCGCGTAATTTGAGTACCCACATGACATACTTTGCACAAACTGTGTACCCCCCCCCTTTCCCCCCCCCTTTTTTGGGTCATGTTCAAGGTCAAGGTCAAGGTCAAGGACCTTGGGACTTAGAAATTTTCACAAAGTGGGCTGCACACAAACATAAGACTAATAGTCTCCTGCCTATGTACAGGCCAAGTCCCTAACTTGAAATGCTTAGGGTGGTCCTGAAAAGGACCGTTTGTGTTTGAAGGAAATGGTGGATAAGGAGCGGTGAGCGGTAGTCAGTGTTTATTTTTCCTTTGTAACCCACTTTACTTGTCCCTTCTGCCGTACTAAAATCAAGTCGCACTTGGTCTCAGGAGGTGGCAGAGTGGACCTTGGAAGGTAGACCTTGACGTAACGGCTGCCGCCAAAGAGGTGTTGGAGTAGGTACTCATCATCGCTGATCTTCCCCACAAGTAGATACTCCACGTTTAATTTCAACTGCGCAAACTTGACGGCGACAGACTCCAGCGGCGTTACCAACTCGGTAAGTTTCACCGTAGCCGTCCTCTTCATTATCTCCTCAACAGTTGGTGGCGGCGATGAAGGTCGAAGCGATGAAGGGCGAGGTGATAGCGATGGTGAAGATGCAGTGGACGTCGAAGGCCGTTGGTCGAAGTAAAGTGGGTGGTTTCGAAAATTCTTCCGTATGCAAGATTTAAAAGAACTAGGTCTTTTGAATCCGCTCCTTTTTTCCGAAGACTTCTTCAAAGTCTCCTTCAAACGTTGCAGTTTCTCGGGTGTAATGGGAGAAGACATAGCGCAAAGGTGTATTCAGTTCGCAAGGCAAAGCTGGAATGAGGTACCAGACGGAGCAAAGCGGGTCGCCAAGTGTAACCGTGACATTTCCATATACGGGTAGAAAGCTAAAAACCGGTCTACATCCGGTTCCCCTTCCCCCGTGACGACACAACCTCCCCCCCCCCCTTTTTGGGTCATGTTCAAGGTCACCCCCCCCCCTTTTTGGGTCATGTTCAAGGTCACACCCCCCCCCCCGTGACGTAACATCCCCCCCGTGACGTAACATCCCCCCTTCCGCTTCGGTGACGTCACTTTGCCTTTATAAGCGGGAGCAGTCCGCAGTCTCGTCGCAGTAGCTTGCCGCCCGCTGTTTGGGTATACGTCCCAGTGGGTTGCACTCTGCTGCAGCGTAGGTCTGTTAAGTGTGCGTTGGGCCCGACGCGCAATTAAGAGATCCGCGCCCTTGCATGTTTAGTTAGTTTGTTAAGCATGTTAGATAACGCTTGTAGTTTGCTGCTAGGTAATGTAGTTAGTCTAATATATGTTAGTGTTTGGTATCGGTTTGAAGTGTCTTATTTACTAATGAAATATGTACTCCCGGCCCTACAGGTCCCTCAACAACCTTGGTCAAAACTTGGGTTCGCAGCAGCCTGACGCCGGGTGTTTGGGTCTACGTCCCACCGGGTTTCAGTGATACTGTTGACCTTTGCAAAACCGACCTTGGTTGTTCTTGTAAAAGTAACGTTAACTGATTAATTTTGTTTACATAGTTGATGGTAAAGTCTTTATTTTCAAAGTAATGTATCTTGCTTCTCATCCTTTTCCTAACCCCTCTAAGGTATGGCGCGCAAACCGACCTTGTGTCAATACGGCGCGTAAACCGGTTGACATTTCCCATCTTAGCCTGAGAAAACTGTGTAAAATATAAAGTCAGTCTCTTGTTTAAAATCAGTCTCTTGTTTGTTGTCTTTTGTCCCCTTCCCAAATACAGAGCGGGGAATAGAGCAGTATGTTATGCTCTATTCCCCGCTTTGGCTTCATGTTCAGATGACCTTGGGACTTAGAAAATTCACGTACAAAGCGGGGAATAGATCGGTTTGTGGTCCAAGTGAGAATCAATTACTGCTCTATTCCCCGTTTCAATAATATGACCAAACGACCTTGACCCACTTCGGGACTTAGAAAATCCTCGTATTGTAATATCCCCCCCCCCTTTGACGTAACATCCCCCCTTTCGCTTTGGTGACGTCACTTTGCCTTTATAAGCGGGAGCAGTCCGCAGTCTCGTCGCAGTAGCTTGCCGCCCGCTGTTTGGGTATACGTCCCAGTGGGTTGCACTCTGCTGCAGCGTAGGTCTGTTAAGTGTGCGTTGGGCCCGACGCGCAATTAAGAGATCCGCGCCCTTGCATGTTTAGTTAGTTTGTTAAGCATGTTAGATAACGCTTGTAGTTTGCTGCTAGGGAATGGTGTTAGTCTAATATATGTTAATGTTTGGTATCGGTTTGAAGTGTCTTATTTACTAATGAAATATGTACTCCCGGCCCTACAGGTCCCTCAACAACCTTGGTCAAAACTTGGGTTCGCAGCAGCCTGACGCCGGGTGTTTGGGTCTACGTCCCACCGGGTTTCAGTGATACTGTTGACCTTTGCAAAACCGACCTTGGCTGTTCTTGTAAAAGTAACGTTAACTGATTAATTTTTGTTTACATAGTTGCTGGCAAAGTCTTTATTTTCAAAGTAATGTATCTTGCTTCTCATCCTTTTCCTAACCCCTCTAAGGTATGGCGCGCAAACCGACCTTGTGTCAATACGGCGCGTAAACCGGTTGACATTACCCATCTTAGCCTGAGAAAACCTTGTAAAATATAAAGTCAGTCTCTTGTTTAAAATCAGTCTCTTGTTTGTTGTCTTTTGTCCCCTTCCCAAATACAGAGCGGGGAATAGAGCAGTATGTTATGCTCTATTCCCCGCTTTGGCTTCATGTTCAGATGACCTTGGGACTTAGAAAATTCACGTACAAAGCGGGGAATAGATCGGTTTGTGGTCCAAGTGAGAATCACTTACTGCTCTATTTCCCGTTTTAATAATATGATCAAACGACCTTGACCCACTTCGGGACTTAGAAAATCCCCGTATTGTAATATATATTTACTCGTTACAACATTATTACCCCCACCGTATAACACTTGCACTCCCCACCACTATCAGTATGTATAAAAGAGGGTCCCCCAGCACTAGTAAAATCATTCTTCCTCTTGTGCTGTTATACCTCACACCATGGCACACATTAGGAAGCAGACACAACCTCTCAAATTGAAACCTTCTGCTTCGTCTTCGCCCGCCTCTACCACTCCGTCTTCTGCGGTTCCATCCATCCTTCGGACAGCCCTGATGTTAGCTAACATCGTCCCGGAGAACTGTCCACCACTACCTGCTGCGTCAACGACTTACACAAGTCCTTCACCTCTTCCGTCAACTTCTCGTGCTGTTTCTCCAAGTCCTTCACCTCTTCCGTCAACTTCTCGTGCTGTTTCTGCAAGTCCTTTGTCAACGTCTCGTGCTGTTTCTCCAAGTCCTTCTACATCTTCAAGTTGTTCTACATGTTCATCAAAGTCTTCCAAATCGTCTGCTTCTTCATCCTCATCAACATCAAGTTCGAGACCAAGCCAACCAGCCACCCAATCATCTTCTCCAACCAGACCTTCAGTAATCTGCACATATACTTCATCTCCTTCAGAGAAATTTAAACAACTTAAATCTGTACAAAGGATGTGCATGCTTCCTGCACAACAATGTAATTATATATTCAAAAAAGGTGCTAAGAAAGGTGAACGCTGTGTTAAACGTTGTATTTTAAATGAAGAAACGTGCAGTCTTCATTTAAAATTAAACCATGGCGCATCTCCTTCTTCACCACGTGCAACAGTGGTGCCAATTAAAATTCGAATTAACAGGCTTTGTAAAAACAAACGCTACTTCTTTGTTAAAATAAAGGACTTTGCAAAGGTGTTGGTTCAATGTGAAGGTAAACTGTACTATGTAGAGTTACCTAGAGCCATGGACCTCCACGTCAAAAAACCTACCCACAAGGACTATTTAATTCGAAATGATACAGGTATCACTGTGTGGAAATCATTAAAATAATAATATAAATAAAAAGACCAAAAGTTTATTCCAAATTAAATAAAGCATTTTTTCCAAATTAAAAAAAAGTGTGGACAACCTATTTACAATTTGTAGCATATGCTGCAGAGTGTAAATAAGTTGTCCACACTTTTTTTGCAATGTTACAACGACCTTGACCTAGATAACGGACTTGGATAATTTACACTAAGTCAAAGATAAACTTAAAAGGAAAAAGGAGAAATATTATACTAAAGTCATTATTCAACAGTAAAGAGGGGAGGGGGTAAGCGGGTATTTAAGCGAGCGATTCGGAATATAATTATTAGTTGTATCATCATGAGCGTCAACAGCAACACATGGGGAAAGGAAATTAACGAAGAGGAGTTGTACGCAATTGCTGAGGCTGCAGAAATGACTGAAGTTTTTAAGATTAATAAGGTTGCGGAGAATGATGCTCAGTCACATCCGCAACAAACTACATCATCGATGCAGTCTACAACACAGCAACCAAGACCCTATCATGTTATCCTGGAGGAGTATAATGAGGCAATGAGGTACGCCTTTACAAAGTGGTGTGCACAACCGCGTTCTCCTGAACAATGGGAGGAGCACGATGCAGACTTTCGCCTGGTTGGAGACTTAGAACTTGAGCTTCAAAGAGCAAAGGTTGCTCAATAGTGAGAAGATTTATTGTTTACTTTAGAATACAGAGCGGGGAATAGATCAGTTTGCGGTCCAAGTGTGAACCACTTACTGCTCTATTCCCCGTTTTGGCAATTTGTTCAGATGACCTTGGGACTTAGACAATTTTCGTTTGGTAAAAAACAACATTGAAATATATATATATATTTCTTACAAAAATATCTCCTCCCTAAAACTTGCACCCCCCCCCTTATATATGTGGGGGTAAACATATATAAGGCGTACAGCTTTAGAGTATAGTTATTCAGCTATGAATAGCCCAGCAGAGTTGATGCAGCCTACAACATCGACGCAGCCTACAACATCGATGCAGCCTACAACAAATAACAAGGAAAAGAATGATGAGGCAAGAAGAAGGAATGCTAGAGAAAGAGGAAGGATTAAAAAAATAAATCAAACATATAAGTTATTACAATCAAAATTACCGTTTATGGATAAAAAAAGTTCAAGGCATGCCATTTTGATACAGGCGATAAAATACATTAATGCGTTAGAAACGTTGTTAGAAGGTGCATCACTTCAACAAGATCTTCCTGAAGACCTTCTAGCATTCGTAATTGACTAAAGATGTTTTGGAAATACTGAACGGGGGGAAAACAGAACGGGGAATAGATCAGTTTGCGGTCAAAGTGAGAATCGCTTACTGCTCTATTCCCCGTTCTGGTAATAAGTTAAAACGACCTTGACCTACTTACAGGACTTAAACATCCTTGTTTCATAAACATTGTTACATATATTTGATACAATAATACCCATTTCTTATCACTAGTTACCCCCACCACTTAAATCGGGGAATATAAAAAGAGATTTCTCATCAGTGCTTATCTCATTCTGCTACTTGTGTTAGCACTAGAATATATAGCAGCTATGTCACCAAAGGATAATATATTTCCTTCTGCAAAATCAATCGTAGGAATTATAAAACATATTGTGATTGAAAGTGAGGATGAAAATGAAGACGAATTGGAAGATTTTGAATTATTAAGTGATATGGATGCAATGGAAGATTTTGAATTATTAAGTGATATAAACAGTGATGATCTTGAAGCAGGATATATGGAACAAATTGAACCGTTAAGTGACGGGGAATCTGAAACCTATAGAATCTATCAGCATCTTCTCTGTTCTGAAGAAATACATGATGAAACTCCAACCACTAGTAGTAGTAGTTTGGATGGGTTATTTTTAGATAGTGCACGAGGGGTATATCATATTCGTCGACGACTATTTCTTTCCGATGCTTCTGATACAACTGATTCTGATTCATCAAATGAGTCTGATTAAGTGTTGTCTTTTTCTTGTCAACTGACAAACTTTAAATACAGAGCGGGGAATAGATCAGTTTGTAGTCAAAGTGAGAACTACTTACTGCTCTATTCCCCGTTTTGGTAATATCGTTGTATAACCTTGACCCAGTTACAAGACAGAAAATATTTACCAGCTTTCAATTTTTTTTTTTTTTTTTTGCTTTTTTTTTGTTTAGAAAAAGTGGGGGTAACTTATAAATTTAATGGTGGGGGAACGTCTATTTAATGTCGATGCAACAGTGTATATTTATCATATCGGCATGATGAACCCACCAGGAAACTCCGTTTGCTACAGCTTTCCCCTCATCGATATCGATGATGTGATAAAACTTACATCAATAACAAAACGGTTTGAACTCGAAAGGCGACTCATAAAAGTCGACGTAATTCCACAAGATCTTCGTTCTGCAATGTTGACCATCGAATATGTTAAAGATGAATCTACAACTGAAGATCCCTATTGTTTTATGAAATTTTTAGTTGATCGAGATGCAATGTGTACAATCCGACTTCACATCCGAGTTTAAAATCTATCAAATGTTCCTGTTGGAGAAAATTGTCTTAGTTAAATACAGAGCGGGGAATAGATCAGTTTATGGTTTGATATGAAATCATTTACTGCTCTATTCCCCGTTTTGGCAAATATGTTCAATGACCTTGACCTAAATACAGAACTTTGTAGCCTTCAGCTACAATAGTAAATATAAAATGCAAAAAAATAGTAAACTTAACGTAATACGTACCCCCACCACTTTTGCTAGGGTATAAATAGAGGTGCATTTGCAGTGTTGTTCATTATTGCCTTGACCTTTGTGGAGATCGCACCTACATTATGCATCGATGCGATATTTGCAAGTCTTCATTTAAGGATGAATTTCTTTTAATGATTCATAATGAACTGAAACATAACAACAACCAAGATGAAAAATATGAAGAAGAAGAATTGAAAGAAATAGATCAAATGTTAGCTCAACATCAACATTCCAGACCAACTGTAATTCAATATGCACCATCAACATCGACTTCTACCTCTGCTCTGTCTACACTTCACCTTCCTTCAACATCATCAGCTGCATCGACTTCTACGCCTGCTCTGTCTACATTTCATCGTCCTTCAACATCATCAGCTGCATCGAGTTCTACGCATGCTCTGTCTACACTTCACCGTCCTTCAGCATCAACAGCAGTAAATGTAGAACTACATGCCCGAGCACTTCCGGGTAATGTAGTAACCCACTTTAAAATTGACAATGCAAAATTACAACTCGAAGAATTTTTAAATAACGCAAAAGGATTGGTAAGTAAAACTCTGCAAAATGAATTAAAAAGATTAAATTTTATCAAATTTGGACTATTAATGGATGCTTTATTTACAAACATTCAAAATGAAACTTCACCGAGAGGGTTTTTAACAAAAAACCGTACCATTATGTTTTCGTCAGATATTGATTCAATCGTATCTGAATGTTTTGAAGAGCTCAAGACAAAAATACAAGAACATGAAGGAAGAGGCTCTGGATGGAGTTTGTTAAGCATCACAGGGCTAGACTTAAGAGTACACAAACACGGCTATGGAATTCGAGGAAGTAGCTACATCCCTCTACCAACAAAGATTAGAAATACCTTTTCCTGCGTCAACGTACAAAATCAAGATACTGAATGTTTTAAATATGCCATGTTGGTCAAATATGTAACAGACAATCCGATAAGACCAAGTCACAAATATGAAGAAATACAACATAAGTATAATTTCCAGGGAATGAATTACCCTGTTGCAATTACTGATATATCAAAATTTGAAAAGCAAAATCCTTCAGCTTCTGTCAACATTTTTGGCTTAGATTCGTCAAACAATGCGTACCCCTTGCGCATAACACCTATTGAGCGCAGAGATCATACGGATTTGCTATTGATCACTAAAGGGGACATATCCCACTATGTCTACATAAAAAACTTTGCAGCTCTTGTATCTAAACAAATATCAAAAAAACACGGAGAGAAAACCATTTGTAAAAGATGTTTTTGTCATGTAGGCAAACCATTAAGAAGGGGAGGTTCAGAATGGTTAGTAGAACATCAAAGGTTATGTAATGGAAACTATGAGGTTAGAATTAAATTGCCACATTCCAGCAGAGCGCAGATAAAATTTGACAAAATAATACAACAATACCGTGTACCTGTTGCTGTTTACGCTGATTTCGAGTCTTCTTTACATCCACTTGAACAACAAGAAGAGGACGTTACAAGAAGAAGCAAATACCAACTTCATTCACCAAACAGTTATTGCATACTAATTAAATCCACGTTGACTGAAGACCATCTTCAAAAATATGGACTATCATCTTCTCCAAAGATTTATCGCGGTGAAGAAGCAGCCAAATACTTTGTCGATGATCTGTATGAAATAGCTGCAAAGGTAGAAGAACTGTATGGAACAAAGGTACCCATGTCACCTATGGAAGAAGAAGAGCTTCAACATTATTATTCAACAACAACGTGTTATTTGTGTAATAACACCTTTACACTGGATAACGTTAAAGTTCGTGACCACGATCATCTTACGGGAGCGTATAGAGGTGCAGCCTGTAACGCTTGCAACTTGAACTACAAACTACCATATTTCATCCCCGTAGTTCTGCACAATCTGAGTGGTTATGATTCGCACTTCATAATCCCCGAACTAGGAAGAGATAATGGAGCAATAGACGTTTTGGCTACTACAATGGAAAAATTTATAAGCTTTTCAAAAAAGGTGGGTAAAATTAAATTAAGGTTTGTTGATTCATTTAGATTTATGCCTTCAAGCCTCATGAAATTATCTGAAAATCTAAGAAGAACAGATTTGATAGAAACAAGCAAAATTGTACCCAATAGTAAAATGGATTTGGTTCTTCGAAAAGGAGTCTTCCCCTATGATTACATCGATGGACTGCATAGATTTGATGAAACATCACTACCTCCACCAGAACACTTCAAAAACAAACTTAATGATTCGGAAATATCAATTGAGGACTATCAACACGCACGTCGAGTATGGAACGAGTTAGATATGAAGACCTTAGGAGATTACTCGGACTTTTATGTCAAACTAGATGTAACTCTTCTTTGTGATGTAATGGAAGAATTCCGAAACACTTGTTTTGCTGCCTACGGTTTGGACCCTCTACATTCGTATACTTCACCAGGATTAGCTTGGCAAGCCATGTTAAAAGAAACAAAATGCAAACTCCAACTTTTAACAGACATTGACATGGTTTTAATGGTTGAAGCTGGAGTAAGAGGCGGATTGACCCAAAGTGTTACCAGACATGTCAAAGCCAACAACAAATACCTACCCGATTATGATGAAACCAAACCGTCAACCTATTTAGGATATTTCGATGCAAATAACCTGTACGGTTGGGCAATGTCAAACCCACTTCCTTTTGATAACTTTAAATGGATTAATCCCGACTTTATTGGCGATATTTTACAAATTCCGAAACATGGTGACACTGGATATATTTTGGATTGCGATTTTGAATACCCAGAAAATTTACATGATCTTCATTATGACCTACCACTTCTTGCTAAAACAGAAATTTCACCAATTGGAAAACACCCCAAATTAATGATGACATTAAATAATAAACAACGCTACGTGGCTCACTTTTGGGTGGTTCAACAAGCTATCGAATTAGGACTACGTTTAACAAAAATTAATAGAGTTTTGGAATTTTCTCAATCATGCTGGTTGAAACCCTACATTGATTCAAATACCATCAGAAGAGCAGCAGCTACATCAGACTTTCAAAAAGATTTCTTTAAATTAATGAATAATGCGATATTTGGAAAAACATTGGAAAACAAAAGAAGACATAAAAATGTTAAACTTGTTACCGACGCAAAAAAATTACAGAAACTAGTACAGCAGCCAAATTTTGGAACATCGATAATTATTAATGAAAAACTTGTAGCAGTGTCCATGAAGAAGACGAGTGTGAAGATGGATCGTCCTTTGTATATAGGCATGTCAATCTTGGACATCTCAAAAACACACATGTACGATTTTCACTACAACAAAATGGTGGCGTTCTACGGAAGAGAAAATATATCTATTACATATATGGACACTGACGCTTTTATATATCGCATAGTAACATTGGACATGTATCAAGATTTACGTACATTTATTTACAAGAACGACTTTGATTTCTCCGATTATCCAAAAGATCATCCAAACTACGACAATGACAGACACAAAAAAGTACTAGGCAAATTCAAGGATGAGGCTAATGGTGTTCTACTTGAAGAGATTGTTGCACTGATGTCTAAACTATATTCTTTGAAACTCTATAATGAAAAAGAAGAAGAAGAAAAGAAGAATAGCTATATTAAGAAAGCTAAAGGTGTAAAGAGTTTATATTTAAAGAAGAAAGTGCATTTTGAACACTACAAGCAATGCTTATTTGAGGATAACATCATTACAGCTAAATTCAACACCATCAGAAGTTTTAACCATCAGCTGTACAGCGTGACTGAAGTTAAAAAGGCGCTATCCTGTAATGACGACAAAAGACAAACCCTTCCAGACAACATCCACACTTTACCATTCGGTCACTATTCCCTCAACCCTATTGACTAATAACCCTTTCATCGTCCTAGATCCTCTATCCTTTTCCTTTCCGTAAAAAAAGGGGAAACACAGCAATGTTAAGCTGTGTTTCCCCTTTTTTTACACAAGTTTTGAATGACCTTGAACTATATGTATATATATAAGCAGATTTATACAAAAGAATATTTAATACCATATCAGCTGCCTTCGTGAAACCATCATGTCAGACCTGAAGGAGAAGATTATTAATGAACTACACAAACCTGCAAGAATAAAGTTTCCAAGAAGAAATACTGTTATAAAAGGGATAAATGATCTATATCAAGCGGATTTAATTGAAATGCGACCGCATAGCAGAATAAACAAAGGATTTAAATATATACTCACAATTATTAATTGTTTTACAAAAGTTGCAGACGCTTTGCCTCTAAAGGACAAGACTGGTAAAAGCGTAACAGAAGCCATGGAAATAGCCATAAAAAGAGATAAAAACAAAATTAAACATTTACAAACTGATGATGGAACAGAATACTTTAATACAAACTTTGCACAGTTAATGAATAAATATAAAATAAATCATTATTCTACAAATTCAGAGAAAAAAGCTGCTATTGTAGAAAGATTTAATAGAACCTTAAAAGGAGCACTGTATAAACAATTTTCAAAAAGAGGTTCTTACGTATGGTATGATGTTTTACCACAATTAATAAATGATTATAACAACAGGTTTCATAGAACTATTGGTATGAAACCTAACAAAGTAAATAGAAGAAATGCAAAAGATGTATTAAAACGCATAAAGAAAAATACAAAGCCTAAAGTAGAAAAAATGCAGCCAAGAAAATTTAATGTAAGTGATAAAGTACGGATTAGTAAATATAAGGGAGTGTTTACCAAAAAATACCTTCCCAATTGGACGAATGAAGTTTTTACAGTGTATAAAGTGCAACCGACTGTACCTGAAACGTATATCCTAAAAGATAACAAAGGAGATTTGTTGCAAGGTGCATTTTATGGACATGAAATGTTAAAGTCAACAGTAGGTGATGTATATCTTGTTGAAAAAGTGTTACAAAGAAAAAAGGACGCAGTTAAAGTGCGGTGGTTAGGGTTTAACAAAACTGAGGATTCATGGATACCTATAAAGGACTTGGTTTAATACAAGCAACTCATTTCATCGTTAACCTTTGAGCAGGATGGAGATTATTCACCATAAAGATCGATTCAATATTAATAACATAGATGATTTAACTGTGGATAACGTTAAAATCAACAATGGTAAACACGGTAGTTTACTTCCAAACACTGTTCGATGTATAGTAAGTGGCCCCTCAAACTGTGGAAAGACCAATGTTGTCTTTAATTTGATCACTAATCCGCAGGGATTAAGGTTTAGTAACCTATATATTTTTTCAAAGTCTCTACATCAACCAAAGTATCAATTGCTGGATAAAATCCTATCTGATGTGTCTGATGTTAATTTTTACAAATTTAACGCTAGTGATAGCATTATGCAACCAAACGAAGCGAAACCGTATTCTGTATTTATATTTGACGATGTATCTTGTGAAAATCAGGATACTATTAGAAACTACTTTGCCATGGGAAGACATAATAACATCGACAGCATATATATAGGACAAACTTATAGCAAAATCCCAAAACAACTTATCAGAGATAATGCAAATATTCTAATTGTATTCAAACAAGATGATACTAACCTAAAACATATATATAACGATCATGTGAATGCGGATATGCCATTTGAAAAGTTTAAAGAGCTTTGCGGAAAAGCATGGGCGGAAAAGTATGGATTTTTGGTTATTATGAAAGATCAAGCTATAAAAGATGGTCGTTATAGAATAGGTTTTGATAAATTCGTTTTAATACACTGATTAGCGGTATTACTGTACAAGTCGTCAAGGTGTGAAGATGGTTAACCAGGAAAAGCTATTAAAGGAAATAAAATCACTTAGTGATTCTATTAGACAAAAAAACCGAGCTTTAAAATCAGGTATAAATGAAAGAGAGCAATTTTTAGAAACAACATTCAAACCTGTTACTGAACCTTTAAAGCGATTAGCACAAAATATGGAAAGACCTTCAATTCGCTTCGAAGGAGACAAAATGCTACCAATTTCCAAATATGAAGAAGAATTTCAGAATGATGAAAGTTCTGACCAGTTACAAACATCTGAAGAAAGCGACGAGTATGAAGAAAGCGGAGATATAGGAGATTTAAGGGAAAAGAACATTGCAGGAGATACAAGTACAGAAGATACAAGTGCGGAAGATACAAGAGCAGAAGAAGAGGATATCAACCCATCCAACTTAAGCAAATTAGGCACAGATATTATGTTTAAAGGAACACTTGGAAGAAAATATACATTAAAAATGTTACATGGCACACATGCTAATCGAAATTATCATACATATGGAGCTAGAATAGAGGATAAAGGATTAATGATTGGAGATAGAAAGTTAGATATAAACGAAAATGATGATATAGTTATTGGTGATAAAAAATATAAAGGTACAACAGGTTTGTTTGAACTCATCTTTAAAAATAATCCTGGTAAATATACTAAAAAGGATTTACAATTGTTTAAAAATATACTAGAGTATACAAATGCACATAGAAAAAAATATTCCAAAGAACTACCTATTCATAGAAACAGGTCAATAAAATACACAAACATTATATCTAGTCTTTTCCCCTCGAAATCAAATAAAGCTCCAATTAAAAGAAGAGCTTTATCTTCTGCTGAATTAAATGTTTTGCATAAAAAAAGAAAAACAACTGATCCTACTACATCTGGAAGGGGATTATTAAAAAATTGGTATAAAACCAATATAATATATTACAACGATATAAATAAGTTAGTTGATCGAATGAGGTTATTACATGAAGCTATGGAAGCCGGGCACACTGGTTTAGAAAACGAATGGGTAGCTTTGGTTGATGAACTGCGAAAACGAGAAATAATTGTTCAGTAGACGTATATATATATATATAGTAAGAACCTAAACGATAGCGATTCAGTTACATCATGAGTGTGGACAAGTTTGGACGGTATTCCGGGTTTGGAGTAAAATCTGGATATAGTGAAAAAAGAGCTGGGTTTCCGTTAACACCTGATGGTAATTATAATTTTGAAGGAAAAGTAATTCAAAATGTTGGTGATCCGCTTTTGTCTTCTGATGCGGTTACGGTACAATACATGGATAAAAGAACCCCGATTGTACACGAAGACCATTGGGGATTTTCCGGTAAAAGGTTAAGCAATATAAAACATCCCATTTATGATGGTGAAGCAGTAAATTTAGCGACTTTAAAATTGTTAACGATTTACAAAAAGAATGAAACTGATACAAGCTATGATGTAAAAAAATTAAAATTGTCAAATGTAGGTGATTGTGAGCAGGATGGAGACGCTGTAAATAAGAAAATATTTGATATAGTACACAAGAAATGGACTACAGAATATGAAAAACATATGGAAAGGTTTGGTGCAGCTTTATTTAATTATATCCATCGGGCTTCAGGAAGAGCTGTAGCTTCAGATGTTGACAGCCACAATTATTTAGACTGGAAAAAGATACACAATCCAGAAAAACCTAATCAATTAGATAAACCGTCTGAGCCTTCTAAAGTCAAGACATTAGGAAAGGGGGATAAAGTGAATGTGATTAATGAACCAACAGAAAACGATGAAGATTATATAAGAGAAAAAAGAATTTAAATACCCATGATAAGGAATAAAGCATCAGTTATATTCGAGAGATGATACAGAGAGGATGATGGAATCCAATATTACTGCGTGGAGTTTAATATCTCAAGAGCCGAGATTTCCCCAAGGAGTGCTGACAGATGGTTTTGTTCAACGGTTTGATAGATATATGGATTGGGAACAACTTTCCATACACTACCTCTTCACAATGACTATGTTAAGAATTTATTTTCACAGAGTTAACTGGATTCATATTTTACAAAGACAACAGTTTTCAGAAAACTTCCTTGTAGAGATGACATCAAATTTTAATAACTGTTGGGAAGTAATAAGTAAATATCAAAATCTCTCTGAAAATTACATTGACAATTTTAAAGATAAACTAGACTGGAATGTGTTATTTAATTACCAACGATTAAGTGGCAAGTTTCTAAGGGAACATGACAACTATTTAGATTTTATTCATTTTACCGAAAACAACGATACCATCACCAGCGGAGAAACATTTGAAACATCTTCAATTACACCTTATTTCTATTTTTACTACTTTTATTTATTATGTCTACATTTAATTAATTAATCCATTTCTATATAATAAATGGATTTTAAACAGTATATATAATACAAGAAGCCAAGACTAATATTACATTCATTGTAAAACATTTATAGAGTGCACCTACTGATTGTAAGTTTGGCTATAAATAGTCATGCCGAGGGCTAAACGCATCAGTCATAATCGAGAGAGATTACAGAGAGGAAGGGGAATAGCATCAACAGCATTTTCTCTATTAAGTAACCCGGTTGGAGCTATAGTTAACAAGGCGATTGATTTATTACCTGTGGAATTACATTTACCTGGAGGATATCAATATTGTGGTCCTGGAACCAAATTAGAGAAACGGCTTGCTAGAGGAGATCCTGGAATAAATAAGCTTGATCAGGCTTGTAAACAGCACGATATAGCGTATTCCAAATTTGGTGATACAAAAAATAGATCAATAGCAGATAGAGCACTTTCTGAGAAAGCTTGGCAAAGAGTAAAATCTAGTGACGCGAGTATTGGTGAAAAAGCAGCGTCTTTAGCAGTAACAGCAGCAATGAAAGCAAAAACTACGTTTGGAGGAGGAAAGAGAAGAAGGCGTGGGAAAAGACCCGCTAAGAAACAAGGAGGTAATATCAGAAGAAAACGTCGATCTACTAGTGGTAAAGGTAAAAAGAAACCAACAATATGGTCAATGATAAAAAAGGGAGGAGGACTATACCTAAGACCGTATCGTGTGTATTAAATAAGAAAGAGCAATTAATAATTAAAAACAAAGAATTAACCAATGAAGAACTGATTACATATGCTTCTTGTTTGAAAATCCCATTTTTTAGAGGAGTATTTATGAAAGATGAATTACCGGTTAAAATGTGGAAAAATGAGACTGGTATAGTAAATTTGGATAATAGTGAAGGATTAGGCACTCATTGGGTGTGTTACAAGAAACTTGGTGAAACGATTTATTATTTCGACAGTTTTGGAAACCTTCCACCACCGAAAGAACTTCAACAATACTTTCGTGCGGCAGAAAATGTTTTTTACAATTATACAAGAAAACAACCTGATGATACATCCATTTGCGGTCATTTATGTTTAGACTTTTTAGCTAAAAGTGTTAGTCTACTTTAAGATGTCTTCGTATACAGTGTCATTAACCGGTAACTCATGTACTTTGCGCAGTATTCTGTTTCCAGCGCTACGTTTGCAAAAAGGAAGACTATGGGAAGCCGCATTATTGGATTTAACAACATATAACTCTATTCCAAACGTTAGTGAAGGAATTAATAACAAAATACATTATTACAAGACAAAAGATAATAAAGGAAAATATTCAGCTTTGGAAGAATTCAGTTTACCAACAGGAGCTTATGAAATTGATAATATAAATGAAGTTATACAAAAACATATGGGAAAAGAAAATATAACGATAAAAGGCAATAACAATACAATGAAAGCCGAAATTACTTCTAAGTATTATATTGATTTTGGCCAAGAACGTTCAATTGGTAGTTTATTGGGGTTTTCTAAGGAAACAAAGGTATTAGAACCTAATACAACTCATTCTGGGAATAGAACTGTGACGATCATCAAAGTAAACAGCATAGACATTACATGTAACATTATACAAGGATCCTACAGAGATGGAGAAAATCGGCATATATTACACACATTCTACCCATCAGTCGCACCGGGTTTCAAGATAGTAGAAAAGCCTCAAAACCTTGTGTACCTACCGTTAAACACCAGTTTCATTTCAGACATCGTGCTGAACATAGTGGATCAAGACGGAAACCTTATTGACTTTCGAGGAGAAGCTATTACTGTAAGAATACATATAAAATCATCCGCTTAGATAATGGGGTTATCATTTAAAAAGAGAGAGCCAACCAGCAAAGAGGTCAGTAGCTCATCAGCTGTAGAAGGATTAACAAGTGACAACATTCGTTTTCTAGAAGAAATTGGATTAAAGGTCATTAACAATGGATATACTGGATATAGCGCAGGGCCCAACATTCGACGAGACCTTATGGGAAAAGGAATATCACACGCACAACCCTTACGCTTCGTCCAAATTAAACAATAACGATGAAATTAGGATTCCTATACAACAACAAGACATTTATACTCTTCCATGCGAAAGTTATTTATATATTGAAGGAAAAGTAACAAAAGCTGACGGTACTGTTGGAACCACTGTTCCGTTCATAAATAATCCTATGGCATTTTTGTTTGACGAGATTAGATATGAAATTTCAGGAGTTACAGTCGATTCAACAAAAAAGGTTGGAATTTCCAGTACATTAAAAGGATTAGCGTCTTTAACACCAAATGAGAAGAATCTGTTAGCTGTTGCAGGATGGGTTGCACCAGACAAAAGTATAATTACTCCTGACGCTTCGGGAAACTTTGATTTTTACGTACCTTTAAGATTACTTTTAGGATTTGCTGAAGATTACAGAAGAATAATAATAAATGTAAAACAAGAACTAGTTTTATTAAGGTCATCAAACGATAATGATATTATTAAAGCATCTGCTGGAACAACTGAAGCCAATTTAGACTGGAAACTAACATTAGACAAGATTGTTTGGAGAGTACCACATGTGCGACTAAATGATGAACACAGGATTACATTATTAAGAAAGTTAAAATCAGATCGAGACATTGTAATGCCATTCAGAAGCTGGGAGTTTCATGAATAACCCGTTTTACCTTCAACACAACGGCATACATGGACTGTAAAAACTTCTACTCATTTGGAAAAAGCGAGATATGTAATCTTTGGATTACAAACAAAGAAAAAAAGTATATTAACTGAAAATGCTGGTGAATTTGACCATTGTAAATTAACAAACTGTAAAGTGTTCCTGAATTCACAATTCTTTCCCTACGACAACTTTAATATCTCTTTTGATAAAAAAAGGTACAGTGTTTTATACGATATGTACGCTAGGTTCCAAAATTCATATTACGGCAAAACAAACACACCTCTACTATCTCCCGTACAGTTTGAATCGAAAGCTCCGATTGTTGTAATTGATTGCTCCAAACAAAACGAATCTGTAAAATCGTCTAGTGTTGATATAAAAATAGAAATGGAATTTCAAGAAAACGTACCTGCAAATACATCTGCGTATTGTTTAATTTTGCACGATAAAATTGTTACATACACACCGTTGACTGGTATCGTAAAGACGGTATTGTAAAACGTTGTACCACCACCGGCACCGCCACTGTCGCTAACCTATAAATAGCGGAGCAACAATGCAGGTCTTCAGTTGATCGTCTATCGTCGCATGGGCAACATCTTCTACAAAATGAGTTCTCCATCTGTTGTACAAGGTGATGCAGAGGTAGCACCGTTATTGGAACGTGATAATACTAGTGAAGAAGAAATCATCAAGGAAATAACTGCATTTTTAAAGTTTGGTAAAAGAGATAGAGAGGAGGAAAGTAATGCAGACCCATCAAAGGTAGTACCAAAGAGGAAGAAGAAAGTTGAAGAAAATATTCCTCCTCACATTTTAACTGAAGTTTTTTTGCGAATCTTTTACCCCATCTCAGCATGCATCAGTAAAAGTGTATCAGTTGGATTGATGAAGTCATTGGATTATTCCCCTACAGTAATACTACACCATGGAACAAAAAAGGTTTTATTTTCGCAAAATGCTTGGGAGTCATTTTTGCAACATGTACATTTAATAGAATGTTATTTAACTAACAGTTTGTGTGGAAGGAAAACACATATTCGACTTTTGGATTGTGACAATGAAATCGATATTGTTAAACATCGTGGACAACTACAAGTGCGAATTAGAGACTTGACTCAACATGAAAATAAGATTCTACTGTCACGTGAAGAATTCTACGTTTTAAACTACGCAACAGAACCTATTACAAGGTACATGAGACAGTTGGTATTTGCAAGCGCTATTATTAAAGAATATTTGGTCGATACTTTGGAAAAACAACCTGATAGCACCATCGTGTACGGACCTGTGGATACATCTATTTTTAATAGAATACCTCATGAAGTTTGCATGTGGAGAAAGTTAAAGGATTTTGAACCACTTGTAGAAATCGCTACAGAAGCTACAGAAGAAACAACACAGGAAGAAGAAACGGAGAAACAAGAAGAAGAAGAAAACGAAACACAAGAAGAAGAAGTTAAAAAAGACTAAAGTTTGACTTAGTAAAGAAGAACACACGTGGGGTAGGCCTATTGGGGACGGTGCCCACGTTAAATATACACCAACGCGCCTGCAACTGTACGGCCTGGTATTTAACCTACCGTGGTGTGGAAAACAGTTTAGTTGATCGCTAGGTGCCATGATGAGCGGAGGGGATAAAGAAGTGAGTGTAAAGCCTTGTGTAATAGAATTTCAAGCATTTCGAAATAATGATGATAGGTTTATTATCAAGGAATTAGTAATTTTAGACTTGCTTACATTTGTAGTTTACCCATTCACGTTTGAAGCTCCTTTTTCTTTTAACAACCTTAACGCCAAAGCAAAAAGTACAAACAAATGGATAACAAACTACTTTCATCACATACATTGGTATGAAGGATTTATAAGCTACAGTAATCTGCACAGTATTATGTTTAACTTTTGCAAACAATATTCACATATATACACAAGAGGATTAGAAAAAAGGAACTGGATACAAAAGTACACGCACGGTGATGTTTTCGATATAACCATCGGTAAGGACTTTAACATTAATCTCGGTAATATTTGTGTTGCTGCAAAAGATCCTAAACACGGACAATTAAACTGCGCATTGCACAACGCATATCGTTTGGCTGCTTACTTGGAACAAACGCAGAAATGTGGTGGGGGTAGCAAAGAACCGGAATGTGGTGGGGGTAGCGGGGCCTATAAATACGAGGAGCCAACACCGCTCCGGCACGAGTATTATTCGAGACTCCGAAGAGGCAACATCACAGAAGACATCGCAACCACCACTGACGAAGATGGCATCACAACAGTTTCTACAAACACTGGTTGATCAATTCAACACTCATTCAAAATCCGACCTTCTGCTAACTAAAAAGTGTTCAGAATTAAAAGAACAAAAACACTACATTATTCATAACATCAAGAAAGTGGAAACCACACATGGAGAAGCAATTCTAGTTTCATTGAGCGAAGCACCTTTAACTTCAGGAGATGAGCCGAAGTTTCAAGTATTTCTTCCAAAACGATTTGTTCAACTGCTACAGAATGAAGATTTGCGAGATATTCAACCGGGGACGTTGTATTTGGTATCACACGGTGTAAGCGGCAACAACTCAACGGAACTCACTCTGCACATCATGCATCCTTGTACATAATGTCTCTGTTTGTATTTCTCTGTTTGTATTTTATTGTTTGTATTTCTAGTCATCAATGTTAAACTTAAGTTTATTGTATTGTAAGATGTTTGTTTAATAAAGAAAAGAAAAAATATAAAAAAATAATATAAAAAAAATAAAGAAAACAGCAACACAGCAGTATATTATTTTATATACTGCTGTGTTGCTTTTTTTTAAAATTCAAATGGATGACCTTGAACTTTCATTCAGGGTTAACTTATGAAGAGGTATAAAAGAGAGGGAGCAGTGAAGTTAGTCTCAGTCTTGTCTAACACACGCTGCAGCTAACATGTCGGTGCCACCTATGAACAATTTATTTTTCGATAACAATTTGAAGACATATTGTTGCGAGTTACAATGTTTTAAAATACCAGGCGATCAAGTTGACGGGAAAGCTTGTCGTAAGTGCAAGTGTTTCAGCTATTGCATATGTAGATGTAAAACGTATCAAATGAACCGACAAGATAAAATACAAGAATTACGCCGAAGGATTGCATTACTGTGGCGGCGAATGTAGTAGCAACGATCTGCCTCGCACCAGCTGCCACCTGCCACCTGCCGCCTGCCATCTGCTGTCCGCCATCTTCTCCGCCCCACCACACTTTTACCCCCACCATTTCGTTTCATATCAGAACGTTAGCTAGCGAATAGTCAGTACACCTCCGGCTCTCGACTGGTGAACATCGAGTGCTCTCCACAAACGTAAAACATTATATTAAAATGTCCATTAAAATTAGGTGTATTCATTATGACTCTATTCATCTTGCGACTTTCCAAGACCTCGAGGTGTTTAGTGAAGAGTTAAGACTTCTTATTGCGTCCGGTTACGATTTATCTTTGGAACTTTACGCATCAAAAAACAACATGGACTCTGCGCAGGGATCGAAGTATCTACCGTCTTTCTTCAGAAAGCAAAGTGATGGCCGCAACTCGTCCGGATCAACAACATCGATGACAACCAACAACGGGGAACTATTGTAAACATGAATTATTGTAAACATAACTTATTGTAAATAAAATAAAGTAATATTTGTAATTGTACTACCTCGCACTCGTATCATTCGATTGCTTCATTCGATTGTTTCATTCGATATTTATTATCGATTAACTATCGAATCACAATCGTTTTACGAGTGCGAGGTAGATTTTTTTTAAAAAAACTTCACCGTGACCTTGAACTTTGAACTTTTACTCATTTCGTCACAAAACCGCCTACGTCACTGGCTCAGCCTCAGATGACGTCTTTCATGACGCAGCGCTTCCGGTCACGTGACCGGAAGCCATCAATCAAGTGAGCCAGAAGTCCCCTTTCCCTACTACTAGGGATTTATTCTTATATGGAAGTAGTGTGATTCTTAGCCATTATTGAAGGAGCCCGGTATTATACGCTTTACATAACAATAGCTTATTTGTAAGAAACGACTTTCCCGCACGCTCGTGGGCGCTCCAGGTAACTTTATTGCAAGCAACAAGCAGTTTATTCCTTTCATAGTTTTACCTCTATCACAATATTTATGTTGCATAAACATAGCATATAATTAATTTGTTTTTATATAAGAGAAACCTGTTATAATGAAAACTATGGATGGCATTGTGGAGTAATTAAATTATGACAGTATCGCAATCACAAGTTATTTAAGCAACAAGAACGAAAAGCGATTTCTAACCTGATGTCTGGATTAAACTTAAATTTGGAGATGTTACTATATTAGAATAGAGAATACATAAAGTTTATTTGGTTCAAATTGTCATATGATCCTAATACAAATATTTATTTAATGAAATTGTTAATCAAAGTCAAAGTGTCACGCACTGCTTGACTTTGTAACCAAACACATAATTATTTCTCAATCTTCTTATTATCCAACTAGGGGGCAATCAAGTACTATCTTATGCACCCATATTCAATACTTTATAAAATTTAAAAATATAACTTACACTAGAACTTATTCGGTACACTTTTTAAACTTTTATTATCTACACGTTTCGTTGGTTAGTATAGATTACGTTACTGCATTTGTAATTTAGTGTACATTATAATACAATCTCTTGTTCCCAGACTCTTAAACTGCTTACGTTTAAATTATTTTAATATTATTAGAGCCAACCTACTGAAATGGTCAAACCTGCGATATACTACTGTCCTTAACTATGAAACATATTAAACCTTTTTAAAATTTGATTTGTTATGCGTTGTTTCTTATCCACTTTTGAGTTTTAACCTCGACATTGTTATATGTTAATATATTAGTTTACTGAAATGTGCATGCACAAATAATTTGAAAAACGAAGACAATATAGTGTTCTTATAAATCCTATTTTAATTTCAAATCTTGGCAGTCTAAAGAACAAAAACTTACAATGAACAACTCTAGTAGTTAATGACTCTTTAACTATGAAGTTATAATTTTTGTACCAGTAGTTAGTGATTTCATCTTAGGTAGTTAATCATCCAAATGTTCATATCTAATACCATTAAATCCATATTATAATTATCTGTATTCTTCATTCAAAGAGGGTCAGCTTTGTAATAGTAACTTAGTATAGTAACAGAAAAGTTTAAACTGTCCAATGATAGTAGAATGTGTCTTGGTCTTATTTTATATTTTCACAAGTTGAATACGTAGTCAAATACGTTTATCACATACAGAATAGATAAACATTTATTTTATATTGCTGTCAAACCTAATTTAGTATATCAGAGTAACTAGTTAACGTATCTTGCTGGTAAAAATTGTTATTACAAGTTTTAAATTTGAAAAAAATACAGGCATACACATATTGCAGGTATTACGTTTGGTGGTGTTAATAAAAAGAAACTCTCTAAAAACTGTACAAATTTTCAATTACCATTATATTTATACTGATACAAAAAATATAACTTCATAATTAAAGAGTCTCAGAGCTGCTAATAACTCGCCTTGGGACATAAATTTCATCCGATGATGAGTTTTAGGACAATTAATACTTTACACCTCTTATTTTTGAGGTATTTTATTACACTAGTTTTACCTGTCTAAAAAGTCATTAGTAGTAAGTGTGATACATGTAATATTTTTTAAATTATTATATTAAAAAATAAATTGTCAAGGTAAGTATTTGGTTAGTATTTATAATTTTATAATTTGTATGATTTCAAGTTATAAGTTTGAACTAGAGCGTATTACTTAAACTTAATTTAACTTCAAGTTGGTATATTCAGCTACCAATCAAAGTACTGAAGAGCTTAATTTATTACATATGAACGTACATATAAGAACCATATTGCAATATCAAATATAACTATTTGTTCCTGGAATTGAAATTAATTCTAACAATTCTATCTAACCAATATCACATTCAAAAAGATTTTACGTTTAGAGAAAACCGAAAATGTTGTTAAACAAACTAATAAATACGGAAAATTACAAAATTAATATATGTAATCCCAATCATGTTAATAACTAAAAGCGAATCCAGTTACTCAAGAAAATATTGACTCTCCTTTTTTTATTAATCAGGTTATATATGGTTATATTATTTAAAATTGTGTAATCATTCCAAAAGATTGCTTAAAACAGCTGTTCTTTCTTTTGTACTGTTTGTTTCCATCAACAGCTTTTAAATGCTTAATTAAATTGATTTCTACTGTTGATGCATGATTAATATCCCCCGATGCCCTGAAGGTGGATGTTTTTCAAACTCCCATTAGGCACATATGGACGTTAAGGGCTTTTAAGTAACACATAAACAATCATTGAAGACCTAACAGTTTGGCTTTTAGCCTGCTCAAAACAATTGGCTTATTATTTTATTACATAATATACTTTAATGATTAAAGTTAAAAATTTTGATACACATATTAAAATGTAAAATGAAAAGTAAAACGTCAAATAAATGTAACAATGCAATGGATAACTATTTTCAGTGATGGGAACCAGAGATCTAAACCTAATCGATGGGATGGATCGACAAGTTGGCTGAAGTTCAATTCGGATTTACAGTTTACCACTCCTGACCCGATTCTTACTGATTTATTTAATACTGCCATCTACGGTTTAATAGCAATTTATACACAATAATTCCAAAACTAATTAAATACCTAAATTGTTGTAGGAGTATGAGTTGAAGTTTTCCTGGCAAATTATGAATATTATTAATATTAGGTTGAAAAAACAGCTTAGTCTAAATAATTGATCACGTTGCGTTTGAATAAAAAATGGTAATTTTTAACTATTTTAATCGAACTGTTATAATTTGTTCTGATTTATTTTACATAGTAATTTAATTATGGTAATGATAGTAAATCATTGTAAAGTCTGGATATGTATTTATTGCCTACTTTTAATACCATTCTCTTAGCTAAATTGTTTTTAGTTCTTTATTCAATTATACAATTAAAATAAATTTATTAACAGATATCTGAACCTATTACGAGCATTATTGTAAGAGTTTGGTTTATCATCCGATTAAATTTCCAAAAGCACGAGTGAGGGAAGCTTCTGCGGTGGTCCAAGTGAATCACCTACAACCCCTACTCTAGGGTGACTCTGTAGTTGTGTTTCTCTTTCCTTACCCCTGTTCATCAAACTGTTATTAAACTAGAAAACTAAATTCGTTCATTATTTTAAAGAGTGTATAGAGTTGTTAAATCTCATAAAATATGAAATCGTTATCGAGAATGCGTTATTGTAATGCATTTTCCAGCTGCTGATTGGTTTATTTGCATAAACTAGCTGAAAAGTTGTTACCTACAAATTAACTAAACATCAGTAAATGCACTTTGTTGAGTAGATAGTGCGTTATCAGAGAGAGTATTCACTCTGCCAAAGGTCATAATAATTTTTGTATTAGCATCCACATTAATGTTAAAGCAAGTGATTTAAGCGTAATGTAACTTTTGGTTTTGATGTAACAGATAACGGGTTGTAAATCCGTTATAACCTAAGATTAAACAAATTCATCCATTTTGTACAATTTCTATGTAATTCTTGAATCAAAAATTGAATTGAAATGTACATTTATTACACAAAACATATGTAAAACAAATTTCCTACGAATAGTTCATCTGTTCTTATTGTCTGGGCGAAGACTTAACAGTAACAGTTTTGGAACATGCAACAATACCAGGTAAGATAATTTTTAAAACTTTGAATATAAACATATTAACATTACTGGGGATGCCAATGTTTATTGAGAAGCTGATATGCTAAATAAAGTAAACAATCTCACAATTGGTAAGATAATACAAACTGTTTAAACTTAAAATCACAGGCAAGCACACTTTAAACTTATTAATTTATTAAGTGTTACTAAAATAAATCAATACAGCACCATACCCATATCCTAAAAACGATCATACAAAATCGTCAATAATTCTTCCCAATACAAAAATATTACGAAAAAATGTGTGTACAGCAGTATCGGCTGGCGAGCGTTGCCTTTGATGTTGGGGATCAGGTCTGGAGTGTTTAACCTCCCATAATGTCGACACTCTCCACCCTCGATCACCGCGTCAAACACAAGGGATAGAGTTTTGCTGGAAGTCTCTTCTCTAATAACAGGTCAATGACACTAAAAACGATCAACACAGATTTACAATTTTAGTTTAGCCTTTACAAACTTTATAATTTACCACAAGTACAGTTTGTTATACAAGATACTGTCTGCTCTGGATGCAAAGATTGCAGGGTTATAGCTACAACAATAAAGCTGTCCCGAGTTTTTCTTTTTACTTATAGAATGCCAGCTTGATTCTATTAACAGGACTCATTAAACATTACAACAATCCAACACATATTATTAACAAGATATTTATTATTATGATAAATAGTACCTGGAAGACTGAGCTAAGTTTGGGTATATCCGGTGAGTTTTTCTTCTAAATTTATACCCAGTTAAGTCACATATTACATTACATACATTACTATATAAATGCTACTTTGAAAGTTGACCGGTTGTTTTTAGCAAATTTCCCCATAGGGAAGAAGCTATTACCGAAGTAGTCATGGTAACACATAGGGCCGGGACCATGATAACTTTTCGTGTTTAAGCCCCCAGATGCCAAAACACCATTAGTTCAAATTCATATATATATACATGTATATAGTCCGTATGCCCGATAAATTTCGTAAAAATGGTCCGTTCTTGATGAAATTTGGTATAAAAGTGTAAGGCAGCATCTATTTTCATGAGTTCTAATGCCAGACAGGTCGCACTATTTTAATAAGATTAACCTTACCGGCACACTGTTTCATAATAACAATCCAAGTATGACATGTGGGTGAGTATGTGGGGGATTTTTACCCCACAATTTTTTTTAAAACTTTTTATATACAATTATTTTTAAACTCAAACGTTGGTTTTCACCATTGAATTCAGCTTAAAAAACAATTTAGAACCTTGAATTGTTGCTCTAAGTTAATCGGTTATACTGATATATTGAATGTGCTAAACACAGTACGTTGTCCAATGTTAATCTTATGTAAAATCTTGCTTATTAATAAACAAATATTAATAAAACTTGGTATGTGGCTTCATATGGTTGGGGTTTACTGATATTTGCATAAAACCCCCATTTGTTCACATGGCAGCAAACCTTCATACTCTGCAGCTATAATGTTATCCTTATGGAGAGTAAATAAAATGTCATAACTCGCTTATTTATGAATATGCTTTGATGAAAGTTGGTAAGTGACTTTACGAAGGATTGAGGTACCGCTTTAAGTTCGCTGAGTATGTGGTTTGCTGCAACAGGGATATTGCATTTTATGCTATATTTTTCGTTTTATTTTAACTCAATAAACCGAAAGTTAAAATGTTTACCTACGATCAAGAATTTGGCTACCCAATTTTTTCTGAGGCCAAAACCACCTGGTTTCAAACTCTAAGGGGTTATCATTCTGCGGGATTCCGAGATTCATTTTTTATGCAGACATCGCTAGTATTGGAACAAAGGATTCCGTTAATAGGCTACAAAATGTGAATACTGCTCAAGAAAATAAAAGTGCAGTAAAATACTCGAACCATACAATTAGAAGAAGCATTACGTACCCTCTTGACTTATACTGAACAGAATATAATAACAAGAACTTATACAGTAGTATTTGTGTGTTTGATGCGTCTGTAAATTAACAATTATATCCGCACTCACTTTTAATTTCAAATCGAGGAAATGTAAGTTTCTTCGTACTTAACACTAAAATTATCTCTGTATTGCCCCAGTAAATCCACTAGCAGCTGATATTTAATGTAGCAGAAGTGGCAAAGTTGAGAGCAGACTTGGCCACAGACCAGCAAGATGGCCATCGATTACGTTCACCCCTAGATCCCACTAGAGTTAACACAGGATATATTGCACTACAACCTAATTAAATTTACTCTTTAAAAGTTAGGGAATATAATACAACTACTTAAGGTTTGAAACGTTTACAATTTAAATTCACGTGTAATTTGTTATTCCTCTTGTAGTTTGATAGTTCACATTTTAGGTTATATGTAATCGTAAATAATTTAAACAATGATAAAATGGTGACATTACGACCATTAAACTGTTTTGAACACCGGACCTCAATAATATTAATAAAACTGCTTACGATAATACGTATTACATTTTGAAAGCATTTCGAGTATTAATACACGAGGTTTTTATGTATTTTATATATATATGATTTATGTTTTATTCGTAAGAGAAGCTAGGAGATTTTGGATTTAAAAGTTAAAATGTAAATACTTAAAATTACTTACGACGACATTCATTGTTTTAAAAAGTACTGCAACATCCCTCTTGCCGCTTTCATACAGATTGTATCGATATGCCCTTCAGTTTGGCAAACAATAGCTGGGGGAGAACTGAGAGGAGAGAGATTCTTGGATCCACCGCTTTGGATAATGGATATACGATGCAGTAAAACTGCTTTAATTATCCAGCATATCTACAATTCCAAGAATTAAAACCTGCTTGTATTAAGACGTATTTTTATGAGTTTTTGTATTTTGAAATTTTTAGCCAAACCTTAATTAATTAGAAAATCCCGAACCAGCTGATTTAAACATTCTACCGGATGATCATATAAACAAAGTTTTGTTTGTGTTTGTAAAGCAGCCAAAAGGATATGTGAGCTGTATCAGTGATATAAAACTGAGATTGGAAAAATACTTCACTTTGAAAATATAGACGTGGTTAACAGCAAAAATAACTACCTAATTAGTTACTTGCTAGAGGTTAGTTGTTTTTGTCCTGAACATTTCCGCATATTTATAGTGAGTTCATAGTTATTGTTAGTGTTTTATTTCAGGATTTTCTTAATTAAAATGAATCAATAGTACTACATTTACAATTAACAATTAAATACCCAGATGATACATCTATTTCCAACATATCCATTAGATAATTGACAAAGAAAGATAATAGTAATATTTTTGCAAATTGAACCACGCCCCCGCACCCGCACCCAAGCGAACCAGAATTGGAAGCGTGCTCCCATGGACGCGGGGCGAGGGGCGGCTCACAGCCCTACCTAAATAAGATAGGAAGACCGTGGAGGAAAAATTAAAACGCACCATTTGAGAGGCACAAATTGTAATAGCAATCAAAAACAACAATAATACATGTGAGTTAAATCCTTTTGGAAACAACAATCTTTCTCACCTGCCTTCTAGTTTACATGTTCAAATAAAGGTGCTTTCATTCTATAAGATTTCCAAAAAAAGCAGTTTTAAAGTTTGGCTAAGTTAAAAAAGAATCCATTCAAAATTAATTTAAGTTGATGGAGTTGAGTTAAATGTTGACATTTTCAATTTTAAAAAAAATAAATTAACCAACAATAGATAAACATTTAAATAAACACTTCAACAATTCAATAAATAATTAACAATAAAACAAATAGGACAACGAACATTTCAATAATAATTTACTTAATTGCCTTTTATAGATTATTGGTTGGAAGGGGCCCCCTTAAATAGATAACGACGATTTCCAACAATTGTGCCTAAAAACTAAATAACGATAATAAACATTAAGAGTCCATGGTGGCAATAGTGTTCAAAAAACAACAATCAATAAATAAATAAATATATAAACAATAACAACAAAATTCTTATGGTAACTTGCGGCAGGCGGCGGTTTACTGGGCGGGTCGAAAGCGGCCCACCGGAGGGGCGACGAAGCAGGGCGGAGAGGGGGGCCAGAATCCGATGACGGCAGCCAAGGTGGAAAATCCCTCTCCGCCGACGCTCATGGTGTTGACGTGGTCGCGCTCCTCCGGGACCCTGGGAAACACAAACCCAGAAACCCCAATAGTAACAGTTCAAAATCAAAACGGTTCTGCCACTTTCAAAGTTTTTTTTTTTTGTCACAAATTTTCCAACCACAATTGCTAATCACATAAAAAGAACGTTTTACCCTAACTAATATGTCAAATTTTGAAAAATCAAATAAATTACCACATAAAAAAAACAAGTACAAAATTTTGGGACAGAAGTCCCCAAACTCCCCTACAACTGTTCACAAAAAATAATTTAAAAAAGATTAAAATTTCAAAAGGTTGATTTTACTAGTTTACAATGATGAAAACAAGTTAAATAAACTAAACACTGGTATTTTAAAATGAAACAAAGTACAGTACAAGAATAAACAAGTTAATATTTTTAATAAATTCACTGTCAGGTCAGGCGAGAGATGAAATCCATTTAAAATTCAAAAATTAGGAACAAACCCAAAACTATCTGGTCCAGAGTGGCAAAATATAGAATAAAACAATAAAACATTAACAAATAAACATAAACAAGTACATGGAATAAGCAGTTTTAAAGAAATTTAAAAATTTTGGGCTAGAGGAACATTCACATGTATTTTGTGTAAAAACTTAAAAAATTACCAACAGAATTTGCTCGGAATAGTCTTAAAAGTTGGGGGGAATATGCCCCCAGCTTTCCAAGCCTAAACCGAGTCATAAAAACAGGCCTCAGGCCAGTTGGCCTAAAGAATACCCAAGGGTACCTCAGTACCAGAAAAGTCAAAATTGAAAAAACTCATAACTTAATTATTTATGAACAGAATTGGCTAAAACTTACAGGGAACATTCATGAGCATGAAATACAACTAATTATAACCAAACTGGCCCTTGGGAAAAGCCTAAGGCCAACTTATACCACAAAATCAGAAATGCCACAATGGCCTAGCTTTGTCAGTTACAAAAACACATTTACCCTAATCCAAAATGAATGATTGACCTCGCCAAGGTGTAGGCCAACACAAGAATACAAACTAAAGCTATTTGGAGGCCTTAGGCCTAAAATTACACAAACAATAGACAAAAAGCAAACTGAGTTGGGCCTCCCAAGTAGTGTATTTCAAAGTCTTATATCTCGGGTTATATTTGCTCTAGGACCTCGGGAAAGGTCTTAAACTAAACACAGCAATGCAGACTACAAAACAATGACATAATATTTGGTCTGACGCCCACCGAGCCTTGGCCTAAGGCCAATGAAAAGTGAGAAAATGCTCAAGTTCAACTAGGCCAGAAACATGGAAAAACACATTTAAATACTGTTCAGAGCTATAATCTGAGGCACAGAATGATGTTAAACCTTTAACAGAACCCAAGGGGCTCCCATAAATCCTACAATGACTGGCCTAAGGCCGCGTGGAAAAATCCAAAGTTTTAACCTAAAATTACAGAAATCAAAATATTACGTACCCATCAGACGATGACGGCTCGTTTAGACGAACATTACGATGACAACATTCAACGAAAACATAACATACAACTTTACTTATCACAAAACTTTAATACAGAAAACACAACAGATGCTCGTCGTTTGACAGCCACACGATCTATGAGCAAATTGCACATTGTGCAACGGAAATAATCCTCGGGGGTCACAAGTCCACGCCCAAGGACTCTGCACACGAGGTTCACGGCCGTGCAAATGGGGGCGTCAGACCACAGACACTAGAATTAGTACTATATGAAACACTAAATGAGGCGTGACATTCGTCGGTGGAAAGTTGTCACGGCTCAAAATATAATACTAATATCTTAAAATCATACTTTAGTATACATGGTTTAAGTGCTTCTTCCGAGTTAAATACAGTTAAAGCACATATTTTTAAAGGTATGGTGTAGGTGTTTTATTTTAAATACAGTCCAAATTACAAATATTAAAAGTAGATGTTTCTATACAATTTAGACAAGTTCATAATTTGGCATTCGTACTTCCAATAATTAATTATCTTTCAGTCGGTTTACATTCTTGTAATGTTTGACATTTTATTTGCTATTGCAGGTTATTACATTGTTAGTACAAATTCACTAGAAAGAGCATATTGATAAATAACAATTTAACCTTGTTTAACTGAGGATTTAGTCTAAATGTATAATGTTTTCAAATACGAAGTCGTAAGGGTTAGTGTCCAAAAGCAATTTAACATATTTGTTGTATGTCATATGTTTGAAATTTTACTTCAAAATCTGGGTTGGGTTTAAAAATCACTCTGTATAATCTTTACAGTAACAACAAGGGATAAATAAGATAATAAGATAAAAATAACCTACAATACAAATTTATAGTAAGAAAACTTAAAACTTATCAATAGTATATACTTTGTATATTTAAGATATAACACACCTAAAATACCATTCAGAAGAAAAAATATATTGTAAGTACCATTGTTATGTTTGCCTCAGCAAACATTCTATGATCGATTATTACTCCTCCACTTACTAGTGACAGGGAGAGGTTGAGCTATTGAGCGATTACTTACCTACTTATATTATATACTTTATATGACAACGCTTATTTGTATGAAACAACTTACAGGCACGCGACTTGAGAGCAACTTTACTGTGTTCAACTGGGTAATTAATAACTGTGTCCTAGTTTTTGTTTCTTAGTAAAAACTTCTGATTGTAAACAAAACGTATGAGCATGTCTCGGCACTACTTATACAAATAGCAACTGACTAATAATAATACATAAAAGTAACAGAAGGGAGCTAAGTAACAGATAACAGAAAGAAGTAAAACTTTTTACTTACTTAACTTACCATGTTGTTACAAAGTTTACAATGATTTTTATTTACTGTAATGGTAATAAAATATTAAAGTGTTTCTTCCATGGAAATTAGACTGGTTATACTTTACCATATACTACGTAGAATAACACTTCTACTATAAATTCCACTGGTAATAAACAAAAAAGGTTCAAGATTATTTAGTTTTACTTTTACGGAATACAGATGATCAATTAACTCTAACACGTCCCAAGTTGAAAGGGTGGAGACATCAAAGATTATACTATAATGAGAACACAGGGGGGCTACACGTTCCAGGTTGGTAACAATGTTGTTGATAGCAACACTGAGACTGCGCTTTAGCAATATTCACTGTGGCGAATTAATATTTAATCATCGCACAAACAAATCAACACGAACGCGTCAGTGTTAAGAGCGATGCATTCCGCACATTAGGCCGTGTGGTTTTATTGTTAAGGACATTACAGAGAACTTGTATATAGAGAGACTGCATGCCGTTCACACATCGTACCTTGAATATATGAGAGATAATAAATAAATACAAGGTATCTGTTCTACGTTCAAAACAATTAAACACATACAAATGTAAAACAAGCTGTACGCTGTTTAATATATTATGTCTACTCTACCTAACATTTTACAATATTTGTTTTGTTAAATAAAATAGTTGAATGAAGATTGTAGGTGAGCGAAAATGGAAAAATAATTAGACATGAACTTAAGTTTTAGTTATCATAGATGCCGCATAGATTCCACTTTAGTTTGTACCACTAGCATAATTAACAGACCTAGATAATAATACCTATCTCATCTTCACTTTATACTTACCTACGGCCCCGGCATCCCAAATCATTACTATGAACTTTATTTTACACTTAGTTTTGTTTGTAACCACCTTCTCTCTACATATGATTTCTTTCAATAACTATTAATAATGGACAGGAAATATTAATCATTTGCTGCTTAAGATTAACATTAAAATGTCAGAAGCCCGAACTTCAATATCTGAGTCAAGTGCACAACCAAAATACATACGGAAAAATTTTAATAAATAAGATACCATGAAAGTGTTATGTTTGGAACCAGTACCGTTTTCCTTAAACACACAACGTTAGGTTCATTTTCTGATTTATTTATATATTGCATAAATGTATTTTAATATTAGCATAAATATATTTCATAATCCTCCCACCCTACCTAGAATAAATCAATCCCTATCTCTTTCTGGTAATTACATTTCTGCACTGCTGTCCATTGAGCACCATGTGTTCTGCTACAGCACTCGAAATAGTAAACGAAATAAACTGAATAAATAAAACCCTTGTCGGAGCAAACCTGAGTACTGTAATTCAAATATGAGTACCTCACTACCACAGGAAGCCAATTGTCAAGTTTCAACAAAATAAATATTCATAAATAGGTAAGAACAAATTTTAATTTATTCTCACGGAGAATAACATTAGTGATGAATACGCAGGTTTTCTGTAAAGGGATCTAAACAATTGTTTTCAAATTTATATATGGACTGAATCAGAAGAAGCTAACAAGTTTGATCAGTATGTGTTCATAAGTAAACGAAAAATGAAATCGGGTTTGTTATCTACAATAGTAGCATTTAGGCTGAGTTAGCAAGTTTACTGTCATGGAGGAAAACAGCTTTAAAAAAGTTCATAAAAATTCCACAATCAGATAAAACTAGAGACCAAGTTTCATCAATATTTATATATTCATAAATAATCAAGATATGAAATGTTACTTATTCTCCATTAAAAACACAATACAGCAATTTATTTCTCAATAACAAATTATTGTAGAACAATAAATTTAAGTATGCAATTGTCTTTTTTTAACTAAGCTGAATCTAACAGTGCAAACTAAAATGTAATAACACGAATATAAAACGCTATATTTGGTTGATCAACCCCCCTCCAAAAAAAACCTTTGGACTGAGTGATTTATAGGACCGCCAATATAAAAATAAAAATGTAGATTAGCTGTTTCCCATTATACTTCTTTCTATATTTTCTTGTAAATTACATTTAGAATTAATCTATGTTTGTGAAAATGATTTCAAGTAGAAGACAATTTTCTTTTCAGGGTAATTATGGTTCATTTCATGTTCCTATACTTACAGTTGGCCTTTTCTGTAAACTTGGTTCTCAAATATATTTACATACTTAACAATTTGAATGAATGTTGCTTTTGGCATCTGGGATGTCAAAACCAAAATTTATCATGGTCCCGGGCCTAAGTATTATCATACCGACTACGGTAAAAAATTCTATCGGGGAAAATAACTAAAAATAGGATCAAATTTAATCATCAATACAAAATAAACGCATTAACAAACTATAGAGAATAACGTAAGCTTTCAACTCACGTTGATTGATTAAAAGTTAACGTAACCACATTTGCATTTACAACTATTTCTTGTTCTCCTGTTTATGAAATTCGTACATGTTAATCTTAATAGCTATGGGACTAACAGATTTGAGAATCATTGACACACACTGGGTACTTATAATACGATATAGTAATCAAAATAAAGCATAAACTAATCATACGCAAACTTTTATGTGTCCATACTCTCAGCCAGTCTGCCTATGGGGTCTGAACTCTCCCCCTTGGGAAAATGTAAACGAGTTGTTGGGCTGATTGATCCCCCAGTAGTCAATTGCCGACGCCGCAGGGCGAAGTTTTCTAATTTATCCGTCATCATCACTGAAAAGGATAGTCAATAACATGAAGCACCGTGATTTCACTTTTAAATGGCAGCAGTCGTTTACTATACTATACTTAGAGGTTAATACCAAAATCATGCATGTAAATGTGAAGCAGTAAACATATGTTAATGATTATTCCAGCTTTGATTTTTATGCAGTTTAAGAAAACGCATGGAAATTTCCTAAATGTATTTTACAATATACTGGTAGGTCATAAAGTGAGAACCTTTTATAGAAAGCAATAACTGACATAGAGTAAAAATTATATATTAAATAATCGTTAACAGAACATTTCTTTTCAAACCCATAACGAACAATTCTTAGAGATATATTAACTCTAACTTTTTATGCGATTTCATAATAGTTTAAATTATTAGGGATGTAAAAGATTCAAGAAAAAATACATTATTATTTTATAAAAACAAATTTTTATTGAACGTTATTCAAACGTATTCCTCGTGGGCTTGAATAGAGATATGACTAAACATACAACTTTATTTACTATGATTCTTTGCAGGAAATAGTGTATTGTAGTTTGTTAATTTAAATATCATTCTATTTGACAGTACCTACAATAAATATTTGTTTGTTCAGTAAATAAATGTTAAAAAGGTAATACTGCGAACGACAAAACGAACTATGTAACTAGAAAATACGATTGTAATGTTTGCCTCAGCTACCATTCCCTGATAGATTATTACTCCTCCACTTACTGATGACAGGGAGAGGCAACTATTGAGCGACTGTACCATTATATACTTTACATAACAACGCTTATTTGTAAGAAACAACTTACAGACACGCGACATAAGAGCAACTTTATTGTGTTCAACTGGGTACTTAATACTGTACTCTAGTATATTACCATAAAGATGTCTAAATGAAATGTATAGGGTCTCATTAGTTTAATCGTTTTATGGTCGTTTTATTTTATTGTTTCTTTTTAGCTAATTATTTTGTAGATTTTATGTAAGAAAGTCAAATAAGCCTTTACAGGGTGTTAATTTTAGCATGTTAGCGAATTTCCCCTATAAGGGAAGAAACTATTAACGTAGTCGGCATGGTAAGACCTAGGCCCGGGACCATGATAACTTTTTGTTTTGAGGTCCCCAGACCCCAAAAACACTATTTGTTCGAAATTTCTTATATATATATACAATGATTATTATGATTATGTTTAATGATTGTGGTGTTTGTCACCCGGGCCACAATCAAGGGATCTAGGTGAATATATATATATATATATATATATATATATATATATATTATATATATGTGTGTGTGTGTGTGTGTGTGTGTGTGTGTGTGTGTGTGTGTGTGTGTGTCTGTGTGTCTGTGATCACGATAACTCTCGTAAAAATGATCCGATTTTGATGAAATTTAGTATAAACGTGTAAAGCAACACTTATGACTTTAAGGTCGAAAACTAGCCAGATCACTCTATCCGAAGGGGTATTTTGGGGGGTTTTGTACCCCAAAAATGGGTTTTTTGAATTTTTTACATACAATTTTTGAAAAAGTCAAATATTGGGTGTTAAAATTCGATTCAGCTTAAAAAAACACAATTTGGTGTTTTGATCATTCCTCTACGTCAATTGGTAACTGAGATATTGAAAGTGCAAACACAGTACGTTGTCTAATGTTATTCTTATGGAGGAAAGGAAAACTTTTATATTTTGCTTATTTATGAACGTCTACTGACGAAATTTGGTATAAGGCTTCGTCTGGTTGTGGTCTATTAATATTTGCTAAAAGAAAATTTTTTTGCAAAAGGTTCCCGTAGCAGCAAACCTGTGTACTCAGCCCCCTTTTTATTCTTATTGAGAATAATTAAATGCTATGTCTCCCTTAATTATGAACATAAATTAATAAAAACTAGTATACGACTTCACCTAGTTGAGTTATATTGATATTAGCATAAAAGCCCATTTTTGTTCCTTGTTGCAGCAAACCTGCATACTCAGCCCAATGTTATTCTTATAGAGAATAATTAAAATTGTATATACCGCTTATTTGTGAATATATTTTTATGAAACTTGGTCAGTGGCTTTATGTAGTATTAAGACAGATATCTCCATTGGAAATTCACTGAGTATGCAGGGTTGCTGCGACGGGGGTATTTTTTATTTACCATAGTAGTTAAAGTCAGGGGATTCAGTGGAAATTCAGAGGTCGTCAATGAAAAACGTTTAGTAAGTGGACGTCAGCTTACTAACTTATCAGCACTAACCCCCACCACCGCCACCACTAAACATAAGTATGAATTTATCTACATCCCCAGTACTAACTTGTCCGTTGAATCTGTAAAATAAAAATATGCAGTTCAAAATAAATGTCTCATGTATATGAATCTGAAAATGAAAAACGTTAATTGAACAACATTAAACAATAGCGGCAAACAGCCTTACAGGTAATATAAGGCCCTTACGTGTATTATAACAGAGAGTACTGATTAAAATGGCCCTCCAAAAATTGTCTAGTCCTATACTTTAAACAAATCTACTATATTTTCTACCTAACTCTTTATCCTTGTATATTACAGTAAAATTAATACTGTCTTCTCTCATATATTAGTAACTAGGAATTGTTTTAATCCACGAACATTGATCTATAAAATAATATACTATAATGAAACATTTGTGTCCTTAATCTTTTAAATATCTCGAAAAATGGTTAGATAAGTCACTTTATGAGCGTCCATATTCGTTGAGTTAATTTAATAACCTATAGAATATATTAAGATTAAAATGCATCGGATTAAGTCATTTTTAACTTATTCTTTACAAACCATAGTAATTGGTTTCACTCGGGAATACATTGGTGTGTTCTGCATTCTGTGGTTAACCTTTTAGACTACTTCGAATAAAGAATATCTGTTTATGCTATTATTAGTACAATAAAAATAAGATTTGACCCAAAAAAATAGTACAAGCAAGGAATTTGGTACATATGTTGGGTGTACCTTTCTGTTGAACATACTAAAAGTCCCCTAAAATTGAAGCTGTGCTACGGCCGCCATATTAGAAAATGGCGGTGAATTTACACATTTCTGCCTATAACTCCGTTAATATTGCAGATAGAGAAACATTTTTATAAAAACAATGTAGAACATAACAAAAGAAACACTTTTTGTTATTATCACCTTTTCTCTAATCCTAACGGTTTTCGACTTAGAAGCGATAATGTGTTATACATGTTTTTGTTTAATAAAATCAAAATGTACCATAAAATGTTGTTTTAACAAGGTCCTACAAGGGAAATTTAATTGTTTTCGTACTTATTACTATTGTTTATCTTTGTTTAGTTGATATAAGTAAATTCCCTCCATTCCCTATTACTTTTAAGGGTCTCATGAAGTTATTATGTTCTTTTATGTTTATTTTGACTTTGTTTTTTTTAAGCGTTATATTGTAAGCTATGTTGGCTAACCTGTTTTCTGTGCTTTCTGCAGTCATCAGCTGTTATTATATAAGATACATTGTTAGTGAATTTCCTATGGAAAGTGAACTATGTATTAGCATGACCCGCACGGTGAAACTTAAGCCCGGGACCACCATAGAAGTTCCTAACGTGACCCCTAAACACGTTTTGGGGGTTCGTTCAAAATTGTATATATATATATATATATATATATATATTTGTGTGTGTGTGTGTGTGTGTGTGTGTGTGTGTGTGTGTGTGTGTGTGTGTGTGTGTGTGTATGCACTCTAGCGGTCGCATTTTTTGTCCGATTTACTTAAAATTTGGTAGGTACGTTCCTTTCTGTAATCAGTTGGACAAGTTCGTTGGGCAAAACAATCGGACAGCTCCAAACACCTTTTTTGGGGATTAATCTTTCAAATTTCGAGTTTTTGGGCCCAAAAACGGTCAGAAAATCCCCAGATGTAAAATTAATGCATGTGAAAAGATGGGAATTAATCAGGCGAAAGTTTTAAGCCCTCTCTCGTCATTTTAGCATAAATATTTACCAAGTTATTAAAGAAAATGTGTTTCGACTAAACACAGTACGTTGTATTATGGGGGTTTTACACTAGAAAAGCCTATTATTCCTCTGTTAGAGTTCTTTTATCATCCCCAGCAACCCACGCCTACTTTAAAGCCTATGTGGATCTTCTCCTAACATTATAATGCGCAAAATGTTATTCCTAGCTTTGCAGGTAAATGAAACCAGGAGCATCAGAATAGCCAACAAATCAATGTTTTCAGATTTCAATAAAAATTGGAGTAAATTTTTGTTTTTACACAGATTTTAAGTTTTAAAAGTTGTTATGTGGAAATTCACTTCCCTCACGTCAGCGTGCTGCGTGCGAACTCGTTATTGTTTAAGTCAGTCAACATCTATTGATGTTATTGTCTACTATCATTCACAGTGTCAGTAACTAAGGGTTTAAGATGGATATAAGATGTAGGCTATATATACATCATATTGAAATTGTACTTAAATCATCAGTGCTTTATTTTCAGTTTAGTGTTAGTCTATCAACATAAGTTATGACAGAAGGTGTGTGTTTGATTTGCTGTGGAAGTCTTCAAGAAGGAGAGGTAGTTGTTGTCCGAATGGGACTAATCAGTCTAATTCAATCAAGTTATGAGAGAAAAGATAACAATCATGAAACCATGGTTACTGCCAAAGATCTTACAGTGCACAAATTGTGTAGAAAAAACTATACAAGGCGTAGCTCCATCAAGGCTTCAACTAGGCTAGAAGTTGGTGAACCTGCCGCTAAAGTGCCACGTTTAAGATCTCGTGAGTTCAGATTTGATTTTAAGAAAAACTGCTTATTTTGTGGTCAAGAGGTAGTGAAATCAAATTTGAAGTTACCTAAAAATAGAAGAAGACAAGTAAGAAGGGTTGAGACTAATGAAATAAAAGAATTTATTCTGAAAGTTTGTGAAAATCGGAATGATGAGTTAGGGGAGATAATTACTACCCGTGTAACAACATTCACAGATCTTGTATCAGAGCAAGCAAGATACCATGTAGACGGCTATTCAGAATTTCAGAAATATAAAACATTTAGAAAGAGTGGAAGGCCAGAAGATAAATCATTTGACAATATTTTTAGTTTGCTCCTTGATTACCTTGCGGAAAACTGTGAATGCCAGTATACTTCAGCAGAACTTAAAGATATTATTAAAGATCTACCTGGTGGAGAGGATAAAGAATTCAGTGACTACCTACTAAAAACACGGTTAAAAAAAGTACAAAAAATCATTAATTTTAACAGAAATAATAGGAAAGCCGACCATTTTCAGTTTCCTTGGAACCGCACATAATATTTTATCTCAACAATGGTATGAAAATAGAGAGAAATCTGAACAAAATGAAAGACTAAGAATAGTTCAAACTGCCGCTGTAATTATAAAAGAGGATATACGAGCCAAAGTTTACGATACTAAAAATTATCCAACGTTTGAACATATGGAAGATGGCGGAGAAGACCTCATACCTGATAATCTTAATACGTTTATGAAATGTGTGACGTCAGGAAACAACAAATCTACTGAAAAAGGGAATTACAGACAAGTTACCATAAATCACGCTATAATTTCGACGTGCCGACCAAGGTCTTTTATCTCCCCTGTTTAGCTGGGGTTATCAGTACACCTACAAGCAAAATACGGGTCAAGATACTTAATTGACACTAGGCCTTTGTTGTTCATATAGTGAGACAATGAAATATATGAATTGTGCAGGATCTTTCACACAGCCTACCATAGATAGCCGAGCATTTGTTCAGTACGTCTTTGACAACGCAGATATAAATATAAATACACTTGATGGATTTGGGACAATTCATATTTTAGGTGGCGTTAGATGCGCTACGCCAAAAGACTTAGTTAAGATCCCTGATGCCATTCCTCGCCAAAACCTAAATGAAGTTAAAGGACAGTTTATACCTATCAAACCGTATACGAAACAACTCAAATCAGGTCTAAAGAATATTATCATCAAAGACCTTTCAAATTTTGTAAAGGATGTCGAGGTCATAAAAAATGAATTCAAACTAGATCTGCTATGGATGGCAGGCCTCGCAAATTCTGAAGTACATTCGCCAAGTTGGAATGGATATATGCAAAAAGCAACGCAAGAATCTGGCACCTCTCAAACTTCTAGAATAATGCCTCTTCCTTTTGTTAACTTACAAGCAAACAATTTAAAAGCCCTGCATTTGGTCCTTTTATTTGCATCGGATGAATGTGAAAAAAGAAATCAAAAGTGCATTGTAACATTTGACCAGCCACTGTTTTTAAAATCATCAGAAATAGTGGTTGCAGCCGATGGAAATAGCCCGTTATCCTCCATTATTGTGCGTTTGGGAGGTTTTCACTGTCTTATGTCGTTCCTAGGTTGTATCGGGCAAAATATGAAGGGTAGTGGTCTAGAACAGTTGTGGGAAACTGTGTATGCTAAAACACAGTACAGCATATGATAACAGGACACGCGTATGCCCGCAGTCTCAGAGCTCATATTCTTACTTTAAATGCATTGTACAGTACAATTGCTACACAATTTCCTATTCTAAAGGATTCAGTAAACTCACTGCTAAAGTTGTGTGAGGAGCTTTTATCAAACCAGATATCACTAGAAGAAGTATAATTGTCAAGTGAGGTGATTCATTTTAATAACGAATTTGAATTGATGTGTCAGGAGGCTAAGGCTATAGGAAGAACTCCAAGATTATGGATTCAATATTTTGAGCAAATGGTACTTGTCCTTCAGTTTATAAGAGCTGAGAGAACAGGTAACTGGGACCTACATCTTTCTACCGTTGTTAAGATGTTACCATATTTTCACTCTGCAGGGCATATTTTATATGCTAAATCTGCTCATTTGCATGCTCAGCAGATGTCCGAGCTTGAGTCTAAACTATCTCCAAATGAATTCAAAAAGTTTACTTCAGAAGGGTTTTTTACCATAAGAAGATCAGAGAGATTTTGGAATGGAACCTGGAGTGATATGGTTATAGAGCAAAGTCTAATGCGAAGTATGAAATCAATCGGGGGGCTTACTCATGGACGGGGCATCACAGACAAAACTCTATTGCGATGGGTTAATTGTGTGCCTGTTTCAGTTGGTTTCCCTGGCATTTCAAAAATTCTCTGGTTTAACTTCCTACACTTCAGAACAGCATGTAGAAGAAAGATCGAGCCGGCAAGCTAGGGACACGCTAGACAAGCAAACCTTTATAAACTGGATGGAACAGCATAATCCCTTTAACCAGCGAAGTGAAGATTTGGTCAGTTTATCTTCAGGATTAGTAGCTGATTCCACAATCGACTGTGATAGAGCACTTGAGAAGGGTCTAAGTTCAATGTTGTCTATGGTAGGTAAAAACTTTGCTGATATAGTGATCCCCAGAAGTAATAAAGTTAAGACTATGTCATCACTGAACTCTTCAATACAAGGGGAAATTACATTGAAGTGAACTCACAACAGTTATTCAATCGAATTATATGTGTGATTAAAAAAGGAAATTAACTAAAAGAATGTTTTAAGTATGAATTGGCACCTACCCCACCATTCCTTTTTGATGAAGTTTCTATGAGGAAAGGCAAGAAATCATCAATTGTCACAGAATTTGTAATGGAATATTCATCTGAAGTAGACCAATGCACTTATGTTATAGATGGAGGACACATTCTCCACAGTATTGTCTGGCCTAGGCCTGCAACTTATAAAGAAGTTATAAATAATTACACCTCACACGTCATTCACCGATATGGTGACAAGTGCATTGTTTTATTTGATGGGTATCCGGAATATCCAACAACAAAGGGGAATGAGCAAGCAAGAAGCGCAGGTAGAAGGACATCAGCAGATATAAATATCACTGAAAATGCCGTCACCACCACAACACAGGCGGAATTTCTCGCAAACTGCAGAAATAAAAGACTTCTCATAAAATATCTTTCAACAAAGTTAAGAAACCAAGGAGTACGTCTAGAAGAAGCAGAAGCTGATGCTGATGTATCAATTGTAGAAGCAGCTATAGAGAAGGCACAGCATGGTTCTCGAGTGCTTGTTGTTGGTCAAGACACAGACCTACTAATTCTCTTGACCACCTCTTCAACAGATGAGATGAATATTTGGTTCCTTCGCCCTGGCTCAGGCAACAAAAAATGTTCAATTTTCTTCATACCGAAGCAACGAAATGTCCACCGAAGTGTACTTAATTGTTTGCTATTTTTGCATGCAGTTACAGGTTGTGATACAACCTCAGCGCTGTTTAGAAAGAGCAAGGTTAAAGCTTTACGTATTCTTCACAGAAACCCGAGTCTCCGACAGACTGTTGCTTTGTTTACTGAGGTTAGTGTAGCTCATGATGCCATTGCAGCTGCAGGAAAGTTTTTACTGGGCCTATATGGAGGGAAAACATTCCAAACGCTAGATGAATATAGGTATTTCTACTATAATCGAGTGATCAGCAAGCAACAATGCCACTCTAAGTTCAATTTGGCTGTTTTACCTCCCACTAGTGCCGCAGCTGCTAATCACTCATTTCGAACATACAAGTTCAACAGTGGATGGGTAACAAGTTGGAACCTACTGAATGGGGATGGTAGTTAAATCATGTGAATTTGAAGCCAGTTGCTACACAAAAGGACCCTGCCCCTAGCAAGTTACTCAATCTTGTTTCATGTAGCTGCAAATCAGACTGTAGTAAACGCTGTGAATGTTCAAGAGCAGGATTAAAATGTTCAGCCATGTGTGGATATTGCCAGGGATTATCTTGTACCAATGTAGAAGAGCTTGTTAATGACGATACCATTGATAATGACGATCTAATGTTGTTATAAATAGTTTCATGTGTAAGTTATGTAATTTTACTTAGTAAACTATGTAACAACAAACAATTCTAGATTTTCTTTTCTTGACATGTCAATCTAAATTCCTCTAAAACAATAAAATCATACAACATGATGTAGTTAAATTATATATTAAATAAACCATTAAAAGATAAACAATAGTAATAAGCACGAAAACAATTTAATTTCCCTTGTAGGACCTTGTTAAAACATCATTGTATGGTACATTTTGCTAAAAATTGTATTAAACAAAAACATGTATAACACATTATCGCTTCTAAGTCGAAAACAGTTAGGATTAGAGAAAAAGTGATAATTACACAAAGTGTTTTTTTATTATGTTGAACATTTTGCTTATAAATATTTTTCTCTATCTGCAATATTAACGGAGTTATAGGCAGAAATGTGTAAATTCGCCGCTATTTTCCAATATGGCGGCCGTAGCACAGCTTCAATTTTAGGGGACTTTTAGTACGTTCAACAGAAAGGTACACCCAACATATGTACCAAATTCCTTGCTTGTACTAATTTATTTTAGGTTCATGCAATTTATTACCTATTTTTACTGTACTATATCTAGTTGGCATTAAATGTTTATACGAATAACAATGGAACTTTAACCAACCGTGGGGCAGAGCCCTAAGGTCAGACCGGAAAATGCTTACGTAATGCTTAACTACGTTGTAGAAGGATCTCCTATGAAATGTTTCATCCTTTAAGACCCACCGGTTTGGATTGTGTGTTGCCTGTCAGTCTGTGTTTAGGATTTTAGTAGATAACGTAGTTATTAACTACTTTATTATATAACTATAATATCAGAACTAGATCTTTGGCACAAATGCGTGATTGCACTAATTAATCCATCGCGGTAAAAAAAATATATTTATATATATATAATCAAATAAATGGCAATACTGTCCAAATTGTGAAAGCCTAAAATAAAAAGTATAATATTGAGAATAATTATAAAATATTATTTTTGTAATGTATTGCCATTTGTAAGGCTATTGCAATAAAACTGCATGATGAACGAAGACTAACAATGTGGATTGCCGGATGGAGGAGGGAGAACAGTGAGGGCTGCAATGCCTTAAACTGTTCGTGGTTTCCCACATCCCAGTCAGTCACCCCTGAACGTTCAAGCCCCTCCGCTACACTGTGACTGAGAGGGTGGAGGCTTTTATTATTTAATGTCTCGATTGCATTTTCCTATCCAAAAACAAGACGACATAATCGAAAAAAATTGCATCTACATCCCTCGCAACAAATAGTTAGTTGTAAATCATAGTGATTTATCAATCTCTACAAATAAAACTATAGTTTTGTCTGTACATTGCTTGGAATTCGGGAAATTTTTGCATATTTTTACGTTTCATACCATAGAAAAGCAGAAACGCGTCTTATCTCAATTTCTGTCTGTCTGTTATATTATGTAATTCTAACATATTATTTTTGTAATGTATTACTGTTTGTAAGGCTATTACAACAAAACTGCATGATGAACGAAGGCTAACATTGTTTACAACAAAACTGCATGATGAACGAAGACTAACATTGTGGATTGCCGGATGGAGGAGGGGGAACAGTGAGGGCTGCAATGCCTTAAACTGTTCGTGGTTTCCCACATCCCAGTCAGTCACCCCAGAACGTTCACGCCCCTCCACTACACTGTGACTGAGAGGGTGGAGGCTCTTATTATTTAATGTCTCGATTGCATTTTCCTATCCAGAAACAAGTAGACATAATCTAAAGAAATTGCATCCACATCCCTCGCAACAAATAGTTAGTTGTCAATCATTGTGATTTATCAATCTATATAAATAAGATTAGAGTTTTGTCTGTACATTGCTTGGAATTATGAAATTGTTGCATATTTTTACGTTTCATACCATAGGAAAGCGGAAACGCAACTTATCTCAATTTCTGTCTGACTGTCTGTTTTCTGTGTCAGTGACGCTCAAGGACGGGTTTTTGTTCGCTTTTCCCGGTAAAACGGGTGGACTGACATTGATGAAACTTTGTTTCTTTGTTCTATACATGCGTGAGAAGGTTCTAGGCCACTTTAAACCGGCATGCGCCTTTTGGAAAAATAATGGCGGTCGCTTGAAAACATGATTTCGTGCAATTTTGGACACGTTTTGTTCGTTTTTCACAGAGAATGTTCTGTATGTTCATTAGAAGGTTTTATGTTAGTTGGATTTTTGGAAATCACCTTAGGACTCTGCCCTACGGGGTTTAAAGATCCTACGTTATTCTTATGGACAGCATATTTATTTATATTGAACCAGATGATGACATAACAGTTATGCTATAACTTAAAATATTGTAAACAGCTGTTTATCATTATGGAAATAAATATACCCCCGTCACAGCAAACCTGCGTACTCAGCGAATTTCCAATGCATATATATATGACTCACTACTATATAGAGATATTTACCAAGTTTCACAAAAATACATTCATAAATAAGTGATACATAGCATTTTATGTATTCTCCGTAAGAATAACATTAGGGTTGAGGACGCAGGTTTGCTGCAACGAGGAAGATAAGTAATGTGTTTTTTTGCAATTATCAATACAACTGAACCAGGTGAAGCTACATACCAAGTTCTCTTAATGTAGGTTCATAATTAAGGGAGATATACAACTTTACTTATTCTCCATATGAATAACATGGGGGCCGAGTATGCAGGTTTGCTGCTACGCGGACTATCAACAAAAAACTTGTTTTTGTGCTAATATCAATATACAATAACTAGTTGAAGCCACATACCAAGTTTCATCCATATAAATTCATAAATAATCGAGATATAGAATTTTATTTATTCTCCATAAGGATAACATTGGACAACGTACTGTGTTTAGCACTTTGAATATCTCTGCAACGGTTGGACATAGAACAACGATTAAAACACCAAAATGTTTGTTTTGTTGAGCTTAACACATTAATAAACAGAAATGTGAAGGTTTTAGTAAAACTATCTGAGAAAAATCTAAAAACCTTTTTCCCATAAGATTAACAAGGGACACGATTTTTGGGATTTTCTCCGCAACCACTTAACCTAGGTTAATGATTCAAAATACTAAATTATTTGTTTTTTATGTTCTATAAAATGGCTATAATCATAAGTCTTTTTAATATTTTGGGGTCAAATTGGCAAAAACCGATTTTTGGAAAATTGTAAACCCCATAAAACCCCCTTCCCATAGTGCGATCGATCTGGTTTTCGATCTTAAAGTCATAAATGCTACTCTCCACATTTTTGCCAAATTTCATCAAAATCGGTTGTTTCTTTCAAAAGTTATCGCGGTAACGGACACACACACACACACACACACACACACACACACACACACACACACACACACACACACACACACACACACACACACATATATATATATATACCCCGTCGCAGCAAACCTGCGTACTCAGCGAATTTACAATGCATATATTATATGTGACTCACTACTACCTAGAGTGATTTACCAAGTTTCACAAAAATACATCCATAAATAAGTGATATATAGCATTTTATTTATTCTCCATAAGAATAACATTAGGGTTGAGGACGCAGGTTTTCTGCAAAAAGGAAGATAAGTAATGTGTTTTTTTTTTTTTGCAATTATCAATACAACTGAACGACGTGAAACTACATACAAAGATCTCTTAATGTAGGTTCATAATTAAGGGAGATATACAACTTTACTTATTCTCCATATGAATAACATGGGGGCCGAGTATGCAGGTTTGCTGCTACGGGGACTATTAACAACAAAATTGTTTTTTGTGCTAATATTAATATACCACAACTTGTTGAAGCCACATACCAAGTTTCATCAATATACATTCATAAATAATCGAGATATAGAATTTTATTTAATCTTCATAAGGATAACTAACATTTAACAACGTACTGTGTTATCACTTTGAATATCTCTGCAACGGTTGGAAGTTGAACAACGATTAAAACACCAAAATGTTTATTTTGTTGAGCTAAACACATTAATAAATATAAATGTGAAGTTTTTAGTAAAACTATCTGAGAAAAATCTAAAAACCTTTTTTCCCAAAAGAATAACATGGAACACGTTTTTTTTATCTTCTCCGCAAGCACTTAACCTAGGTTAATGATTCAGAATACTAAGTTATTTGTTTTTTAAGCTCTATAAAATGGTTAAAACCAAAAATTGAGTGTTTTAAACATTTTGGGGTCAAATTTGCAAAAAACCGATTTTTGGAAAATTGCAAACCCCCTTCCCATAGGGCGATCGATCTGGTTTTCGAACTTAAAGCCATTAATGCTACTCTCCACATTTTTGCCAAATTTCATCAAAATCGGGTGTTTCTTTAAAAATTTATCGCGGTAACGCGCACACACACACACACACACACACACATATATATATATATATATATATATATATATATATATATATACATATATATATATATATATTATATTATTTAGTTCACTGCATAGGGCTACTGTTATAATTATTATTTTTAAAAGAAAATTACCAGAGTACCCTTCAAAATTCATTTTTAATTCACTGACACGTGTTTCGAGGTTTACCTCATGATCACAGTGCAGCTAATAACCTTAAACTTAAAATTAAATAATCTGTAAATAAACAAAACAGTATGATAATTTTGTTAACATATGCTAGTAGTGGTGAAATGGCAAAGAGGCATCACTTCCGGCGCTTTTTCCCCATGTTATTCTTATGGGGAGCCGTTTTTGCACCGACGCCAGCTCCCGCCCTACACAAGTTTCCTTGTTAGCCTATACTATTGTCCAACCCTTGCCTATATTAAATATATTTTCCCAATCCCCATCCCTCCTCTATATTTTTTAAAATTAATTTTCAAATTCAGGCTAAAAAACTATCTTTGGTGTTTATGGTCCGATTTCTTTAAAATTTGGATATGTGATTGTTCTAGGCAAGTGTTTTAATAAAATCCACCTACATTTCCCAAATTCACTATTACGGTCAAATTAAATAATATTTTTGAAAAATACTGCCAATTGCCACCTTCTTTATTAACTGTCCGATTTGTCTTCAATTTGGATATGTTATTGTCCTAGGCAAGTGGTTTAATAAATTCCACTTACATATCCCAAATTCACTATTACAGTCAAATTAAAAATTATTTTTGAAAAATACTGCCAACTGCCAACTTCTTTATTAAATGTCCGATTTGTCTGCAATTTGGATATGTTATTGTCCTAGGCAAGTGTTTTAATAAATTTCACTTACATATCCCAAATTCACCATCACGGTCAAATTAAAAAATATTTTTGAAAAATACTGCCAATTGCCGCCTTCTTTATTAACTGTCCGATTTGTTTAAAACTTGGATATGTTATTGTCGTAGGCAAGTGTTTTAATAAATTACACTTACATATCCCAAATTCACTATTACGGTCAAATTAAAAAATATTTTTGAAAAATACAGCCAATTGCCAACTTCTTTATTTACTGTCCGATTTGTCTGCAATTTGGATATGTTATTGTCGTAGGCTAGTGTATATGCACCATCCACATTTTACAAATATTACGGTCAAATTAAATAATATTTTTGAAAAATACTGCCAATTGCCACCTTCTTTATTAAATGTCTGATTTGTCTTCAATTTGGATATGTTATTGTCCTAGGCAACTGGTTTAATAAATTCCACCTACATATCCCAAATTCACTATTACAGTCAAATTAAAAATTATTTTTGAAAAATACTGCCAATTGCCAACTTCTTTATTAAATGTCCGATTTGTCTGCAATTTGGATATGTTATTGTCCTAGGCAAGTGTTTTAATAAATTTCACTTACATATCCCAAATTCACCATCACGGTCAAATTAAAAAATATTTTTGAAAAATACTGCCAATTGCCAACTTCTTTATTTACTGTCCGATTTATTTAAAATTTGGATATGTTATTGTTGTAGGCTAGTGTATATGCACCATCCACATTTTACAAATATTACAGTCAAATTAAAAATTATTTTTGAAAAATACTGCCAATTGCCAACTTCTTTATTAAATGTCCGATTTGTTTAAAATTTAGATATGTTATTGTTGTAGGCTAGTGTATATGCACCATCCACATTTCCCAAATTCACTATTACAGTCAAATTAAAAAATATTTTTGAAAAATACCGCCAATTGCCAATTTATTTACTGTCCGATTTGTTTAAAATTTGGATATGTTATTGTTGTGGGCTAATGTATATGCACCATCCACATTTTACAAATATTGCGGTTAAATTTTTAAAAATTTGGAAAAATACTGCCAATTGGCAACTTCTTTATTTATGGTCTGATTTGTTTAAAATTTATGTCATTATTCTAGGCTAGTGTATATGTACCATCCACATTTGACAAATTAACTATAATGGTCAAATTTAAAAAATATTTTGAAAAATATACAATTTCAAACTTCTTTATTTTCGGATATGTTATAGCTCTTATATAGGTAACAAGACCACACTACCACACGTTCCATTACCCACTTGTCTTTTTTGTTTGTTTATTTTGCTGTAATCCCAAAACTGACTTTGCTGTTTATTGCCTACACTTTGGATATTGTCCTAAGCATTTATTTTTGGATATGTTATAGCCCCCAACTATTATATCTAAAATTACAATATTATTTCCACCTATAATACAGTTGTTTGTTTTGCCGCAACCTAAAAACTAATATTGGTATTTGTGTTTTTACAAAACTATATTTTGCAAATTACTACCAATAACTCCTTTATTTACTTTTCGACTTGTTATATCCCCTTATATCTAAATTTACCGAACATTTTTTCCCTTTTAGTGTTGTTTTGTCGTAACCAAACTTTGGATGCAATATATTACTGGCCATTGCATAAGTGCATTTCCAAATTCACTATTACGGTTGGATTAAAAAAAATAAATACAAGCTTATTATATACGCTAATAAGTAATATATATCCACAATTATGGTCAGAACAAATTTTGGATATGTTTTAAGCCAACAAAAATAAATGTTTAAAACCCAAAACAACTAACCTTTCTTTGTGCTTGTTTGGAGTAGTCTTTATTTTATCCAACTTAATTTTGTAGTTAAAATCAAACTTCCCACATTCTAGCTCCCTTTCCAGCCAGTGACATAAAGGTTACGAATATTTTCAAACAATATATCTTTTTCTTCCCCTATGTTGGACTTGTTTAATAGCGCACCATATTCCAAATCCTCCAGTCTACTACATTCTTTAAATTTAACATTGCCTTTAATATCTCTATGTCTTCTTGTCCATTGTTACGGAAACTTAGGTTTTCTATTTTTGGAATCGCCACAAAATGTTGCGGTTCCGTTAGTGTTAAAGCTTGCAAGTGGCTCGTTGGTAGGTAGATAAATAATGTCCATAAGACTGTAATAAATATCACTGCATTAACACGGAGGTGACGATTTCAGAAATGAAATATGAAACATATTGATCAGTCCAGCGACGATTCATTTTCCAAATAATCCGCAGATTAAAATCCACTCACTCAAACTATGTCTATCTGTAAATTAATGCATTTCAACGTAAATATTTGGGGTTATAAAATTGATAGCCACCTCTTTATGAAGACATTGCAGATATTTATTAATGAGATGACCGAGCTGCTTTCATTACAGTTTAAAATGAGCCTTTGCGGTACCGATAAAACAATGTGTTGGCTTATTCATGATGAGTTGTTGGCTTATTCATGATTGTTGGATTTTTATAAATCTATTTTGTGAGGGAAGACCTGTTCGAAGGAAAGCCATTAAAATTGAACTTAAAATCAAATGCAGACTTTGACAGGATAGAAGTTGAATTTTTGAGCGGTAAGGCTATGCTAAATAGCGGATTCTCTAAAGAAATGGTTATAAAAAAGTAGCTAAATTCTCCACGATGAATTAGAATATAACATTTATTTTGACGATACTTTTAGCGCTCTTTATTCTTAAACGTTAACTTCACTCTACCTCGGTCACTTTTGAGGTAAGACCTTACGTTGCTCTGATCTGTTCTATTGCACGATACTTGATATAAAATGTCTAACTTAACCTCTTATATATTTAATGATCAATCTGTTACTGTACTGTTTGACAGTGAAAATAATCCTTGGTTCAAAGGAAAGGATGTTGTTAAAATCCTGGGCTATCAAGATTCAAAACAGGCATTGCGGATAAATGTTGATGAAGAAGACAAGTGTAAGGCTATAAATATACTCTCTAAAGGGGGGTGTATCGATACACCCCCCCTTTAACTTCCAATATCAGTCTAACTTCATCAATGAATCTGGTTTGTATTCTCTTATTTTGCGCTCATTGAAACCAGAAGCTAAAGCATTCAAAAGATGGGTTACAAGTGAAGTCTTGCCTTCCATTAGAAAGTATGGAGTGTATAAAATCAAACATGAAAATAATCAGTTAAAAAATCAAAACTCTCAACTCTTGGCTGAAATTACAAGGTCTCTGGAAGACAACCAAAAGCTCACTCAAATTAACTCAGAATTTAAAACTAAAAACGACATATTGTGTAAAGAGAACCGGTCACTGAATGAGTTGTTGAGTTAAAGTTTTCTGTAAGATATTGGCACATTTCCTCTTTATTAAATATTCCAGCCAAATCTAGTGTTATATCGAAATCCATAAGATCTTGCAGTATCTTTGGAAGGTCTTCCAACAAATCCTTAATTTTAACATTTGCAAGCTCTATTTTATAGGGAATTGCTATAGGATCATCATACTTTTGTTTAATTTGGTCAATATCTTTCTTTATTATTTGTAACACACCCTCGCTTTGGGAGAATGGTAGTTTGGCCACAACACCATGTCGAGCTAAATATTTTAAATATTCCTCATAAGTAGCTATTAAACGAGCCACATATTTCCTTCTTAACTTTAAATTTATTTCGAACGTCCCCATCACAATCCGCAACATTGGTTATCTTAACTAACATTATGTTATCACAAAACGCACCCGTTATAGATGTTATTTAATTTTGGTTCACCCTCGCAATAGTTTATATTACCTATGTCTGTAAGAAGGTTATTATTACGTAGATTTTCTAATAAAAACCATATACCGAATCTTTCGTTAGTAGGTTTAATACAATTCCCCAATAAATGGCTAACAGAGTACATTTCTTTTATACAAAAGTAGCGGAAACATGTAAACAGGACAGATTACACCATAGGCATATATGTGTTGTAAATATATATTGTATATAAACACAGGCGAGCGGTAAGTGTAACATGTAAGTGGACACCCACATGCAAATATGGAATACCCACAAATTCGACTAAATAAGTTTATAGTCTCAATATAATTAACATATTAACATTAGTACCCAAATTGTCGAAATTCTATAATTCTATTCTTAGTCCTTGTATTAGGTTTTGTACTATTAAACCCAACACCCCGCGCAGTAGAGTAATATATGTATTTAATACAGATACGCACATTCTACAAGACCCATACATCTGTTGTATAAGCAGCAGAATAGACGTCTCATTGTGTTGTTGTAAAGTAAAACATAAATGTGCTGGATACAACCGGCCAGATATTAGACAGGAAATGTGTTGGAAGTGTATTGCCAAAGACAAATCACATAGTGCAGCATGTAATCAATCCATTACTATTTAGACAGTATTGGTACAACATCCGATATATTAGCTAAACCCAGTCCAAACATTGTGTCCTCAAAATGTTATGATTGTGTTAAATTTGTTTATATTACATATATTTCTTACACAATTTACAAACTATTTTTGTGTCAGTTGACAGAACCTGTAAAGTTGTGTTAAATGGCTGTAAACCAGTATCTGTGCCTGTGTCGTAATGTGTTGGAGTGTGTTATTGTGTCTCTGCATTTGTGTTGTTTTATAAACTTTAAATATTACTATGTCCTTATACTCTTACTATTTCTGTTACTATAATATTAATTTTTTACTGTTTGTTTTCCAAGTTTGATTGTGGGTTTAGCTAATATATCGGATGTTGTACCAATACTGTCTAAATAGTAATGGATTGATTACATGCTGCACTATGTGATTTGTCTTTGGCAATACACTTCCAACACATTTCCTGTCTAATATCTGGCCGGTTGTATCCAGCACATTTATGTTTTACTTTACAACAACACAATGAGACGTCTATTCTGCTGCTTATACAACAGATGTATGGGTCTTGTAGAATGTGCGTATCTGTATTAAATACATATATTACTCTACTGCGCGGGGTGTTGGGTTTAATAGTACAAAACCTAATACAAGGACTAAGAATAGAATTATAGAATTTCGACAATTTGGGTACTAATGTTAATATGTTAATTATATTGAGACTATAAACTTATTTAGTCGAATTTGTGGGTATTCCATATTTGCATGTGGGTGTCCACTTACATGTTACACTTACCGCTCGCCTGTGTTTATATACAATATATATTTACAACACATATATGCCTATGGTGTAATCTGTCCTGTTTACATGTTTCCGCTACTTTTGTATAAAAGAAATGTACTCTGTTAGCCATTTATTGGGGAATTGTATTAAACCTACTAACGAAAGATTCGGTATATGGTTTTTATTAGAAAATCTACGTAATAATAACCTTCTTACAGACATAGGTAATATAAACTATTGCGAGGGTGAACCAAAATTAAATAACATCTATAACGGGTGCGTTTTGTGATAACATAATGTTAGTTAAGATAACCAATGTTGCGGATTGTGATGGGGACGTTCGAAATAAATTTAAAGTTAAGAAGGAAATATGTGGCTCGTTTAATAGCTACTTATGAGGAATATTTAAAATATTTAGCTCGACATGGTGTTGTGGCCAAACTACCATTCTCCCAAAGCGAGGGTGTGTTACAAATAATAAAGAAAGATATTGACCAAATTAAACAAAAGTATGATGATCCTATAGCAATTCCCTATAAAATAGAGCTTGCAAATGTTAAAATTAAGGATTTGTTGGAAGACCTTCCAAAGATACTGCAAGATCTTATGGATTTCGATATAACACTAGATTTGGCTGGAATATTTAATAAAGAGGAAATGTGCCAATATCTTACAGAAAACTTTAACTCAACAACTCATTCAGTGACCGGTTCTCTTTACACAATATGTCGTTTTTAGTTTTAAATTCTGAGTTAATTTGAGTGAGCTTTTGGTTGTCTTCCAGAGACCTTGTAATTTCAGCCAAGAGTTGAGAGTTTTGATTTTTTAACTGATTATTTTCATGTTTGATTTTATACACTCCATACTTTCTAATGGAAGGCAAGACTTCACTTGTAACCCATCTTTTGAATGCTTTAGCTTCTGGTTTCAATGAGCGCAAAATAAGAGAATACAAACCAGATTCATTGATGAAGTTAGACTGATATTGGAAGTTAAAGGGGGGGTGTATCGATACACCCCCCTTTAGAGAGTATATTTATAGCCTTACACTTGTCTTCTTCATCAACATTTATCCGCAATGCCTGTTTTGAATCTTGATAGCCCAGGATTTTAACAACATCCTTTCCTTTGAACCAAGGATTATTTTCACTGTCAAACAGTACAGTAACAGATTGATCATTAAATATATAAGAGGTTAAGTTAGACATTTTATATCAAGTATCGTGCAATAGAACAGATCAGAGCAACGTAAGGTCTTACCTCAAAAGTGACCGAGGTAGAGTGAAGTTAACGTTTAAGAATAAAGAGCGCTAAAAGTATCGTCAAAATAAATGTTATATTCTAATTCATCGTGGAGAATTTAGCTACTTTTTTATAACCATTTCTTTAGAGAATCCGCTATTTAGCATAGCCTTACCGCTCAAAAATTCAACTTCTATCCTGTCAAAGTCTGCATTTGATTTTAAGTTCAATTTTAATGGCTTTCCTTCGAACAGGTCTTCCCTCACAAAATAGATTTATAAAAATCCAACAATCATGAATAAGCCAACAACTCATCATGAATAAGCCAACACATTGTTTTATCGGTACCGCAAAGGCTCATTTTAAACTGTAATGAAAGCAGCTCGGTCATCTCATTAATAAATATCTGCAATGTCTTCATAAAGAGGTGGCTATCAATTTTATAACCCCAAATATTTACGTTGAAATGCATTAATTTACAGATAGACATAGTTTGAGTGAGTGGATTTTAATCTGCGGATTATTTGGAAAATGAATCGTCGCTGGACTGATCAATATGTTTCATATTTCATTTCTGAAATCGTCACCTCCGTGTTAATGCAGTGATATTTATTACAGTCTTATGGACATTATTTATCTACCTACCAACGAGCCACTTGCAAGCTTTAACACTAACGGAACCGCAACATTTTGTGGCGATTCCAAAAATAGAAAACCTAAGTTTCCGTAACAATGGACAAGAAGACATAGAGATATTAAAGGCAATGTTAAATTTAAAGAATGTAGTAGACTGGAGGATTTGGAATATGGTGCGCTATTAAACAAGTCCAACATAGGGGAAGAAAAAGATATATTGTTTGAAAATATTCGTAACCTTTATGTCACTGGCTGGAAAGGGAGCTAGAATGTGGGAAGTTTGATTTTAACTACAAAATTAAGTTGGATAAAATAAAGACTACTCCAAACAAGCACAAAGAAAGGTTAGTTGTTTTGGGTTTTAAACATTTATTTTTGTTGGCTTAAAACATATCCAAAATTTGTTCTGACCATAATTGTGGATATATATTACTTATTAGCGTATATAATAAGCTTGTATTTATTTTTTTTAATCCAACCGTAATAGTGAATTTGGAAATGCACTTATGCAATGGCCAGTAATATATTGCATCCAAAGTTTGGTTACGACAAAACAACACTAAAAGGGAAAAAATGTTCGGTAAATTTAGATATAAGGGGATATAACAAGTCGAAAAGTAAATAAAGGAGTTATTGGTAGTAATTTGCAAAATATAGTTTTGTAAAAACACAAATACCAATATTAGTTTTTAGGTTGCGGCAAAACAAACAACTGTATTATAGGTGGAAATAATATTGTAATTTTAGATATAATAGTTGGGGGCTATAACATATCCAAAAATAAATGCTTAGGACAATATCCAAAGTGTAGGCAATAAACAGCAAAGTCAGTTTTGGGATTACAGCAAAATAAACAAACAAAAAAGACAAGTGGGTAATGGAACGTGTGGTAGTGTGGTCTTGTTACCTATATAAGAGCTATAACATATCCGAAAATAAAGAAGTTTGAAATTGTATATTTTTCAAAATATTTTTTAAATTTGACCATTATAGTTAATTTGTCAAATGTGGATGGTACATATACACTAGCCTAGAATAATGACATAAATTTTAAACAAATCAGACCATAAATAAAGAAGTTGCCAATTGGCAGTATTTTTCCAAATTTTTAAAAATTTAACCGCAATATTTGTAAAATGTGGATGGTGCATATACATTAGCCCACAACAATAACATATCCAAATTTTAAACAAATCGGACAGTAAATAAATTGGCAATTGGCGGTATTTTTCAAAAATATTTTTTAATTTGACTGTAATAGTGAATTTGGGAAATGTGGATGGTGCATATACACTAGCCTACAACAATAACATATCTAAATTTTAAACAAATCGGACATTTAATAAAGAAGTTGGCAATTGGCAGTATTTTTCAAAAATAATTTTTAATTTGACTGTAATATTTGTAAAATGTGGATGGTGCATATACACTAGCCTACAACAATAACATATCCAAATTTTAAATAAATCGGACAGTAAATAAAGAAGTTGGCAATTGGCAGTATTTTTCAAAAATATTTTTTAATTTGACCGTGATGGTGAATTTGGGATATGTAAGTGAAATTTATTAAAACACTTGCCTAGGACAATAACATATCCAAATTGCAGACAAATCGGACATTTAATAAAGAAGTTGGCAATTGGCAGTATTTTTCAAAAATAATTTTTAATTTGACTGTAATAGTGAATTTGGGATATGTAGGTGGAATTTATTAAACCAGTTGCCTAGGACAATAACATATCCAAATTGAAGACAAATCAGACATTTAATAAAGAAGGTGGCAATTGGCAGTATTTTTCAAAAATATTATTTAATTTGACCGTAATATTTGTAAAATGTGGATGGTGCATATACACTAGCCTACGACAATAACATATCCAAATTGCAGACAAATCGGACAGTAAATAAAGAAGTTGGCAATTGGCTGTATTTTTCAAAAATATTTTTTAATTTGACCGTAATAGTGAATTTGGGATATGTAAGTGTAATTTATTAAAACACTTGCCTACGACAATAACATATCCAAGTTTTAAACAAATCGGACAGTTAATAAAGAAGGCGGCAATTGGCAGTATTTTTCAAAAATATTTTTTAATTTGACCGTGATGGTGAATTTGGGATATGTAAGTGAAATTTATTAAAACACTTGCCTAGGACAATAACATATCCAAATTGCAGACAAATCGGACATTTAATAAAGAAGTTGGCAGTTGGCAGTATTTTTCAAAAATAATTTTTAATTTGACTGTAATAGTGAATTTGGGATATGTAAGTGGAATTTATTAAACCACTTGCCTAGGACAATAACATATCCAAATTGAAGACAAATCGGACAGTTAATAAAGAAGGTGGCAATTGGCAGTATTTTTCAAAAATATTATTTAATTTGACCGTAATAGTGAATTTGGGAAATGTAGGTGGATTTTATTAAAACACTTGCCTAGAACAATCACATATCCAAATTTTAAAGAAATCGGACCATAAACACCAAAGATAGTTTTTTAGCCTGAATTTGAAAATTAATTTTAAAAAATATAGAGGAGGGATGGGGATTGGGAAAATATATTTAATATAGGCAAGGGTTGGACAATAGTATAGGCTAACAAGGAAACTTGTGTAGGGCGGGAGCTGGCGTCGGTGCAAAAACGGCTCCCCATAAGAATAACATGGGGAAAAAGCGCCGGAAGTGATGCCTCTTTGCCATTTCACCACTACTTATGCTAAATTATCTATCTATATATGATTAATTACTTTTGATTTTATTGCAGGCGCAACAAAAAAATCCAATCTTTGAAACAATCAAAAAAATCAAAAGTAATTAATCATATATAGATAGATAATTTAGCATATGTTAACAAAATTATCATACTGTTTTGTTTACTTACAGATTATTTAATTTTAAGTTTAAGGTTATTAGCTGCACTGTGATCATGAGGTAAACCTCGAAACACGTGTCAGTGAATTAAAAATGAATTTTGAAGGGTACTCTGGTAATTTTCTTTTAAAAATAATATATATATACATAGATATAAATTTGAACGAATATTGTTTTTGGCATCTGGGGACCTCAAAACGAAAAGTTATCATGGTCTCGGGCTTAAGTCTTACCATGCCACCTACGGTAATAGCTTCTTCCCTATAAGGGAAATTCGCTAAAAACCTACTTGAATGGCAACTCTCATAATGAAAATAAAAAAATACTTGAATGGCAACTCAAACTCTTTTTTCGATGGGCGAGAGTAGGGGGTATTGGGAAACTCTGCGCGCTTCCCCCCCTATCTTAATAACCCCCCCCCCCGATTTTATATTTTTGCTCCCCACCCAATTTAATATTTTTGCTCTCTCCTCCTCCCCCTCCTCCCACCCCTCCCCACACCCCCTCCCACTTCTCCCTCCCCTCCCCCTTTTCCTCCCCTACCCCTCCCCCCTCCCTGATATATATTTTTTCAATTTGAGCCACCACGTGTCAGCATTACAATTACAGGAATTCTCGCCGACTTGAGCGCACTTGTCACTCCCTCCACCACCTTTCCCCACCATCAACATTCCACCATAACAGCTAAACATACTAAACATACTTGAAAGGCATAATTATATGTTCATTACGGAAATAAAAAAGCGACTTGAATGGCAACTCTCGAAAATGAACGAGTATTTGATATAACACAAATTCAATTCCTCTTCTGCGGCAGCAACGTGCCGGGTACCATTTCGTTAACTTTGATTTAATTCTACATTAAACGTGTACAATTTTGTGTGATGTTAATATTGTAAAATTATGTGGGTTTTTATTTTCTTCAGTTAATTTACCATTTATATTCAACCCGTACGAAGGACGGGTACATAGCTAGTTTAAAACTAATATTGTACTTCATAGCCTGTTGTAAAAAATAACTTTAAAACTGAACATTTATGAATCCTAATCTGAGTGCTTGAAACTATATTATAAAATAAAGCATGGACGAGTTGAATATTGTATATATTTCTCCAGACATATGAATGTACAAACCAGACCTGCTTTGTAAAACCGCTTGGATATAAATTTAAATGTTTGTTCTAAGTATATTAATTTAAGAAAATTGAATTTGCCTTGATTATTGCTAAAAGGCATAGTGCTCCCTCCATAACACATTATTTGTAACAATTTTGTTATCAAAAATATACCTGCTATTTATTGGTTTACACAACTTGTAATAACATTGTTAGATTTCTGACTTTTTGCTATGATTAAATTAACATTATAATGTTGTCTGCTGATCGTTGTAGTAATAGGGTAAGCTCGCACTAAAATTCCAAGGGTGAGGGAATAACACGGGCAGCACTAGAAGGGGCATAAATCAAATAGACCCCCTTGGGATCAGCGAAGGGGATAACGTAAGCGTAACGGCTACAAGGATGGGGGTTGGTTGGGGCAAGAGGAGAATGCAACTACCCGACCCGGGACACTTCTAGTACCTAACGCGCACTAAGTAGACTCATTGGACATTCGCTAATCACTAGCTGAGAATTTCTACAGCATTTCCTTTTATGCTGGAAATGAAAGGTTGATATTTTACCAGAGAAAAAGTTAAATACACGAATGTTTTAAACACATTGATGGTAACACTATCTTACATCGCTTAACTATCTATCTTACGTATGAAGTAGATTATTTTAAATTGAATAAATACCTTTTCTTATCCTTTTAATTGCATGTTCACTAGGATATCTTTAGCTACCAATGAATTACAACGAATAATGAGTACTTGTAAAACTATGTCTTAGTTGTAACATAAATATTTCCTCAATAACAGACAGTTCGTTTTTTACCATTTGATTTACATTCCTTCAAATAAAAAAACAATCATCACAAATAAATAAATTTATAAATAAAATGGTTTTTTATTTAGAGCATTTTTCATGAATTTTACATGGTTTCCAAAACAACTTGAGTCACATACAATTGTTTACACAAAGCTATTTACAACAAAAATTATCTAATAATATTCTACAATGTTATATGACTTACATGATAATATGCAGAGGTTTAGTTAACTATTTGTCAAGTAAAATCTAAATACGTTTGACAGTGTAACGGCTGATAGTTGGTGATTATTACCCCGTAATGTACAGTTGCTACACTTGTGCAGTATTATGCGTTCACTTAATTCAGTAATAATAACATTTATTAATTCATAATTTGTTCTCACATTAAAACATCGTTCAAAATCATAAAAGTAAAACTGCCACCTTTTACAAAATAAGATGCATTACAATGCTTTGATGAAAGCTAGTGAGGTTGTTAACTCAAATCATCTAAACTAAACTTGTTTAGTTTAGGGGTAACAATTTACATTATAATATATGTTACAGCGCGTTAAAATAACAATAATTGCCTATTTTCAGAAGTTTTGTTGTGACTATTTCGCCCCGATGTTGTAGAATCCAAATTTTGATTGGATTCGGAATAATTTTCTGAAAACCAACAAGGTTATTAAGCAACTTAAACTATCACCCTTTTTAGTATTTAAAACTGAAGAATGTAAAGGTTCAAGAGCGGTCACAACCATGATTGGTTAGATGCGTGACTGCTCTTCACCGAATGCAGTAAACGCACTGCACAAATATTCAGCATAGTATCCTAGGATAATTGTAAAGGCGTTGTTTTAGTTTTGATTAATCTGCAATGCTAATTATGTCGGTGTAACATATTAAGTTTGAAGTAGCAAGCTAAACACTTATTTATAACATATGACTTGTTCTCCATGAGCAGTTTGAGGGGTGCGAAGAGAAAAATTAGAATTATAAAATAATAAGTAGAATTACTAAAAGTTATATTAACGTTGACCTTTACTAACTACAGAACTAGAATAGTTTTAAAATTAATTTTATATACTCTTTTCATGTGTCTCTCAAGAATTTAAAAGTGCCACATGTGAGAGAGGGAAACACCATTTCAGCCCCTAACATCAAAGCGGGGTTTCAAAAGCACTTCACTGCACACTTTTGTTACACCGACTTTACACTGCATGTCGTTTAAGAGTTAGTATCTTGCTTCCTCAACTGTTTCCTAACTGCAATGGAGTATTCACCAGAACATATTTATGTACAAACAAAATATAGCCATGTGCATTAAAATACCTCTTGTCGTACACCACCATGTAACATAGTTCAAATGGTCGTCTTCTTAACAAACTTTATGGACTAATATTTGCAAGCTGTTATAATGAAAAAATATAATTCATGTAGGAAAATGAAAGTTTTAGCTGATTGAAACAAAAAAACTAAAAAAGTACTAAGCGAGCCTGAATAGAAGGTCTTTGGATTTAATTAACCTTTACAATAGTATGATTTTTGACATATGCTGCTATTTGACTTTTTTTAGTTTTGAGCCAGTAAGAATATATAAACAAATATTTTATTGAATTATAGTTTTTTCAAAACTGGCTGTCATGTAGCATATCAGACTGAAGCTGATTTTATTACAGGTAAGTAATTTAAATCAAGAAAAGTTAGGTAAATAGAAAATACAGAATATTCAGTAAATAACAAAATACTTTTCATAAAATTGACCCCGAAATCTGTAATAGCAATATAAGAACATTCTGTTTTCAATTGTTTACGAGACCTTTAAAATTATATAACATTTCCTTTGGATGTATATAACAATGTTTTGAAATTCTAATCGGTTTTTTGACCACCACACATATATTTCGAAATGAATATTTTTTTTAATTGACTTTATGCAATTTAGTAGGTAGGTCTTTTATGCCTTATGAATTCCGACGAAACATTTCTCCCAGTATACATGCTTGACAGGTGATTTGACTCACCCTATTATATAATATACTGTATATATATATATATATATATATATATATATACATATATACGGTTATAAGAAAGTAGAATTGTGGATCATACCATCGTTGTTACAATTAATAGTTTTAGGTTGATATTGTTTTATAAATAATGTTTCAAAACAGTCTGATTTGTCAAAATTTATTTTAATTTAATATTTTTAGAGCTTAATTTGTTATTAAAAACTGTTATTTCATTAAAAGGTCAAAATGTTTCTTTGTCTTTATTTAATGTGATTTATTTAACAGTTTAGGCAACGGTACATTTTAAAACGTAGGTCCCAACGTTTTTACTTGTCTTAAATATGTTGATATAGCCGATTAGTTGTGCTTATACACAACAACATTAATGAAAATTCCAATTAAATAAATATAAATAAACTTATCAATATTTGTGGCTGAAGCTTTCATTGACCAATGAAGAAATATGTGAAAGATAAAACCCAGTGAAGATTTTATAATAAAAAACTTTATTATTTAAAACTTGAAAAATAGTTTCCGTCCTGGCTATTATTATATCACGTCCGATATTCATAACAATAGATTTTGAACTTTTTGTAACTTCTCTAGTATTGTATTATAATTGGTATATTCATTTCAAAACGCAAATAGAAACAACAAAATGTCATTAAATACATAGATTACCAATATCTTAATATGGTTTACAGAGTAAAAATAGCTGCAAGTCACAAAGAATCACAGTTAAAAACCACTGATTATAAATTAATGATTATGGAACTAAAGTAGACAAATTTCATACCTGACAGATTGTATGACATTTAATGATAGTGTCATTACAGTCTGATGAGTAGTGTATGTCAGCATGTAATATATTGAGTAGTCATACATAAATTTAAACACAACATCAACAGCTCAATGTTGTTTTAGTATTGTATTGTTCATATATTAGCTTAAAATTTCCTTTTATCAGGATTGGCATGGTATCAAAAACAAAATGTGTGTGGCACTTAAGAAAGCAAGATATAAATACCATGTTTAATTAATTAGTTAATTAATTGATACATTAAAGTTCCCTACGAATGTCATAAACCGAGTTGATTACTTAAAAACTGTTAATTTAAAAAGAGTGGAGTGGCTAGTTATTTATAGATTTTTGTTTAAATGATTTAGTGTCACCTGTATGTATTTTACACCTATTGAAGAACTACTGGAATGTATTAACTTTGGGTTTTTTGAATTCCTCCCTTCTTATCCCAAAGAAACAACCATTATCGTAACCGTCGTACGTTTATCGGAGCAACACCAAAGGCTATGAAAAAGATAACGACTCATATTTAGCGTTTAATAAAGTAACTGAAGTTATATTTAATGGGCATTACTCATTTGCACAAAGTAAATTTATTTTTTTGTCTTTTTTAATTAAATCAACAAGATCGATAGTATTTACTGAACAAAGCATCTTCGCAGCGGTAATATCAGTGATGCCTCGACACGGAGACTATAGTGTCACAGCCCTAACCACCCCATTTATGAAGCTGCCGTTTGATATCGAAATAGTTAGTAAAAATGAATCTAGTAACAATTTGCATAATGTCTCAATACTTTATTGCATAATAAAGCCGTAAGTAAATTGATGTAATTCTATACAAAACACGTCTTATAGGGAACATTAAAAAAGGTTTATAGTACAAATATTACTTTTAAGTTTGTGTTACCTGTAAGGTTTGACCAGTGCAAGTATTTTCATCACTGGTGAAAAAAAGCAAGTTTAAAGTCAGTCTAGCCAGCTTATCAAAGAGACGCAAGTTGAAAATTTATTTTAACCTGCACCTACTATACCAAGCGAAACAGTGCACTGCAGCGAAACAGTGAATTGAGATTTCTTTGTTTATATAACAATATTTTTTATATGAACAATCGATATTGTCCAGGAACTAATTTTATAATTTATTTATTAATATATAAAAATAAAAATACTAAATGGTGATAACTCTTTTTAGAACGAAAAGCGGCACGAAGGAGATTTAGCTTGTTAGAATATTAAAACAAGTTTACTTTGCATTGGTGAAAATCAACGAAATAGGTTTTTTTATTCAAAAAGCTATATAGGATTTCATCACAAAATATTCACTAGTTTTGGAATTGCTCAATTCCAATCAGCAATTCAGTTATAAAGTTAAAATTGTATAAATACTATTGTTTAAAATTAAAAAAGGGTAAGAACATATTATAAAAACGTATTATAATGAGGTTAGGAGGCTGAAATGCGTTTCTGAACTGAATGTCAGTGAGCAGGAGGAAGAGAGGTGTGGCAGAACGACGCTCCCACACCATTTCCATGGAACCGCATTCAAACATCACACACACAAAGCAACGCGGTGTTTCTTTGTGCTACCGGCACGCCTCACTGTTAAAGGGCGCATTGTGCGCATTTGGCCGAATGGATGTATTGTTAAGATATATTTAGAGGGTAAAATATGTACCATATGTGAAATCGTGTCTGGACATCCTCGCTATCCTCTAAATACCTTTGATTTGGATTTGGTATTGTATATATGTTCTATCGTAAGCGGATGTGTAGCTTTCAATTGGGTTGAATGCCATTAAATCTTTGAACAATAAATGATACAAATGTATTTATTAGCTTTAAATATAAAATATCATAAATTTAAATGAATCGTTCTGATATATTGGGGTAGCTAGTAACATTATATATGTCATTACATCAAAACAAAAGAAGACGCTTGATTTTTAAATTACATTATTAACACATATTATGGGATGATTTAACTGAGAAAAACATTTTTTTAATGAAGAGTTAGAATTGTACAAACCTATCTAGCCTATATCTAGCTTTATAAAGTTTCCTAGTTTTAAAAACTGACAAAATCATATGATAAATTTCAAATGAAAATTTGCATGCAACATCAAGCAGGGACAGACGAGTGACCGTTTAATTCATGTGCAAAACAGTTTTAGCTTTAGTCTTTTATACTGCAGCATATTGCTATTTGGTGTCGCTAATGGTTTTCGCTTTGGAAAATTCTACTCCCATCCGCTATAGGGCCGTGGGATTGCGTATTAGGATTCTAGTGGCAAAATATCTGTTTTGGCTCTTGGTACTGAGTAATATTTTTATCACTCGATTAGGTGTACGAGTCAAGCTCCACCAATTACGGAATATTATGGTTTTTAATAGTAAAAAAAAATTCTGAATCGAATGAGTTGTAATCTTAACATTTTGAAGTGGATAGTATAATTACTGACATAAACCAGTATGAAAAATTAAAATATATGTACGAATATAAATATGTTACTAATCTTAATTTGATGATAGAACGCACAAGCATTATTATAGGACCTATAAAATTGTGCATAAAATAAGATAAGCATACTATTTCCCACGCACCAGCGCATTTTATTACGAAACCAATAATAGTGCAACATACATGTGACATAAATTATTAATGGAAAAATGTGTATGGTTATTTTTATGTGAAAACTTAGCGTGTTTCACTGGTATAATTTTATTATAATTAATAGATGGATTTGTTTTTAAATCAATACTTTTAATGATTAATTTACAATGAATATGTTTTCCGTTCTGATCCTAAATGATGTAATGGTATACTTTTTCTTTCATTATAAAAGCTTCAGCATTTATTCTTACACAGAATACGGTAAGGTACTCAGAGGATGATTATCATGTAACCAGTCACGCCAATCACCATTAGACATCATGAGAGAATGTTTCATTATCTCTCAAACGTCGTTTATATTGATCGGTGTAACTGATCGAAATTGTATGCATTGTACCAACTAATACTGCTGCACAGTACTGCATGTGGCTGAGTATAGCTATAAATATCTTGCTAATGAAAATACTAGATAAATTAAACTCTTCGTTATGGTAGTTTGCTAAATGAAATAGTTTATTCCTCTTACGTCCAAAGAAAAGCTAAACGAACTAAAAAATTGTACAAGCACTAATTCACTAAATAAATTTAAAATATAATAAAACAGATTAAAAGTAACAATAGAGAGTTACGTTGTATTCATAAAATGAATATTAAGATATACGTTGCAGTTCAGTAACAGTTTAAGCAACAACATTCGAATATCTAAAAGTGGCGTGTAGTGTAAAGTCAGTAAAACAAAAGTCTGGTGGAGTGCTTTTGAAACCCTGCTTTGATGTCTGGGACTGAAGAGTTCTTTCTCTCCCCCACATGTGATACTCTTCATCCTATCAAAGAAACGAGACTTGACAATGGTAACCTGTATCTTTTATGTCTATTATACTAAGATGTAAAGTGCACATATATTAGGATGCAATATAATAATGTAACTAATAAACTAATCTTGGTGTGTCGATTTATCATAGTACTAGGACCAGGGAAGTTGGTAGAAAGCTGATATGATTTAATTTATTAGGAAACAATCTTACAAAGCCCAGCCTGAATGTTCACCACTAACTGTATTAGGAAACAATCTTACAAAGTCCAGCCTGAATGTTCACCACTAACTGTATTAGGAAATAATCTTACAAAGCCCAGCCTGAATGTTCACCACTAACTGTATTAGGAAACAATCTTACAAAGCCCAGCCTGAATGTTCACCACTAACTGCATTAGGAAACAATCTTACAAAGCCCAGCCTGAATGTTCACCACTAACTGTTAGGAAACAATCTTACAAAGCCCAGCCTGAATGTTCACCACTAACTGTATTAGGAAATAATCTTACAAAGCCCAGCCTGAATGTTCACCACTAACTGTATTAGGAAACAATCTTACTAAGACCAGCCTGAATGTTCACCACTAACTGTATTAGGAAACAATCTTACAAAGACCAGCCTGAATGTTCACCACTAACTGCATTAGGAAACAATCTTACAAAGCCCAGCCTGAATGTTCACCACTAACTGTTAGGAAACAATCTTACAAAGCCCAGCCTGAATGTTCACCACTAACTGTATTAGGAAACAATCTTACAAAGCCCAGCCTGAATGTTCACCACTAACTGTTAGGAAACAATCTTACAAAGCCCAGCCTGAATGTTCACCACTAACTGTATTAGGAAACAATCTTACAAAGCCCAGCCTGAATGTTCATCACTAACTAACTGTATGAGTTAGTTTAAACTGACTAATCTTAGAATAACCGATAACTAAGATGAAAATAATAATAATATAATTAAGTAATGAAGCATTTTACCAAGTATTTCAAACGATACATGTTCAATATTTTAAAAGATTATTTTTTGGAAAAACTAACGCCTTCCACAATAATCTACTTAGAAAAATATAATTCAGAGCATTTTAACTTTCACTGCTTTATCATATAATTTATTTAAACTGAAATAGGACTTCATGTTATTTATTTGCTAAAACACAGAGCAATATTCTTAGATTTAAATTCTAAACTGAACACGAACTTATAGCTTTTGGGTGGATCACATTAAGGTAAATTAATGACAGCGGAAAGTATAAGAAAGCTATTAGGGATGGAGTAGGAGGGGGATGTGTAACTATGACTCTATTAATATCCAACACATATTAATTAGACTCATGCATAAACATTGGACATTGGCTCAACTAACTGAGAATGTCGTTCTATGTTAGGCAGTTGTATAGTATATACAATTTTAATTCATTAATAAGAATTGGAACAAAAATAATATTTCTTGAAGACTGAAATATTACTATTTAATAAGGTTGTTTTACTGTATAACTTCACCAACTAAATGTTTACTCTTGGAGAACAGAGAATGGATCAAAGTTTAGTAAATTTCATCTAATGATTTTCTTTCTGTCTAATATCTCACACCCTGCTTGTATTGGTTGCGTGTGTGTGTCGTGTTTTATTTTATATCCGTTAAGAACTAATAACTAACCAAATGAACACTGGAAACTTTAAAAACTGTAATCTTGAGACCTTTAGATTACTATAACACTCGGGGCACATACTACAACTGTGGGACGTTTCCAAATCCAGTGATCAATAACACTTACTCCTGATAATCCTGGTGCTCCTGATAGGAAGAACAACTTCACTGTGTGAAAGATGCGTGCAAAACCTAAATTAGTGTAAGGAAAATGTTGTCTATTCTTTAAAATGCCTAACATTAGTAAAACAAAATATTCTTTGTTTAGAGAGTGGATGTTAATTAAGTGGATTTTAACGTTGTAAAGGCGTGTAACGCAAGACGCCCAGTGTAATGAAACTGCCAGAGGATTGAAGGTATTTTAGTGACTACCTGTTGATAGAAACAGGTATTTTAGGGATTATTGCTTTGGTTCATTTGCCTTTAAAAAATCTTCAGGAGTAAGTGTGTGGAAGAAAGCTGTTTGACAAGTTCAATGAGTAGAATTTGGAAGTATAAACAAACATTTTTGAGGTATCGCACCAAGTTCATAAGTGTTGAATAAACGAGGAGAAGTTTCTCTGACAAACGGATGTAAAATAATCACACCCAAAAGCAGGGTGATTGTTGGCTGATAGTCGTCAGTTAGTGATTTACCATAATCCAACGACTAAGTATAAGACTAATTATAATGCGCTGCGTTGTATATTAAGAGAACCACGGCTACTTTAGTCCCTCTCCTTTTTTAATACCCCCTCTCGTTGCAGCATCCACATCCTACACGGTCCTAAACTCACACCTAAAGCAACCTTATTTGATTTCTGCTAATATTAGTTTGCCTAATATAATAATATCTTTTGATAACAAATACTACATTCAACTGTTCTTGATTTACGTTTTCCAAATGTACGAAATTAAACTTGTTGTATTTATATACTAGGTGTACGCTGATTCCTCGCGTATAAGGATAATTGAAACACATGCTCAAACTTAAATCGAGTCTCATAAAAAATTCAATATCTGATTTGAGTATCATCATCAGAATACATTCCGTTATCATTTAACTGCCGCCAGAATCCGGATTTTATGTCTATATAGCTATAGTTTTAGTCACTTCTCTAAGAATCAATTATCGCGGTAGCTGAGAGGTATCGCACTGGCTCTTGGAGCGAAGGTCGCGGGTTCGGATCCCGCCGCCGACCTAACATTTTATCCGTAGAAAAACATACATACATTTATCACTTGTTTTTATCAAAGTAAATGTTGTATAAATACGTAAATTTATTTATTTTAAAAATAAATTGAAGATTTCAGGCATGGTTTGTTGTTAGGATTGGCATGGGTGCGTTATTTGAGAACAAACAGAGCATTTTGGGCTAAGCAGTGACTTTAGCAGTGTGGTTAATTTAACTTTTAAGAGAACAGCGAGTTTCCTATATGAACTAATATTAACAATTTCTATAGGCCAAGTCAAAATATCCTTAAGGATTAACAATAAATCGTCAGGCCCAGTTATTTAGATGGAAAAATGAGATTTCAATATATTGTTTCAATAGCCTAGGCTATCATGAAATTAAATGCTATAAACATTGGTTGGCCCAAGTCCGTACATGAAACTTCTAAAATGACAAGTAGCCTAAGTGTATATGCCTACATTTTATAGTCATAGGTCAAAGTTTATGATGAAAACAGCTCAGTATAATCCAAACCTAGGAGATGTCAAATCATTTCAGATAACCTGTAAAAAAGGCTTAGTTTGGTTAGAATAATTTAAAACTTTTGTTTTGGTTCGCTACAACATTCCTGGTAATGTGTTTAAAGTATTTTACAACATTGTATTGCCAGTTTAATGTCGGCTTACTCTTACTGTAATCCAACCCTAGGCTATGTCAAATCATTCCAAGATAACCTCCCGAAAAAAGCTGTTTGGTTAGAATAATCTATAGCTTTTATTGTGGTTACCTACTACATTACTGGTAATGTATTTCAGGTAATGTAGACAATTTTTATTATTAATTTAGTGAAAATATAACCTAGCAAATAATTGTCCTACAAAAATAAATTTTAAATGTTGTTCGCTTACTGTGACTATCTTCATCAACGCTTTCTAGACAAATTGAGCCTTTGTATACTTTTTACACACACAATATTACCAATACACAATATTACTTTTTATCACAATATTACCAATTGTCTAAGAAAATTTAATAAAACAAACTATTTTATAAGTTAAGTTAATATCTTAGTATCTACAGTCATCACAAAGGTTTTTTGAGTTTTTCGATCTGCCACACGCGTCGTCTGTCGTCTGCCACTACAATCGTTGCCTCTGACTGACTGACGATATTTACACAGAGTAGGCGTACTAAGGGAATATTAACTGTATGGATATTTCTTTTTTAACGTACACTTAATAATTTATAAAATAATAAATATGCTCACAACTTAAAAATATACTTCGATTTATCTCTCTTGTGTATTTTTTGTTGGTAAAAAAACTGTTGTTATCCAGTATAAAAAAGTATACTCTAGTAAACTAACTATTGTTACTCTGTTGTTGAAACATAGACGTCGGCTAAATTTTAACGATTCAAGTACCACTAAAATGGCTTCCAATGTTATTCTTATGGAGAAAAAAATAAATTTGGTTTTAAGATAATTTGATTAATACCGAACGAAATTATCTGAATAACGAACTTGACCGAGATTTTGACCTGTTAAGTTTTTATGGAAAATTTTAAATTTAACTGTGGAGGCATTCTCGAGTTATTGTGGTCACAGACACGCCAGTTGAGTTGATTCTCTTACCAGTCTAAGCAGTGAAGCTGACTACTATGGACGCCCCCTGAGTGCGTTTCGACCTTTGACCCCTGACGTCACGCCCCCTCCCCCCACCCCGCCCACGCTTCTCCCCTCCCCCTCCCCACCCACCCTCCCCCTCCCCTCAACACCCCCTCCCCTCCCCGCCCCTCAATATCCCCCCTCCCCCCCCTCCCCCCGCCCCCTCCCCCCCCTTCAGTCCTGGCCTCTCATACCACTTTACCTAACCTACATTAGGACCGTGTTGCCAACCTGGGTTTTTTTCTGTGTAGCGCTGCCAACCTATTTTTTTTTCTTGTAATACTAGGTCACGCTAAATTATACTGATTGCTATATGTATATATTTATTACGTCACGCTACTTTCGTTTGCTGCGCTCGGCCCCCTCTCACCCGCTTGTTTAGTTATCCGAACAGGTGACTTATCCAATCTTGTTACTTGTCCGAACCTGTTACGTATCCGAACATGGTAGTTATCCAGCCAGCCCACTGGACCACCCCCCGAGGCGAAACTCAACTCCTTGAGCAAAGCTCGGTCCCCCTCCCCTCCCCACCCTCCCCCTCCCCACCCCTCCCCTCCCCCCTCACCACCCCCTACCCCACCCCCTCCCCTCACGACCCTTCCAATCATTTTTCCTAACCTACATTTGGACAGTGTTGCCAACCTGGTTTTTTTTCTGTGTAATACTACCAACCTATCTTTTTTTTTGTTTGAAAGATTACTTCACCCTAAGTTATACTGTTTGTTATATGTATAAATATATTACGTCACACTACTTTCATTTTCTACGCTTGGCCCCCTCACACTGTTTATATATCTTTTAATACCCTTCTTCTGTTAAAATATATTAGTAAAATATGAAGTAGTACCAGGTGTATCAGATCAGACTGAAATAAAATCTATGCATTTATAAAACAAAAGTTGATATTTGTATGTAGTGATTTCTCTTTACGGTGGAAATTAAACCTTGTGGATAATTTTATATCCTTATCGGGTTCATCACTCCTGTTTCAACTTGTCCAGACCTGTCACTACTTGTTCAGTAGATATGACCCCTATAGAGCTCTATAACTTATTTGCTATTCCAAACGTTTTAACTTGTAATACTGTTTCATTATATGCTTTTTAAAACTAATTTTATCCAAATTGTACCTTGTGTAAGTCCAATACTAAACTATGCACACAAGGGAAAATAAGAAGTAATAAATTACAAACCAAACTTTATTGATACATTTTGTACTATAACTATTTACATAATTATATCATTCTTAAACAAATTATATTCCTCTACCGATGCCCCGGTCCTGGCGGCATCTCCGTTTCACAATGTTTCAAACCTACCTTTTGCTTCACAAAATCTCTTATTTCACAGTATTGATGTTATCATTTCAACATAATAAAAAAAGAAAAATTAAGCTAAATTTATTAAATTATTTAATTCACCCTGATACAAAAGTTACTAAAAAACTAATTAAACATACGTTAATTTGTATTGGCTGAGTATTTAGATACGCGAGTTGGAATTTTTTATACCATTTTTCTTTCACAATTTTGCAAACTTAACTGTTATTTTTTATCTTAGATAGTGTTTCAAACCTAATTGTTTTTACGCCTTACATTATTAATGTTGCCAACTTAACTTTTTTTGAATTAATCTTTGCCACTGTTGCCAAGCTCTTGATATTATACTGTGATTCAGCTGTTGCAAACCTAGCATTTTTACTGTTTGTTATTGCCAACTCTTTTCGTACTTGTTGTTGTCAACCTAAATGTAAATTTTTATTTCTCAAAGTCTTTCTGTACTTTTTTGCCAGCGGAATAGCCAACATAACTTTATGAGCATTCTCTTTTACACTTGTTTTGCAGTGTTTGCCAACCTTAGTATTTTGCGTTCTTTCTTTTACAAAGTTGCTAACCTAGAGTTTGTATTTTTTCGTTCTTAATGTTACCTATATAATTTCTAACCTTTTCAATTATATTACTAACATAATGTCTCAATCTTTACCAAGCAGTGTTGCCAACCTAACTTTTTGAAATTTTGTTTCGCAGGGTTGCTAATTTATATTTGAATTTCGGTGTTACAGAGTTTCCTACCGAACTACTGAATCACTCACTGTGTCGCCAACCTAAATTTATAACATTTTATTTCGCAGAGTTGCCAACCTACCTTTATGTAACTTTGGGGTAGTGTTTCCAACCTATTAAAGGCATTGGTGAATGTTTAATTTACATAGTTGCTAACTTGAATGTTGGCATTTCCTTTTTAGTTAATGGGTTTCAAACCTTGTTTTTACTCTTTTGTTATCAACTTAACATTTTGCAATTTTTCTTCTCCAGTGTTGCCAAGCTAAATCTTAATATTTTAGGTCACACTGTTCCCAAGCTAACTTTTCCCTGCTTGTTGTTGCCAGCCTACTATTTGCATTTAAATAAATCTTTAGTAGAATTGTCGACTTTTATATTTCGCAGTATTGTCATACTAACATTTTTCTTTCACAAAGTTGCCAACTCGACTATTTGTATTTTCTTTTAAGGGGGTTCAAACCTGATTTGTGTATCTTTCATTCTCAAAAATGCCAACTTTACTTTTTGCAATTTGTCATTGCCAATGTTGCCACACTAACTTTTTTTCCTGCTTGCTGATGTCAACCTTACTTTTATCCTAATTGTTGTTGCCAACCTAAATGTTGAATTGTTATACCGCAGTGTCTTTCTGTATTTTTTCGTGACCGTAACGGAATTGCAAACATAACTTTCTGAATATTCTCTTTCACATGTTTACTAACATAACTTTATTTTGTGCAATGTTTGCATACCTATGTATTTTGTGATCTTTCTTTCACAAAGTTGCGAACCAGAATTTTTGAAATTCTGTTTTGTAGGGTTGATAACCTAATTTTTTTTTCGTTTTTTGTTGCATGGTTTCCTATCTAACTTCTGAATCATTTGCTGTGTCGCCAACCTAACTTTCTAAAATCTTCTTTCTCAGAGTTGCCAACCTACCTGTTTGTAGGTGTACATTTTGGTGTAGTGTTTCCAATCTTTTAATAATTTATTTGCAGTGTATTTCTGTACTTTTTTGTTCAAATAATTGTCAACAAAACCTTAACTACATCATCTTCTCACTTTTATTTTTTGCAGTGGTTACTAAGTACTTTGTGTTCTTTCTTTCTCAATGTGGTCAACCTAGATGTTGTATATTTTCGTTATTAATGCTGCCAATAAAATTTCTGATTTGTTGTCCTAATGTTGCAAACATAACGTCTTAATCTGTCTTCCATACTGTTGCCAACTTAACTTTTTTCCTACATGTTGTTGCCAGCCTAAAGGCTGTGTTTTGATTTCGCGGTGTATTTCTGTAGTTTTTCGTTCAAGGAATTTTCAACAAAACCTTAACTACATCATCTTCTCACTTTTATTTTTTGCAGTGGTTACCAACCTAAGTACTTTGTGTTCTTTCTTTCTCAAAGCGGTCAACCTAGATGTTGTATATTTTCGTTCATTATGCTGCCAATAAAATTTCTGATTTGTTGTCCTAATGTTTCAAACATAACGTCTGTCTTCCATATTGTCGCCAACTTAACTTTTTGACATTTTGTTTCGAAGGTTGCTACCTAACTTTTTGAATTTCGGTTTTTGTTCAGAGTTTCCTACCTAACTCTAAATATTTCACAGTTTCGTCAACCTAACTTTCTGAAATGTTCTTTCGCAGAGTTGCCAACCTACCTTTTTAGTGACAATAGTATAGTGTTTCCAACGTTCTAATATTGGTTACAACCATTGGCAAATTACTTTTTACATATTTCTTTCGCAGACTTGGCAGTTTAGCTTTTATTTCGAACTTGTAATTTCTACTTCTTGATAATGATCACTACTTCCAGATTGGCAGATTATTATTTCTATTACGCAATTAATACGATTTTAACATACATTTATTAGCTTGGTCATGTATATTTATTGAATGAGAGTCTTTTAGGGTAAATGTCTTATAATCTATTCTTATATTTTCCCATCAGTTAGTTATCTTTCTGGTTGTGAACAGATATTTTTTGGGTAGTGAAGATTTGTCTCTTTATATATATTTTTTCTACCAGCTTAACGTTTTTGTTTTCACAGCAGCAGGACTTTAACTTTCGGGTTCAAATACTAACTGAAACCTATAACGAGTTATTTTTTTCTGAAATAATATTTTAGAAATATTTTAAAAACTATTTTTAATAGTAAGTTTTATAATTTCTACAATTAGTTTAGTTTTTTGTTTACAAACTTTGTAAAATTTCATTGCAAATTAGATTGTTGCGTTTAGGTTCGGAAAGCTACTTAACGGTCTTTTGTTTTCTATCGAACTTCTAGGCTATCTGATCTGACTTTATTTTGCTGATGTTAAACATTTTATGTAAGAGTTTAACACTTAAATGAGATTTACCTGAAATATAACATTTTAATGCAAGACATATACAATTTATAATACCGAAGGTATAGTTTTCATAAATAAATATTTTTTTGTAAGCTTATTTTTTTTATAAATGACATTGGAAATTTGATTTTAAGTGCATTTTAAGGTGGAATTTGATATTTCCAAGTGAGATACCATTCGTAACCTCACAGATCGTGTTCTCATTGGGCTTATTTTAAATTTGTTGATAACTTAGTAAACCTAAAGCCGGATTTACTTAAACAAGTATTTAGAGTCTTGTGACAAAACTATCTTATGCATTAACTTACAGGTAAAATACATTTCCAGTCGTAAACTTTAATTAACGTGTATTTACTATAGCCTTTTATTTTTAAGGTTTGATATATTGCCTTGTATATTTGTATTTACATGTTGAACTTGTCATTTAATTCTCAGATATGGTTCCATGAGTTATATTAGTAGATTCTTATTTGACTGATCGTAAAAACATATGATACAGAGAATTATTAGTGGTAGATATTAACTTGAATTATTAAAATGTGTCAGATTCATCAAAATCGATAAAAGTTACCCTTCAGATATAAAAGGTACGCTAATATTTGTTCAAACAATTGAATTTATGATAACCAGGTATATCAAAACGACTAAAATCAAACACAATCCCCTTAAATCTAAAACAAAGTATAATTATTTTAAAAGGTGTACTGTCGAAACAGAACCAGGTGCTTCAGACCAGCCAAAAATATAAACATTGGACTCAGTTTATTTTATTGTTTTTACAACAAAGTACTTGGAGTGTTGACAGTTAAATATCCGCCCCTAGTAAATAATTGACTTTGTATCCAGCCCTATTTGAATATCCGTATTTCCCTTGTTGTAATAAACGGGTTTTCCATTCAAATTCCAAACACCAAAAATTTAATGTAAGAAATAATCATCATCATTTATAAACGAGTCTCCGAAAGCTAACTTGTTCTATTCTCATTTCGTATTAAACAACATGAAATTAGATTGCAACATATTTTGTTGATGAAGTATAAAGATTCGCCTTAATTACAGATGTGCAGGGCCGTTGCTAATGTTATTTTATACTTAAACTTCACATATTTACAAATGAACATTTTAGTTTATAAACTAAACATAATATTTACAACAAAGTATCTATTTGAATAGAAAATAACCAGGTACATAAGAACAGCAAAAATATAAAACTTGGACAACATATCTTATATAAATTGCTACTTAAGGCAATGTATTATTATTTTTACTAATACAGTCTTAGGGTCATTAGTAAAAACTTAACTAACCGATTGAACTGTCTTTTGGTTGACTTTCTATATTGTTTAATGACCTACGTAAATGGATTCAATATAATGGATTCAATTTAATATAAATGTTTCATTTACCAAGAGTCAACACATATATATTAGTATATTATATTTTAGTTCTTGGGCCCCGGAAACAAATTCCACGATGTAAGCGTCGGGGCCATACTTGGCCAACTCGTTGGTCATCTGGGAGGGCCCGAGAACTACGCCTATGTCATTCGGATCGGCCCGAATGAATTCAAGACTGTGTGTAAAGTCCATGGAATAACGATGAACTACAGGAACCGCGGCATCGTATGTTTCGACACCTTGAAGAAGATGCTACTTCATGACGCCCCGGCCACTGTAGTGCCCATCCCCCACAAGATCGCCCGCCCCCAGACAGGAGTTGTTGTCACACGCCCTGAAACAAAAACGTACAGGGTCGTGTACAGTAAACGTTGCCGTGTAGGCGACTTTGACACTTTACCTTTCGGCACAAAACGAGCCCGATTTTGAGATATCGGTTTTGGCAGCAATTTTATCTTTCATTTAAATTAATCCAACTGCCGTTTAGCATGCGCATATGTATATTTATCTTCTGTATCCTTGTTGCTACCAGCTTTTGTGAGATTCCTATAAATAGGGGCAGCATTTGGTTTCCCGAGTCAGTTCTGCGGAATGTCCCGCACCGTGCGGATCAATTTCCAGCTCCTGCAGGCCATAGTCAAGTTGAAGCCTAGTCCACGTCTGTCGTTGCTACGTGTAGCTGACGAGAGTTTGGTTACCGCTATTTGCGAGTGCTTTTTGAACATTTTAAACGCCAACATACCTCTTACTTCTGAGGTGAGACGGAAACTCGAAAGATTCAAGCAAACTATTCATTCCGTAGCGTCTTCGAAAGGCTCGTGGAAATCTAAACGAGCATTGTTGGTGAAACACAGTGAAGTACTGGTCCCTCTAGTTATTGCTACGGCCCTGGAGTATTTCAAGGATGAATCACGCTAAGAAGATGGTGTTGATTTCACCCGACGTCTTGCAACGGTTGAACGCTGCTAAACCGAAAAACGAAACGTTGAACGTTCTGGAAGAGGATATGAATAAAGTGCTTCACGCTTCGGACCTTGAAGACCGGGCTAAATGGGCGCAGTACCAGTAGATGCTTCAACGGAGACAGTATTTTCACGATGAAATGCGCAAACCTATGGAAATTCCTATTGTAGAAGCATCACACAGCGGCACCCGAAACTTTAGAGACGATATCTTACGCACGATTCCCAAGGCGTTTAAAACAAAAGGAGAACTCCTTTTTGAACGGCTTTGTGACAACGAACTAATTTCATGGGAGTAGTGGTGAAATGAGGGGGAGAAGCCACTTCCGGCGCTTTTTCCCATGTTATTCTTATGGGGATCAGTTTTTGCGCCGACACCCGATCCCGCCCTACACAAGTTTCCTTGTTAGCCTATATTAATACCCAACCCTCGCCTATATTAAATATATTTTCCCAATCCCCATCCCTCCTCTATATTTTTTAAAATTAATTTTCAAATTCAGGCTAAAAAACTATCTTTAGTGTTTATGGTCCGATTTATTTAAAATTTGGATATGCTATTGTCCTAGGCAAGTGTTTTAATAAATTCCACTTACATTTCCCAAATTCACTATAACGGTCAAATTAAAAAATATTTTTTGAAAAATACTATAGTGCCAATTGCCACCTTCTTTATTAACTGTCCGATTTGTCTTCAATTTGGATATGTTATTGTCCTAGGCAAGTGGTTTAATAAATTCCACTTACATATCCCAAATTCACTATTACGGTCAAATTAAAAAATATTTTTGAAAAATACTGCCAATTGCCAACTTCTTAATTTACTGTCCGATTTATTTAAAATTTGGATATGCTATTGACCTAGGCAAGTGTTTTAATAAATTCCACTTACATATCCCAAATTCACTATTACGGTCAAATTAAAAAATATTTTTGAAAAATACTGCCAATTGCCAACTTCTTTATTTACTGTTCGATTTCTTTAAAATTTGGATATGTGATTGTCCTAGGCAAGTGTTTTAATAAATTCCACTTACATTTCCCAAATTCACTATTACAGTTAAATTAAAAAATATTTTTGAAAAATACTGCCAATTGCCAACTTCTTTATTTACTGTCCAATTTGTTTAAAACTTGGATATGTTATTGTCGTAGGCAAGTGTTTTAATAAATTACACTTACATTTCCCAAATTCACTATTACAGTCAAATTAAAAATTATTTTTGAAAAATACTGCCAATTGCCAACTTCTTTATTTACTGTCCGATTTGTTTAAAATTTGGATATGTTATTGTTGTAGGCTAGTGTATATGCACCATCCACATTTTACAAATATTGCGGTTAAATTTTAAAAAAATTTGGAAAAATACTGCCAATTGGCAACTTCTTTATTTATGGTCTGATTTGTTTAAAATTTATATATGTCATTATTCTAGGCTAGTGTATATGTACCATCCACATTTGACAAATTAACTATAATGGTCAAATTTAAAAAATATTTTGAAAAATATACTAACAATTTCAAACTTCTTTATTTACTGTCTGATTTATTTTCGGATATGTTATAGCTCTTATATAGGTAACAAGACCACACTACCACACGTTCCATTACCCCCCACAATACAGTATTTTGTCTTTTTTGTTTGTTTATTTTGCTGTAATCCCAAAACTGACTTTGCTGTTTATTGTCCGATTTGCCTACACTTTGGATATTGTCCTAAGCATTTATTGTCTGATTTATTTTTGGATATGTTATAGCCCCCAACTATTATATCTAAAATTACAATATTATTTCCACCTATAATACAGTTGATGTGTTGTTTGTTTTGCCGCAACCTAAAAACTAACATTGGTATTTGTGTTTTTACAAAACTATATTTTGTAAATTACTTCCAATAACTCCTTTATTTACTTTTCGACTTGTTATATCCCCTTATATCTAAATTTACCGTATATTTTTTCCCTAAATACCCCATTTACAAATTCAATATTATGGTTGGATTAAAAAAAATAAATGCAAGCTTATTATATTTGCCACAAGCTTATTATATACATCCAGCTGTTATATTTGCCACATTTCCAATATTGTTGTGACCCTCTCAACTACCTCTCATTGTAATATAATAAGTAATATATATCCACAAAATATTTATGGTCAAAACTGCCTAAATTTTGGATATGTTTTAAGCCAATGCGATAACAAAAAATAAATTTTTAAAACCCAAAACAACTAAACACAAAACACTAATCTTTCTTTGTGCTTGTTTGGAGTAGTCTTTATTTTATCCAACTTAATTTTAATATTGTAGTTAAAATCAAACTTCCCACATTCTAGCTCCCTTTCCAGCCAGTGGTTGGAGACATAAAGGTTACGAATATTTTCAAACTGTACAATATATCTTTTTCTACCCCTATGTTGGACTTGTTTAATAGCGCTTATTAATAATTCCGCACCATATTCCAAATCCTCCAGTCTACTACATTCTTTAAATTTAACATTGCCTTTAATATCTTGCATCTCTATGTCTTCTTGTCCAACATCATCCCACTCATTGTTATGGAAACTTAGGTTTTCTATTTTTGGAAAGGAATTACCATAAAATGTTGTGGTTCCGTTAGTGTTAAAGCTTGCAAGTGGCTCGTTGGTAGGTAGGTAAATAATGTCCAAATCACCACTGTATGGCAACACGCTATAACCTTGCCTATTCTTATTTATCTCTATAAATACAGTTTTACAGACACCTTTAACATAGTATACACCCCTCCGTCCATCCTTTTCTGCCAACACTCCCACAAACTTGTTGTTTACTACAAACGCATACACTATATAATGTCCATAATGCTCTAGATCCTCCCAACGTCGCAGGAAGTAATCTTTTAATTTATTCTCTCTTTCCCTTCTTTCTTGTTCTTTAGCCAACTGTGCTTTGTATTCCTCTGCAACAGTATTTTCCACATATTCCAATTTACGCTTATTACTGGCAATGTCTTCTAATTCCAATTTCCTCTTTTTGGAACAACTCTCTAAGAAAGGCTTGGAAAGTGGCTCTATTTCTTTAATAGTGTATGGGTACAGTTTATTGGTCCGGCTTCTTAAAACGTAGGGAGTAAGGTTAGGACTTTCCACTAAGCCCAATTCTTCTAAATTGATGTGTTTAGGTATAGTGGAGAAAGATGTATTTGATTTTGTAAAACATGTGCCCCCAGATTTGATGTAACACTTATGCTTTACACTTATGGCATCAGGAAACTCCTCTATTACCTCTACATAGTTAGTTGGTAAACAGTTAAAGCTAAATGCAGATAGAGCATACGTTATTAACTTTTCCCTTTGTGTACTATCTTTTGGCAGTTGTAGTTGTACTCCAGTTATCTTCTTCGTATTACTATTACCCCAATATGCGTATTGTAATAAATCGTTAAACACTAAACAACAACTGTTTTGTAATTGATTGGCAACTTTCACCCACATCTTATGCAGAGGTACAGCATAGAATGGAGCATTTTGAAAGTACCGTTTGTTGTCTTCTATTAGACTTAAACAATCTCTTAAAGGTTCAAACCCTTTACCAAAACCTCTACAATAGTTATAGATTGTTGCCTCTAACCTTGTTATTCCATTCTCTCTAGCTAGTTTAGACGAGAACGTTTCTTTTAGTCTCGCATCTGGACAGTTTACAAAGTTTATTATATGGTTTCCTATACTTTTAATTACTCCAGGGCTTGTAATCTGGCATATAAATTTATTATATATTTTTACCCTGCTATTTACATTAAACCACGTTAAACAGTCTTTACTAACATTATCTACAATAACATTATATCCATTCTTGTACGCCCCTTGGTAGCAAAAGTTAAAGTTTTCTGTAAGATATTGGCACATTTCCTCTTTATTAAATATTCCAGCCAAATCTAGTGTTATATCGAAATCCATAAGATAGTACATTTCTTTTTCCAGATCTTGCAGTATCTTTGGAAGATCTTCCAACAAATCCTTAATTTTAACATTTGCAAGCTCTATTTTATAGGGAATTGCTATAGGATCATCATACTTTTGTTTAATTTGGTCAATATCTTTCTTTATTATTTGTAACACACCCTCGCTTTGGGAGAATGGTAGTTTGGCCACAACACCATGTCGAGCTAAAGAGAACTTTTTAAATATTCCTCGTAAGTAGCTATTAAACGAGCCACATATTTCCTTCTTAACTTTAAATTTATTCCGAACGTCCCCATCACAATCCGTAACATTGGTTATCTTAACTAACATTATGTTATCACAAAACGCATCCGTTATAGATGTTAAGTTATTTAATTTTGGTTCGCCCTCGCAATAGTTTATATTACCTATGTCTGTAAGAAGGTTATTATTACGTAGATTTTCTAATAAAAACCATATACCGAATCTTTCGTTAGTAGGTTTAATACAATTTCCCAATAAATGGCTAACAGAGTACATTTCTTTTATACAAAAAAAGTAGCGGAAACATGTAAACAGGACAGATTACACTATAGGCATATATGTGTTGTAAATATATGGATATTGTATATAAACATAGGCGAGCGGTAAGTGTAACATGTAAGTGGACACCCATATGCAAATATGGAAAACCCACTATTAATATAATTCCAAATTCGACTAAATAAGTTTATAGTCTCAATATAATTAACATATTAACTAACGGTGCCATCCCGCATTAGTACCCAAACTGTCGAAATTCTATAATTCTATTCTTAGTCCTTGTATTAGGTTTTGTACTATTAAACCCTACATTCTTATCCTGTGCAGTAGAGTAATATATGTATTTAATACAGATACGCACATTCTACAAGACCTGTACATCTGTTGTATAAGCAGCAGAATAGACGTCTCATTGTGTTGTTGTAAAACCATAAATGTAAATTGTGCTGGATACAACCGGCCAAATATTAGACAGGAAATGTGTTGGAAGTGTATTGCCAAAGACAAACACCACATAGTGCAGCATGTACGCAATCCATTACTATTTAGACAAAGGTCAGTATTGGTACAACATCCGATATATTAGCCAAACCCACAATCAAACTTGGAAAACAAACAGTAAAAAAATAATATTATAGTAACAGAAATAGTAAGAGTATAAGGACATAGTAATATTTAAAGTTTATAAAACAACACAAATGCAGAGACACAATAACACACTCCAACACATTTGGACACAGGCACAGATACTGGTTTACAGCCATTTTACACAACTTTACAGGTTCTGTCAACTGACACAAAAATAGTTTGTAAATTGTGTAAGAAATATATGTAATATAAACAAATTTAACACAATCATAACATTTTGAGGACACAATATTTGGACTGGGTTTGGCTAATATATCGGATGTTGTAAAATCAGACCAGCATCGAAGGAGGTCAGTGGGTCCAATACAAACCTCTGTCCTCACTCACTGACGAATCCCCCATCGAGTTTGTCGTGCCTGGCCACGGTGACGAATATTTGGACTTGTCTCAAACCTTGATTGCTGTGAAAGTGAGAATTTTGCAAGAGGACGGTAATGTTTTGGACGCAACCTGCGATAAAGTTGGACCTGTAAACTATTTTCTGCATTCGCTGTTTAGCCAGGTGGAGGTATACTTTAACCAAAAACTGGTATCGGCAAATGGAAACACTTACCCTTACCGAGCGTACATTGAAACTCTTTTGAATTACGATGATGCCGCTAAAGAAACCCACCAATCATCAGCCCTTTGGGTGAGTGATACAGCTGGTCAAATGGACAAAACTGAAGATGAAAACGACGGACTGAAGAAAAGACGAAGTTACTTTGCCAATAGCCACCCTGTGGACATGATGGGATATATACACGCTGACGTATTCCACCAAGGAAAGTATCTGCTGAAAGGAGTCGAGGTTAAAGTTAAATTTACGAGATCCCGCGATAACTTTAGTCTAATATCCAAGTCTGGGTTCGTGATAAACGTGATGGAAGCCAGCCTGATGGTGAGAAGAGTGAAGATTAACCCCACACTGTTGATTGAACACGCCAAAAAGCTAGATACGTGCGCTGCAAAGTATCCCATAACGCGCGTGGACGTTAAGGCCTTTACTATTCCAAGTGATGTGCTCGGCAAAACTATAGACAATGTTTACCTGGGACAGTTGCCTAAAAGGATCGTGTTGGGGCTAGTGAGTAACAACGCTTATAACGGTAGTTTTAAGCACAACCCTTTTAATTTTGCCCATTACAACGTAAACTTTCTGGCCCTCTACGTTGACGGACAGCAAGTACCCGCTAAAGCGCTTCAGCCCGACTTTGCGAACCACCATTTGTACATCGGATGTTACAACACGTTATTTTCCGGATGTGGTATTCACAACAAAAACCACGGAAACGGAATTTCACGAAGCATGTACCCCAACGGCTATTGTCTGTACGCGTTCGATTTGACATCGGATTTGGCAGCCGCTGCGCCCCATTGGAACCTGGTCAGAAGAGGCAGTCTTCGCATAGAAATCAATTTTGGTGTCGCCCTCACGGAAGCGGTCAACTGCATCGTCTTTGGAGAGTTTTGCAACATCATCGAAGTGGACACGTGTAGAAACGTCACAGTTGACTATAGCTAACCTCTATTGAAACCAACGGTGTAATAACTGGGACAGTTTTCGAGCAAGATTTTGTTTTGCTTAAATAAAAGAAAATATTTGTTGTTTTTGGAGTGTAAATATATTTAGTCCGGTTTTCAAAATGTTGTTTTTATTTAACAAAGAAAAATTTAAAATAACATGGTAAAACTATCATGAATTTAATATGATAATGAAATGTATACAATTAGTGTGTGTGTGTGTGTGTGTGTGTGTGTAAAAGGCGTATATATATATATATATATATAAGAGGATTTGATTTATAATATACGTACTTGTGTCTGTATTTGAAACGTTGTTATTATTATTACTAATCCTTGTCCCTGTCCAGTTTTTGAAAAGATAATATTAGAAAGATAGTTGGTTGTAGTTGGAGGAGGAGGAGAACGGGTGGGGAGGGGGGCAATAGTGGTGGGGAGAGGTATTGGAAAGGAGTTAGTGGTAGGGAGGTAGTAGTGGGGATAGAACGAGCCGCTGTCTAGCCCGGCAGGCCTCATTCTCATTCTAACCTCAGGCGGTACCAGTCGCTTCGGGCGGAACATGGAACTGTTTGTTGATTTTCAAGGCTTTAAAAACCCAAACAACGAATTCGTAGTTAAGGAATTTGCAGTTGCCACGTCGGACGGAACCACCATTCAACATTGGACAGTGAAATCTCCGTGCCCATACACCACTTTGGACGCCAAAACCAAGAAACAGTGTACGTGGACGACCAATCACTATCACGGGCTACGCTGGCAGGACGGTGACACAACCATTCAAGCGCTACACAGACAGTTGTACTCCATTCTGTATTCTTCGGTAGTGTACGTAAAGGGACTGGAAAAAGCAAACTATATTAAAGAATTTTTCAGATCGTGTCTAGTGATCGAACTGGAAGCCTACCCTTCTTTAAAGGTGCTGACGACATCGAATGTGTATTGTTTTTTTCACGGAAAATCAAAATACCACCCGTCGCAGCAAACCTGCGTACTCAGCGAATTTCCAATGCATTGATATGTTTCTCACTAGTACATAAAGCCACTCACCAATTTTGACAAAAATACATTCATAAATAAGTGATTTATTACATTTTATTTATTCCCCATAAGAATAACATTAGGACTGAGTACGCAGGTTTGCTGCAACGAGGAAGATAAGAAATTATTTTTTATGCAATTATCAATATAACTGAACCAGGTGAAGCTACTTACCATGTTTTATTAATTTATGTTCATAATTAAGGGAGATATAAAACTTTACTTATTCTCCATAAGAATAACATTAGGGCTGAGTATGCAGGTTAGCTGCTACGGGGACAATCAACAAAACATTTATTTTTTGTGCAATTATCAATATACCAGTACAACATGAAGCCACATACCAAATTTCATCAATATACATTAATAAATAATCAAGATATCCAATTTTATTTATTCTCCATAAGGATAACATTGGACAACGTACTGTGTTTAGCACTTTGAATATCTCTGCAACGGTTTGACGTAGAATCACAATTTAAACACCAAAATGATTGTTTTGTGGAGCTGAAGTGATTGGTAAAAGAAAATGTGAAGTTTAAAGTAAAATTAACTGAGGAAAAGCCAAAAACCTTTTTCCCATAAGATTAACATGGGAGATTTTATGAGCATGTTTTTTGGATTTTTTCCGCAACCACTTAACCTAGGTTAATAATTCAAAATACCATATTATTTGTTTTTTTAAGCTCTATAACATGGTCTAAACCAAAATTAAGTGTTTTAAAAATTTTAGGGTAAAAAATGCAAAAAACTGATTTTTGGAAAATTTAAAACCCCCATAAACCCCCCTTCCCATGGTCCGATTTTTCTGGTTTTCGAACTTAAAGTCATAAATGTTAGTTTACACATTTGAGCCAAATTTCATCGAAATCGGAGGTTTTTTACTCAAGTTATCGCATTCACGGACACATATATAGATATATATATATATATATATATATAGATATATATATATATATATATATAGATATATATATACATATATATAAATTTGAACGAATAGTGTTTTGGACATCTGGGGACATCAAAACAAAAAGTTATCATGGTCTCGGGCTTAAGTCTTACCATGAGACCTACGGTAATAGCTTCTTCCCTATAGGGGAAATTCGCTAATTCCCTATAGGGGAAATTCGCTAAAAAGATGTGCGCATTGAATAACGTGTTGAAACTGGTTCAATACCACAACCAATAAAAAAGAAGTATATCGGAGGGAAATATTCCCTGCATCTGGGACTTTTTTTTGTCCCCAAACCATTCCCCCACTCCCTTATAGATCCCTCCAACCACCCCACCCCCACCACTACCAAAAGTAAATTATCTAGTTGAGATTCAGTCAGTTCCACGCCACCTGGACGAGAGGCAGCAGTTACGGGGAGATAAAATCAATCGACAATGGACACTGCCGATTTGAAAGTACACTTGAACAGTTGTTACGTGCCGCAATATACCAGGATCAGCGATCTCAGCCCGCTGATCCCATACAAGATCATCCAGTTTGGAAAAGCGCAAACACGTTTCGGCGAAACAATCCGCACCACCGTCGTTGAAGGTATAACCGGCGATGACCTACTCCTGAACGTCTACCTCCCACACAGGTTCCTCGCCATCCTCTCGGACGCCGCCATCGAGAGCTACAACAAAGGAGAGGGCGACAGACTGTCTCTGGTATACCGAGGAATCGGAAAAGGAATTGAATTTGTTTGATTTTTCACTTAATTACTGTTTTTGTAAATAGTAGACCAATTAAATGTATCAATAAAGTTTGGTTTGTAATTTATTACTTATTATTTTCCCTTGTTTGCATAGTTTAGTATTGGACTTACACAAGGTACAATTTAGATGAAATTAGTTTAAAAAAGCATATAATGAAACAGTATTACAAGTGAAAAAGGTTTGGCATAGCAAATAAGTTATAGAGCTCTATAGGGGTCATATCTACTGAACAAGTAGTGACAGGTCTGGACAAGTTGAAACAGGAGTGATGAACCCGATAAGGATATAAAATTATCCACAGTGTATAATTTCCACCGTAAAGAGAAATCACTACATACAAATATCAACTTTTGTTTTATAAATGCATAGATTTTATTTCAGTCTGATCTGATACACCTGGTACTACTTCATATTTTACTAATATATTTTAACAGAAGAAGGGTATTAAAAGATATATAAACAGTGTGAGGGGGCCAAGCGTAGCAAATGAAAGCAGCGTGACGTAATAAATTTATACATATAACAAACAGTATAATTTAGCGTGACCTAGTATTACAAGAAAAAAAAATAGGTTGGCAGCGCTACACAGAAAAAAACCAGGTTGGCAACACTGCCTAAATGTAGGTTAGGTAAAATGATTGGAAGGGTCGTGAGGGGAGGGGGTGGTGAGGGGGGGGGGCGGGGAGGGGTGGGGAGGGGGAGGGGTGGGGTGGGGAGGGGGAGGGGGGACCGAGCTTTGCTCAAGGAGTTGAGTTTTGCCTCGGGGGTGGTCCAGTGGGCTGGCTGGATAACTACCATGTTCGGATACGTAACAGGTTCGGACAAGTAACAAGATTGGATAAGTCACATGTTCGGATAAGTAAGATGTTCGGATAAGTAAACAAGCGGGTGAGAGGGGGCCGCGCGCAGCAAACGAAAGTAGCGTGACGTAATAATTATATACATATAACAAACAGTATAATTTAGCGTGACCTAGTATTACAAGGAAAAAAAATAGGTTGGCAGCGCTACACAGAAAAAAACCCAGGTTGGCAACACGGTCCTAATGTAGGTTAGGTAAAGTGGTATGAGAGGCCAGGACTGAAGGGGGGGGGATGGGGAGGGGGGAGGGGGGAGGGGGATATTGAGGGGCGGGGGCGGGGAGGGGAGGGGGAGGGGGAGGGTGGGTGGGGAGGGGGGGTGGGTGGGGTGGGGGGGAAGGGAGCGTGACGTCAGGGGTCAAAGGTCGAAACGCACTCAGGGGGCGTCCATAGTAGTAATAAGGATACTGTGTATAAGGATACTTTCACTTCGTTCAATTATCCAAAAAAAACAAGTTTGAACATATTTTATGGGATGTATTAATAAACGGTGTACAACATGATAAATATAATATATATACATAATTACATGGAATTAGTCCTGCATAGGGAACACCTGTGCGGTAGGTACTAGCTGCTATGAAACGCCTACGTTGGTTTATTTATTGTATACCTGGGAAAATATAGTTAACAATAGAAATAATTATTAGGTGTACTAAAAAGAAACAAAAAAACCTAGCATAGACATATTTTTAATAAATAATTTATATTTCATATTTTTACGGGCTACTTCAGTTAAATCGATAGTGCAGTCTTTGTTTATACAAAGCTGGGTTAAGAAAAAAGTGGTATTAAATTACTAAACCCTTTTTGTTCATTTTCTGAAATACATATAAAAATACCCAAAACCACGGCATCCATTAAACTCAGATTTAAACATTTACTAAAGATGTTAATGCTAGTTCTGATCAATCGTTATTTATTCACTGTAGAAATGTGATAAAGTACCTGGTTACACATGATAAAGTTGCCCTAAAGTAGCGTGCTGGACAGTTGTTTCTTACAAACAAGCTGTTGTTATGTAAAGTATATAATGCTAGGTTAGTTCAACGGGCACCAGGCATGAGTGTGCAATTAAGTATTAATAATTGCTGAAACAAACGCAAAACATATACTCTTTACTAATCGACGTTTATATACCTTCGTTTTCTGTAATCCAAATTCGTTGCAGTAGAAACTACTGTCGATTATCTATAAAATTATATTTAGGCTTGTCCAAGGGTGCAATAGTTTATTTATTAGAATATCGGAAATGGAGTATATGTTGATTTCCACAGAACACAGACAAAACAGACATGGACATTACGCGCACACCCACTTCACATTTACGGCCTAATTAAAAAAAAGATGAATTGCGTACGACAAAATCCTGGCGGAAGTAGTGACTGGATTCATATGTATATACCACAGTTTCATATGTGTCAATAAATATATAAAGTATTCAGCATAACTATATTAATCAAGTGAATTTATAACAAGTTAGTCAATCTTTTCTTTTAACGTGGCTTACAAGTGTTACCTAGTGTTACATATTTATTTACACAATCAACTGTTGTGAATGCAATTATACTGCCGTTACTGCCATTTTGTTCTTAAAATTTGCGTTCATAACTTGCAACTACATTAATAATAATAATTGTTTTCTAAGTTACCCCCGCCCCGGTGGGTTTGTCTTTAAAGGTTATCAGTGTATAACGATTAAAATAGCTTAAGTGACAGTAGAAGTAAATAAATACATAAACATAAATTATATAGTCAAACATAATTTATTCGTTTTAAATTAATTGTTGGTGATGGTGAGTTTATGCTATTTGAGGGTGGGTTTGTGTTATTCTTAAATAACGTAAACTTAATTTATGTAACCATACATTTGATTTGATTTTTATCAAAAGAAAAACTCAACTGCCCATAGGTCAATAGCCTGTAAGGATATGCAGGCTAATAGGATCTAAAGACAGCAAGCGTGTTTAAATTAATCTAACATTAATTTATTACTAAATTTAAGGTAGAAAGTCAATATGAGAAAAAATCTTCAATATTTGTTAACACATTCAAAGACGCCAAATTTCTTATATACTATTTACTAAAACCTGTGAAAGATACATTAGTTTATTACGTTTAAATTTGACGTCATAATTTTACCTCATAAACAAATACCTTATACGTTACTATTTAAACGTTATTCCAAAAAATTAAATTGAAATATGTTCAAATGTTAGGAACAAAGTCTGTAGTGCCCTCAGATGCCCACTGAACCTGGCTATGAAACTACCATCGAGCAAAACAGTATCCCTAGTTAATGACATAGCATGTCAACCGCGAGTCAATATGCTATGCTGTCGTGAGCTGGTAGCATAAGTCACCAAGATCGGGATTTTAATTGATTTAATGTCCATCTACAACACCAAAAGCCCAATGTTAAAAGACCGCAAGCATACAATAAGGGGGTGTCCATAACAATTGTATGATATTTATTCTTTGAGTTTCTTCTATATATAGGTATTCGGTAGAACAAAAATAAGTTTGCACTATATTGGTAATTAAAGTTAATTTCATATTACAGAAACGTCCTGGTATGTTAATATTAGGTTTATATTCTGACTTTCCTTAGTTGCGACACGTTTCATTAGTATCATGTTCGTAGCATCCATGCGATTCGTCATAGTTAACATTGGAGTCGACACTTACAGTTTCTCAGTCAGTAAAATGTGGCCACCGCGTCGATGTAATTATGTTATGTGTTGGTTCGTGTATATATATGTGTAACTGTGTCGACTGCCGTGGTTAAATTTTAACTATGGCGAGACGTCAGTGTGCGGATGCTACGAGAATGCCCCAGAGTGTGCCTGGGAGGAAAGGATCCACTCCGACACTCGAAAGGGTGAACTGACCAAGAGGAGGGAGAGGATCCTCTAGAAGCTAGATGGATTGGAGAAAGGTTAATATTCATATAAATGTATGTTAGCCTTGGGGTTGGAGGGCTCTCTGGGAGGGAAATGTACTTTTCTGATGGACCCAAGAGCTCATCAAGGCTCGACTTGGGGTTACCATGGTGTTTGATGGGTTAAAGAGTGATTCTTATTCTCTTTTGGGCTGACGTTCTGTTTCTGTTGCACTTTTCCAACCACTGCAGATCCAATCCTTCCGGTGACTGTAGAAAATATAGAGAACATTTCGAGTAAAACGTAAATTTAGCTGAGCACGAAGAAATATTAAAAGTTATTATTACAGGATCATTATAGGCAATAAAAAGCCAAATTTTAGTTTTTACTTTTTACCCCTATACACAGTATAATGTGAAAGTATTGTTTTTGTAAAAATGTTAGAATTTGAGTTGTTAGTGGGATAATTCGTTTAAGTGTGACAATTGCTGGTTGCGGAGAAAATTTAAATTTAAATTTTGCGGTAAATTCAGTACATTGTCCAATGTTATCTTTATGGGGAATACAAATTTGGTGTTCAGCCAGAGTAGAAAAGACGTGGTGAACGTCACTGTTGTAAATTAGGGCTCAGCTTCTACAACCTATTAACTTAATTGGTGTTGACCTTTATACCTGATCCGCGTATCACGTTTCTACAATATAGTCGATTAATTTATTTTAGACATACTGTTTTGTATAAGTAAAGATTACAGAACAGAATCTTGCAAGTGTTTTTTACAAATTAATTCCAAATATCGTCTCTAGTTTGAAGGAAATATTTGTTTTATTCATGGAATAGGATTTTGGACTGTTTAATCCAGGATATTCCATGGAATAATTTAAGTGCCAGAGCATGATATGTGTGTACACAGCAATACAATCTGAGATTCAATATTACAATTATTACATGGTAAAATGTTTTTACTAGTGCAGGCTTTACAAACACAGGCTTTACAGGCGTTATAAACTTATATAACCCAGATATCTTAAACCATATTTTAATAACGTCAGCTACATTCAATGCGAATCGTAGATGTATAAGTTATTATTTTTGAAAATATTGCATCGTATTACGAATTCAACCGCTTTTCTAGAAAAAAGTTGTAAAACAATAATACAATACTGTTAACAATCAAACTGAAATAAAACGTCATAGGTTATAACACACACAATAGCAAATAATAATTGAAAATACTGTCCCTTGTTGATGCCATGGCATGTCAACAGAGAATAAATATGGTCTCGTGAGTTGTCTTCACCAATCATCAAAAGCATTATTTAATATATAAAATGACTAGTAACACCCATACATATCATGGAGAGCTCAATACTACTGTACAATTATACTGCTGATATAGTTTTGATTAAGAACAATTTTCAAACTACTCAATTTATCTAATAAAATCTATATGTAAAATAAAATACATGAATAGAGAAGTTTAAAAAATTATAAAATAATAAGAATAACATGTAAATAGTTCAAATATTTGTTTTGTAAAATATCGATTAGTATGCTTTACTACGATTTAAACGTTGCTAATGAATTCAATTTATCGTTTGTCTCTGTAGTTGAAAACTGAAGTCTACGGCTGAGTTGTGCTCTGGGCTAAATGTTCATGGTTATGATTTTCCATAATATCTTGTTAATGATTAGTTTTTCTTCTTGACCTGTCCTGAAGAAGTGGGCGGTGTTATACGCATATTAGATAGCAATTGATCAGCTAGGATTGAGGGAATATCTCTTTACATGGGTAAAGAAGTAACATGTCTTATATAACCTGTTCTTTCTTTTATATTCAATCTCAGTTTTGAAAAATAAATTCTTCGAACCGCCCTTATGACAACTTCATTGAGACAACATTCAGCATTGACAACATATTGCTTTTAATCTGTACTAATAGCCTTTGCAATGTGTATTTTGAAGGGGCATTAACATGTTTTTACGGTGATACCGTTATGGTTACTTTTCTACCAATAGTTGTTTACTTGTATACACATACTCAGAATATTGGTTTATAAAGAACACAATAACTGCAAGTATTAAAATTAAATGTAATCTTTTTCTTTGTGAGAAAAGGAATTCACAATTAATGAAATATAATCTGATTAAATCGTTCACATGACGCTTATCAACGTCAAAACCAATTTTTAGTGGACTACAATTGAACTGGGGCCAGCAACAAATATATAAAACCACTATATTTAGTCACGCGAGCTCAGGGGGAAACCCTTCACCCCCTAAAAAAACAAGAAAACATTAGGAAAACAATGAACATCAACAATGAAAACCTTTATTCCACGAATATACAACACGGAAAAGTACACGAAACATAACTTTAAGACAGATTCTAACATAACCACGCAATTATTACTTAATTTACAAAACATATTACATTAGCATTCAAGCACAGAGTAAATAAACTGTTATGTAAACAGGGGTGGTTGTGTATAGTCGTGAATAGGCTTCTCATTAAGAATATTAAAGGATGCGGTGAGGTTTCCACCAGGTTACGTAGACGGGTGGTCGTCACTCATTAATTACGATTATTTACAATAATTGATCCACACAATTATATTTCGTTTGTTCAATCCTGTTATTTCACCAGCAATAACATAATTGCACAGCATATTCATATCATTGGAGGTTTTCACCATCCGAAAGATCACCTATGAGGAAGAAAGCGGATTCCTTGTATCAATAATTCTACTGTTAACATTTATTTGATTAATTAACAATTCTCTAAATATTCATACATACTACTAGGAGTATAAACATTTGAATTTATTGTGACCCTCCACAATCTTTTTTATTATGTACTAATAAAAATAATTGTGGGGTCACAATAAATTCAAATGTTTATACTCCTAGTTTTAATAATATGTAGAATTAAATGGTTGGGGATTTCAATCGATATTTACTAATAAAAACAAAACTAGAACAAAATATAGGTATTTTTTTAATATTTTAACAATATTCGCCCCACTTTTGTTTAAGTCTGAAAATTTAACATTTACCTGTAAAGTATAAAACCATAAAAAGTATTAATTTGATACAAAATAAATACAAATATATTTTGTAAATAATTATAAAGTTAACCTACCTACTACGAAATATTTTATTAACAATTATTAAATATACCTTTATGCAACAGAAAACAATATTTTCAGGCAACATGCAAGGCGCAGTGTTTCTGACCTGCAGTTGCAACAAAATGTTCGTGACTGCATTAATGGCACTCAATTAAAAGAAAAATTTACCCTACTGACACACCGACATGGCATGTGCAATCAAAGACGAGTTTAACAATAATGGTGTACACAATGTTTGTATTGAAATATAAGGTCCACCTTATGTTGAAGACAACAAGTTATAAAGAGGTTTTTGGGCAACAAAAGTGAAGTGAGAATTAATGAATAAAGAACCTGTAAGTTAAGTGTATGATTACATGCTAGTAGGGGTGGCAGCGCTTTAGAACCGGAAATGGCATAGTGGTTAGAGCGCGTTATTCCGGAAAGAGTAAGAAGAAAATTCTCCCGCCAAATTTTCTAACCTCACTTTTTTCCCCGCCAGATTTCCCTCCAGATTTTTTCTGTAGTGTTGCCAACTTAGCAGTGTTGCCAACCTATGCTCTACGGATATTATATATATATATATGCTCCACGGTTAGACTATTATATGTATATATGCTCTATGCTATTATATATGCTCTATGTATATTTTTAATTATGGCTACATTATATGCTCTATGCTATTATACTATCATATTCTCTACTATTATATATGATCTACGGCTAGCGGTTATTACTATACTCTATGGTACATACACTCTATACTATTATATGATACATAATTATACATATACTGTATGGCTGTATTTTTTATGGCTACATTATATGTACATGCTCTATGGCTAAGGGGTATTTATATTTTAAGCTGATTATGACCAATGTTTCCACACCACCCAAGGGGTAGGGTCCCGGCGCGTTTTTTATTAAAGTGAGTATCCCCAGTAGGCCTATTCTCACTGTTTTTAACCACTGCCCCAACCAACGCAGTGATTCGTGGCAGCCACTCCATTACAAAAATGCTGCCTCCGATAAATATTTTTTTTCTCTGTTTATCCCAGTAGGCTATTTACTAAGACTGTGTCCGTTCATTTTAGCCTAGAAAATAGACAGAGAATTTTATTTTTATATTTTTTTGTTTTTTTACTTTTATACTTTTTTTGTTGCGCCTTTCAATTCGTATTTCCCTGACAGTCGGAGGATTACAACAAACGGTTTCACGGTTTTTTAGGCCAACCTCCCCACACCCCTGGACTTACAAAGGGTTTAGACCTGCCTGCTGGGTGAGCGACTGCCGGGCGAGCGACTGCCGGGCCTTATTTTTATTAGACCCCACTCGAAAATATTTTTCGAGCGTAGTACTGTGCGGACCTCAAGGCACAAGTTTCGTTTTTATTTTTATGTATAATGCAAGCTACTGTAAAACCATCATCATCTATATACAAACTTTCATTTATTTCTTTAACATTAGAATGTAATGCCCGAAGGAATTGAGCCTTCTCCAGGCCTTTTGTGTGTATGGCCTCGAAGGGTTTACACAGTGAGCGTAAAAGCTCTTCGCTGTAATGTACCTCACCTTCATCCCACTTTATGTGGTGAAAGTGACGAGTCAGCCAGCGGGCTGTTCTTTTCATCTTGCTATTCAAAAAATTAAAACAGTAAGGAGGTCGGAATACTAGCTGTGTTCTGTAAGACTTTCCGACTATAGCAAACTCCTTTAAAATAAATTTATTATTATTGTCTTTGAATCCGTGGAACTCAACTACAGCTTCCATAGTGAGACTTCGCTAAAAAGACGGTCAGTTACTTGAGATGGTAGTTGATCAGTACGAGTTTCAGCGCCCGATAAAAATTGACCAATAAAAACTTTAATAATATCCTCCAAGTAAAACAATTCCAATAGAGAGCGGCCAATCAAAGGAATATTAATTACAAGCTGATTCCACTAGTTTCGATTGAGACCGAGCGTGTGTTCACCATCAGAGATACAAGCGTACTGTTGACCAAAGATACTGTTAACTTAAATTTCTGCCCCCGTATCGGTATTCACAAAACATTGATGCTTGCCTTCGAAAGCTAAAGTAATTTAATTGAACCTGTCAACCAGCTGACAGTAAGAATCGTAAGACCAAAATACAACACCTTTCCTCCCCTTAATTAATACTCCGAGGCTGTTGTCCCTGTTTTTAAAAATACGCGATACTACGCACTTGGTGAGCTCAGGGTCCAAGAAGTGAACTGACTTTAGAAAAACTCCGGTCATTAAATTTACAGGCTCTGTACCCTTAGGAATGGGTATAGCTTGCGTACTCACCTCCGTCTCGGCCGATATCATCTCTGCTACTGATGCTCCGTTAATAAACACCCAACCTCATATACCCTATCCCCTTTATCTCCGTTCCCCTCCCCCTCCTCCTCAGAATCTGAAGAGGATTCTTTACAGCCACTGTTGTCAAAATCTGTACGCCATTTTACTATAATGCTATCGATCCCCGGCATTAATTTAAACTCCTTTTCAACACTAGCAAACTTGTAACTGTCTACATAATATGTTTTCATCAATACTTTTTTGTAGTATTATTCGATTTTAATCCAACCGTAGTAACCCATGTTTACTCACTGACTGTTAACCTCAGACTAACAAAATCTCTTAACCCACAACATCTATACCCTCCTCATCATAATCACTGCTAAAGTCTCCGTCGTCTCTGAGTTTAACAACTACGGTGGTGGTACCCTCAGGAATATCGGATATTTCCTTGTCACAGTATATCTTGTAACAATCCAATTTTGCTGTACCTATTAAAACATTATCAGCGTTGTAAAACTGAATAATAACCCACTCGCCCATGTGTACTCGCTGAGTGCTACAAAGAGACTAACCCTCTGAATATTATATGTATCTTTTACCCCTTCCCCATCCCGCCCCAAGGGGGGTCAGTTGACTGACCCCCCTTTGTACATACATTCCAAGTGTTGGACCCGGAGGGTCCACTGTTTAGAAATTACATTGGAAATTTTCTCTTGTGTCAGTTTAATACGCCTTGAAAACCTGACCCTAACCCTTGCTAACTGTTCCCAATCTGATTTTCTATCTTCAGAGGGCAAACTGTATATTTTTGTAACTACCGGGCTGGAGAAACTAACTCGATATTTTACTGACATCTCCAGTGATCGGTGTGTATGTGTAGTGACAGTCGTGAATTATGAGACAGTATGCCCAAGTATTAGATGGGATTGCTGTTTTAGTTTGAATCTCAAGTCTTACATATACGGGACCGGTCTTAATAGTATCGTCCTGCTTTGAACAGTCTATTACATACAGAGGACACTTTGTTTTAAAATCATCAAAATTTAATATCGGTGAGCCGATTCTGCCGTAATATGAGTTTTGAAAGTTCTTATACATATCATAAAACAAGGTGGTGTTCCCACGAAGGTTATCGTACGGATAGAAACTTGAGTTTAAATACAGTTTAACATCAAGGAAATCACAGGCGTCGAACCGTGACATGTCCTTTGTTAAGTCATCCTTTCTGCCTGTCTGGAAGGCCAGAACAACGTACCGGGGTTTTTCTGTTTGGTTAGATGTTTTAAGTGTCCAAGATAATGTGTCTGTACTAGGGAGGTTCGGGTATTCAATCATTTCCCATTGACGGAAAGGAAGATGTATTGCGGGGTCTTTTTCAATAAAGTTGTATAATTTTAGTTTTTCAGTGTCGTTTACTGTAACGTGAGGTACTCGCCAGTAGATTTTGTCAATTGTTAATGTTAAAGTCCGAGCAGCTATTTTTACAGCGTTACTATCCGTACCTGAACGTAATAGTATCAGTTCCTGTTTAACATTTACCAACACCCGCCTGTAGTCTTCAGCGAAACCTAGCAAGAGTTTTAGAGGGATTGAATATACAAAATCTGTCACTTTTTCAGTACTACCAGGGCCAAGCCAGCAAGCGACCTTTAGAGCATTTTTCTCTTCGTCCGAATTGAAAGAATATTTTTTAAAGTAGCACTAATACCGACATTTTTCGTTCTGTCAATTTCCTTGCCACAAATCTCGTAGCGGATTTCTTCAAACAAGAGAGACATAGCATTATTAATAAGGGAAACATCCTGAGGAGTCCCGTCTGCTTTTGTAGCGTTGGTCTTGCCGTGAATCATGATAAAGCTTTCAAAAGGGGCAGTTATTATATCCTGCTGTCATAACGGTATTCTTATTTCATCATTATTGTTATAAGTAGTGGACACGTATGGTTGATGTGTGTGAAACTCCATCCCTGTTATTAAGTCATCATAATCAGCATGGCTGTCTATCGCCAATAGCACCATTCTGTATTACCTTAAAACCGAGAGAGCGAAGAAACGTTATATTTTTACAAGTTAACACCTTGGCTTTCTGAACACTACTGACTTGTTGCCCTCCTGGTATATGCCTAAATAGTAGCCCCATTACTGCGCCTGAGATGTAGTCTCACCGAGATCCTTTCTCCGCGAAAGTTAACAAGATTACCGTTTTGGTCTTTTAGAGACACTGTTAAGTTGTTGATCCTTTGACTGATCACCGGTAAATAAATGACATTCCTCGGTAATTCTATTATTTTATAGCCCGGTGGTTCAGCCGGATAAAACTCGTGTATGACATGGCCCTCAACCCCGTTCAAGTATGACCCACGTGTGACATTACATTCCACCCGTATAGAGTTAACCTTTATTATATCTACAGGCAGTTCCGATACATGCTCATTTTTGGCCCCGTATATTTTTTTTTGTAGCCCAAGAGGGGTCCCAATGAATGTTCTTTAGTAAAGTCAATTTTCTCAGAACAACATATCGTAGCTTTCAAAGTGTTATTATTAGGTTTCAAAGTAAACTGTACTTCTTTTGGCAGTTGCGATTGTATATATTTTTCAATGTCCTCAATTTCGTAAGAGCCTTCAGGGATTGTAATACTTTTATCATCACCGTAGTAAAACGTATCATTTATGTCTTTTTCAATGTTCGGTATAGAGTTATAAGTGGTCAGTTCAATTAAAACAAGTTCCCATGTACCCTCGCTAACATCAATAGGAATCGCTAGCTCGTGGGATAAAACACTAGTTACCCCTGTTAGACAGAACATTACTACAGAGAAACTTTAAACACAAATGGCCACAAACAACTGAGTCGAAATTCTGTTGTCTCTCGTAGTTATAGTACATGTCACATTCACCCAAGTACTTATAAATTTCCGGTGGTGGTCTTAGGTTTCCAAAACTGTCATAATAATAGACCTTTTTATCAATCTTCCTGTTAAATACCCAGTGCGTGCCTGGACCGGTTGTACTGTCCAAGTTTACTATAGCAGATTCGTACTTTCTCGGGCGTTTTGGTAGTCCGTCTCTCATGTAAACTCCTCTAAAGTTTGGAATTTTTAACAACTTTGCATATTTAATCAAATCGTAATTTGTAAGCGGCTTTATCGGTATCGTGATGCTTTTTTTCTTCTTACATATGCCCCTTTTCTTTCTTGTGCCTGCGCCCGCCTTTGTACCCGAACCTTCCTTTCTATAGGGTCTAAGATACAATCCTTTACCTTTTGGAGGCGGACGTTTCTTCTTACGGCTTCCCCCCAATTTTGATTTTGCTTTCATGGCTGTTGTGACTGCCCAAGCAGCGGCTTTCTCACCAACACTAGCGTTACTGGACTTGAATCTTTGCCAAGCGCGTTCCGACAACTCCTCGTCCGCTTGCCTTCGCCTTCCTGAATCTTTGTAACGAGAGTATGCTATGTCGTGGACCTTACAGGCCTTGTCTAGCCCGTTTATTCCTTTGTCACCTCTAGCCAATCTCTCTTTTAACTTCGTGCCAGGTCCGTAGTACTGATAACCGGGTGGATGTAATTTGACAGGTAGTAAGTCTATGGCTTTATTAAGAACAGATGAAACAATACCTCCGCCTCGCACAACCGCTATCTTACGTCTGAGAGTTTTCTTTCTTGTATTAGCCATTTATTGCAAGCGCTAGTGTCATCCGTTGTAATGTCGTTGCACTCCAACACATTAATGTCTATAATGAAGTAAACTTGCCTCTTTTATACCTAAACTGGTTCGGAGTTAGCTGAGGAGATTGGGGAAATGAACAGTATCATCAAATATCCCCGTTGGCTCAAGACGAAAATTCTCTTTAATTTGTTTCAAAAGAAGCTCCACTCAGTCCCTCTTCAGTCATAAAGAGATCATAAGTATCAGGCGGAAGAGGTTTGACGTCTTCTTCTTCAGGCTTTTCACCACCTTCCAACCCGTCAGCAAACAAAACTTCCCAGTCTAAGTAATCGTTTTCACCCGGCGTGAGTAGAATGGCAGACCTCTCAGTTTGTTTTTTGTTAATATAATTAAAGACCATGGTACCGAATTTTCTCAACCGTTTCTCGTAAAAATCTTTATGACTACTTATTAGACCTTCACACTTCACCAGTCGGGTCTTAATACTCGTTAATTCCGATTGAAATTGGTCTAGGTTAGTGGTTAAAGGTCCAAGCTTTGATTCACAAGTGTTTTCCAAATATGCCTTTGTCACTGCATCGCTGGGGTCTGTTGGTAAAGCTAAATTATTTATTCGTTTATTTTTAGCGTCATAATTATCGTTTGAGATAGTCATACTCAGTTTTTTTAGTGTGCCCAAGTTAACTGTGTCCAAGGAATCTACAGGGTTAGCTACACTCCATAGTCTTTTGTTTTGCATATTGAACCTCTTAACGTCAGAAGTTATAGATTTATGGTCAACATAATTCTTTGTAGCAGCGTCTAGTGGTTCTACCGGTGAAGCAAATTTACATAACCGTTTATTCTGCATATCATAGTCACCTTGGGGCGTCAAGTTAAAGCCATCGCCCTTGGGACCTTTGACAGCCTCATCTCGGGACTTTAGACTACGTCCAAACTTGTCAATCGTCATTTTAATAATGCTTTAAACCTACTGTTTAAACTCCATAGTCTTTTGTTTTGCATATTGAACCTCTTAACGTCAGAAGGTATAGATTTATGGTCAACATAATTCTTTGTAGCAGCGTCTAGTGGTTCTACCGGTGTAGCCAATTTACATAACCGTTTATTCTGCATATCATAGTCACCTTGGGGCGTCAAGTTAAAGCCATCGCCCTTGGGACCTTTGACAGCCTCATCTCGGGACTTTAGACTACGTCCAAACTTGTCAATCGTCATTTTAATAATGCTTTAAACCTACTGTTACCAGCTCCTTTTATGTAACCAGCCTCCTTTAGTTCCTCCACGATACTCAGTATTTCACTGCCATGGACTCTGTTTCCAGTCTCTGTTGACATGGCTATGTGTCGTAATCTATCCACCAATTCGTTGGCGTCGTCCCAGTGTATTATATCATGGGACTTTGCATTCTTCCACGCTAGACCCTTGCCCACTCTGGCCGGGAATAGGTTTTTTATAATTCTTCTGTACTTTAGATTGTTGTCCCTTATAATTTGATTGTGGAATTTGTAGCCTCTCTTGTGAGCGTTGGTAGTTATAATAATACTCTTATAGGTCTTAAGATCGTCTTCATCGTATATATCCTCGTCATGGGTTCTCTTAAATATGAGCTCATACAAACCTTCAGTAGGACTATATCTTGTGTTGTTTATTAGAATAGTTCCATCTTTGTCAAAGTCTAACACCTTATCTCCCATCATTAAAGTACTGCCTTCGTATCTAGGGCCGTAGTCATGATCAATAACTCGGACCTTACCGCTAGCATCTTTTAAAATAAGTGTCATATACCTCACCGTCATGGGGTTACTAAACTGACTTTCCATATATTGGGACGCTGTTTCCAGTCCCGAAGGGGTCGATACAATTTGCTTTAACCCACTGGTTTCAGGTGTTGATACACTCTGCGCAATAAATTCAGCTTCTCCTTCATCATCATCTGTCGTATTGTAGTCCATTGGTTCTTCTTTAAAGGTTTCGGGTTCTGTTTTTATGTCAGGGCTAACTATGGTTGTTTTTCTAAGTTCTTGAATAATTGGTTTATACTGTTTCTCAAGCATAATATCACTTTCCTCGGATCCTTCCTTAAACATTTTATACTTTCTCTTAATGGCATTACGTAGCTCTATGAGTCGGCTTGTCAGTTGTTGGTTACTGCTTCGCTTCATAGTCATAAATGATATATTTCAATCAGCGCATCTAGATTTAAGGCATTTCGACTTGTCTGAAAAACAAGGCACGCCTCTTATGCCTCCGTATGTACTCGATAATATCCAAAAGTGAAACACCAGCGCTAAACTCCATACCTCTGTAGTACCTCTGTTCTCTAGCATCGAACCTGGGAATCACATAACGACCGGTAAAACTCTTGAATACAAAAGTACGTTTCCACCCGTCTCTCCATTCAGGTATTTCTGCCACGGTGTATTTATCACTTTCAATTGTTTTTTGCATGAATCCCTTGAGTAGCTCCATAGGTCTAGGTTCGTTGAGGTGTTGCAGTAAATAAGAATTTAAAAGCCAGAATTCATCAGGATTAGCCCCTGTAAACGCTTTCCATTGGTCAATTATACTCTGTTTGTTACACTGTACACACCGTTGTTTAGACTTATACCGAATCTCTCACACTGTAACGGGAGTGTGGGCAATGACAGTTTGAGAAACTCTGTAGCATACAATCCCTGGCACAAATTATTAACACCGTTATAAGGTTTATTTCTACTTCCCCCTGGTATACTGTCAGGAACATTTGCGTATCCAACGTTATAACTAATATCGATGTGACATTTTAACCTTAAAGCTCTTTTATAGACTGTCATCGGTGGTCTTATAGGAATACTGCGTTCTGTCAGGAGTATACATCGTTTAGCGAAGGGAATCTTACATCCGTATTGCAGCATTTCATTACAGATTTGTGTAAAATTAACACCACCGTGAAGGTTACGTAAAGGCAATACTTTACCAAAAAATTCGGGGAACGGCCTGAATCTAGATATCATGTTTTGAGGGTCTCGCACGGTACAATTGAATATATCTTCGTGATATATTACAAGTTCCAACGGTACGTTCTTTTTTCACACTTGTTCATAAAACTAAGCCATGTATCACGGTTATAAGTTCTATCACTCGCTGAAATCATTAGCAGAATTACTGGCGGTATCACAGCGGATCTTTTTAGTTTTTTATGTCTCCAACATCTTTTGTTAAACTGGTAGCCATGAGGGTCTTTCTTACTGCAGTAGTTTCCACAGAATTTCTTCTTGTCCTTGTAATAAAAAGAACACAGGTTGGACTTGACAATACGCTGTCTTGTGTTGAAGCCTCTTAAATCGTTGTACGTGTAGATGCGCACCATTATAGCTCTGTTACAAAACTGTCCATACCTACTCTGTACCTTCCCTTTTAAGGATCTAGAGTCTTGTAAATCACAAGGAATCCAAAGTTATCTCGCCACGCTTGAGCGCACAACTCTCTAAATTTGTCAAATGACATGTCGGTAGTGACATGATCACTGTACACATGCCTTAGATTCATATCGTCTTGTTTGAATAAAATAACAAAGTTACAGTTTTTCCACACCAGTTGCTTGGGTATAGCGCTGTATGTTTGCCCTAAATAAAATGTATCTATATTTTTATGTCTACCCATAGTGAAATAACTGCGTATATTGTCATGTTTTTCGCAGGAAATATCGTCAAAGATCATTATAGAGTTTGGTTTAGCTTCATTTGGGTGTACAATTAGACTATTGTCATCATACGCGAAATAACCGACCTCCTTAGGCATTACCTTCTTTAGAAATTCGTACTTTGGCTGATGGAGGGACTTTGAAAAAACATAGACATTTTCAAACCTTAACCCATTCTGATCAAATAGCAAATTAAATAAAACATTGGTCTTCCCAGAGGAACTTGGCCCGCATATTATACAACGTATTGAATTAGGTAATAAAATACCGTGTTTGTTCTTTTTAACCATGCCCGACCCGATATATTCATCAAAGTTTTGAACGGGAAGCTCGACTTCCTGCTTCTCAACCCGCATCCTGACTGATTAGTCACTACTGATTACAACTGATATATACTTCCCGGACGTGGTCTTGATAAGCACATACCGAGCGGATGCAGCGGCCAACCGCTATCACACCAAGTCCTTGGCGTCAATCCAACTGTCATGGCTGCTATCATATCCCTTCCAGCGTACAAATAGTCTGTCTCCTTTCCTTTTTAAAACTCTTTCAACTAAATAAATGTCACCGGTTTTTGACTTGCTAATTTCTTCTGCATAAAACCCGCCTTTTAATATTTCCCCTCTGTTGTCTTGTAATATGTATGTTACTGGTCTTGTTGGTTTAATCGCGTATACTGTAAACGTCTCATTTGTCCAATTTGGCAAATAGCCTTTTTTAAACACTCTTTTAGCTTTACTGATTCTAACACTGTCACCTAATTTTAATTTTTGTTTAAGGATTTTATGTTTGGGTTTTTTAACTTTATTTATTTAATTTAGAATGTCTTTGACATGTTTCTGTCTCACATCCTTGGGTTTCATACCTATAGTCCTGTTCTTTGTGTTGTTGTAAGACTTTATGATTTCTGGCAATAGACTTACCAACTCATAACTACCTCTGGCAGTAAATAACTTGTACTTTTTTGTCTTAATCGTTCTGTTCAGTCTTTCTACAATACTAGCCTTAAATTCAGAAAATGTATAGTAATGGTTGATTTTGTATTTCTTCATTAAAGCGTTTACATGTTTATTGAAAAAGTCGGTACCCTGGTCTGTGTGAAAGTTTTTCATTTTATATTTAGCTAAGATAGGAGCGAGTGCCTTTGCCACTTCTGGCCCTGACTTGTCTTTTAGAGGTACGGCAAAAGCTAGTTTTGACAAACAGTTAATCATGGTAAGAATATATTTGTAGCCTTTGTTAGTTTTCGCATAAGGCTTAATTTCAACGAGATCAGCCTGATAAAGGTCCCTTAAACCCTTAAGGGTGACTTTAAGCCTGGAATAATTTATCCTGGCCGATCTGTGCAGCTCCTCAGCTATAGCTGTCTTACCGTCCATTTTACTAATGATAACTTTATTCTGAGGACACTAGTTTTATACTTACATCAGTGATTCTCATTATATAAATAAATACAAGGCTCGTAACAAATATAGCAAAGACAAATAACTTGTCCGCTAAAAAGCCTATCAGACACCACGCCATACTTTCTCTTGATAACCCTCACCGCAGTAACGCTCGGTCAGTACTGAGCGAAATGTCTATCGTGTTGGTGCCTCCTAGACACCCGGTGTACGCTGTCTTCGACCCCGTATACTCCTCCATACTTTCTAATGGAAGGCAGGACTTTACTTGTAACCCATCTTTTAAATGCTTTAGCTTCTGGTTTTTTTGATGATAGAATAAGTGAGTATAATCCAGATTCATTGATGAAGGTAGATTGATATTGGAAGTTAAAGGGGGGTGTATCGATACACCCCCCTTCAGAGAGTATATTTACAACCTTACACTTGTCTTCTTCATCAACAATTATCCGCAATGCCTTACCTGGGTTAGAGTAGCCCAAGATTTTAGCAACATCTTTTCCTTTGAACCAAGGATTGACTAAGTATCTGTTTGCTTGAGTGGGGTTTGAGACCACCCGTGCATGTGCACCCAGGTTAAACATTATTCCGTGCGTGAGCCAATCCAGATTACCTGGTTGACGCTCAGTACGAACTAATGCCCTCTCCCGTTTTAGCAAACAAAGGATAGAGTATTTTTTAAAAGATAAACCATGGCTCCTCCACCGCCATGGCCCGTGGAGGCCTTCCGAAAGTAAACTAGCTGCCTCTCCCGTTTTTTATTTTTTTGTATTTTACTTTTTAATTTTACAAGTCCCCACCGTATGGACTCAAGGAGTAGCCCAAGTCCTCCTCGGATCGGGGCTCCTCAGTGTTAATAGTCCATCATTCACTCCGGGCAGTTCCAAGGAGTAGCCTAGGTGTTAGCTAGACGCCTCAACGTACAAGACCCTTCATCTCGCATTCAGGTTTACGGGGCTTTTTGTCACCCGCGCCAGTGACCTTCATTCAGGTTTACGGGGCTTTTCGTCACCCACGCCAGGGACCTTCATTCACACACACTCACACACTCACACACACACATACATTCAGTGGGATCTTATGCATTGTCCAAGACATGCTCAACTATATTTACAAAATTGTGAGAAGTTAGGATATTGTTGTATGCAGAGTCAAAGTGCATACCATAACTCTTCATTACTGCTTTAGCTTTATTTTCAACATTTATCCCGTTAGGGACAGATGATTTTATAAAGCAAGGTACAAAACCTTCCTTCTTTGCTTTATTTAAAGCTTCGTTAAATTTTCTTTTTTGTAAGCGAATACATTTGTACTCGCAGACTCCGTACAGCTCCAGAAGAGTTTCTTTAATAAGGACACATAAAACATGTTTAAGTCCATCGTCGTCTGACATCACAGCAACCTTCGGTGCCTGTTCAGTCAGCAACTCATTCAGTGACTGGTTTTCTTCACACATTATATCGTTTGTAGTTTTAAATTCTGAGTTAATTTGAGCTAGCTTTTGGTTGTTTTCCAGAGACCTAGTAATTTCAGCCAAGAGTTGAGAGTTTTGATTTTTTAACTGATTATTTTCATGTTTGATTTTATACACTCCATACTGTCTAATGGAAGGCAACACATCTTCAAAAACCCAGTCTTGGAATTTCTCAGCAATGGGCAATTTGGATTTCATAATTAGCGAATAAATACCTGGTTCGTTGATGTAAACTGTTTGAGATTGATAATTGAAAGGGAGTCCCGAATCAGGACTCCCTTGGGGCTGGGTGGGGAAGGGGATTTTGCCTAGTATTTCTGGTGCTGTTTTGCGGTGTTTTTCTCTGACATGATCGTATATAGCTTTTCGTGGTCTAATATAACCCAAGATTTTAGCAACATCTTTTCCTTTAAACCAAGGATTATTTTCGCTATCAAACAGGACAGCAACGGCCTGGTTATTAAATATATAAGAAGTTAAGTGATACATTTTATATCAAGTATTGTGCAATAGTACAGATCAGAGCTACATAAGGACACGTCTTACCTCGGCAGGAGCAGCGGCAAAAGTGACCGAGGCAGAGCGATTCGCGGGAGGGGAAAGTATGATTCATTATGGGTTAGGGGGGGCGTTTCGCCCCCTTGCACTTCCGGTGTTGTTTTACTCGAGTCTTTTAATTTTGTAGCCGTAAGGCAGGGTGTCGTACTCTCCCTCAAACTTCCTCTTTGGTCCAGTAATTTTGAAAACTTTAGTTTCGCTTACAGTTACAATATCGCGGTATTTAGTCCTCCTGATTCTAGATTCGTTAATTTCCAGTTTTTCTACACTTTCACTAAGGACCATTTGTTTCAGAGCTTCAAAGTTTAAAGTTTTGGAAGTCTTCATATTGAGGGTGAGGCCCTTGATTTTGCACACAGTTTGTAGTTTTTGTTTTTTGGTTGACCAGACAAGGTACGCGTATGTTTTTGGTCCCCCAGAAACCAACTCTACGATATAAGAGCCGGGCCCGTAGTCACCTGCCAATTCATCTGTCATTTCCCCGAGGTAATCTCCCGTAGGAACCTTATACAAACCTCCCTTATAAATGTAGAGAACTGAGTCGGTGTCGTAGTAGAGGACCTGACCTCCCAGGGCCTCCAGATGTTCATAGAGTTTAAGTCTCGCTTGGGCTGTAGTGTAGGCAGCGATCACTACATTGACATTTCTCAAGGGCTCACCGACTTCCTCCAGGTACTCCCAGCTAACTACCACCACTTCTTCATTTACAGTCTGAATTCGATTTACTTGTACGTCGGGAATTGTCAGCATTTCAAAGAGTGTTTTGGGATCTCTGACAATCATTGCCTTGGTTTGGTTCTCCCGTTGCCCGAATTTTCCCCAAAATGAATTTAACATTAATTTAGCCATTTGTCTCAAACCCCCGTTTTTATAAATTTTGTCTTTCTCTAATTTGATTCCTTCATGATTGAAGTAGTCCCGCACGTACCGGTCTTTGTCTTCCTCAGTTTCACACCAGCTAGGACAGCCTGAGGCTTCCTGCTTCATTTTCAAGAAATTATTGATAAAATCGGTGAAAAGCCCCCCTTTTTCATAAGTGGCTACCTCGTACTCCCACAGCTCGTACATGTCCAACACAACGTAATCTTTCTCTACAGCCTTCCTCACCTCGTCCATAGTCCAAGTCCCTACCAATGCCCTTTCCTCACTCTCATGATCGCAATCCCCCTGATTTTGAGTTTCCCTGCAAGTCCTACACAAGGCAAACATGAGTTTCTTGTTCATTTTGGCTGGGAGTACCGGGTGGTAGAGATCCCGAGGCGGCAGGACTTTACACTTGAGCAGACCATCTACACCAAGCCCTCTCTGTCTGCACTCCCTGTCACCCACGTAAATCGTAGGATGACCAAGGGGATACTTACCGTACTTACACACATACGGATAGAGAGAGCACACGTCCACATACTCGATTTGTTCTCCCCCTTCACATTTGTGGTAAGTCTTGGAGTTGCCCGTTCTGCCCCCAAAGAAAGCTTGTCTAGGGTCTAGAGGAAGGGTGTTCAATATGGGGAGAGAGTCCAAGTGTGCGAGCTTTTGTTCTTTCTTTACTTTACGAAACTCACACTCCCACATCTCGACTACTTCGTAGTCATTAAACTTAGCTATTTTGGACTTGGTTCTCTCGTATCTTAAGTGAAGTGAGTCCGAGGGATCCTCCTTCAGAGGAGCCTCTCGATTGTAAGGGAAGCATTTGGGGCAGCCGTGCCAGTAGCACCCGTGAAACTCATAGATGTTTTCCCCGTCAAACCCATCTACTTTCATTCCGTCAATCTTTACTTCTTTACCCCGGCCCGCATGCTCAATCCTCACTTCACGCTTCTCTTCTTCCCAGCTGAGCCACTGAATGGCTATAGCTGACTGGTTATCCACTAAACTGTAGCCGTTATTTGGGATGAGGCCGATCGTGTTTGGTTTTAAAAAGTTGCGGCAGAAGGCCAAGTTGCAGGCGCCAGCGATCGTTACAGCCTCTAGGAAAGGATCGACATTACACTCTTTGAGGAATATCGATCTGAACCTAAGACAGGCCTGATCTAGGATCTCTTCATCAGAGATGCAGTACTCTAAGATTTCCTTTTTAAAGTCAAAAACGTAGTTTTCAGCCACTCTCGCATCGTACCAGCTTTCAAAGGCCTTGTGGGACTTTTCAAACATTGATCCCGGACAATAGAACTTTTTGTCGGGCATGGGGCCTACATAATCTTGGTTTGCCAGAGTGTTAAACAAGTGGGGAAAGTAGCCCTTCTTTCTCTCGGGAGGCAGATCGAAGGCTTGAGGGAGCGCTGCGAGGGCCATGGGGAAATAGTTGAGTGAGTCCACAAACCTCACATTGTCCATTTCCATGAGAATAATTTTGGTTCCCCTCATGACCAGATCGGGTGTGAATTTAGTTTCTTCCAACACATACTTTAACAAAAACTGAAAATCAAAGCCTTGGCCGTTGTGGGCAATCACACAGACATTTTTGAACTGTTTCCTGACTTCCATGACATAATCCATGAAATCTTTAACCGGGTCAGAGTTGAAGACTCTTGTACGGTTTCTACATGTCATACAAAATATAGACTCGATGCAATTAAAGCAAAACTGTTGAGAAACACAAGATTACTTTATGTACTTTTTGCTCGGGGTCAGATGGGAGAGACTCGTCTTGGCGAGTTTCTAGATCAAAGAAAATGAAAAGGTAGTCCTTGGTTTTAGTCTTACCCTCGTTCCGCTGCATGAAACATTTATGATTTGGATCTTGGAAGGATCTGCAAGGTTTGCAATAGACTTCACTGCACTTGTGGGGTGTGGATCTGTCTCTAATCGAAATTAATTTTCCACAATCAAGGCATTTTTTAACTTCTTTACATCTGTCGACTTGGTGAGCAGTGAAACACCGCTGATTCCGCAAAGTCATGTTACATTTTGGACAAACTATTCCCCCATGCTCCTCTTTGCAGGGAGGTGAGATGGTCTGACACTGAGAACAGATGTTTGAACATCTGTGTTTAGCTTTGTGATCGTAAGGGACGTGGCAAGCTTCGCAGAAATAATTGCAAACAAACGCAGCAGTTAAGTTAGTGATTACGTTATAGTGGCCATTATTAAAGAGCAAGTTAATTTTGAATTTTGCATTTTCAACACGACCCTCAAAATAAACGTCCCGGCCTTTTCTGTCAAAGTTGTAGACGGTAATTTTTAAATTAGTTAGCAAGTCCTGAAATTTGTCCAATTGGGGGATACCGGCCCCTTCCTCGGGGATCTCTACCCTTGCCTTCTGCATCAATATTTGAGCCCTCACTGTCTGTCGTTTACCCTTGTCCATACGTACAAGATTATACTCTGGGTCGTTTGTCACTTTAGCCATGGCCACCACCAAAGCCCGGGGGAGACACAGGTTTTCTTTGTTGTTAACAACTACGATTCCCTTCCTCGCCCTACATTCCTCTTCAAAAGTATTATACAAGCCGGGTCTTACCCTCCCGGAACCTACAGGGAGATTAACTCGGGTACATTCCACTTTAAACGTGTCAGTGGACTTGATGGATTCAGAATTTGATTGAACGATCCCCCCAAAGATTTGCCAAAGGATGTCTTGATCAATTTCACCAGCGGGCTGAAAAGCAACAAACCCGGGTTCTTTTGATTTTAAATTTAGACTCTGCAAAGTAAAGCCTAGCTGATCGTTTTCATGGGCTTGGTCTTTCATCTCATTCACAATTTTGGCGAAACCTTGTCTGAGCCAATCAATTTCAGTAGTTTCAGGAGGAGGGTTAGTAAATTTGAAAATAGTTTTAGTGCCGTACAAGCGGAATTTCTTTACATACGCCTGCTCGTCACTGAGTACTTCGACAGGCTCAACAACACCAGCCATTACTACTTAAGTCAAAATAAAATTTAAATAATAAATCAAAACAATAAAGTGAGGTTAGGGAAAAGTGAGGTTATGTAAAACCTCGACTTGAGTAAATACAACACTGGGCTAGAAAATTAAAATAATACAGTGAAGTTATGTCAGACTAAAAGAGTGAGGTTATGTTAAATGCGCAAAAGTAGGGTTATGTCTGACACTCAAAAGTGAGGTTATGATAAGCAAAAGTGAGGTTATGAAAAACCTCGACTTGAGTAAATGAAATTAAACTAATACAGTGAGGTTATATTATAATCAAAGAGTGATGTTATATTAGACACGCAAAAGCAGGGTTATGTTATGCAATAAAATTGAGGTTAGCCCCGTACACTAAATAAAATATGATACGCGTTAAATACTAACGGTAAATTATAGCTAGCACTTACTGCAATTGTACAATACTATCACAAACTCACTATACCACAATAGCAAAGAACGGAGCAGCGCAGAGACCTCTGACCAACACGAAAGCCGGGAACAGAGTGAACGAGGCAAGCCGGCAGCGGTGGAGGTATATGGATGAACCAATCAGAGCGCAGGACGCCTAATTACAGCCAATGGGGTGCGAGCTTATTCCGACCAATCACAGAGCAGTATTTAAACAGGTTGAAACTGGATATTTTAGCTGACTAACGGTGTTTGATGAGTACAGCACAGAGTAAGAAGAAGAAGAGGGAGTCATGGAGGAAGAAGATGATATATTATTATATAAATAATTGTCATTATTACCTTACCTTTAACACCGCTGGGTTTTTAGCATATAATGTAGCCGTAAAGAATACAGCCATACAGTATATGTATAATTATGTATCATATAATAGCATAGAGTGTATGTACCATAGAGTATAGTAATAACCGCTAGCCGTAGATCATATATAATAGTAGAGAATATGATAGTATAATAGCATAGAGCATATAATGTAGCCATAATTAAAAATATACATAGAGCATATATAATAGCATAGAGCATATATACATATAATAGTCTAACCGTGAAGCATATATATATATATATAATATCCGTAGAGCATAGGTTGGCAACACTGCTAAGTTGGCAACACTACAGAAAAAATCTGGAGGGAAATCTGGCGGGAAAAAAAGTGAGGTTAGAAAATTTGGCGGGAGAATTTTCTTCTTACTCTTTCCGGAATAACGCGCTCTAACCACTATGCCATTTCCGGTTCTAAAGCGCTGCCGCCCCTACTCATGCTTAGTTAAATATTTTAATCCAACAACAGATTTGTAATTTACTACGGTTGCTAATATACTATATCATTTGTGAACTCGTATTGCTCGTTAACTAGACACCCCGTTAGATGAGTGCCCATTCTTCATAAAACATTTTAACAGACTAGATAACTACAAAATCTGAGACTTGATTATTTGTATAGCAGAAACATAATATAAAAGTGATGATTTTAGGAAAAGACAAACTAAATCGCAGATTTATATCATACTAGCCGACCCGTTGCAGCTTCGACCGAGTAAGCTATTATAGTTGTGTGTGCTATGATCAGCTGTTTAGCTCAAATCAAAGTGAATGTCCATAAGGAACACATGGGAACTTTGGGACAGTGAGGTGGAACACGGGTGGAATTTCGTAATATCGTTTCTTAGCAAGCACCTAGGGCCAAAGAGGAATCTATATGTCAAATTTAAACTCTGTATACCTTATAGATATGGAGACTTCGTGATAGGTCAGTCAGTGGTATTTGGATTTTATATATTATATTTTATATTTTATATATAGAAGATGTACCTTAACTGAAACTTGTTAACTATGTTTTATGTTTGTAATTTATTAGTAAATTTGTGCCTGACAACACGAAAGCTTTTGTAAATAATGCGGTATTGATTAAATTTCGAATAAACATTCAGGACCGTACTTGCTTAAACGATCATTAAAACTGTGTGTGTTTTTACCTTAAAATTAAGTAATTGATAAATAACAAACAAAATAAAAACATATAAATTACATTCATGTTGAAGCCTTCCGGAATTGTTTTATCAATATATACAGGTTAACATACCTTGACATCAGCAATTCCTTATAGTAACAAAATGCTGACTATAGTTTAGGCTAGCACTTAGCCATTATAACAACTTTAAATAAGAACGTTATTCCATTCTTCTAAATGTCGTCAATTTATAAAAATACACTGAACACTCTAACAAATACACAAATACACTCCAACAAATGACACATAACATTAAAAATATTTCACCGGCCGGCGCACTTCACTGAACTGGTTCGTTCCTTAATAATCTAGCCAACGCCACAATCAGCTGTTCTTCCAGGACCAGTGCTGCCAACAGGACTGTCTGTTAAATAATCTAATATAGTATTAAATTGTTTGTTGGAGCCGTAATTGAGTTTCTCACTAAGCATATTGTTAGGGTCTGTTAGGGTCTGGAAGAACAGCTGATAGCGGTGTAGGCACGATTATTAAGGAACGAACCAGATCAGTGACGTGCGCCGGCGCCGGCTGGTGAACAGTTTTCAATGTTATGTGTTATTTGTTAGTGTATTTTTATAAATTGACAACATTCAGAAGAATGGAATAACGTTCTTATTTAAAGTTTTGATAATGGCTACGTGCTAGCCGAAACTATAGTCAACATTTTGTTACTATAAGGAATTGCTGACGTCAAGGTATGATAACCTGTTTATACATAAATTACAAGTATCGTAGAAACCATGTTTGTATTTCAATTTGCTTATTAAAATACTATTTAAATATCTTATAAATTGCTTAATTCGGTTGATAAATAATGATATCAGCATAATAATTTGTGTATAAAAAATAGCTATCACAAAGACGAACTATTCAAATAAATTTAAGTAAATAAAAACAAGCAAACATATTAATAAAATATACTGTTGTGCCAGTTTTAAAACTCATTCAAATTTTGGGAGCATTGATGATACCTATTATTCCATAATAATAATTCATATTTAAAACAGATAATCGACACATGTTATTTTAAAATAGCCTTCTAAGGACTTTCGGCTAACGTGACATCTTATTCAATATTTCACTCTAAACCTATTCCTTAGATACTGATAGTAACCGTTCCACCTTTATGTCTGTAGTGATTGCAACAGTTGTTAATGTTACAACACATTATTACTAGGTATACGCTCCTATGTCCCGTAATAAGATAAAGCAAGGATTTGTAATACCAACAAAGTAAATTAGGTGAGAGTAATTAGGTGTACAGAGTAAATTAGGTGGATAACCAAAATGTATACACCCTGAAAAATAACTACTTACAACTTATAAACATACCTCTCAGAATAACCATTGTTTAAAATTTGTCCTTGAATAGAGTTAAGTTTAAGAGAATATAATAGGGGTAACCCCAGGGCTCTGAGGGGTGGGATATTTCCGGCTCAGAGCCCTGGGGTTACCATAGTAGGCTATGGGCAAAAATTTGAAAAAGTCTTTAAAGCCCACTTACTTCGAACCAACTAAGACTGTAGTCAATGTTACTTTCAAAAATCTACCTTTGCCTTCCTTATTATCAAACATTAATGTAATGTCAAAATCGCAAATTAATATAGCTATGAAACTATGTTAGGATAACACTAACCTATGACTGTGATTATGGCTTTATACGATATATGAGTTGAAAAACAAAATTTGAGTTTTGCCAAAAGCCAAAATGTTATTTGAACACATGACATGACAGCTGATTTAAAAAAAAATAATTGTTACGAAAAACAAGAACAACTAATGGCGTTTTTCCAATGGCACCAAATACTTCCGATTTAACCAAAATTACTGACACTACAATGAAGACAAGATGTCAGCACTTACAAATCTCACGCACAAAATTGTGTTCAAATTACAACTACAACTAGGCTATATTGATCATTTACTGCTATCGAGGTGATATTTTATATAATAATGAAAATTAAGAATCTCCTCCTTTAATTTATTGTCAGAATCACAAATGAAGAAAAGTTAAATATGAAACTACGTTTACAATAACTAACCTATGAATACCCTACCTAGGCGCTTAACAAAATTTAAATGTAGTAGGTTAAAAATCTATATCTCTTACTGAAATAGACCCTATAAGGTTTTAAGTAACAATTTTCACCCACAACGTAGGTATAGAATAAAGATACATTAGCCTCAGGCTGTTTGGTGACTTTAGTATTGTTGTTGGCTAGGATAGATTTTTTACATTTCACAGTTTCTTTTAGTGTCAAAGTGATGACCTAAGTTATTCAAACAATAAGAAAGTCATAGTAATTAGATATGTATAACATTAGACTACGCCTAGGCCTAACCACATTTTTCATAAACAATAACCAACATGTTACAGGGGCGTATCCAGGGGGGGATATCCCCTAAAATTAAAAAAATACATGTGAAAAACGGGAGAAATAGTGAGATGTAGGTAAGGCCAAATCCTATCAACTGCAAAAAAAGAATCCTAAATAAATACGCCACTGACAAGTAATAGAGCTAACGCAAACTTACCGTACTACTTACTGTAGATTATATCTTAAAAATCAACCCATTCTATTGTAAAAGGAGACAGTTTGGAATTGTTGTGTGATAGGCTATCAGAAGTTTTCAAAGCTGCAGATTTATTGAACCATAGTTTACATCGCACCGTACCTTACATAGGTTAAAGTCGTAACCGAGTAGACACAGATTGTGTAGTCTTTCCATATGGCCTACAAGTTCCATTACATCGTATAGGTACTTTCACTATAATACTGAATACATAATTTTAATTGTTTTAAAACAAACAAATGTGGACTGATTCTATTAAAAATTCTTGATTACAAACTCATTTATTCGCAAACGACATTAACTGAACTACTGAACTGAACTGATCAGCCATTGACGGCCAGGAGAGCACAGACTACAGACAACATATCAGTTGTTTTGTTTTGGTTAGCTGCTATTGTCAACATCGGCCGTAGTCTGTTTGACTGCAAAATCAGTTATGCAACTGTTTGCTTACCACCTAATACCCAACCCAAGACACATCTGAATATTTCCGGAAAATGAAAAAATGTAAATATACCAAAATAATAATCCAATTATAGTTTATTACCACCCTTTTTACGATTAAGAGCAATCCTTAAAATTTCAAAGCAATTCATTAAACCGTTAAAAAGGAGTTAGCGTAACAAGAGAGTGACTACAAACGAGTATGAAGGATTCAACTCGCTTCGCTCGCTTCATCCAATTAGTTTTTTCTTCGTTATTAAACAGTATCCTTATGCAGAACATGTAAAAATAATGTAGTTGTAGTAGCGGTTAAAAGCCAAAGCTAGTAGTATCATTGATGAGACTGGGTCAAGGCTGTTGTGGTGTCTGTTACGTTTATGGACGGTATACTTGGCTGATTTCTATTCTGCATAATTATCCTTGACCCTCATAAATAAAGTGGCAAAGTCAGAATTAATTAAGAGTATATGACTTATCCTCGATAAGTTTCATTAAAAACAGGAATAGTTAAGTCAGACAAAATTTTCTTTTTAAGGAAATAGTTCATGAAAATGGTCTAATATATATTATTATTAGCGAATTTCCCCTATAGGGAAGAAGCTATTACCGTAGTCGGCATGGTAAGACCTAGGCCCGGGACCATGATAACTTTTCGTTTTGAGGTCCCCAGACCCCAAAAACACCATTCGTTCGAAACTGTATATATATATATATATATATATATATATATATATATATATATGTGTGTGTCCGTGAGCACGATAACTCTCGTAAAAATTATCCGATTTTGATGAAATTTGGTATAAACGTGTAAAGCAACATTTATGACTTTAAGTTCGAAAACCAGCCAGATCGCTCTATCGGAAGGGGTATTTTGGGGGGGTTTTGTACCCCAAAAATGGGTTTTTCAAATTTGTTACATATAATTTTGGAAATAGTCAAATTTTATTTTTTCCCATTTAATTCAGCTTAAAAAACACACAATTTGGTATTTTGATCATTTCTCTACGTCAATTGGTTACCGAGATATTGAAAGTGCTAAACACAGTACGTTGTCTAATGTTATTCTTATGGAGAAAAATAAAAATTTTATATCTCGCTTATTTATGAACCTATACTGACGAAACTTGGTATACGGCTTCATCTGGTTAAGGACCATTGATATTTGCTCAAAAAGACACTTTTTTACCCAAGGCTCCCGTAGCAGCAAACCTGCGTACTCAGCCCAATGTTATTCTTATGGAGAATAAGTAACGTGTTATCTACCTTCATTATAAAAATAAATTAATGAAATTTGGTATGTGGCTTTACCTATATGAGTTATATTGATATTTGTATAAAACCCCATTTTTTGTGTTCCTTGCTTCAGCAAACCTGCATACTCAGCTGCCATGTTATTCTTATGGAGAATAATTAAATTGTCATAAATCGTTTATTTATGAATGTGTATGTGACTTTATGTGGTATTAAGATATATATATATATATATATGCTTTGGAAATTCGCTGAGTACGCAGGTTTGCTGCTACGGGGGTATCATGGTTTTTCCTCTTCAGAGAATTGTTGTGACTTTGTTTTAAAATACTCATAAATCGTTTGTTTTAATTAGCAAAGTATAGCAATGTTAATACATACCAAAGTTTTGAACTAGAAATTTAAGTTGCTTAATTTGTTCATTCCTATATCTAAAGATACATTTATTTTCAAATCTACCGTTTATTAAATGGGCATACGTTTACTTCTCAAGTTGGACATACTGTTATATGTTAATTTTATTTATTATTGGATATTTTTATACGTGTTTACATGACACTAGGAATGAAACAAACACTACGTTGCATGATATAAGGAAACTTATCCGTTGCCAAGTGAACCCTTCTCATTAGAATTAGAAAATCTAAATCTACATCTAACTAGCCAACATTTTCTGGATTTTATTATTTTTATTATATACGAACAAAATTTCATGCCGGAGAAAACTGCAAATAAGCACTAAGGATTAGCGAGTTTGTTTATTTTGATCAGAACATTTACCTTCATAAGTCTTACAGATTGTAATTAAATATATAACAAGAACATGCATTTTACCCCTAAATTATGTAAATTGCATAGATTTTTTTTACCGAATGTACCTCCATTTTAAGAAGAAGCCTAAAACTTGTAATTTATATTGTGCCCATTATTGTGTTCGTGTTACTCGAGAACACTAAATTTACAGTTTGTCTTTAAAAATGGATATTTTAACATAAACATATGAATTATTACTTGTTTAGAAGTTTTGATATTGATGTTGTCATGGTAACAACGATCCATCTGTAAGCATGATTAACAATTATAAACAGATAATAATGACTCTTACGGATAGCATTTTACAAAAATTTTTATTCCTGTTTTACATATATTTTTGGATTAGAATATTTTATAGGATTCAAATTAAAATATTTTAGAAGTTTCCATTTTTAGAGAAAATTACGAGTAATTTCTTACAGTATAACATATTCCTCTTCCAAAATCATGCCTTTGCACCTTCTCACGAAGCTTTGATAACATTTAGATGGCGGCGCTTTAAGCGATGTAGTGTTCTCTCTCATACTTTGATAATTGTTGAGGTATAAAAAGTATGTTATCATTATGAACTTATATAGCGTATGTGATTACAGTTATTAATACAACTTTATAACTTTTGTTCTATTTTCTTTTGCAGGATAAACTGAGTAATTAAAAAGCTTTTGATCATTTACAGACGTCTAGCTAAGTCTGTAAAACCTAATATTCAGGCAAATATAATTTTAGTAAAAATGAAATAACATAACAATTAAGAAGATAACAATTATAACATTGTATTTAACGTAAAACGTTCTACTTTTTTGTGATAAATAGATAAATTTCTGCCCATTAACCGATGTTAATTTCTAATATTGTTGCTTAATCGCTAAGGGCAAAATAATTCTTGAAAAATATATAATTATACATTTGATTTTTGTCTAAGCTATTTAGTTGCTAGTTAATTTGGCTTGGTTTCTTCGTTCCTTATCAAACATACACAACAGTAAAGATTTAAAATAAACATTTAATTACCTACAATCACTTATAATCAATTCCCTCATGCATTAAAAATAACATCGAATTGACAAAATAATAACGGAATACTTCAAATAGATGGTATAAAACATCAGGATAGGTGCTTCACTCAGCAAACAGTTAGTGTCCTAACCTTCGGTGCAAGAGGTCATGGGTTCAATTCTTGGGGCATTAAGATGATTCGGTGATCTAGCAAAGACAAAAACACAACATCAAAAATACAGGATTCGTTGGGAGTTTATTTAGAATAAAATCACAGGGAGGGGGAAATAGTGTAAGCTCTGACAAAATTAATAACCAACGCTTATTAAAAAGGCTCGTGAATAAAAATTTACGTTGGCTGAACACTAACTGGGAATCAGCCGACAATTTCACTTTACGTCAGGTTAAGAGTAGGCCTATTACATTTAAATTTGACGCAGAATATTTTATGTTTTTCTCTGGTAATGCCAATTCACTTTGTGTATTTAACATTGTGAATTACTATATTACTATTGTACATTACTATATTAGTTATATTTTATGATTGTTTGTAATTGTAAAGTAATATGTTTAAGTACTTAATTTAGATATGCTAAAATGTCGCTTTAATTACTAACAGTTACTATTACTCTTACTATTTCTTGTTAGCACACTAAAACACACGTAGCATAATCTCAGCAATTTATTCTTCAACACTTTTAAATGCAGTTTTACAATTCGATTGTCTGTTTCGTAAAATGAATCAAATTAATTTTCTTTCGTGCCTTTTGTTAATGTATGAAAATAATAAAAGAAAATTTAAAAAAAGGCAAAACACGTTTTAATTGTTGTCTTATTCGTAAATTTGTAAACAAATCCATATATTACATTCTTCTAACCGAAAGATAGAAAATAAAATTTCAAGTCGCCTTCAAAAGAGATTTAATGCTAAATGTCAGTAGTGCTCTTAGCATAACAATAGGTTGTTTGTAATATATGGTGTAATTACATGATTCATTTTCCCAGCGTATTACTAGAAACAAGTAGTTGATGGATATTTTGAAAATTTTATATTAAGCTATGGGATTCTACTGTGTTACACTTACTAACTTTGTCCACGTTCACATCATATCGTTAATAATTCACCCACTCAACGATTTCAAAATCACTGTATTAACAAGATGAGAAATTAAATTAGTAATTTTATTTATAAAAGTAAAAGCTCTTACTCTCACACATCTTACTTTAACGCCTGGTCTACTGCAGTAACTTTAAAACGAGATTTAACCTCACTAATGACTAACCCGAAACGGGTTTTACCTTAAAGTTATTATGTCAAATAGTATACCTTAGTCTGTATCAGACATTTTCTAAAAGGATTGTTATAGATTTAATAAAAAAATATAGGTGGATTCTATTAAATTTAACTAGCTGCTTCCCACAGGTTCGCCCCGCAAATGGTTTATAAAAACCATGACAGTTGTGTGGGCTGCATTCTGTGGTTAACCCGAGGAACTACTACGAATCAAGATCAGCTGTTTGTATTTTCATCAGCTCAAACAAAAATGAGTGTCCATAAGGAATACATGGGAACTTGGAAGGCCCGTGGGGCAGAGCCGTATAGGAGTTTCAACACGAAAATAGGTCTGTGTGTTTATTTGGTATATAAGAAAATTCTTGTAAATTTGTATGCCAATCGGTTCAGTATTTTTTGAGTGATTGAGGAACACACAGCAGACAGACACACAGCAGACACACACACACACACACACACACACACACACACACACACACACACACACACACACACCATCACATTTTTAAATATTAGTATGGATAAGGATTATATAAGGGGGGGCACTAAAGCCATTCAATATATTTAGAGTCTTGTGTTTTTAAATTGATATATGTTTCTAATTAAATGCACAAGGAGCCCTTTACTTGCATTACGTTTTGTAAAATAAAACAAGATTTCCGATCAAGGAAGCGTTCACATCAAACAATGAATAGGGCTCATGGAACAGTGTTGTAATTGCTACGTTTCATTAGTTTTGCATGACGCTGACCGACCTTCTCTTTATGGTTCAACGGGGATCTGCGTTCAAACATCACCCGCAACTTGCATATGCTGTGTGGATGTGTGCATATTCCTGTTTAGTATTATTTGTATGGTTTGACACTAAAACGGAATCGAAATATGGAATATTGAGTCCCAAAAACATGTCAACTCCCTTTACCTGATTATTTGTTCTGTTATTTTATTTGTATCATATTATTTTAATTAATTATATATGACGTAAAATGATAAGTTATATCATTCCTCAACTAAGTGTATTTAATGTCATTCATTTTAAAGGTAATATAATATTAGGGTATTTAAATACACTGTTAATAAATATTTCCTTAAAAGAATATTTAAAATCTTCGGTAAATAAATATGTTAACTTGATAGACTCTTTCACACGTATTTGATATAACGAGCTGAACATTACATTTTCGTCAAAATGCTATATCAAGACTAGTGTAGGCTTTACAGTAGCCATTACTAGTATGCCTTTAATAGGTTTATCTATTTAGATATAAACTAGTAGTTTAACTTTACAACGTAGAAGTTTGTTTCTATATGAAGTTTTATTGTCGGAAATAAGGAGATTTTAGGAAGGAATTTAAATTTAGAACACAACACTTTTGCCTCTATAATTATTTTCCAATTTTATATAAACTTAAGACAAGAAAAGTATGTTATACAAATATATTAAGGGCTTTAAGTTCTAAGACACCTATCTAAGCTAATAAGTGCCCTAAAAAGCTCGTCAAACATTATTTTTAAAATATTTCCAAACATATTTTTCCTATGAATGAATAATAAATATTGGAAAATAAACTGTTATTACTGTGTTTCAACTAACATATGTGGAGTATAATGCCGTATTGTCACGTTAAAAGAAGGTAGGAATTGGATTTAAAAATATAATATCATTATAAAATAGAATGTAACACTTTTAGAATATTTTTCCTTAGAGAGAGGGATATCTATATAGAGAAAGATATCTGTAAATATGCCACCAAAGATGATCTTCAATTGTCAAGATCAAAGCTGAACTATATAACCACTTTACCACCTAATATTATGTCCCTGACCATTCACTACTCTTACATTTTGAGGGAAAATATATTACAACATCTTCAATAACTTAAATGCAGGTTTAAAAGTTTTTTCCATCGCCCTTTTTGAATTTATGGCCGTTTCACGTTATAATTTGTGACAAACTTATTTCCAGGATTGTTGAAGATTCCAGACTGATGGTCTGCGGGGAATTATCAATTATTTGTTTATTGCGGAACTTAGATACTATTTACGACACTAATAGGCTATATATGAAGTTATATTAAAGTATCATGTTAATGCAGATGAGTTATGGACCTGTTACACTTAGATCCCTCATCATACTAATTTTGACAGGTAAATTAATATTAAAATTTAAAGTCATTTAACTAACTGTAACTTAGTATTGTACTCGGTTCCAGTGTATTATTTAAACAAAATGTTGCTAATCTTACAAGTACTAACAAGATTTATGTAATGTAAATTTATAACAGTTATGTGATCAATCTACTACCACAATTACAGTCATGATGGCATATACAGTGTGTACATTAAGTAATGAAACAAATATGTATTATTGAAACTAAAATAGTTAGAAATATTTTGTTCGTGGCATTGACTGTTAACAAAGGTTCCGGGGTTTTGACATCAACAAAATTGTTTCAACCCCCTAAGGTGGTGGGGGGTAAGTTACCATTAACCATTTAGGGGTTTAAACAGCAACTCCTATTGAGTGACCCCTCATTTTATAGGGCTTGGCACGCTAAAATCAATGGTATAAAGAAAATTAAAATCCGTCAATCCTATACAAAATGACGGTTAAAACATCAATTATGTTTTAACTATCATAATGAATGGAGTTATTATTTAAGAAATATTTTAGCACTTGTTTTTGAAATATATCCCCAAGACCCACATGTTTTATTAAAAATGTCAAACTATAGTCTTGTTAAGGTGAGAAATCCTTTTTTAATACTAATAAACATAAATTTAGGTAATAATTTAAGTATTAAAATTTAAAAAAAAGATATTTTTCAATAATAATAAGGGAATTAATAAGTAAAAGAGGCAAGAGCTGAAATAAGAAATTGGGTTAATAAAACATTTGGGTCTTGGGGATATCTTTCTAAAACACGTACTAAAATATTTCTTAAGTAATAACTCCATTTATTATGATAGTTCAAACATAATTGACGTTTTTGGCCGCTATTTTGTTTAGGATCAACGGATTTTAATTGTCTTTATATCATTGATTTTAGAGTGGCTAGACCTATAAAATGAGGGGGCACTCAATAGGGGTTGCTATTTATAAAAAAGTTACCCCCTACCCACCACCCCATTGGGGGTTGAAACAAATTTTTTAATGTAAAGTTCGGGGAACCTTTGTTAACAGTCAATTCCATGGACAAAATATTTCTATCTATTTTAGTTTAAAAAATACATATTTGTTTCAATTCTTTAATAACACTGTATAAATATAATGATATAAATTAACAGCAGCGATAGCAAAGAAGCCGGTGGCGGTAAACGTTGTATTATTGGAGGTAACAAAACAAACACAATGACTATTATAATCTTAATGTAATCTACTGTATTGTCTGAATAAGTTTTCAAAGTATTGCTCATAGTTTATCAGACATAAAAATGTTAAAATATGGGATGCACTTTAAGTTACGTAATGCTCACTAATAAGAGATATAAATCATACATACATAAAAATATATACATATAAATACTCGCATACTGCTGTGTAACCCAAGTAAACATATAGGTCTTGAGCCCTTTAAATTAATTGTGTAATGACTGATAATACGAACGATTGTAACAAAAACTATCAGAATATTTGGAGGCGTTTTAAAGCACTTGTTCGATTGCTTTAGTAAAATGTTTCAGTTTTTGATTGTTTACAAGTTAGAGTTTATATTTTAATATGTTGTTTTTTATTTAAATGGAGATATTAATTGACATTTTTTGCGGTGTTTTTGTTCAATATTTTTCTTGAAAGTTTGTGTATAGAATTTGTTCATTGGTTATAATTTTAAAATCGGGTTTTATAACCCTCAATTGTAATGGTTAGGATATTTACCACCCTCTTATCTCTTTCATGATACAGACCAAGATATCTGCTATCTTGTACGTTCCATCTTTTAGGTTAAGATAAAAGTCTCATTTGCCGTTTTGTCCATTTATACTGCCTACATATTTGTATTTCTGTTTCATTGGGTACATTCATAGGTTTAAGGTAAGATAGCAATGAAAATTTAGCCGAAGGTGTCGTGCAGGTTTATATAGTTAAAGCTATGAATTATTTATTAGAATGTAATAAATCGCTTTAAATTTTATTTTGTTACTATTTTGCTTTTATTTTCGTACTTTTGTTTACTATTAGAAAATCGATAATACATTACTAGATTTGTGTAACAGACCACAACAAAATAATCCAACTACTCCATTAGACTACTGTAATAAAAATATGTCCAGCTAATACTATTTAGTGGTAAAGGTTATATTAATTGATTACTGAACTAAAAATAGATACATAACAAACCGTAGTGCAACTGTGGTTAGTAATATTTACAAGTTTATTTTAAAAAGCTTTAACACGGTATCTATTTAATATTTTTTATGCGCAAACAAAGATATTTAATTAACTTTGCGCAACCATTATACCATTCCCAAAACAAACCAGCAGCACGGGGGTTATGTCCCTACCGTGTTTTATTTTTTTTGATTTTTACACTTGTATCACACAAAGAAAAACTAACATTGTTAAGCTATTGCTGTAACATTATTATTTTTGTTTTGTCAAATAATATTATTTTTGATAACAAGTAGTGTAAAATATTTGCTTTTTCATCTTTGTTTATTTATTTTTATATTATTTGTTTACTAAAATATGATCTAACAACAACTAACAACCAACAAGTGTTGTGTATTCAGCCTTAACATACTTGTTTATTTTGTACGATACAACTTTTAAAGAGGATAAAGAATCGTTTGTGAATTGTTTGTATTACACAATTATTCTATATCCGCGAATTTATTACGAGATATATTATACGCGGTCCGTGTTCACGTCTTTTTCTTATAAATATATGTACTGCGCACTCTAAAATGTACGTTCCAATGAGATATTTATCCCACGTAAGAATAGTATTGTGCCATTTATCTGTCATTTACATGTTTATTTGTAACATGTCGACCGAGTTTGAACTTGTAAATGTATCAATATGTAAGTAATAAACTCTTTCAACACTGCAGTACCCAACCCACACAAACAGTCTTTATCCAATTTCAATCTACAAGTTTTCTTAAAAATCCTGTTAATTAGAAACTTAATGTTTGAATAGTCTTAAACTAGAAGAACTCTTCGACACAATGCCAATCACACTTTATTTTTATAGAAGCGAGTCACACTTTAAAAACCAAAACGCCCATTGTTTAGAGGTGCTTACTACATTGGGCCGCCTGTGAAATGATTCTCTAAATAAGTTGTTTGTTTGCCAATTCATATACTAAATTTAACTTCAAAACGTATTTCATAATTTAATTTTTATATTTTGGTGCGATTTTAATTTGACAAACTATTTCTCACGGTAGCATGAAATTAAATAAAAAATGCCTTTATTAAAGAGGTGGATTTATACCTAGCTAGTTCTCTCTTCCAACTCACCCTTAATAAAAAATCCATTAAAAACAATTTTGAATTCAAAGCAAAACAAGTATTATTTAACCTAATTACCCGTTAAGATTTCAGAAATGTAACTTCATGAACCCCAAAAATATTATTTACTCATTGTTGCGGCCTACTGACGAGAGGGAGGGGAAATTACAATGGCCGGCGACACTTGGACATCTCAACCCTTAAAAATCAGTTCCGACCCAACAGCCGTCGGACTCAGGCGCGTGCAGTCGTCTTTAGATTTGATACATAAATTTGATATTACTTTGATTCGTTACATTTACAAGCTTTAGATTCGTTTACAATACCTTTTCATTTAATATTAATTACATTTCAAGTTCAATCACATATTTTAATGTATAAACACTTTATTTCAGTGTTAAATAAACTCAATACCTTTCAATCAGTGTCTTATTATTTCATGTTCTGAATTTGCTTATTCCGCGATAAACGAGCGTCTAGCCGTAACATTAATTTATTCACGGCAAACACTGTTTTTTTAAAAATGTACATCTCAACAGAACAAGCAAGTGCCATGCATTTAAACTTGATATTAAGCATTCATGAGTTTTTATTTTCTCAACAAATAACACTTATTACTGTTCATTTGTTGTTTAAAGAGTTTATTAACATATTTTAAAGGATTTTTTTATCGAGGATTTTAGCTCGATTTGTCCCAAGCATAGTCTTAAATAGGGCATTTTAAGGATTTAAATTTGATGAAAACATTATTAAAAATAATTTAAATATTTTATTGGATGTGTGTTGTAAAAACGCAATGACCACACAGGTGTTTTATGAGGAATACGGTTTTATCTGGTAGCCAATATTGGAAGGCTGAAGGCCATAAACCAGTCATCTTCCTGAGCTCGTCATTTTATTCACTAGGGTAACACTGTCCCAGAATCAGGTACCGTATTTTACCTTTAAATAACGTAAGCTAACATTTGTATTAACAGTTTCTGTAAATGGATTAATAGACTAGAGAGCCTGTCCTTTTAGCGAATGCCCCATATAAGGAAGACGTTATTACCATAGGTCTCACTGGTAAGACTTAGACCCGAGACCATGAAAACCTTTATTTTGAGGTCCCCAGATGAGAAAAGCACTATTCGTTCAAATTTATATATATATGTTTGCCGATATATATAAATGTGTCCGTGAATGCGATAACTGAGTAAAAAATGTCGATGAAATTTGGCTAAAATGGTTAAAGTGACATTTATGACTAAGTTTGAAAACCAGAAAAATCGGACTATGGGAAGAGGGGTTTTAAATTTTCCAAAAATCAGTTTTTTGCATTTTTCACTCTACAATTTTTAAAACACTTAATTTTGACTTGGACCATGTTATAGAGCTTAAAAAAACAAATAATATAGTATTTTGAATTACTAACTCAGGTTAAGTGGTTGCGGAGAATATCCAAAAAAACCTGCTCATAAATCTCCCATGTTAATCTTATGAGAAAAAGGTTTTTGGCTTTCCCTCAGTTGATTTTAATGTAAACTCCACATTTGCTTCACATCAACTTAGCTCCACAAAACAATAATTTTGGTGTTTAATTTGTGATTCTACGTCCAACCGTTGCAGAGGTATTCATAGTGCTAAACACAGTACATTGTCCAATGTTATCCTTATGGAGAATAAATAACATTTGATATCTCCATTATTTATGAATTTATATTGATAAAACTTGGTATGTGGCTTCACGTATTATTGGTGTATTGATGTTTGCACAAAAAATAAATGTTATTATTTTTTGTTGATTATTCCCGTAGTAGCAAACCTTAATACTCAGCCCTAATGTTATTCTTATGGAGACTAAGTAAAGTTTTATATCTCCCTTAATTATGAACATAAATTAATAAAACTTAGTATTTAGTTATATTGATAATTGCCCAAAAACATCTTTCTTCTCATTTTTTGCAGCAAACCTGCATACTCAGCCCTAATTTTATTTTTATGAAGACTAAATAAAATGCTATAGATCACTTATTTATTGATGTATTTTTATTAAACTTGATAAGTGCTTTATGTGGTAGGGAGAAACATATGCACGCATTGGAAATTCACTGAGTACACAGGTTTGCTGTGACGGGGATATTTTTTTTGATAAACGATAATTTAGCTTATAATTTCTTACAAGACATATTTTCACATTGTATTCTGATATTCTACAATTATTCCACAGGTGAATAATTTATAATTAATTTATTATACTAAATTAAAGATTTGCTTTTACAAAAATTAGTTTAAATTATTTGTTTTATTTACCATATTAATACCCACGCGATGAAAGGGGTAGTTTCTTTTATGGTGTTTTCCGTTTCGTTTTCATTGAACAGAATATAAAAATGAAAACTCATTATAAGAATCAAATAACACTTTTGCGGCTATAAGTCGTATCATTTCATTGAAACTCAAGAGGTAGGCTAGGAAGAAAATTTCAGAGTATCAGTTAATTTATTTAAGGCCGAAGCCTATATTTTATTTAAATAACTTCAAAGATTATTCGTTAATTATTCGTCCAATGGATAGCATTACAATAAATACTTTTTATAGATGAAAATATGAACTCTTTGACGGTGCGCAGAATTGGAACAGTCCGGACCTCTCGCAGCGCTGACCTCGCACAGTAAAAATGTTTCGCGGGGAATGGCGCTGTCCCCCCACCCTGCAGCCGCGAGTTCTACACCAGAAAGCCACGCCCTCATTCCACTCCATAAATAACAACAGCAGTTCTGCCAACTGACATAAACATCAGAATTGTCGTATACTCCTAAAATACGACAGTTTCAAACTACGAATCCTGTCATTTCCAGAATCTTATATTTTATTACGCTAAGGTGATTTTTGTTAGGAGAACTCCTCCTTTATTTCTGAACCGATTTTAACCGATTCTTACCGATTGTGGTACCTAAGATATTCCAATTGTCTTTTACAATATAATAAATAACAAACAATAAACTGTATTCATAAAAAATCACAATAATTACGTAATTAAATAAGAAACCCCTCCCTTATTTATTGACCAATTTAAATGTTTGAAGTATCCAAAAATTCGCCTCAGTTCGTAGTTTTGCAATAAGGTTTTTAAATTTTCAATATTTTAATTCAATGGCATGGGCTGCCGTAAAAGTTAGTTTTTTCACATACAATTAACGTGGGGAATAATTTTATTTGAATTGCAGCTGTTAACACATTATGAACAGGTTATTAGCAATACCAGATGCTCCAGGTAAGGAATGTCTTTATCTATATAAATCAAATCAGTTTTTTTTCTACATCGCTTTGAGTAGTGAAATGTTGTGTGCAGCGGAGATATTTAAATGTGTGTTAACATTTGTTTATCTGTCCGTCTGTTTATAAGCCAGATTTGTTCCGCGTTTCACAAAAAATACTGTACTGAATTAAATAAAACATTTTTGTGTGGAGCAGGAATCAATTAGACTTATGCTTCTTAGTCCGACACTGCTCCAGAGTAGATCTTAAGGGTACAGGATACACACAACCTCTCACTATAGACTGCATCATATTTGTTCTAATGATAATTCCTTGATAGAGGACATTGAAAGTATGTTCATGAACTTGTTAACTGTGAAGAGTACATTGAATAAAGGTTATTTATTTTATAAAAAGCAAACCGACTACTGTTCAACAGGCTGTATCCAATGCTATACGGGTACATTTTCTTTGCAAGACTATCTTATTATTATTTCGCCAAAATGGTACATTTCTTTAGCGAAAGTTCTGTTTTATAATTAAGTACTACATTATTTTAACGACGCAATGATATACACCCCCTATCTTAAATTTGTTTAAAATGATACTACACCCCAGTAACACTGCTGCAGTGTAACAGATGATAATAAACAAAAATACTCCCGTCGCAGCAACTCTGCGTACTCAGCGAATTTCCAATGCATAATATATGTCTTTATACCACATAAAGCTGCATACCAATTTTCATAAAAATATATTCACGTGTAAGCGATTTGAATTATTCTACATAAAAATAAAATCGGTAATGAGTACGTACGTTTGCTGAAACAAGGAACCCAAACAATTTATTTTTATGCAAATATAAATAGAATTTAACTAGTCAAAACCACATACCAAGTTTCATCAATATTCAATCATAAATAAGCGCTACATAACATTTTATTTATTCTCTATAAGAATAACAAGGGGGCTGAGAAAGCAGGTTTGCTGTAACAAGAAACAAAAAAAGTGTTTTTATCTAATTATCAATATAACTCAACCAAGTGAAGTTATATACCAAGTTGTATTAATTTATGTTCATAATTAAGGGAGTCATTACATTTTACTTATCCTCCATAAGAATAACATTGGGGCTGAGTACGCAGGTTTTCTGCTACGGGAATAATCAACAAAAAATCAATTTGTTGTGCAAATATCAATATAGCTGTACTACGTGAAGCCACATACCAAGTTTCATCAACATACATTCATAAATAATCGAGATATCAAATTTTATTTATTCTCCATCAGGATAACATTGGACAACGTACTGTGTTTAGCACTTTGAATATCTCTCCAACGGTTGGGCGTAGAATCACAATTTAAACACCAAAATGATTGTGTTGTGGAACTGAACAGATTGGTAAAAGCAAATGTGAAGTTTACATTAAAATAAACTGAGGAAAAGCCAAAAACCTTTTTCCCATAAGGTTAACATGGGAGATTTTATGGATTTTCTCCGCAACCTAGTGATTTTCAACCACTTAACCTAGGTTAATAATTTAAAATACTATATTATTTGTTTTTTTAATCTTTATATTATGGCCAAACTAAAATTAAGTTTTTTAAGAATTTTAGGGTGAAAAATGCAAAAACTGATTTTTGGAAAATTTAAAAAAACCCATAAACCCCCTTCCCATGGTCCGATTTTTCAGGTTTTCGAACTTTAAGTCATGAATGTCATTTTACACATTTGAGCCAAGTTTCATCGAAATCGGACGTTTTTTACTCAAGTTATCGCATTCACGGACACATATATATACAATACAAATAAAATCATCAGGTCACCAACAAATTGATGAAAAAAAAACATTTATCTAGGATAGCTGATGTACTAGAAGTCTACCCCCACCAGGTATCCTGATAGCCATCTTTTAGATAAGCCATTTCAGTCTGGGCAGTCTTAGGAACCATGTTTGTCTCAGGAGTTACTCAATAAAGTTTGCTGTGTTCATATATAAAATGTGAGTCTAATTATGTACTAAGCGATCCCATATATCAGACCTCTTAAAGTTTATATCATTAATTATAAGCAATATATACATAAACCTTATAAGTAGGGACACCCCACGTTGTGGTGTTATGTATTTTTACACGTAAAATTTGTGTTTTTACGTCGCCTTGTGCCTTAAAATGTGTTATGCATCGAACGAATGGAGATACTTAAACTAGTGTTAAAATTTGTTTGTCTGTCTGTCCGTCTGTTATTCTCATAAGCAAGATTTCTTCGCGTTTCATAAATAATTACTAAACTGAATTAAGTACGTTTTCCCCATTTTCATGTACAGTAGTAGTAGGGAAAGGGGACTTTTGGGCCAAGTGATTGACAGCTTCCGGTCACGTGACCGGAAGCGCTGAGTCATGAAAGACGTCATCTGAGGCTGAGCCAGTGACGTAGGCGGTTTTGTGACGAAATGAGTAAAAGTTCAAAGTTCAAGGTCACGGTGAAGTTTTTTTAAAAAAATCTACCTCGCACTCGTAAAATCCGATTGTGATTCGATAGTTTTAATTCGATAAAATATCGAATGAAAACAATCGAATGAAGCAATCGAATGAAACGAGTGCGAGGTAGTACTAATACAAATATTACTTTATTTTATTTACAATAATTCATATTACAAATATTACTTTATTTACAATAATTCATGTTTACAATAGTTCCCCGTTGTTCGTTGTCATCGATGTTGTTGATCCGGACGAGTTGCGGCCATCACTTCGCTTTCTGAAGAAAGACGGTAGATACTTCGCCACCTATCTGTTCTGTTAGGTGTTTGCATTTCATTGCTGTCAGGTGGAAATAATAGCTGACGGCAATGAAATAGAAACATCTATCAGATCTTGAGTGAAATGATATTTTGTGAAGAGCGTCTCGGAAAGCTCGATGTTCACCGGTCGAGAGCCGGAGGTGTACTGACTATTTGCTAGCTAGCGTTTTGGTATCAAACAAAATGGTGGGGGTAAAAGTGTAGTAGAACGAAGCAGATGGTGGACGACAGATGGGTAGCGGCAGGTGGCAGGCGGCAGGTGGCAAGTGTGCGGCAGATGGTAGTCCCCCACTACACCAGTCCCACCACTACACCAGTCTCCCCACCAAGTTTTACATCGCACAATAACTCGTTTACATGTGTTAGTTAGGGTTTAGCTCTTAGACTGACAAGACCTTACCTCCGTAACTAAAAACTTCAATAATGTTTGCGCTTCAACGCTGTATAAGTATAACAGCTACTATGATCTAAACCGGTGCATGTATTCATATGGTTCTTTTTGCGTAGCAAACAACTGGCTAAAAGTGTTTCAACCTCGATTATTCTTCGACGAAACCGCTCATTGTCCACTAAAAGTGTAGACCTTCTGTCTTCATTGTCAGGGAAGTAGAAAGTAGTGTCAAGGGGACTACTGAAGGCCACCTTCCTCATGTTCCTGTAAAACTGCGACATTTTTCAGACCCTCTAGGTAGATGTTCATCCGTCAAGAGCTAGAAGAATAATGATGTAGCGTTATCGTGTATGATAGACACCTAACCCCCACCACAACGTTACCTTGTCCTTCAAACCATCGTTTTTACGCTACAGATGCTATAGTGTTGGTTAGATTTAAATTTAGATTGCACCTTCTTGTTTGTCTTGTCAAGCCGCGTAATTGAAGTACCCACATGTTATACTTTAAACCAAAAACAAAGAAGTTATTTAGGTTTGTCCTTGAAAATAGTTGTTTTTAGCTATTACTGCTATACCCTTGGTCGGATTTGAATTCTGTTTGCACCAACTTGTTCGTCCGATCAATCCGCGTAATTTGAGTACCCACTTGGCATATTTTAATCCATAAATAAAGACATTATTTAGATTTGTCCTTCAAAATAGTTGTTTGTTGCTATAACTGCTATACCCTTGGTCGGATCTGAATTCTGTTTGCGCCAACTTGTTCGTCTGATCAATCCGCGTAATTTGAGTACCCACATGACATACTTTGCACAAACTTTGTAACCCCCCCCCTTTTTTGGGTCATGTTCAAGGTCACCCCCCCCCTCCCCCCAACATGGGTCATGTTCAAGGTCAAGGTCAAGTTCAAGGACCTTGGGACTTAGAAATTTTCACAAAGTGGACTGTACACAAACCGGAGACTAACAAAATCTCCTGCCTATGTACAGGCCAAGTCCCTAACTTGAAATGCTTAGGGTGGTCCTGAAAAGGACCGTTTGTGGAGGGAGGGTGGGATAGTAAGGGATTTTACTTTACAGTCCACTTCACTCTACTCTCTTCTTTTACCAAGGACAAGGTCTGTTTGTATGACACTTCTGGTGGTGCCGGAATTGATCGTGGCAATTCCACCTCAAAGAGAACTTCACCGGCAGTTAAGTAGTAGGTGCTTCCGTTCTTCAGCACCGCTCTGTACGGGAAGTTTCTTCTCAAATGTTTGAATTTTGTTTTGGTAACTGCAATGGGAGATACCAATTCGTCTTCCGTCAAGGTCTTCATCTTCTGCAACACGTCCAGATGATCCCGTGTGGCAGAGTGTCGTTCCGTTGTTGATGAAGAAGTCGAACCAGAAGAACCTTGTTTGTAGTAAAGAGGGTGGTTTTTAAAATCCCTCTTTAGCCTCATTCTGAGGGAAGAAGGTTGTTTAAATCCGCTTGTCTTTGGAGCTGTCTTCTTCAAGGATTCCTTAATCCTTTTCAGTTTCTCGTTGGTTATCGGCGAAGTCATTTTGTAAGAAGAGAGAGAGAGCGAGAGCTGTGAAGTGTACCAGTCAATGGTTGAAGCTGGAATGAGGTGGCGGAAGGAGTAAATCGAGTCGCAAGGTAAAACCTTGCCCTATCCATATATGGTTAGAAAGCTGAGACAGGTTCTAGAACCGGTCCCCCCCCCTCAAGGTCTCCCCCCTCAAGGTCTCCCCCCCCAAGGTCCCCCCCCCTTTTTTGGGTCATGTTCAAGGTCCCCCCCCCTGACGTCACGGGGCGGAGTCACCTCCCACCACTGACCGCCGCCTTTATAAGCGGAGCAGTCCGCGGTCTCTTCGCAGTAGCTTGCCGCCCTTTACTGACCAACGTCCGACTGGGTTGCATTCTGCTGCAGCGTAGGTCTGTTAAGTGTGCGTTGGGCCCGACGCGCAATTAACAGATCCGCGCCCTTGCATGTGTTTATTAGTTTGTTATGCATGGTAGATTGTTAGATTAACGCTTGTAGTTTGCTAGTAAATGTAGTTAGTGTTTGTAATTAATGTTTGTGTTGGTGTTGGTGTTTGAAGTGTTTTATTTACTAATATGTACCTTCCCTACAGCTCCCTTTTCTTATGGATATTGATCCAAACTGGGTAAAGTGTCCCTATTTTTATCCGTGGGGTTTAACTTGTAAATATAAAATCGGTCCTTGTAATCCTACCTTGGTCGAAACTTGGGTTCGCAGTAGATTGGCGCCCGTTACTGACCCACGTCCGACTGGGTTCCAGTGTGCTGTTGACCTTTGTACAACCGACCTTGGTTTGATCCTTGAAAAATAACTTGTAAATATAAAATCGGTCCTTGTAATTCTACCTTGGTCAAAACTTGGGTTCGCAGTAGATTGGCGCCCGTTACTGACCCACGTCCGACTGGGTTCCAGTTTGCTGTTGACCTTTGTACAACCGACCTTGGTTGATCTTTGAAAAATAAACTTTAACTTTAACTGTTCAATTTGTTTAAATATTTGCGGGTAAAGTCTTTATTTTTGTTTCAAAGTAACATGTTTCTCCTCATTTCCTAACCCCTGACAAATAGGTTCGGCCCTGAAAACCGGACTTGTCAATACGGCCATGTAAACCGGTTGACATTACCTTTCTTAGCCTGAGAAACTGTTGTGATTTTTTCTTTTTTGGGTTTTTCTTTATTTTTCGTTATTAAAATCATTGCTTGTAATTCCCTGTCCCCTAATACAGAGCGGGGAATAGAGCACCAATTTGTGCTCTATTCCCCGCTTTGGCAACAAGTTCAGATGACCTTGACCCACTGACAGGACTTATAAACTTTTGTCTGGTCACATATAGAAAGATTAATATTTTAAACCATAGCCTATCTCCATCCCCCCCCTTCCACTTATATTGGGTATAAAAGAGGCTTCCCATCACTGGTAAGATCATTCTGCTGCTTGTGCTTGCTCACACTCAGAACTATGGAGTCACACCCGATATCACTGCCGACTTCTGCATCACCCTCGACTTCTGCATCACCCTCGACTTCTGCATCACCCTCGACTTCGGCTGCTGGTTCAATTCTTCGTCAGGCTCTTTTAATGGCCCTGATCATCCCTGAAAAGACAACTTCACCACCCATCATGGATCGTTCAACATCTCGCTCACGTTCAACTTCTCCTTCACCATCATCCTCAAGATCAAGGTCTTCGTCGAGCTCCTCCTCGTCATCCACCTCGAGATCAAGGCCTTCGTCGAGCTCCTCCTCCTCATCATCTACCTCGAGATCAAGGTCTTCTTCGAGCTCCTCCTTATCACCCACCTCAAGATCAAGCTCCACCTCAAGCTCTAAAATATTTACAAGACCCCCAATTGAAATTCCACCTTCCACTAGTTCAACCAGACCTTCAGTAATTTGCACAAATATTCAATCTCCTTCAGAGAAATTCAATCAATTAAAGTCATTGCATAGGAGGTGCATACGTCCTGCACAACTATGTAATTATGTGTTCAAAAAAGGTGCAAAGAAAGGCGAACGCTGTGCAAAACAGTGTACTTTAAATGAAGAACTGTGCAATCTTCATTTAAAAAATACCGCTTCTCCTTCTTCGCCACATCCGACAGTGAAACCAGCTAAGACTCGGATTAATAGGCTAGCTAAAAACAAACAATACGTCTTTGTAAAAATAATGGGATTCCTGAAGGTCATGTTAAAATGTGGAGACCGTCTTTACATTTTAAGATTACCTAAAGGCATGCGTCATCCCAAAAACCCTACGAAAAAGCACTATCTAATCCGAGGCGATTCAGGAACCACTGTGTGGAGAAAATTGTAAAAAAAAAAAAAAAAAACATTCTTTCCAAATTAAATAAAGTTTTTTCCAAATTAAAAAAAAAAGTGTGGACAACCTATTTACAATTTGTAGCATATGCTGCAGAGTGTAAATAGGTTGTCCACACCTTTTTTTACAATGTTACAACGACCTTGACCTAGATAACGGACTTAGATATTTTACACTAAGTCAAAGATAAAACTTAAAAGGAAAAAAAGGAGAAATATGATACTGGAGGGGGAAATGTTTTATATACTGCAACAGCGTGGTAAAAATCATCATATCGCTATGGAAGCTGTAGGTGTAAACACTTGGCTTGTTCCTTCTGAGCTTGCTTTGTCAGAAGCATTTCTCACTATCCTTGCTTTTGAGTATCGAGGGATTAACTTAAAAGTAGAGATGGAGCTTAGGCCGTTACACAGAAATGATGTGTATTGTGTTTTGATGATATGGCAATCACCTTCCAACATGGAAATTTTCCATTTTATCAAATCATTGTACAATGAATGTTGTGTAAAACGGATAACTATAACCCTTGTTTGATCTTAGAGCTATCTTGCGTTTCTTAAAAAGTAAAATAGCAAAGGTAAATCCTTTGCTATTTTACAAAACAGTTTACTTGACCTTGACCCAGTTAACGAACTTGGAATATATCAATGTGCACTTTATATCGTCGCGACAATAGTGTAACCCCCCCCACCTCCCTTTACCTCCCACCACGGATCGTCGGCTATAAAAGCGGGGGCTGACCGCAGAGGTCTCACAGTCTCAGGCTGACAGCCTAGCTAGCTGTTCGCCTTAGCTGTCTGTAATAGCATCTTTAGTATATAGGTGGTACCCCTGTATACTAAAGATTCTACCTTAGCATATTAGTATGTTATGCATGTTAGTTTGTTAGATTATAGCTTGTAGTTTGCTGCTAGAAAATGTAGTTAGTGTTGGTGTTTGTAATTATTTGTGGTGTTGGTCTTTGAAGTGTTTTATTTACTAATGAAATATGTACTTTTCTTTCACGCTTTAAAACTGATCTTGGTCAAAACTTTGGTTCGCAGTTGCCTGGCGCCCGTTACTGACCAACGTCCGACTGGGTTTCAGGATGTTGTTGACCTTTGTAAAACCGACCTTGGTTGGTATGTCCTTTTCTTACACGCTATAACTAACCTTGGTCAAAACGTTGGTTCACAGTTGCCTGACGCCCGTTACTGACCAACGTCCGACTGGGTTTCAGGATGCTGTTGACCTTTGTAAAACCGACCTTGGTTGGTCTTTGTAAAATTAACTTTAACTGATCAGTATGTTTCTCATCCTTTTCCTAACCCCTTACAAAAAGGTATGGCACGAAAACCGACCTTTGTCAATACGGCCATGCAAACCGGTTGACATTACCCATATTACCCTCGAGAAACTTTTGCAAATACTCCCTGCAAACTATCTGTAACTTCCTTTTGTTTGGATAAATTAATAAAAGGTTCTGTTATCAGGTTTATTGCCTATAACTGTGACCTTTCTTCAAAATTCACTTCCCTAATACAGAGCGGGGAATAGAGCAGTTTGTGGTCCAAGTGAGAATCACTTACTGCTCTATTCCCCGTTTTGGCAACATGTTCAGATGACCTTGACCCACTTCGGGACTTAGAAAATCTTTGTTTGGTAAGATATTGGAAAATGTATTTATTTCTTGCGGTCAAAGTGAAACCGCTTACTGCTCTATTCCCCGTTTTGGCAATATGTTTAAGTGACCGTGACCCACTGACGAGACTTGGAAAAAATTTGCGGATAGTAATTGTTAAATAACATATCCTTTCCCTATCACTTACACCCCCCCCCCCACCATCTAAATCCTTTGACTTTAATAGTGGGGGTAAACATATATAAGGCGTACAGCTTTAGAGTATAGTTATTCAGCTATGAATAGCCCAGCAGAGTTGATGCAGCCTACAACATCGACGCAGCCTACAACATCGATGCAGCCTACAACAAATAACAAGGAAAAGAATGATGAGGCAAGAAGAAGGAATGCTAGAGAAAGAGGAAGGATTAAAAAAATAAATCAAACATATAAGTTATTACAATCAAAATTACCGTTTATGGATAAAAAAAGTTCAAGGCATGCCATTTTGATACAGGCGATAAAATACATTAATGCGTTAGAAACGTTGTTAGAAGGTGCATCACTTCAACAAGATCTTCCTGAAGACCTTCTAGCATTCGTAATTGACTAAAGATGTTTTGGAAATACTGAACGGGGGGAAAACAGAACGGGGAATAGATCAGTTTGCGGTCAAAGTGAGAATCGCTTACTGCTCTATTCCCCGTTCTGGTAATAAGTTAAAACGACCTTGACCTACTTACAGGACTTAAACATCCTTGTTTCATAAACATTGTTACATATATTTGATACAATAATACCCATTTCTTATCACTAGTTACCCCCACCACTTAAATCGGGGAATATAAAAAGAGATTTCTCATCAGTGCTTATCTCATTCTGCTACTTGTGTTAGCACTAGAATATATAGCAGCTATGTCACCAAAGGATAATATATTTCCTTCTGCAAAATCAATCGTAGGAATTATAAAACATATTGTGATTGAAAGTGAGGATGAAAATGAAGACGAATTGGAAGATTTTGAATTATTAAGTGATATGGATGCAATGGAAGATTTTGAATTATTAAGTGATATGGACAGTGATGATCTTGAAGCAGGATATATGGAACAAATTGAACCGTTAAGTGACGGGGAATCTGAAACCTATAGAATCTATCAGCAAATCATTTGTGTTACAATAATACCTCTTCCCTATCACTTTTCCCTACCACTTGCACTTTCAACACTTACCCCCACCACCACCGAAATCAGGTATAAAAGGTGGTTTCGTATTAGTGGTAAATCAGTCTGCTACTTGGAATCATGTCGCCCAGAGATAACATTTTCCCTTCTAAGAAGACTATACTGGAATTAATTCAAAATATTCCATTAAATTTAAACGAAGATGAAGACGAAGACGATTCAGAGATGGAAGGTGAACTATTTAGTGATCTTGAACTACTGAGTGAGTTTGATAGCAGTGAACCATATCTTGGAGAGATGGAGCTGTTGGAGCTGTTGACTGACGACGACGATGTCGATGATAATGAACCGGAATTTCATCATCAGTTGCTTTGCTTGGAGGAAATGGACCTTGTTGATAGTGAAACCCCTCCAAGCAGTATTAATATCGATGATGTAGTTCTAGATCCAGTCACAGGGAACTTTTGTGTTCGTCGTCGCTTATTTAGTGATATGAGCTCATCATCATCATCATCATCATCATCGGAAGAATCTGAATAAGTCTTTGTTGTCTTCAAATAGTTTACTTTAAATACAAAGCGGGGAATAGATCAGTTTGTGGTTATAGTGAGAATCACTTACTGCTCTATTCCCCGTTTTGGTAATATCGTTGTATGACCTTGACCCATTTACAAGATTGAAAAAGTGGGGTAACTTATACATTTAATGGTGGGGGAACGTCTATTTAAAGACGATGCAACAGTGTATATTTATCATATCGGCATGATGAACCCACCAGGAAACTCCGTTTGCTACAGCTTTCCCCTCATCGATATCGATGATGTGATAAAACTTACATCAATAACAAAACGGTTCGAACTCGAAAGGCGACTCATAAAAGTCGACGTAATTCCACAAGATCTTCGTTCGGCAATGTTGACCATCGAATATGTTAAAGATGAATCTACAACTGAAGATCCCTATTGTTTTATGAAATTTTTAGTTGATCGAGATGCAATGTGTACAATCCGACTTCACATCCGAGTTTAAAATCTATCAAATGTTCCTGTTGGAGAAAATTGTCTTAGTTAAATACAGAGCGGGGAATAGATCAGTTTATGGTTTGATATGAAATCATTTACTGCTCTATTCCCCGTTTTGGCAAATATGTTCAATGACCTTGACCTAAATACAGAACTTTGTACCCTTCAGCTACAATAGTAAATATAAAATGCAAAAAATAGTAAACTTAACGTAATACGTACCCCCACCACTTTTGCTAGGGTATAAATAGAGGGGTATTTGCAGTGTTTTTCATTATTGCTTTGACCCTTGCGGAGATCGCACCTACATTATGCATCGCTGCGATATTTGCAAGTCTTCATTTAAGGATGAATTTCTTTTAATGATTCATAATGAACTAAAACATAACAACAACCAAGATGAAAAATATGAAGAAGAAGAATTGAAAGAAATAGATCAAATGTTAGCTCAACACCAACATTCCAGACCAACTGTAATTCAATATGCACCATCAACATCGACTTCTACCTCTGCTCTGTCTACACTTCACCGTCCTTCAACATCATCAGCTGCATCGACTTCTACGCCTGCTCTGTCTACACTTCATCGTCCTTCAACATCATCAGCTGCATTGAGTTCTACGCATGCTCTGTCTACACTTCACCGTCCTTCAGCATCAACAGCAGTAAATGTAGAACTACATGCCCGAGCACTTCCGGGTAATGTAGTAACCCACTTTAAAATTGACAATGCAAAATTACAACTTGAAGAATTTTTAAATAACGCAAAAGGATTGGTAAGTAAAACTCTGCAAAATGAATTAAAAAGATTAAATTTTATCAAATTTGGCCTATTACTAGATGGTTTATTTACAAACATTCAGAATGAAACTTCACCGAGAGGTTTCTTAACAAAAAACCGAACTATTATGTCTTCCTCAGATATTGATTCAATCGTATCTGAATGTTTTGAAGAGCTAATGACAAAAATACAAGAACACGAAGGAAGAGGATCTGGATGGAGTTTGTTAAGCATCACAGGGCTAGACTTAAGAGTGCACAAACACGGTTATGGAATTCGTGGCAGTAGCTATATCCCTTTACCAACAAAGATTAGAAATACCTTATCCTGTATTAATGTGCAAAATGAAAATAATGAATGTTTTAAATACGTTATGTTGGCTAAATATGTAAAAAACCATCCTGAAAGACCAAGTCAAGCATATGAAGAAGTTCAACATAAGTATAATTTTCAGGGAATGACTTACCCTGTTGCAATTACTGATATATCAAAATTTGAAAAGCGAAATCCTTCAGCTTCTGTCAACATTTTCGGCTTAGATTCGTCAAACAATGCGTACCCCTTGCGCATAACACCTATTGAGCGCAGAGATCATACGGATTTGCTATTGATCACTAAAGGGGACATATCCCACTATGTCTACATAAAAAACTTTGCAGCTCTTGTATCTAAACAAATATCAAAAAAACACGGAGAGAAAACCATTTGTAAAAGATGTTTTTGTCATGTAGGCAAACCATTAAAAAGGGGAGGTTCAGAATGGTTAGTAGAACATCAAAGGTTATGTAATGGAAACTATGAGGTTAGAATTAAATTGCCACATTCCAGCAGAGCGCAGATAAAATTTGATAAAATAATACAACAATACCGTGTACCTGTTGCTGTTTACGCTGATTTTGAGTCTTCTTTACATCCACTTGAACAACAAGAAGAGGACGTTACAAGAAGAAGCAAATACCAACTTCATTCACCAAACAGTTATTGCATACTAATTAAATCCACGTTGACTGAAGACCATCTCCAAAAATATGGACTATCATCTTCTCCAAAGATTTATCGCGGTGAAGAAGCAGCCAAATACTTTGTCGATGATCTGTATGAAATAGCTGCAAAGGTAGAAGAACTGTATGGAACAAAGGTACCCATGACACCTATGGAAGAAGAAGAGCTTCAACATTATTATTCAACAACAACGTGTTATTTGTGTAATAACACCTTTACACTGGATAACGTTAAAGTTCGTGACCACGATCATCTTACGGGAGCGTATAGAGGTGCAGCCTGTAACGCTTGCAACTTGAACTACAAAATACCATATTTCATCCCCGTAGTTCTGCACAATCTGAGTGGATATGATTCGCACTTCATAATCCCCGAACTAGGAAGAGATAATGGAGCAATAGACGTTTTGGCTACTACAATGGAAAAATTTATAAGCTTTTCAAAAAAGGTGGGTAAAATTAAATTAAGGTTTGTTGATTCATTTAGATTTATGCCTTCAAGCCTCATGAAATTATCTGAAAATCTAAGAAGAACAGATTTGATAGAAACAAGCAAAATTGTACCCAATAGTAAAATGGATTTGGTTCTTCGAAAAGGAGTCTTCCCCTATGATTACATCGATGGACTGCATAGATTTGATGAAACATCACTACCTCCACCAGAAAACTTCAAAAACAAACTTAATGATTCGGAAATATCACTTGAGGACTATCAACACGCACGTCGAGTATGGAACGAGTTAGATATGAAGACCTTAGGAGATTACTCGGACTTTTATGTCAAACTAGATGTAACTCTTCTTTGTGATGTAATGGAAGAATTCCGAAACACTTGTTTTGCTGCATACGGTTTGGACCCTCTACATTCGTATACTTCACCAGGATTAGCTTGGCAAGCCATGTTAAAAGAAACAAAATGCAAACTCCAACTTTTAACAGACATTGACATGGTTTTAATGGTTGAAGCTGGAGTAAGAGGCGGATTGACCCAAAGTGTTACCAGACATGTCAAAGCCAACAACAAATACCTACCCGATTATGATGAAACCAAACCGTCAACCTATTTAGGATATTTCGATGCAAATAACCTGTACGGTTGGGCAATGTCAAACCCACTTCCTTTTGATAACTTTAAATGGATTAATCCCGACTCTATTGGCGATATTTTACAAATTCCGAAACATGGTGACACTGGATATATTTTGGATTGCGATTTTGAATACCCAGAAAATTTACATGATCTTCATTATGACCTACCACTTCTTGCTAAAACAGAAATTTCACCAATTGGAAAACACCCCAAATTAATGATGACATTAAATAATAAACAACGCTACGTGGCTCACTTTTGGGTGGTTCAACAAGCTATCGAATTAGGACTACGTTTAACAAAAATTAATAGAGTTTTGGAATTTTCTCAATCATGCTGGTTGAAACCCTACATTGATTCAAATACCATCAGAAGAGCAGCAGCTACATCAGACTTTCAAAAAGATTTCTTTAAATTAATGAATAATGCGATATTTGGAAAAACATTGGAAAACAAAAGAAGACATAAAAATGTTAAACTTGTTACCGACGCAAAAAAATTACAGAAACTAGTACAGCAGCCAAATTTTTGAACATCGATAATTATTAATGAAAAACTTGTAGCAGTGTCCATGAAGAAGACGAGTGTGAAGATGGATCGTCCTTTGTATATAGGCATGTCAATCTTGGACATCTCAAAAACACACATGTACGATTTTCACTACAACAAAATGGTGGCGTTCTACGGAAGAGAAAATATATCTATTACATATATGGACACTGACGCTTTCATATATCGCATAGTAACATTGGACATGTATAATGATTTACGTACATTTATTTACAAGAACGACTTTGATTTCTCCGATTATCCAAAAGATCATCCAAACTACGATAATGGCAGACACAAAAAAGTACTAGGCAAATTCAAGGATGAGGCTAATGGTGTTCTACTTGAAGAGATTGTTGCACTGATGTCTAAACTATATTCTTTGAAACTCTATAATGAAAAAGAAGAAGAAGAAGAAGAAAAGAAGAATAGCTATATTAAGAAAGCTAAAGGTGTAAAGAGTTTATATTTAAAGAAGAAAGTGCATTTTGAACACTACAAGCAATGCTTATTTGAGGATAACATCATTACAGCTAAATTCAACACCATCAGAAGTTTTAACCATCAGCTGTACAGCGTGACTGAAGTTAAAAAGGCGCTATCCTGTAATGACGACAAAAGACAAACCCTTCCAGACAAAATCAACACATTGCCATTCGGCCACTACTCCCTCAACCCTATTGACGAGTAACCTTTTCATCGTCCTAGATCCTTGATCCTTTTCCTTTCCGTAAAAAAAGGGGAAACACAGCAATGTTAAGCTGTGTTTCCCCTTTTTTTACACAAGTTTTGAATGACCTTGAACTATATGTATATATAAGCAGATTTATACCAAAGAATATTTAATACCATATCAGCTGCCTTCGTGAAACCATCATGTCAGACCTGAAGGAGAAGATTATTAATGAACTACACAAACCTGCAAGAATAAAGTTTCCAAGAAGAAATAGTGTTATAAAAGGGATAAATGATCTATATCAAGCGGATCTAATTGAAATGCGACCGCATAGCAGAATAAACAAAGGATTTAAATATATACTCACAATTATTAATTGTTTTACAAAAGTTGCAGACGCTTTGCCTCTAAAGGACAAGACTGGTAAAAGCGTAACAGAAGCCATGGAAATAGCCATAAAAAGAGATAAAAACAAAATTAAACATTTACAAACTGATGATGGAACAGAATACTTTAATACAAACTTTGCACAGTTAATGAATAAATATAAAATAAATCATTATTCTACAAATTCAGAGAAAAAAGCTGCTATTGTAGAAAGATTTAATAGAACCTTAAAAGGAGCACTGTATAAACAATTTTCAAAAAGAGGTTCTTACGTATGGTATGATGTTTTACCACAATTAATAAATGATTATAACAACAGGTTTCATAGAACTATTGGTATGAAACCTAACAAAGTAAATAGAAGAAATGCAAAAGATGTATTAAAACGCATAAAGAAAAATACAAAGCCTAAAGTAGAAAAAATGCAGCCAAGAAAATTTAATGTAAGTGATAAAGTACGGATTAGTAAATATAAGGGAGTGTTTACCAAAAAATACCTTCCCAATTGGACGAATGAAGTTTTTACAGTGTATAAAGTGCAACCGACTGTACCTGAAACGTATATCCTAAAAGATAACAAAGGAGATTTGTTGCAAGGTGCATTTTATGGACATGAAATGTTAAAGTCAACAGTAGGTGATGTATATCTTGTTGAAAAAGTGTTACAAAGAAAAAAGGACGCAGTTAAAGTGCGGTGGTTAGGGTTTAACAAAACTGAGGATTCATGGATACCTATAAAGGACTTGGTTTAATACAAGCAACTCATTTCATCGTTAACCTTTGAGCAGGATGGAGATTATTCACCATAAAGATCGATTCAATATTAATAACATAGATGATTTAACTGTGGATAACGTTAAAATCAACAATGGTAAACACGGTAGTTTACTTCCAAACACTGTTCGATGTATAGTAAGTGGCCCCTCAAACTGTGGAAAGATCAATGTTGTCTTTAATTTGATCACTAATCCGCAGGGATTAAGGTTTAGTAACCTATATATTTTTTCAAAGTCTCTACATCAACCAAAGTATCAATTGCTGGATAAAATCCTATCTGATGTGTCTGATGTTAATTTTTACAAATTTAACGCTAGTGATAGCATTATGCAACCAAACGAAGCGAAACCGTATTCTGTATTTATATTTGACGATGTATCTTGTGAAAATCAGGATACTATTAGAAACTACTTTGCCATGGGAAGACATAATAATATCGACAGCATATATATAGGACAAACTTATAGCAAAATCCCAAAACAACTTATCAGAGATAATGCAAATATTCTAATTGTATTCAAACAAGATGATACTAACCTAAAACATATATATAACGATCATGTGAATGCGGATATGCCATTTGAAAAGTTTAAAGAGCTTTGCGGAAAAGCATGGGCGGAAAAGTATGGATTTTTGGTTATTATGAAAGATCAAGCTATAAAAGATGGTCGTTATAGAATAGGTTTTGATAAATTCGTTTTAATACACTGATTAGCGGTATTACTGTACAAGTCGTCAAGGTGTGAAGATGGTTAACCAGGAAAAGCTATTAAAGGAAATAAAATCACTTAGTGATTCTATTAGACAAAAAAACCGAGCTTTAAAATCAGGTATAAATGAAAGAGAGCAATTTTTAGAAACAACATTCAAACCTGTTACTGAACCTTTAAAGCGATTAGCACAAAATATGGAAAAACCTTCAATTCGCTTCGAAGGAGACAAAATGCTACCAATTTCCAAATATGAAGAAGAATTTCAGAATGATGAAAGTTCTGACCAGTTACAAACATCTGAAGAAGGCGACGAGTATGAAGAAAGCGGAGATATAGGAGATTTAAGGGAAAAGAACATTGCAGGAGATACAAGTACAGAAGATACAAGTGCGGAAGATACAAGAGCAGAAGAAGAGGATATCAACCCATCCAACTTAAGCAAATTAGGCACAGATATTATGTTTAAAGGAACACTTGGAAGAAAATATACATTAAAAATGTTACATGGCACACATGCTAATCGAAATTATCATACATATGGAGCTAGAATAGAGGATAAAGGATTAATGATTGGAGATAGAAAGTTAGATATAAACGAAAATGATGATATAGTTATTGGTGATAAGAAATATAAAGGTACAACAGGTTTGTTTGAACTCATCTTTAAAAATAATCCTGGTAAATATACTAAAAAGGATTTACAATTGTTTAAAAATATACTAGAGTATACAAATGCACATAGAAAAAAATATTCCAAAGACCTACCTATTCATAGAAACAGGTCAATAAAATACACAAACATTATATCTAGTCTTTTCCCCTCGAAATCAAATAAAGCTCCAATTAAAAGAAGAGCTTTATCTTCTGCTGAATTAAATGTTTTGCATAAAAAAAGAAAAACAATTGATCCTACTACATCTGGAAGGGGATTATTAAAAAATTTGTATAAAACCAATATAATATATTACAACGATATAAATAAGTTAGTTGATCGAATGAGGTTATTACATGAAGCTATGGAAGCCGGGCACACTGGTTTAGAAAACGAATGGGTAGCTTTGGTTGATGAACTGCGAAAACGAGAAATAATTGTTCAGTAGACGTATATATATAGTAAGAACCTAAACGATAGCGATTCAGTTACATCATGAGTGTGGACAAGTTTGGACGGTATTCCGAGTTTGGAGTAAAATCTGGATATAGTGAAAAAAGAGCTGGGTTTCCGTTAACACCTGATGGTAATTATAATTTTGAAGGAAAAGTAATTCAAAATGTTGGTGATCCGCTTTTGTCTTCTGATGCGGTTACGGTACAATATATGGATAAAAGAACCCCGATTGTACACGAAGACCATTGGGGATTTTCCGGTAAAAGGTTAAGCAATATAAAACATCCCATTTATGATGGTGAAGCAGTAAATTTAGCGACTTTAAAATTGTTAACGATTTACAAAAAGAATGAAACTGATACAAGCTATGATGTAAAAAAATTAAAATTGTCAAATGTAGGTGATTGTGAGCAGGATGGAGACGCTGTAAATAAGAAAATATTTGATATAGTACACAAGAAATGGACTACAGAATATGAAAAACATATGGAAAGGTTTGGTGCAGCTTTATTTAATTATATCCATCGGGCTTCAGGAAGAGCTGTAGCTTCAGATGTTGACAGCCACAATTATTTAGACTGGAAAAAGATACACAATCCAGAAAAACCTAATCAATTAGATAAACCGTCTGAACACCAGTTTCATTTCAGACATCGTGCTGAACATAGTGGATCAAGACGGAAACCTTATTGACTTTCGAGGAGAAGCTATTACTGTAAGAATACATATAAAATCATCCGCTTAGATAATGGGGTTATCATTTAAAAAGAGAGAGCCAACCAGCAAAGAGGTCAGTAGCTCATCAGCTGTAGAAGGATTAACAAGTGACAACATTCGTTTTCTAGAAGAAATTGGATTAAAGGTCATTAACAATGGATATACTGGATATAGCGCAGGGCCCAACATTCGACGAGACCTTATGGGAAAAGGAATATCACACGCACAACCCTTACGCTTCGTCCAAATTAAACAATAACGATGAAATTAGGATTCCTATACAACAACAAGCCATTTATACTCTTCCATGCGAAAGTTATTTATATATTGAAGGAAAAGTAACAAAAGCTGACGGTACTGTTGGAACCACTGTTCCGTTCATAAATAATCCTATGGCATTTTTGTTTGACGAGATTAGATATGAAATTTCAGGAGTTACAGTCGATTCAACAAAAAAGGTTGGAATTTCCAGTACATTAAAAGGATTAGCGTCTTTAACACCAAATGAGAAGAATCTGTTAGCTGTTGCAGGATGGGTTGCACCAGACAAAAGTATAATTACTCCTGACGCTTCGGGAAACTTTGATTTTTACGTACCTTTAAGATTACTTTTAGGATTTGCTGAAGATTACAGAAGAATAATGATAAATGTAAAACAAGAACTAGTTTTATTAAGGTCATCAAACGATAATGATATTATTAAAGCATCTGCTGGAACAACTGAAGCCAATTTAGACTGGAAACTAACATTAGACAAGATTGTTTGGAGAGTACCACATGTGCGACTAAATGATGAACACAGGATTACATTATTAAGAAAGTTAAAATCAGATCGAGACATTGTAATGCCATTCAGAAGCTGGGAGTTTCATGAATACCCCGTTTTACCTTCAACACAACGGCATACATGGACTGTAAAAACTTCTACTCATTTGGAAAAAGCGAGATATGTAATCTTTGGATTACAAACAAAGAAAAAAAGTATATTAACTGAAAATGCTGGTGAATTTGACCATTGTAAATTAACAAACTGTAAAGTGTTCCTGAATTCACAATTCTTTCCCTACGACAACTTTAATATCTCTTTTGATAAAAAAAGGTACAGTGTTTTATACGATATGTACGCTAGGTTCCAAAATTCATATTACGGCAAAACAAACACACCTCTACTATCTCCCGTACAGTTTGAATCGAAAGCTCCGATTGTTGTAATTGATTGCTCCAAACAAAACGAATCTGTAAAATCGTCTAGTGTTGATATAAAAATAGAAATGGAATTTCAAGAAAACGTACCTGCAAATACATCTGCGTATTGTTTAATTTTGCACGATAAAATTGTTACATACACACCGTTGACTGGTATCGTAAAGACGGTATTGTAAAACGTTGTACCACCACCGGCACCGCCACTGTCGCTAACCTATCAATAGCGGAGCAACAATGCAGGTCTTCAGTTGATCGTCTATCGTCGCATGGGCAACATCTTCTACAAAATGAGTTCTCCATCTGTTGTACAAGGTGATGCAGAGGTAGCACCGTTATTGGAACGTGATAATACTAGTGAAGAAGAAATCATCAAGGAAATAACTGCATTTTTAAAGTTTGGTAAAAGAGATAGAGAGGAGGAAAGTAATGCAGACCCATCAAAGGTAGTACCAAAGAGGAAGAAGAAAGTTGAAGAAAATATTCCTCCTCACATTTTAACTGAAGTTTTTTTGCGAATCTTTTACCCCATCTCAGCATGCATCAGTAAAAGTGTATCAGTTGGATTGATGAAGTCATTGGATTATTCCCCTACAGTAATACTACACCATGGAACAAAAAAGGTTTTATTTTCGCAAAATGCTTGGGAGTCATTTTTGAAACATGTACATTTAATAGAATGTTATTTAACTAACAGTTTGTGTGGAAGGAAAACACATATTCGACTTTTGGATTGTGACAATGAAATCGATATTGTTAAACATCGTGGACAACTACAAGTGCGAATTAGAGACTTGACTCAACATGAAAATAAGATTCTACTGTCACGTGAAGAATTCTACGTTTTAAACTACGCAACAGAACCTATTACAAGGTACATGAGACAGTTGGTATTTGCAAGCGCTATTATTAAAGAATATTTGGTTGATACTTTGGAAAAACAACCTGATAGCACCATCGTGTACGGACCTGTGGATACATCTATTTTTAATAGAATACCTCATGAAGTTTGCATGTGGAGAAAGTTAAAGGATTTTGAACCACTTGTAGAAATCGCTACAGAAGCTACAGAAGAAACAACACAGGAAGAAGAAACGGAGAAACAAGAAGAAGAAGAAAACGAAACAAAAGAAGAAGAAGTTAAAAAAGACTAAAGTTTGACTTAGTAAAGAAGAACACACGTGGGGTAGGCCTATTGGGGACGGTGCCCACGTTAAATATACACCAACGCGCCTGCAACTGTACGGCCTGGTATTTAACCTACCGTGGAGTGGAAAACAGTTTAGTTGATCGCTAGGTGCCATGATGAGCGGAGGGGATGAAGAAGTGAGTGTAAAGCCTTGTGTAATAGAATTTCAAGCATTTCGAAATAATGATGATAGGTTTATTATCAAGGAATTAGTAATTTTAGACTTGCTTACATTTGTAGCCTACCCATTCACGTTTGATGCTCCTTTTTCTTTTAACAAACTTAACACCAAAGCAAAAAGTACAAACAAATGGATAACAAACTACTTTCATCACATACATTGGTATGAAGGATTTATAAGCTACAGTAATCTGCACAGTATTATGTTTAACTTTTGCAAACAATATTCACATATATACACAAGAGGATTAGAAAAAAAGAACTGGATACAAAAGTACACGCACGGTGATGTTTTCGATATAACTATCAGTAAGGACTTTAACATTAATCTCGGTAATATTTGTGTCGCTGCAAAAGATCTTAAACACGGCCAAACAAACTGTGCATTGTACAACGCGTATCGTTTGGCTGCTTACTTGAAACAAACGCAGGAATGTGGTGGGGGTAGCGGAGAACAGAAATGTGGTGGGGGTAGCGGGGCCTATAAATACGAGGAGACAGCACCGCTCCAGCACAAGTATTATTCGAGACTCCGAAGAGGCAACATCACAGAAGACACCACAACCACCACTGACGAAGATGGCATCACAACAGTTTCTACAAACACTGGTTGATCAATTCAACACTCATTCAAAATCCGACCTTCTGCTAACTAAAAAGTGTTCAGAACTAAAAGAACAAAAACACTACATTATTCATAACATCAAGAAAGTGGAAACCACACATGGAGAAGCAATTCTAGTTTCATTGAGCGAAGGACCTTTCACTCCAGGAGATGAGCCGAAGTTTCAAGTATTTCTTCCAAAACGATTTGTTCAACTGCTACAAAATGAAGATTTGCGAGATATTCAACCGGGGACGTTGTATTTGGTATCACACGGTGTAAGCGGCAACAACTCGACGGAACTCACTCTGCACATCACGCATCCTTGTACATAATGTCTTTGTTTGTATTTTTCTGTTTGTATTTCTAGTCATCAATGTTAGACTTAAGCTTATTGTATTGTAAGATGTTTGTTTAATAAAGAAAATATTAAAAAAATATAAAAAAAATAAAAAAAATAAAAACAGCAACACAGCAGTATATTATTTTATATACTGCTGTGTTGCTTTTTTTAAAATTCAAATGGATGACCTTGAACTTTCATTCAGGGTTAACTTATGAAGAGGTATAAAAGAGAGGGAGCAGTGAAGTTAGTCTCAGTCTTGTCTAACACACGCTGCAGCTAACATGTCGGTGCCACCTATGAACAATTTATTTTTCGATAACAATTTGAAGACATATTGTTGCGAGTTACAATGTTTTAAAATACCAGGCGATCAAGTTGACGGGAAAGCTTGTCGTAAGTGCAAGTGTTTTAGCTATTGCATATGTAGATGTAAAACGTATCAAATGAACCGACAAGATAAAATACAAGAATTACGCCGAAGGATTGCATTACTGTGGCGGCGAATGTAGTAGCAACCATCTGCCTCGCACCACCTGCCGCCTGCCATCTGCTGTCCGCCATCTTCTCCGCCCCACCACACTTTTACCCCCACCATTTCGTTTCATACCAGAACGCTAGCTAGCGAATAGTCAGTACACCTCCGGCTCTCGACTGGTGAACATCGAGTGCTCTTCACAAACGTAAAACATTATATTAAAATGTCCATTAAAATTAGGTGTATTCATTATGACTCTATTCATCTTGCGACTTACCAAGACCTCGAGGTGTTTAGTGAAGAGTTAAGACTTCTTATTGCGTCCGGTTACGATTTATCTTTGGAACTTTACGCATCAAAAAACAACATGGACTCTGCGCAGGGAACGAAGTATCTACCGTCTTTCTTCAGAAAGCAAAGTGATGGCCGCAACTCGTCCGGATCAACAACATCGATGACAACCAACAACGGGGAACTATTGTAAACATGAATTATTGTAAATAAAATAAAGTAATATTTGTAATATGAATTATTGTTAATAAAATAAAGTAATATTTGTAATTGTTCTACCTCGCACTCGTATCATTCGATTGTTTCATTCGATAATTTTCATTCGATATTTATTATCGATTAACTATCGAATCACAATCGTTTTACGAGTGCGAGGTAGATTTTTTTTAAAAAACTTCACCGTGACCTTGAACTTTGAACTTTTACTCATTTCGTCACAAAACCGCCTACGTCACTGGCTCAGCCTCAGATGACGTCTTTCATGACTCAGCGCTTCCGGTCACGTGACCGGAAGCTGTCAATCACTTGGCCCAAAAGTCCCCTTTCCCTACTACTTACAGTAGGAAACATCTAGTCTTTTTCAATTTCAAATCCCGTCATTATGGTTAAGCCGTTAGTTCGTCAATGATCCAACATTGATGTAGTACCCGTATCAGTTGCTCAGCATTTCACCACAGAGTGCAATTTATTGCTCTAATGACCATTTAGACAGCTAATAAGCTTTTCCAAAGGTCAGACAAAACATAAATGCTTTACTGAATAACAGCACCCCAAACCATATAAAATAACAACACTTTAGTGAAACATGCAAAATTTAGAGATTTGTACAAAATTACAGGTTAATAAGGTTTCCTATGGTTTGATTGTATTTTGAATATTATTTCATGACATATTTAAATAAAAGTGAAAATTATATATCCATACAAAGTTTGACGTTATTTTATTGACAAGCTGAGTAATTAAGGGAATTTATACAACTAAGCGGTCATAAACTATTTAAGGTTTACATGGCAATGGTAAAATTTGTATCAAAACTACAATTATATTTGTATACTAGCTGTATACCCGCGTCATACGCACAGGTTGTATGTATAAATAATAGATCAACTAAAATAAACACCCATATAATTTTACAATATTTAAATTATATTTTACATGTTTGATATACAATTAAAGAAAATTTAAAGAAATATACTGGCAGATAGTTCGGGTACTGCTGCCAAGTCGAGGAACTCTGTCGGCTAGTGAACGGCGTGGTCATGGTTATTTTAATATGTTCGTTCCTCGCTCTGCAAGTGACCTACCTTTTCGTTGATCTCCGTTGCTTGTTAATTCGTGGACGTGAGAATTGAACAATCACAATTGAACTTTAGTAAAAACAACTGTCGATCAGTAAATCCGGTGATTCAACGATTGTGCCGAGTGAAGGAGAAATGTTTATGAGACTACATTCGTTTTTCAATGTTCCATTCTCAACTTTTAAAAGGGCATAAGAAAACTCCTCAACCCCTTAATCTTCTCCAAAATAAATTTTCGTATTTAATGTTAAGTTCAGACCTCAGTGGTAAGCTACATTAAATATATTTTTAGAGAGGCGTAGATATCGTCCACCCATGTCTTTCTTTAGCACGACCAAGTTTCTGTGTGAAATCTCCAGAGAACAACACCGAGACTATACAGTCATGATGTTGTTTCTTATGTCCTTTAAAGATCCAAATTTAAGCTCTATTGGTTGAGTAATTGGTGTATGAGGATTAACATGCTTGTATTAAAGGCCAGTGGGCCAGAGCCCTTAATTCCTCCAAAATTTCAGCATCAGTCCAGTAGAATGTGCAAGATTGTTAAAAGATTGTATTTTGAACTTCCGGAGGGCGGAACCCTTAACCATTTTCGTAACGGGAATATAGGCTTGCGTTTTGTTCTGATGTATTAGTTATGTCCCTACGGAATTTATACTAAAAAGGTCTAGTAAATACTAATACTCATAAGATTGCCATAAAAGTACATTAGGGATTAGGGTTTATCTTATAGGATATTTTTAAACGTATTCTTATTGTACATCAGCAGCATAAGGGGAACAACCATGCAAGATTTCTCTTCATAAACATTGTCTTTTTTTAGATAAAGTGCTCACTATGTCAGTGAGTGCATGAGTCTGACAAATATAGATTTAGATCATAAATCCACTATGTATACTTGTTATTTATTATCAATCTTCAAAGTTTTAAATAAGAACTGCAACAGCTGTTTATGGAATAAATATTCTTAAGTCACATCATCTCTGTATACTTATGTTATTTATTACCAATCTTCACTCAATGTTTTAAATAATAACTACAACATCTGTTTGTAGAATAAAAATTCCTAAGTCATCATCTGATTCAATATAAATAAATGCTTTGTCCATAAGAATAACATAGGATTTTTAAACCCTCGTCTAAGGTGATTTAAAAAATCGAATTAGCCTAAAACCTTCTCACGCATGTATAGAACAAATAAACAAAGTCTCATCAAAGTCAGTGCACTCGTTTTCCCATGAAAAGCGAAGAAAAACCCGGATTTGAGCTTTACCGACAGACAGAAAGACAGCCAGAAATTGAGATAAGACAAGTTTTGACTTTCCTAGGGTGTAAAACGTGAAAATATGCAAATATTTCATAATTCCAAGCAATGTAAGACAAAACACTAATTTTATTTATATAGAAGATAATTATGTAGCCCAAATATTATGACTGTAGATAAACAAGATTTATAAATTATGCTAGTAAGATTAAATCACTATATAGGTCGGTGTAATATAATTATAACAATTTGTAAATGAATACATTATAAAACATAGGTTTTAATTAATAACACTACTGCTTTATGCAACACCTGTTTTTCGGACCCCTGGTAGTTTATACGCAAAACCTCCATCTGAAAATGTATACTAAACATTTTTATTTTTAACTCAAGACTAAACTAAATTATCATCTGTACCGCCTCTTGGCCTTTGGTGCTCGACCACAAAGTAAGTCGGAAAAACGTGCCTGGGAAACAAAAACTAATTATATAATTAAACCCTCAAGCTAAGTGCAGCAGGAAGTATAACAAGTAATTTCATAATTTCTAGATTAGCCGTACACAACACGACATTTTCCGAGGGCCCCACAATTTTACGTTGGATGCTGGAAGTTGGTAGAACTGCTATTGTTAGGTATGGAGTGGGAACAAGGGCGTGTCTCCCTGGTGTAGTACTCGCGGCTGAAGGGTGGGGGTACAGCGCCAGTTCCCCGCGAAACATTTTTACTGCGCGAGGACGGCCTGCGGGAGGTCCGGACTGTTCCAATTCCATAGTCTCCCGCTTAAGTTAGTTCTTAACGAATTTTTATTTATGTGCACTAAGTTGTTTGGATTGTAATGCAGCCACAAATAGTAGTTTTCATCACAAAAAGCAAAAGTGGCTGTTTTTGGTGCGCAATTGCCTTTTACGAGCGAGGCGAAGCCTAGCTTTGAAAAACGGTTAAGCACCAACAACACACTTTTGCTCCATGTGATGAACAAATATTTTTATCATACTGCCCATACAAGCCTTTGATAGTTGAAAATTTGGGCCAAAAATTAGGAGATTTGTATCGTTAATTAGGTTAACTTTATAATATTTACATTTATTTTATTTACAAACAAGACCTGCATTTTGTCCACATGTTCGTTACCTTTGAAATACACAAACGTAAAAAGGAACAATACCAATGTTTGAGGTTAGCGCACTGAAACAATCCACAGCTGATTTTCCGGTAAGCTATTTTAAGGTATCAGAAAAATGCAATTTTACAGATGAATTATATACCAACATCTGCTTTTCGTGCAGTATGATAAAAAGTAAAATACAGACCGGGATTACAGACATACGTTCATTTTGAAATGGAATCTTCCACTAGTAGCAATATGCCTTCTTATGATAAAGAAGGTAACAGAAAACTTGTAACTTGTTCATTGAACCGAGATAACAATTTAATTTTTTCCAATCACATTAGTTGTCTTCCATATTAATGTACATGACAGTATTATCAAATGATTTGAGCTAATTTCCCCTATAGGGAAGAATCTATTTCCGTAGGTGGCATGGTAAGACTTAAGCCCGAGTCCACGATAACTTTTTGTTTTGAGGTCCCCAGATGTCAAAAACACTATTCGTTCAAATTTATATATATATGTATATGTGTGTGTGTGTGTGTGTGTGTGTGTGTGTGTGTGTGTGTGTGTGTGTGTGTGTGTGTGTGTGTGTGTGTGTGTGTGTGTGTGTGTGTGTGTGTGTGTGTGTGTGTGTGTGTGTGTGTGTGTATGTGACCGTTACCACGATAACTTTTTAAAGAAACGCCCGATTTTGATGAAATGTGGCATAAATGTGTAGAGTAACATTTATGACTTTAAATTCGAAAACCAGATCGATCGGACTATGGGAAGGGGGTTTAAGGGGTTTTTAAATTTTCCAAAAATCAGTTTTTGCATTTTTCACCCTAAAATTCTTAAAAAACTTAACTTTGGTTTTGGAAATAATATACAGATTAAAAAAAACAAATAATATAGTATTTTAAATTATTAACCTAGTTTAAGTGGTTGCGGAGAAAATCCATAAAATCTCGCATGTTAATCTTATGGGAATAAGGGTTTTGGCTTTTCCTCAGTTTATTTTAATGTAAACTTCACATTTGCTTGTACCAATTTGTTCAGTTCCACAACACATTCATTTTGGTGTTTAAATTGTGATTCTATGCCCAACAGTTGCAGAGATATTCAAAGTGCTAAACACAGTACGTTGTCCAATGTTATCCTTATGGGGGATAAATACAATGTGATATCTCGAATATTTATGAATGTCTATTGATGAAACTTGGTATATTCAGCTAGTTGGCTTCAACTAGTTGTGGTATATTGATATTTGCACAAAAATGGTTTTTTGTTGATTTTCCCCGTAGCAGCAAACCGGCGTACTCGTCCCCCACGTTATGCATATGGAGAATAGGTGAAATTGTATATCTCTCTTAGTTATGAACCTAAATTAATAAAACTTGGTATGTTCACCTGGTTGATTTAAATTGATAATTGAAAAAAAACACATTCCTTATCTTCCTCGTTGCAGCAAACCTGCGTACTCAGCCCTAATTTTATTCTTATGGAGAATAAATAAAATGCTCTAAATCACTTATTTATGAATGTATTTTTGTGAAACTTGATAAGTGGCTCAATGTAGTAGTGAGACACATATATATGCATTGGAAATTCACTGAGTACGCAGGTTTGCTGCGATGGGGTTATTTAACTTTTTATTATGAGATATAAACATGGAATTACAGTGTTGACATCATAACTTGAACTGGACCATGTATATATATATATATATATATATATATATATATATATATATTAACGAATGGTGTTTTTGACATCTGAGGGCCTCAAAACGAAAATTTATTATGGTCTCGTCCTTAAGTTTACCATGCCACTTTCGGTAATTACTTTTTCCTTATAGGGGAAATTCGCTAAACTCGTATTTTCTGAAAATAAAAACTTTTTATCGGGAATACTATTTGAAACTATGGTTACAATCAATAAGTTTTACTCGAAGTTCCGCTTCAGTAGTGATATAATATTCTATCACTAGAACCACAAATTCACGGTGGTGATGGCAAATGAGATAACAAGGGTAAACAGTTCATTATCGTATGTAACAAAGCAATCAACCTGGACTCAGCTTCCACTATATCCAAGTTAACCACTGCATTTTATAATATAAATCTCGAAGACCCACTTGATTGGATATTAAAATATGGATAGTATATTTTAATTTTTTCTCCTAACTCAAAAATAGAATTAGTATTTTTTATAATTGGCCAAAGCCAATTAGTTTAGTTTACATTCTGATGTATTAAATAACAATATAAAAGAGTTGTTTAATAAACATAGAATAAAAATAAGGACAGTAAAATTAGCCAACGGAAATATAACTATATATTAATATATAATTTAAATATAAATTACATAAATACTGTAAGTGGCTTTATCTTAGTTAGCCTTTTCAAAAAATAAATGTATTTGAGAAAAATAATACATTTTATTGAAAATTAAAACTAGTGACAGCTAACAGTTTACCGTTAGGTATGTAAAAGAAACATCTCCCACATGTGACTTTTGTGATCTTTGATTGAAGGAACATAGTTCGGGTAACTATAATATGTCAATATTTTAACTGTAAATGACAGCCCCAGTCACAAAAACAGCCTGGAGTGTCGGTACATTGTCATCTGTTACTGCTTATAGGATTTTATGTTTGGAACTAATGGTAGTGTTCCACTATAATTCAAGCACTAAACGTTCTCTCAAATATTTGTAAATCTTTTCAGTTTTATTGAATTTTTAGATCCAAACTATATGATACCCTATTATATGATACTATAATAACTATATGGTTCTCTAACTTTTACTTAAATTTGTTTAAACTGTCAGTTCTTCTCCATCTTTCTATTTGCAAGGTTATTTCATGTTCTTTCATTTTATTCTGAATAATTCTCATCCTCCGAATCATTACATCTTATCCTTCACCTTTCTGTTCATATCCCATAAGTGGACCAAGGAAAAACATACACGAATTTACGCGGACTTTTTCATGTATTAAAACATTTTCTATAACCATGAGTTTATAAACATACATATAAAACGTATGTTTTTTAATGATGGTTTTTATGCTTTATTATTATAAACAGTATAGGAAAGAAAACAAAACTTTACTATATCATTACCATTGATGAAAGTGCAAGATCTAATCTTATAATTCCCGGGTGGGTATCTGACACAGTCGGTGGTTTCCAGTACTTTTGTCATCCCTGTACGTTCACGGCTAGACATCCCTTTCCAAACTGTGTAAGGGGAGGAATGTGTTTTTAAGTGGTTTGATGTTATTAATAATTTTAGTTTTATTATTTAGGGAATTTCCAGTAATTTCACCGTGTTTTAAACTTTTATCTTGATTAATTACTAGTGATTTTAACGAAATATATTTGATCCCTATTAAAATAAATATCTAGTCTATGCTATTTAAAGGCTATTGTTGCTAATTATGTAACACCTATGAAAGTTATATGTAATGGTTTTTCGTATAATATAATATTTTTAACTAGGTGTTTATCCTTAGGGCCGCTTTCCCCAACTCAAGTTTAAACTAAACCTATGATTATTTTGAACTTGGGGTAAAGGCACAATTAGTTTTCTCCAACATTTTATTCAGCCAGTTTAGTTTAATCCACAAAATATCGAGCTGTTAACATGTTTCATACGATTTTGTTTGTTTGTTTTCGCTCTAGATAACTGAAAAAAATTTTATTCCAAAGGGTTTCAGGTTATGTTAGCATATAATAACATCGTTAAATAGGGTCCTCTCAATAGATTTAACTTAAACCAGATTTAAATTACCCATAACACATCGGAAAAGCAGAATTTCCCATAAACTTAAGTTTAAACCCAAGTTTAAGTTAAACTTTACTTGGGGAAAGCGACCCTTACTATGACAAAACTAATCAGTTCCATATCTCATAGACAACTGAATTATAAATGTGAGTATTGCACAATCCAGACGATACCTTAAGTCAGTGTGTTCTCACAATAATATATCGCACGAATACGGGAAAATAAATGGTCGTGTGTCCCAGTTAATGCCAGTTAATTAAAGGCTAATCATATTTTTTATTTGTTAAGTATATATAATATATATATATATATATATATATATATATATATATATATATATATATATAAATTGTTATTCTGCATTGAAAAATGTATGACTTATCTTTTGCAGCACACTAACAGACATGCAAAGTAAATCGTGCCTTAAGCTACTTGTATAAATGTAATTTTTACAAAATTATAGACTGATCATCAATTGCTGGTATTGACTAATGTCTGTTGGCTATTGACTGTCATTTGCAAAAGATAATACTGCAAACCAGTTTTGTAAGTCCATGTTGTTGTAAAGCAAATTAAAAATCGCAGATTCATTTTAAAGAGATAAATTGTTAGGAGAAAGTAAAACACTTAGCATAACAATGGGTTGTTTCTAAAGGATGACTTATTAGCATGCTCCTAATACTTCACGTTTGCAACAAGTAGTTTAGTAATTTAAACTATGGTAGAAGTGCTGAGAGGATAAGACAGGCTTCTGGTTGGTCGAGAGCTGGTCACGTGACCGATGATGTCATCAAGCCCTGACCCTTTTTCAAGATGGCAGATTCTAACCTCACTGTTGACCACGTATTCTAACTTACCTTTTAACCACGTGTTCTAACTTAGTTTGTTATGGCTTTTGGTTCTAACTTTCGAACACGTTTTGTTATGGCGCACCTTTTTCAATATGACGACGTCCATTTGCCGGGTTCCAAGATGGTGGCTCTCAACAGCCTTAATTTAATTTAACCTAACCTTTATTTTGACTGCGTGTTCTAACCTCACTTATGACCACGTGTTCCAACCTTACTTAATCAAGATATCCATCTAGTGTTACCAACCTAACTCCTCCCAATGTCTCAATCTTAAATTATATATGTACATAAAATTACACTGTTTTTCATGTCAGTGTTACCAACTCATACTATACGTGTATATAAAATATGTCATGCTTGGTATAATTGTGGCAACCATCTAGTAATGACAATATAATTAGATGAACGTTTGTGAAATCCTCATACTTCAGTCTGAAAATCGAATTCAGGTTACGCTAACTCCTTTTTGACGGTTTGATGGATTGTCGCGAAACTTTTAGGGTAACGTTTTGATTATATAATGATTGTAATAAACTATAGTTGACGAATTATTATTACATTTAAATAATTATTACTTTTTTTACTGAAAAATGTTTAGTCGTAGTTTGAATCCCGTAGTCTAAGTTCACGACTGTCATCTGACCTGACAAATAGTCAAATCAAACATAAACTGAATTGGTTTTGTTTCAAGTTTTTGAGGTTACGTATAGTTTGATTGTTTCTAATTACTCTACAACTTCTTATTCTAGATACGAAACGCGATTTAAAGTCTATTACTTATCATGTTATTGTTATATCAACCAATTTATACTTTCCACTAATTTAAACTTTCTATAAATACTAACTATGCTAACATTTAGATAATATTATGGACACTAATATATACGCCAACATTACACTGGAAAAGGAAAATCACATAAGTTGTGTCACATTTATACTGTTGTACCCTTTATATGGTTGTTTTTAACAGAATAAAGATGAGAGTAGGCATATTTCAACCTAAATTATGGTGTTGACGATATACTTTAAAATCTGTCTTCATATTTGCAGTTGTAGTAGTAGGTGTGAATGGCTTAACTGGTCAAGCATAACCTTTGAGGCTAACTTAATTAACTTACATTTAATTTATGCTGGCCTATGATATTGTTCTGTAATTTTAACTGTAATGAGCCATTTTAGTCAATCATCTTACACTGACAAAGACCCATAATCAGAGTCTAATTGTAGCCTTGTCATAAGTGTATTCTATCTTTAAATAGGCATTATCTAAGGGTAAATTTTATAAAAGGCCTATATATTGTGTATTTACAACTTTCTATGTCCAAGTGATTTTCAAGGGAAACATTAAAGTGGTCTATGGGTTCTAGCTTTGATCACTGGTAGGCTAATCTCATACCAGTAACTCGTAAGATAGGTTATAAAATAGACAAATAGCCAAGGCCTAGAGTATTTTTGAGGGTGAAATTGTACCTTCAATCGTATAATTTCAGTATTCAAGCTATCAAAAATAACCAACAACTGTAACAACTGTAAATTAGCACTCTTACGATATGCGACCACTACTCGGATGTGATACACCGGTAATGGTATAGGCTTATATTTGATGACAGTATATCGAAGTTCAACGATCGATTACTATAAATATATATGGGTAGACTTTCAAAAGCGGAATGGTATCTAAAACTGAATTAAATTGTTTGATACGGCATAAAGATTATGCAGGTTATTTGGTTATGGATTTGGTTATTTAGGTTTCGGTTATGTTATGTTTTAGTTTAGGTGTCTTGCAATTTGTCCAGAGAACAAATATTGATTTCATTATTATGTAAACTGTTATTGCCAGAAACAACATTATCATGTCACCTCATTGTCATGTTTGTTTATTTCATTTTTTCGGCTCAGTAAAAAAAACATGACGTAATTAACATATAAACGATAAAATACTTTGCAATCGATAAAAATATCAACCTAATCGATACACCGAATCGAAAAATTTCATTCGGTTTTTTATAATCGTTACGCTTATGAAAGTCTACCCATAAATATTCTTACCTAAATTAATAATAATATTCCAAATTTAGAATTAACATTTTAAAACCTAAGGAAAATAGGTTAATAACATATGCAAATAAAACTGATTTGCTATCAACAACATTATATGTTAGGTTTTACCTGTGGGATCTTGATTTTGACTTCTTACGGTCCCTCCAGAGGCCCAGGTTTTTAAGCTGCTTAAACCTATTAACTTAGCCCTACTGAATTAATTATTAGTTTGTCGATGTTTGATGTTCATTAATTAATATATTATTTTACACTATATCAGACTTAGCCCTAAAGACTAAATTGTAAGCCTACATAGTATTTCCTACTTGGTATGTAGTTTAAATAAACATACAAAAAGTTGCAGAAGGCTATTTTTTAAGAAATTTATAGACAAAATCAGCTGAGAAAATGCTATAACACAGCTGTCACACAAAACTAAATTTACTTCATGAAAGGTATTCTGCTGCGCATCTTGGTATATTCAACATAATTTAAGTTGAAGGTTTGTGACCTCGCAAAAAGAAATAAAACAACGTTCTAACAACGTTAGGCCTAAATTCAAAATGCCACTGTCGTAGGCAACCCAAAAAAGTATTCTTTGCAAATGTTAACATATTTCTTAGTTGTCTATATTGTTTTATAAACCAAATATTTTAATACCAAATATCTCATATTATTAACGATATAATAATAAATAGTTGAATTTTTATAGCCTTCATAAAACGTTAAAGATCGATGTATATCACATACGAATTGTTGATGAATTCATATTGTCTTGTACCGAATTCTACCCCTAACTTACATATTTTGACCTGTAAATATCTTTAAAGCCACTTCAAAACTCAACAATTTTTACGTTTTACAAAGTTTTATAAAGTAATTCAGCTTTTTTTAATGGAAACCAGGCTATCTTTGCCTCTTCTAATTAAGGGTCTTTTAAGTCGCTTATATGAGGAAATCAGTTGAATTCAAATTATACGGTGCATCAAAAACTATACAGTATAAGTGACACGTGATACATATCATATTGCCATATCGCGTTATGTGTCCTTATTGCACATCACATTTGTTAACAATTTATTCATAAACATTACTTAAAACGATTCAGTCCAGCACTCTAAGCCTATAAATATATTTTTCATTTACATTTCTCGCTGAATTTCATTGCAGTTCTCAAGTGTAATTAACTAGGTGCTATCACTTACAGTACATGTAATACAATGGAAGACATGTTCTAGATGAGACCATGGGAAGTCCTCAGTCAGGAACTGTCACAGCGACGACTACGTGCAGTATAAATGTTTGGCGGGAGAATTTTCGCAGCCCCCACCCTGCAGCTGCCAGGACTAAACCAGCGAGCCATGGGGTTATGGGGTTATGTGTAAAAAAATCTAATTCTAAAAATAAAATAACCTTTACGGTGAAAAATGGGTAAAGTTCGGAGGTTTTGGAGGGGGTCGTGACCCCTATGACCCCCCCCCCCTGTATCCGTGACTGCCACAGCCGCAGTAAAAAGAACACCCTGATTATGCACGCGGTTTCTGCCCTATTAAAGTTGCGGCGAAGGAGAGGAAGGAAAAGTCTTGCCAACACTGTACACAATCGGGGCCAGTCACCTCCACGCAATAGACCCTGTTATTTTTTAATGTGCTTACCAACTGATAACAAAACGAAGAAAAAGGCGATGGAATGCCCATCTCATTAAATTGCGTGAGCCATAGACACTAGGCCTAATTGCGAACGCTCGTGGTCAGTAGTAATAGTCTACGGTTGCCAGCTCTGCTGCGGGAGCTGCGCCGCGCCGCAGTGGATAAATAGTCCCATTTGACTCAATGAGGTTTGAGACTGCTGCGGCCGGGCAAACCGTTGCGGTTTCTTTCTAACTACATACGGGAAGAGTTGAAAACGGTGGGGATGACTGGATCTATAAATAGTCCCGTTTGACTTGATGGTTTTAGAAGCTGGCAATGGTTTTAAACCGCAGCCAAACTCGCATGCATTAACGGGGCCTAAGGTCCCTCCAGTTGTTATTATAGCTCGATGTCCCTTTGATTAATTTTCAATATGCCATGACCATTCTAAAGTAATCATCATTCTATGATTTGACTTTATTTAGTCACTGCTCTCAGGAAATTAATACAATAATAGTACAGTCCTTTGACAGTTCACTGTTTGATTATAAACAGCTTTTATGAATCTTTTGTTTTTATTAGAAACTCCATTAACCCAATGTTATTTTGTAAATGTACTCGTATAAGTTCGTTTTTTACATAATTGGAAATTTCCTGGGGATTAAAACTTAATTTTTAGCCAGAAATTAGTTAGTTACAACTTTTGAATGAAATCGTTGGAGATCAGAGTAGCAAGCAAACAAAACAAACCTTACTCATATTAGAGTATAAGATAGGATAGGATTAACATGTGGTTTCCTAAAAGAACAGTAATTAAAACCACCGAATGAAGGTAACATACAGTGTGATCATGTCATATCCAAAATGTATCAAAGGGATATTGAGCTATAATAACAACTGGAGTTATCTTAAAAAATCTGTTTAAGGGGAAAATGACCCGAACTATGTGGATAGACTTTCATAAGTGAAGTGACATAAAAAACCAAATGGAATTGTTCGATATTAAAATTATTATATGATTAGTTATTATATTACTATATGATTGTAAAATATTTTACCGTCCGTATGTTAGTTATAACGTAAAGTTTTTCTCAGTTAAACTAAAAATAAAAATGAAATAAATGTTACCGGTATATAACAAAATATTTAAAAACATAAAACTAAACAAATCAAAAAATTTTAAAGGTTTCTGGGAGAGAGCTTTTTGGTAGCATTTACATAGAATAGGAGTACGATTTCTATAGATCCGTTACAATGGCTGTTCCAAAAGTACTTATGAGTGGAATCAACGTTTGTTATCTGGACAAATTTCAAGACGATATCTTCCACCTCCTTGAGACCTCATAACCAAACCCATAACTGAAAACCTAAATAATCGATATACCGTATCGATTAATTTCACTCGGTTTGTTATATCGTTCTGTTTATGAAAGTGTACCCAAATATGTAATTCAGGGAGACTTGGCGAAAAATTACTCGAAGTCATCAAAAGAAGCAGACTGACCTTCCCCGAGCAATGCTCGGCCCTCCAGGATTTATTTTAATTAGATAAAAAAGTCTGTGGTGTTGTTCTCATGGCAAAAAATGAGAACTCAATACCTTACCACATAAGTAATTAAAACCATAAATAATTGGATTAAAGAAGTGAGTCCCGGGATAGGCCTGAACCCAACAATAGAATTCATTCCAATTGTTTTGTGTTTTCGTACAATAAATCAAGAACGCTTTAGTTTATTATAGTTACATTTGTCACACGAATTCTTTGCTTTGATTTTTAGGTCAAGTACGTTAACTGGCCTACTTAGTTTCACGCTTTCCGTAAGTACGGTGGTCCTTTGAAATCGGTAAAAAAATTACAGTAGGACCTCCATTACAGTAGGTCCGATCGAAGATCTGATTAAACAATCGGATTCCTCGCAAAGTTTTACTGAAGATAAGATTTCAAACCACCCTTTAATGACCCTCCGTTGTATCACAATTAATAATATAAATTCTGGTATTCTTTTTGTTGTCTCTCAAGTAACAGGAGAGCACAGATTATTAGGTTCTTTTATAGGTTTATTTAACGAACGTAGAGTGTTATCATGACTAACAAAATTCGTCCTTGTCCGTTTTTTTCTTAGTCGTTCAACTTAAGGAAGGTTAATTCCATTTCATTGGGATTCAGAACACAATTCTTTTGTATGATTCAAATATCATGTTCGGGTTTGTGCTTATTCATTTTACAAATTGTTTGTGCCAGTCCTTGGAATTTCTAAAATAATATTGCTCCGTTATCATTGACATATTTTTAATTCTGATCAATCATTGGATTCCTCGGTTTCCTTATGCCACTCCTTGACGCAGCATGAATAATAATCCTGAAATTGCAACTTTTGCTTTTTTATTACATTTGTATCTAAACGCCATGTTTTTTATTTCTTTTTAACATAATTTGACAAATAATTTTGATATATCCAAGTTTTTATGTTTATCTTCCCTATAAAGGCTTTGGGTTTTTATTGCAGTGCAATTATAAGACTTGCAATACCATAGCAGTTGATACTCTGAACATGTTTCAACAGATTGTAATTGTGATGAATGTATTAAAATTTGTAATCACTTTTAAATGGATTATGTTGCAAGTACTATTTGTATTGTAGTATATAATTATAAAATAAAATCTTCGTTAATCCTCTAACGGGAAGTTTGAGCGTACACCTTGTTACTGTCAAGGGTACCAAATGAACTTACGTTACCAGTCTTTTTCACGTAATACTGTTTTCTTATAAATCTTTCTTCAAATGTAAATCTAATTTTAACAGCAAAATTCAACGGGGGTGCCTGATTTCGATTTCTGGTCTTATTGTTGGTGCGTCGTCACGCTAACCACTGAGTTACCCAGCTGTTTACTTATTCAAAAGAGGTAATATGTTAATAATGATACTACTCTGATTTAGTGTGATTTCTCACTAGGTTTCAGTTTTGCTGTGACATTATTCCTTTAGTTTAATATTCCACATATACACTCTCAATGTGTGACTAAGTGAAACGGGATAGAGTAAATGAGAACAAGTGATGAAGTGAGTACTATTATTTTGTATTGATTATTTTTTAATATATATTGACGTTTAATGAACATATCTGCACTTCTTGGGTGATCTGAATTTTGTTGTGATCCTTGACGAGTCTCTGAAGATCTTCATCACTCAGATGGATTCGTGATTCCACCGATGGGTGATTGGGAAGTTAGTACAGTGACCTCAATTATGGTGACTTTTTTTGAGAATAAACTATGTTTTAACCTGGAAATTAATTTAAGTACAATTTAAACAAAATTTTATCACGCTCTGCATTTTTGACAAATGTGCAAGTTTTTAGTGTTTTCTCATAATGCATTTCCGAGACTAGAATTAATATGTTTATTTATTTAAAACTCTTACTATTAACGGTTTAATTTTACATTAAAATGTTACTTCTGAAAACATTCACAAATTATTTCCTTTGCTTTAGATCACAGGGATTTTTTGATCCTTTTGAAATTGGGAATTCATTCAATATAATTATTTTATAAATTTTATAATAAACCGTAGGTTACTTGGTTTGAATAGGTGAGTGTTGTAAAAACGTAGCGGCCACAGAGCTTTTTTCCGAGAATTCAGTTTTATCCGATAGCCAATATCACATGACTGAGGAACATAAACCAGTCATCTTCGTGATCCTAGTGTTTTATTCAATAGGATAACAATGCCCCTGGAATCAAGTACCCACTTTAACAATAACATTAGCTTATAATATTTGTATTTGCATTTTACTAACAACTTCACAAACTTTTGATCCACGAAATGCACTAAGTATCGTTTAGGTTTTTAATCAAAATTAATATTTAATACCTCGTAGTTTCTTAATGAGCCTCGGTACTAAAATTGCCTCTATTATTTAGGAAATGTTTTAATTTTTCCAGGAACTTTGGAGAGTCGTACCTGAGTTAAAAAAAGTCAAATCAACATTTAGCACATATGCTCCTTTTAACGACTGTGTCTCTCTTCGTGTTAGCAAATTTCCCCTATAGGGAAGAAGCTATTACCGTAGTCGGAACGGTAAGACCTAGGCCCGGGACTATGATAACTTTTAGTTTTGAGGTCCCCAGATGCCAAAAATACAATTTGTTCAAAACTGTATATATATCACTAAAAAAATGGGTTTTATCAAGACTACTAAAGAAATCAAGACACTAAAGAAATGGGTGTTGGTGTTATGGGTGTTGAGGTTATATATATATATATATATATATATATGTGTGTGTGTGTGTGTGTGTGTGTGTGTGTGTGTGCGTGAGCTCGATAACTCTCGTAACAATCGTCAAATTTTGACGAAATTTAGTATAAACGTGTAAAGCAGTATTTTTGACTTGAAGTTTAAAACCAGACAAATTGACCTATCCGAAGGGGTATTTTTGGGGGGTTTTGTACCCCAAAAATGTTTTTTTTGAGTTATTTTCATATAATTTTTGAAAAAGTCAAATTTTAGTTTTTTACATTGGAATCAGCTTAAAAAGACGCACAATTTGGTGTTTTGATCATTGCTCTGTGTCAAATTTGTACTGAGATATTGAAATTGCTAAACACAGTACGTTGTCCAATGTTATTCTTAACGAGAATAAGAAAAAATGTATATCTCGCTTATTTATCAACTTATCCTGATGAAACTTTGTTATATTGCTTCATATCGTTGTGGTCTATTGATATTTGCACTTAAAAAACATTTTTTGGCTGATAGTTACCGTAGCATCAAACCTGCGCACTAAGCTCCCATGTTATTCATGTGGAGAATAAGTAACGTGTTATCTCCCTTAATTATGAACATAAATTAATAAAATTTGGTATTTTGCTTTACCTTCTTGAGTTATATTGATATTTGTTTAAAACCCCATTTGTTGTGTTCCTTGCTTCAGCAACCCTGCATACTCAGCCGCCATGTTATTCTTATAGAGAATAATTAAAATGTCATAAATATGAATGTATATTGATGAAACTTGGTATGTGGCTTTATGTGGTATTAAGATAGATATATACGCATTGGAAATTCGCTGAGTACGCAGGTTTGCTGCTACGGGGGTATTTGGTTTTATAATTGCCTTATATCTATGAAAACATTGCTGGGATATATTTTTTAAAACTTTTGCAAGGACTATTCCATGATTAAGGCTATTCTGGTATAAAATTTTACCCTTAAAATCTTTAAGGATTCCAAACAGTACTCTAGTTGTACTCCTGAAACTAGTTGGCCCAAACATAAGGTTATTAGGATAGGATGTGATGAAACGAGCAAAGCCAACAGCCAAACCTAAAATATAAATTTACAAGGTAGCTTTTAAATGTGCACTTTTTGATGCTGACTTTTGTCATTGGGCGATTACCGGCTAAAGAACCAGCCGAGCCGGTTCTAGTCAGTAACAAGACTACACATGGCATCTCACTCAATGATTTTTACTATCTTCAAAACGCCTAGTTGTGTTGACACTTATACAGTGATATAAATATTTAGTTATCTCAGAACTGATACAAATTTCTCTCCCAGGAGTCTTCAGGAAGTTTTTCAACTGAATTGCGCTTTAAATAAAATAAGTAACTCAACAGTTTACTATCATATTTGTTTCTGTTTTGATGGAAAAATCATAACACCCCCGTCGAAGCAAAACTGCATACTAAGTGAATTTCATATTGACAATAAAATGTCCTAGATTATAATTAAGTCATAACTTTCTCGGGGGCCAGTTAATACAACTACTGATGATAAGAAAATCATAAATTTTCTTTCGCAGGTTCCAGTTTAAAAAATAAATCTTGAACTAAGTGCTATTTTTGTAGAGAAAAGAGAAGAAAGCATACATACTGTAGCATAGGACTACCTAAAGTACAAGTTCACTACAATAGCTTCCTATTTCAAGAGAACTATTCGAAGAGGCGTAAGGTCGTAAGGTTTGTGACCAAGATTTGTCTTAGTTGTGGTATTAATCTGGATGGTCTGCGATAACCGAAGTATAAGCTTTAGTTTTATAATACAATATCTTCGTTTATTTAAAAATTCTTTTATTTAAAACACATTAATTTTAAGTACGATATCGTATTTATTAAGAACTTCATTGTCAATTATTGAAATAGACAATGACTCATAATTATTTTGATCTTCCTTGCTATTGTAGGAGGCTCTGAAGACATGAGAACGTTCGCCCTTCAGATTCTAGACGCATCTTTCTCTCTACACCTTTAGAGTAGAGCTTACTGCTGTTTCAGAATTGAAAAGCATTTTTCCTTCTTCCATAGGAGAGCTCTACTTTGGCTTCAAAGTTAAGAGGCTCCTTATCTCAATGCCTATCGAAATATGTGCCTTATTTTTACTTCGGAGAGGCCTCCTACAGAAGAAGGGAAAAGCTCTTCGATTCTGAAACAAGTCTGATAAGTCCTACTCTAAATGTGTAGAAAGAAACCCTCCAAAGGTGTATAGGGCGATCCCTCCAAAGCTTAGTTTTGGTTTTGTTCTGTATACAGTAAGGGTGGTATGGGTGTTGAGGTTGCTTATTTTTTATCTTCGGCAGGAGGTCTCGATTTCTCCTCCAAAATCAAGAGGCTTCTTTATTTCTACGCTTGCCTTAATGTGTGTAATTCTTTTACTCCTCCCTCTGAGTCTGTAGTTGTTTTCCGCGGTTGTAGTTGTAGTTAAGGGGCTTCTCTTTTGGAAGGTGGTATTAGTGAAGGGAAAGTACGGGTTGTTAGAGTTGCTAGAAGGAATTAATGCAAGAGTCACTTCAGGTTCGTCACCAGTTGAGATGTTAGTCTGAATACTTGAACTGCTAGCTGCCCACCAGCGGCGGCTGGTCTCCTTTCCTGCACAACCACTCAAAGTGCTCTTCCCCCTAGCTGCAGAACCACATCAGTTATAGCAGCTTCGTGCTCATACCTATGACTCAAATATATGTTACTTAAAGATAGGTACATATTAAATGTTATTGAGATATATTTAATATTATAAAGTAGTTATCCAGTTGATTAATTGAAAACTATACTTTCTCAATAACATTTGAAGCGATACTACTGGGTACGGTCATGAAATAGTTGTTTAGTTCAAACAGAAACTAAAATAATCACAAATTATAATTTCTACCACCGAAGGATTTAAAAAGATTTTAAAGCTAACATAAAATATATTTCCAATATACCTTTGCCGGTTAATCTCAATCCTTGTTTACGTTATAACAAACTCATATAAAATGTTATTAAAAGTAACATAAAAAAGAGCTAACAAAGCTCAAAGCTAAGAGTACTAACAAAGTGCCCTAAAAGCATCATATAATACTTAGTGTACGATATATAGTAATTCATCCTATAGTAATATTTATATATTCATTACCTTTACTCTTTCTAGATTATGCTATAGTAATACAGAGGTTAGTTACCAAATGTTAGAGATCATGACCATTTTTATGTTCAATTCAAAACTTTGCAGTATTGCCAAGTTATGAAATTTAACTGTCGTTTCCTAGGTCTCAAAAAAATTTTCAAAATCCGTGGTAATGTTGATAGTTAGAGCATCCCGATACTCAACTCTGACTAGACTTTGAACCACAAAGTTATTATTTGCCATTGCGTACTATATAGCTGAACGGTTAGCAGATCTCCACACGGGAGTGGCTCCTGATTGGGTGAGGGGACTAATCAAATCTCTGTAATGAGAAATCGTATATGAAATGTTGACCTCTGTCAAGATATTTGTTTCTTCTACCAGAAAGTTGAGTATATGTCTGGAACACATTTGTTCACTTCAAATAAATTCAGCATACATACATAGTAAACTTTGCAGCTAAATGTAGGTCACAATAACCAATACTTATTTAACTTGTGTTTGGTGTGTTAGGAAGACTTAAAAGTAAGAATGTTTGAAATTGAAATTTTAAGCCTGGGTCGAGTAGGGTATTAAAGGTAATTATTAGTAGACAAAAATAGCATACAGCCGAGCTCAAGATGATGATTTACCAGAAGTTACACCTTCCCAAAGTTGTCAGTTGGACGAAGTGATGTGTATTGATCAGAATATTATTTAATTTATATATTTTACATGATGCGAGTTTACTTAATTAGCCCTGCTTGCAGCTATCACTGAAGGATGATAAATTATAATTAATTTTTATTGAAAAATTATTTGGGAAATCGTGTAGATATTCTTATGAAAATACATAAACTAAATTCCTTCATTATAGTTTAATTTGCAGTATGTTTTCTTTTTTATTACAAATGATAGAACATAAACATTTATATGTGGGATTTTATAAACAGATAGTATAACAGATATGGGTGATTTATATATTTTTCATTATCATAATCTGTTGGAACTGTTTCATGGTTTTGAAACATTAGTGTGTTAGAGAGCGTGAGTATTTTTTCAGAGTAGAGAAGAACTGCCGGTTTAACCCCGTAATCGGCGCTTTTTTCCCATGTTATTCTTATGGGGATCAGTTTTTGCGCCGACGCCCGATCCCGCCTTACACAAGTTTCCTTGTTAGCCTATACTAATGTCCAACCCTTGCCTATATTAAATATATTTTCCCAATCCCCATCCCTCCTCTATATTTTTTAAAATTAATTTTCAAATTCAGGCTAAAAAACTATCTTTAGTGTTTATAGTCCGATTTGTCTGCAATTTGGATATGTTACTGTCCTAGGCAAGTGTTTTAATAAATTCCACTTACATTTCCCAAATTCACTATAACGGTCAAATTAAAAAATATTTTTGAAAAATACTATAGTGCCAATTGCCACCTTCTTTATTAACTGTCCGATTTGTCTTCAATTTGGATATGTTATTGTCCTAGGCAAGTGGTTTAATAAATTCCACTTACATATCCCAAATTCACTATTACGGTAAAATTAAAAAATATTTTTGAAAAATACTGCCAATTGCCAACTTCTTTATTTACTGTCCGATTTATTTAAAATTTGGATATGCTATTGACCTAGGCAAGTGTTTTAATAAATTCCACTTACATATCCCAAATTCACTATTACGGTCAAATTAAAAAATATTTTTGAAAAATACTGCCAATTGCCAACTTCTTTATTTACTGTCCGATTTGTTTAAAATTTAGATATGTTATTGTCCTAGGCAAGTGTTTTAATAAATTCCACTTACATTTCCCAAATTCACTATTACGGTCAAATTAAAAAATATTTTTGAAAAATACTGCCAATTGCCAACTTCTTTATTTACTGTCCGATTTGTTTAAAATTTAGATATGTTATTGTTATAGGCAAGTGTTTTAATAAATTAGCCTTACATTTCCCAAATTCACTATTATAGTCAAATAAAAAAATATTTTTGAAAAATACTGCCAATTGCCAACTTCTTTATTTACTGTCCGATTTGTTTAAAAATTGGATATGTTATTGTTGTAGGCTAGTGTATATGCACCATCCACATTTTACAAATATTGCGGTTAAATTTTAAAAAATTTGGAAAAATACTGCCAATTGGCAACTTCTTTATTTATGGTCTGATTTGTTTAAAATTTATATATGTCATTATTCTAGGCTAGTGTATATGTACCATCCACATTTGACAAATTAACTATAATGGTCAAATTTAAAAAATATTTTGAAAAATATACTAACAATTTCAAACTTCTTTATTTACTGTCTGATTTATTTTCGGATATGTTATAGCTCTTATATAGGTAACAAGACCACACTACCACACGTTCCACAACCCCCTATAATACAGTATTTTGTCTTTTTTGTTTGTTTATTTTGCTGTAATCCCAAAACTGACTTTGCTGTTTATTGTCCGATTTGCCTACACTTTGGATATTGTCCTAAGCATTTATTGTCTGATTTATTTTTGGATATGTTATAGCCCCCAACTATTATATCTAAAATTACAATATTATTTCCACCTATAATACAGTTGATGTGTTGTTTGTTTTGCCGCAACCTAAAAACTAACATTGGTATTTGTGTTTTTACAAAACTATATTTTGTAAATTACTACCAATAACTCCTTTATTTACTTTTCGACTTGTTATATCCCCTTATATCTAAATTTACCGTATATTTTTCCCCTTTTAGTGCTGTTTTGTCGTAACCAAACTTTGGATATGACTGCAATATATTACTGGCCATTGCATAAGTAAATACCCCATTTCCAAATTCACTATTACGGTTGGATTAAAAAAAATCAATACAAGCTTATTATATACATCCAGCTGATAAGTAATACATATCTACAAAATATTTATGGTCAGAACTGCCTAAATTTTGGATATGTTTTAAGCCAATGCGATAGCAAAAAATAAATTTTTAAAACCCAAAACAACTAAACACAAAACACTAATCTTTCTTTGTGCTTGTTTGGAGTAGTCTTTATTTTATCCAACTTAATTTTAATTTTGTAGTTAAAATCAAACTTCCCACATTCTAGCTCCCTTTCCAGCCAGTGGTTGGAGACATAAAGGTTACGAATATTTTCAAACTGTACAATATATCTTTGTCTACCCCTATGTTGGACTTGTTTAATAGCGCTTATTAATAATTCCACACCATATTCCAAATCCTCCAGTCTACTACATTCTTTAAATTTAACATTGCCTTTAATATCTTGCATCTCTATGTATTCTTGTCCAACATCATCCCACTCATTGTTACGGAAACTTAGGTTTTCTATTTTTGGAAAGGAATTGCCATAAAATGTTGTGGTTCCGTTAGTGTTAAAGCTTGCAAGTGGCTCGTTGGTAGGTAGATAAATAATGTCCAAATCACCACTGTATGGCAACACGCTATAACCTTGCCTATTCTTATTTATCTCTATAAATACAGTTTTACAGACACCTTTAACATAGTATACACCCCTCCGTCCATCCTTTTCTGCCAACACTCCCACAAACTTGTTGTTTACTACAAACGCATACACTATATAATGTCCATAATGCTCTAGATCCTCCCAACGTCGCAGGAAGTAATCTTTTAATTTATCCTCTCTTTCCCTTCTTTCTTGTTCTGTAGAATTTCAATTCTACAATGTACAATTCTACAATGTAAGGCTAATTTATTAAAACACTTGCCTATAACAATAACATATCTAAATTTTAAACAAATCGGACAGTAAATAAAGAAGTTGGCAATTGGCAGTATTTTTCAAAAATATTTTTTAATTTGAACGTAATAGTGAATTTGGGAAATGTAAGTGGAATTTATTAAAACACTTGCCTAGGACAATAACATATCTAAATTTTAAACAAATCGGACAGTAAATAAAGAAGTTGGCAATTGGCAGTATTTTTCAAAAATATTTTTTAATTTGACCGTAATAGTGAATTTGGGATATGTAAGTGGAATTTATTAAAACACTTGCCTAGGTCAATAGCATATCCAAATTTTAAATAAATCGGACAGTAAATAAAGAAGTTGGCAATTGGCAGTATTTTTAAAAAATATTTTTTAATTTTACCGTAATAGTGAATTTGGGATATGTAAGTGGAATTTATTAAACCACTTGCCTAGGACAATAACATATCCAAATTGAAGACAAATCGGACAGTTAATAAAGAAGGTGGCAATTGGCACTATAGTATTTTTCAAAAATATTTTTTAATTTGACCGTTATAGTGAATTTGGGAAATGTAAGTGGAATTTATTAAAACACTTGCCTAGGACAGTAACATATCCAAATTGCAGACAAATCGGACTATAAACACTAAAGATAGTTTTTTAGCCTGAATTTGAAAATTAATTTTAAAAAATATAGAGGAGGGATGGGGATTGGGAAAATATATTTAATATAGGCAAGGGTTGGACATTAGTATAGGCTAACAAGGAAACTTGTGTAAGGCGGGATCGGGCGTCGGCGCAAAAACTGATCCCCATAAGAATAACATGGGAAAAAAGCGCCGATTACGGGGTTAAACCGGCAGTTCTTCTCTACTCTGAAAAAATACTCACGCTCTCTAACACACTAATGTTTCAAAACCATGAAACAGTTCCAACAGATTATGATAATGAAAAATATATAAATCACCCATATCTGTTATACTATCTGTTTATAAAATCCCACATATAAATGTTTATGTTCTATAATTTGTAATAAAAAAGAAAACATACTGCAAATTAAACTATAATGAAGGAATTTAGTTTATGTATTTTCATAAGAATATCTACACGATTTCCCAAATAATTTTTCAATAAAAATTAATTATAATTTATCATCCTTCAGTGATAGCTGCAAGCAGGGCTAATTAAGTAAACTCGCATCATGTAAAATATATAAATTAAATAATATTCTGATCAATACACATCACTTCGTCCAACTGACAACTTTGGGAAGGTGTAACTTCTGGTAAATCATCATCTTGAGCTCGGCTGTATGCTATTTTTGTCTACTAATAATTACCTTTAATACCCTACTCGACCCAGGCTTAAAATTTCAATTTCAAACATTCTTACTTTTAAGTCTTCCTAACACACCAAACACAAGTTAAATAAGTATTGGTTATTGTGACCTACATTTAGCTGCAAAGTTTACTATGTATGTATGCTGAATTTATTTGAAGTGAACAAATGTGTTCCAGACATATACTCAACTTTCTGGTAGAAGAAACAAATATCTTGACAGAGGTCAACATTTCATATACGATTTCTCATTACAGAGATTTGATTAGTCCCCTCACCCAATCAGGAGCCACTCCCGTGTGGAGATCTGCTAACCGTTGAATTCTGAAGAATACAAAGCCAACTGTGCTTTGTATTCCTCTGCAACAGTATTTTCCACATATTCCAATTTACGCTTATTACTGTCAATGTCTTCTAATTCCAATTTCCTCTTTTTGGAACAACTCTCTAAGAAAGGCTTGGAAAGTGGCTCTATTTCTTCAATAGTGTATGGGTACAGTTTATTGGTCCGGCTTCTTAAAATGTAGGGAGTAAGGTTAGGACTTTCCACTAAGCCTAATTCTTCTAAATTGATGTGTTTAGGTATAGTGGAGAAAGGTGTATTTGATTTTGTAAAACATGTGCCCCCAGATTTGATGTAACACTTATGCTTTACACTTATGGCATCAGGAAACTCCTCTATTACCTCTACATAGTTAGTTGGTAAACAGTTAAAGCTAAATGCAGATAGAGCATACTTTATTAACTTTTCCCTTTGTGTACTATCTTTTGGCAGTTTTAGTTGTACTCCAGTTATCTTCTTCGTATTACTATTACCCCAATATGCGTATTGTAATAAATCGTTAAACACTAAACAACAACTGTTTTGTAATTGATTGGCAACTTTCACCCACATCTTATGCAGAGGTACAGCATAGAATGGAGCATTTTGAAAGTACCTTTTGTTGTCTTCTATTAGACTTAAACAATCTCTTAAAGGTTCAAACCCTTTACCAAAACCTCTACAATAGTTATAGATTGTTGCCTCTAACCTTGTTATTCCATTCTCTCTAGCTAGTTTAGACGAGAACGTTTCTTTTAGTCTCGCATCTGGACAGTTTACAAAGTTTATTATATGGTTTCCTATTCTTTTAACTACTCCAGGGCTTGTAATCTGGCATATAAATTTATTATATATTTTTACCCTGCTATTTACATTAAACCATGTTAAACAGTATTTACTAACATTATCTACAATAACATTATATCCATTCTTGTACGCCCCTTGGTAGCAAAAGTTAAAGTTTTCTGTAAGATATTGGCACATTTCCTCTTTATTAAATATTCCAGCCCAATCTAGTGTTATATCGAAATCCATAAGATAGTACATTTCTTTTTCCAGATCTTGCAGTATCTTTGGAAGATCTTCCAACAAATCCTTAATTTTAACATTTGCAAGCTCTATTTTATAGGGAATTGCTATAGGTTCATCATACTTTTGTTTAATTTGGTCAATATCTTTCTTTATTATTTGTAACACACCCTCGCTTTGGACCCCAGAGGACCTCTCCAAGGAGAATGGTAGTTTGGCCACAACACCATGTCGAGCTAAAGAGAACTTTTTAAATATTCCTCGTAAGTAGCTATTAAACGAGCCACATATTTCCTTCTTAACTTTAAATTTATTCCGAACGTCCCCATCACAATCCGTAACATTGGTTATCTTAACTAACATTATGTTATCACAAAACGCATCCGTTATAGATGTTAAGTTATTTAATTTTGGTTCGCCCTCGCAATAGTTTATATTACCTATGTCTGTAAGAAGGTTATTATTACGTAGATTTTCTAATAAAAACCATATACCGAATCTTTCGTTAGTAGGTTTAATACAATTTCCCAATAAATGGCTAACAGAGTACATTTCTTTTATACAAAAAAGTAGCGGAAACATGTAAAAAGGACAGATATAATTACACTATAGGCATATAGAGGTTGTAAATATATGGATATTGTATATAAACATAGGCGAGCGGTAAGTGTAACATGTAAGTGGACACCCATATGCAAATATGGAATACCCACTATTAATATAATTCCAAATTCGACTAAATAAGTTTATAGTCTCAATATAATTAACATATTAACTAACGGTGCCATCCCGCATTAGTACCCAAATTGTCGAAATTCTATAATTCTATTCTTAGTCCTTGTATAGTATTAGGTTTTGTACTATTAAACCCTACATTCTTATCCTGTGCAGTAGAGTAATATATGCATGTTATTTAATACAGATACGCACATTCTACAAGACCTGTACATAGATCTGTTGTATAAGCAGCAGAATAGACGTCTCACCCATTGTGTTGTTGTAAAGTAAAACATAAATGTAAATTGTGCTGGATACAACCGGCCAAATATTAGACAGGAAATGTGTTGGAAGTGTATTGCCAAATAGTAAGCCATTTTACACAACTTTACAGGTTCTGTCAACTGACACAAAAATAGTTTGTAAATTGTGTAAGAAATATATGTAATATAAACAAATTTAACACAATCATAACATTTTGAGGACACAATGTTTGGACTGGGTTTCGCTAATATATCGGATGTTGTACCAATACTGACCTTTGTCTAAATAGTAATGGATTGCGGCACAAATCCAGCACAATTTACATTTATGTTTTACTTTACAACAACACAATGGGTGAGACGTCTATTCTGCTGCTTATACAACAGATCTATGTACAGGTCTTGTAGAATGTGCGTATCTGTATTAAATAACATGCATATATTACTCTACTGCACAGGATAAGAATGTAGGGTTTAATAGTACAAAACCTAATACTATACAAGGACTAAGAATAGAATTATAGAATTTCGACAATTTGGGTACTAATGCGGGATGGCACCGTTAGTTAATATGTTAATTATATTGAGACTATAAACTTATTTAGTCGAATTTGGAATTATATTAATAGTGGGTATTCCATATTTGCATATGGGTGTTCACTTACATGTTACACTTACCGCTCGCCTATGTTTGTATACAATATCCATATATTTACAACCTCTATATGCCTATAGTGTAATTATATCTGTCCTGTTTACTTGTTTCCGCTACTTTTTTGTATAAAAGAAATGTACTCTGTTAGCCATTTATTGGGAAATTGTATTAAACCTACTAACGAAAGATTCGGTATATGGTTTTTATTAGAAAATCTACGTAATAATAACCTTCTTACAGACATAGGTAATATAAACTATTGCGAGGGCGAACCAAAATTAAATAACTTAACATCTATAACGGATGCGTTTTGTGATAACATAATGTTAGTTAAGATAACCAATGTTACGGATTGTGATGGGGACGTTCGGAATCAATTTAAAGTTAAGAAGGAAATATGTGGCTCGTTTAATAGCTACTAGCTAGAGAGAATGGAATAACAAGGTTAGAGGCAACAATCTATAACTATTGTAGAGGTTTTGGTAAAGGGTTTGAACCTTTAAGAGATTGTTTAACTCTAATAGAAGACAACAAAAGGTACTTTCAAAATGCTCCATTCTATGCTGTACCTCTGCATAAGATGTGGGTGAAAGTTGCCAATCAATTACAAAACAGTTGTTGTTTAGTGTTTAACGATTTATTACAATACGCATATTGGGGTAATAGTAATACGAAGAAGATAACTGGAGTACAACTAAAACTGCCAAAAGATAGTACACAAAGGGAAAATAAAGTAATAAAGTATGCTCTATCTGCATTTAGCTTTAACTGTTTACCAACTAACTATGTAGAGGTAATAGAGGAGTTTCCTGATGCCATAAGTGTAAAGCATAAGTGTTACATCAAATCTGGGGGCACATGTTTTACAAAATCAAATACACCTTTCTCCACTATACCTAAACACATCAACTTAGAAGAATTAGGCTTAGTGGAAAGTCCTAACCTTACTCCCTACGTTTTAAGAAGCCGGACCAATAAACTGTACCCATACACTATTAAAGAAATAGAGCCACTTTCCAAGCCTTTCTTAGAGAGTTGTTCCAAAAAGAGGAAATTGGAATTAGAAGACATTGACAGTAATAAGCGTAAATTGGAATATGTGGAAAATACTGTTGCAGAGGAATACAAAGCACAGTTGGCTAAAAAAAAAGAAAGAAGGGAAAGAGAGGATAAATTAAAAGATTACTTCCTGCGACGTTGGGAGGATCTAGAGCATTATGGACATTATATAGTGTATGCGTTTGTAGTAAACAACAAGTTTGTGGGAGTGTTGGCAGAAAAGGATGGACGGAGGGGTGTATACTATGTTAAAGGTGTCTGTAAAACTGTATTTATAGAGATAAATAAGAATAGGCAAGGTTATAGCGTGTTGCCATACAGTGGTGATTTGGACATTATTTATCTACCTACCAACGAGCCACTTGCAAGCTTTAACACTAACGGAACCGCAACATTTTATGGCAATTCCTTTCCAAAAATAGAAAACCTAAGTTTCCGTAACAATGAGTGGGATGATGTTGGACAAGAAGACATAGAGATGCAAGATATTAAAGGCAATGTTAAATTTAAAGAATGTAGTAGACTGGAGGATTTGGAAGATGGTGCGGAATTATTAATAAGCGCTATTAAACAAGTCCAACATAGGGGTAGAAAAAGATATATTGTACAGTTTGAAAATATTCGTAACCTTTATGTCTCCAACCACTGGCTGGAAAGGGAGCTAGAATGTGGGAAGTTTGATTTTAACTACAAAATTAAAATTAAGTTGGATCAAATAAAGACTACTCCAAACAAGCACAAAGAAAGATTAGTGTTTTGTGTTTAGTTGTTTTGGGTTTTAAAAATTTATTTTTTGCTATCGTATTGGCTTAAAACATATCCAAAATTTAGGCAGTTCTGACCATAAATATTTTGTAGATATATATTACTTATCAGCTGGATGTATATAATAAGCTTGTATTTATTTTTTTTAATCCAACCGTAATAGTGAATTTGGAAATGGGGTATTTACTTATGCAATGGCCAGTAATATATTGCAGTCATATCCAAAGTTTGGTTACGACAAAACAACACTAAAAGGGAAAAAATGTACGGTAAATTTAGATATAAGGGGATATAACAAGTCGAAAAGTAAATAAAGGAGTTATTGGTAGTAATTTACAAAATATAGTTTTGTAAAAACACAAATACCAATGTTAGTTTTTAGGTTGCGGCAAAACAAACAACACATCAACTGTATTATAGGTGGAAATAATATTGTAATTTTAGATATAATAGTTGGGGGCTATAACATATCCAAAAATAAATCAGACAATAAATGCTTAGGACAATATCCAAAGTGTAGGCAAATCGGACAATAAACAGCAAAGTCAGTTTTAGGATTACAGCAAAATAAACAAACAAAAAAGACAAAATACTGTATTATAGGGGGTAGTGGAACGTGTGGTAGTGTGGTCTTGTTACCTATATAAGAGCTATAACATATCCGAAAATAAATCAGACAGTAAATAAAGAAGTTTGAAATTGTTAGTATATTTTTCAAAATATTTTTTAAATTTGACCATTATAGTTAATTTGTCAAATGTGGATGGTACATATACACTAGCCTAGAATAATGACATATATAAATTTTAAACAAATCAGACCATAAATAAAGAAGTTGCCAATTGGCAGTATTTTTCCAAATTTTTTAAAATTTAACCGCAATATTTGTAAATTGTGGATGGTGCATATACACTAGCCTACAACAATAACATATCCAAATTTTAAACAAATCGGACAGTAAATAAAGAAGTTGGCAATTGGCAGTATTTTTCAAAAATATTTTTTTATTTGACTGTAATAGTGAATTTGGGAAATGTAAGGCTAATTTATTAAAACACTTGCCTATAACAATAACATATCTAAATTTTAAACAAATCGGACAGTAAATAAAGAAGTTGGCAATTGGCAGTATTTTTCAAAAATATTTTTTAATTTGACCGTAATAGTGAATTTGGGAAATGTAAGTAGAATTTATTAAAACACTTGCCTAGGACAATAACATATCTAAATTTTAAACAAATCGGACAGTAAATAAAGAAGTTGGCAATTGGCAGTATTTTTCAAAAATATTTTTTAATTTGACCGTAATAGTGAATTTGGGATATGTAAGTGGAATTTATTAAAACACTTGCCTAGGTCAATAGCATATCCAAATTTTAAATAAATCGGACAGTAAATAAAGAAGTTGGCAATTGGCAGTATTTTTAAAAAATATTTTTTAATTTTACCGTAATAGTGAATTTGGGATATGTAAGTGGAATTTATTAAACCACTTGCCTAGGACAATAACATATCCAAATTGAAGACAAATCGGACAGTTAATAAAGAAGGTGGCAATTGGCACTATAGTATTTTTCAAAAATATTTTTTTAATTTGACCGTTATAGTGAATTTGGGAAATGTAAGTGGAATTTATTAAAACACTTGCCTAGGACAGTAACATATCCAAATTGCAGACAAATCGGACTATAAACACTAAAGATAGTTTTTTAGCCTGAATTTGAAAATTAATTTTAAAAAATATAGAGGAGGGATGGGGATTGGGAAAATATATTTAATATAGGCAAGGGTTGGACATTAGTATAGGCTAACAAGGAAACTTGTGTACGGCGGGATCGGGCGTCGGCGCAAAAACTGATCCCCATAAGAATAACATGGGAAAAAAGCGCCGATTACGGGGTTAAACCGGCAGTTCTTCTCTACTTTTCAGCTCTATACAATTAATTGTGATATTCTGTTTATTCGTAATAATTTATATCATAGTTATCTTTATAAATCGATTATTTTATCAAGTATAATGGCTGCATCAAATATGAAAAATATCGATTATTTATGGGTTTAGAGTTTATAGTATTACATGTCATCCATTCATTATTTAGTAATAATTTGCCCATTATGTGTTATTTATATTTAATATCCCTTATCAATGTGGTAATTAATTAATTTCCCCTAAATGTGTTATTGTATTAATTGTCCTATGTTCATGCCCAATAATAATCATCATTATCACCACTCCTCAGAAAATCATTCCCCTCTATGTATTTAATGTTTATTTATCTGTGCAATTGTAAAATAATATGTATTTCATTAGTTAATCACCAATAATTATTCACAGCCTGTCCACATCTAATATCCTACTCACTTAATTTAATATGTTTGCTAATAATAATATTTTAGATATAATTTATGTGAGAGGATTGCAATAGAATTAAAATTTAATATAATATACTTTTCAAAAATAGTCCTTAAGGAATCTAAATTACAGTGACCAGTGTTAACGATTGTGTGTACCATGTGCTTTCAACAATGGACCATGCTTCCAGACCTCATCTCTGCTAGATCCTCCTTCTTGTTCCAGATGCCATAGTGTTAAGACCTAAAATTGGTGCAGGACACAGTTCCTATTTAAATTCATCCAGTATGGCCTAAGTTTTGAATTGCTTAGTGCTCATTTATTAGGGACTCACCGCTCAGTATAATACCATTTTAAATTCACTCCCTTTTCTTTGTTTATCCCCAAAATTGGTATTGAGCGAAGAACTTTGTAAGCTGATTGGTAAACCACTTCCATTGTGTATTCTATTAGGGACTTGAAAGAATACAGAAATTTAATAGAACAAGTCTAATGTTCTGAAAGTTAAATTAAAATCAAGAGTATATTATTGCATTGAACTATCGTTTCTAAATTTAATTTGAGTATTTTAATCATCAGTAAATTCAGTGAAAACCATTGGACTTTCCTTTTGGACAACACCAAAATTTATCATTGTTGCAATTTGTAAACAACATAAGCCTAATTGGACTAAATATTCTTTCACCTATAATTTCAACGTTATTCAAGTCAGCACGATACTTTCCCCCTGAGAAAAAGAGCCCTCATTTATAAAAGAACCCCATTTATAATCAAAATATGAACATTTTAGTCTTAAGCCTACATGTATTATTGCCATCCATCTTCTAGCCTAGGCCACTCACTGTAACTTTTCCCCTGAATTGTAGATTATTTGTAAATCCCCTTTGATTGATAACTTTTAAAACACAATTGTTATTATTAGATAAATAAATATTATATTGTTCCTCTGTACTTTGTATTTCATTGAGATAGTTAAAAGAAATTCTAGAAAATTGTACACCTACCTTCTGTTGATATCCAGATTAATTACAAAACACATTCTTCTCACTACAATAAACCAAAGAAAACCATAGGTAGAAATATATTTACTGATAAGTCAAGTAAGAATATTTGTGAGCTATATTTAAATAGCCTAGTGAATTTTGTAGGTAGTAACACTCATTATTGTGAAGACAAGCTAGGCTTAGCACATGGTAGCCATTGCCCACAGATCAAATAGCGTCACTTTTATATCCACATTTCCCGATCACATCCGAGCAGATAATTAATTAAGAGTTAGTAAATTAGAATCATAAGTGATACAAGAAAATCCAAAGAATTTGGCGACCCAACATACTGGCTTGAATAACGAGTGATAAACATTGCAATCCTCAACTAGAATAAGCCTAGAATAAGATTGTCATATTTAATATTAATTTCCCGTAATTGTTTACCTCCCCACCAATAATAACTGTGTATAAAAATATCGCATATTTAATAATCTCGCACGTTATAACTAAAACGAACTCACAATGGCCGAAAACAAGTATAATTTACGAAAGACACGCAACTACCCGGTACCAGACGCCAACTCGAGCGACGACGAATCGAGCAGCCGCCATGTTGGACAAAATCAACAAGAAGCCTCCAAAACCACCGACCGCCAAACGTACACGGACCCCATCAACCAATCAGAGAGCACCAATCTCGCAGCATCGACACAAGATTTCTCCCTCAGTCTGCCCGTAGACGATAAAACTACTTACACGTCACCTGAGCGAAGTAATTCCAGTCGACTGACCCGAGCGTTGACAGACATGCCCGAAGTTTCCCGAACCGTATCCATTGATTTAAATGAACGAGAGCGTACCGGCAATCCATTCACTGAGTCGGCGCCTATACATTCATTGCGTCCTATGACAGACACGCACACGGACGATATGACTAGCGAATTGAATACTGTAAACCCGATTACACCAACACCCGCAATTGACATGAACATATTAGTCACCCTCATGACCAATTTAGGCAATAAAATTGAACAAACTAGTATCGACTTAAATACGAAAATCGAACAAACTAATACGAAAATCGAACAAACTAGTGCTAAAATCGAATCTGAACTAAAATCTGAAATACGAGAAACTAAATCTGAAATACGAGAAACTAAATCTGAAATCCAAACAATCCATGCGGACTTTCAACAGCAAATCAATCAAACAAAAGCTGAACTAACCAAAATCTTCAACGATAAAACTAATGAGACCCAGCAAGAAATTCAAGCCCGTAGGAACGCTTTTGAATCACAAATGCAAGAAACTAGGGAAAACCAAATTGAAATTAGACTAGAAATCAACGCTATTAAACTTACACAAAATACACAAGCCGAAGAAACCGCTAAATTAAATGATAAACTAATGCTCAGAATCGAAAACTCCCAGACTCAAATGAGAAAGTTTGTAATAGACAGCATTTCACAACAACAAATCGCTTCTGAACTCGAAAACAAACAATGTCAGGACAATATCATCTCTACTGTCAAATCTCAACTTGAAGAACATAAGCAAAATTTTGATCAGAAAATAGAAGAATTAACAACCAAAACACAACTTGATAATGAGCGTAACTCTAAAACAAACTTAACGGCACTGCAAAATGAAGTCATACCCAAAATTACACTGCAGACGAAATTAATTGAAGCACAACAACTCGAAATTCAAACCTTAAACCAAAACCTAAATAAGTGTGAAGCCGAAGTGACCAACCTGAAACAATCCAATCAACTAAGCGGAATGACAGGACAAATTAAAGTAATCTGCAATGGTAGCGAAGCTAATGACCGACTAATGCCAAAATTTAATGGACGTAGCGGCAACCCAAATGAGTACCTATACAAACTAAGACGATACTATGAATGAGGCATTGAACGAAACCAATATTGCGATTCGACCGAATATTTAAAAGACCTGTTAGAAACATCATTTGAAGGACCTGCATCACGATGGTTGTAACTAATAAAAACTGAGATCACCGATTGGGAACGATTTGCGAAAGAATTTGAACTAAAATATTGGAGTCAAGCAGTCCAACGCGGAATCAAAGCTAAGGTCGAGTCTGAGAAATATAGACCTAACGGGACATTGAGCAGGACGGAATACTTAACAGAACGAGTATTGTTACTACAGTCGATAACGCCTAGTCTGAGTGAGGAGGAGATTGTTACCCTCATGGCAGAACGTTTTGACTCAATAATACAAGACAGTATTAGTGTCCAAAACATCACCACGATCCGATCGATGGAGAGATTATTACAAAAGGAAGACATCAAGGACGGACCAAAGAAAGCTAGGAGCCATAACAACCAACAAAGCAGCAGATCAGCCAGCCCGACTACTCAAAACCAACAAAATTACAACGATAGGTATGCCCACCAACGAGCCTATCAACCAAAGATGAACACACACCATAACTATCAGCAAAATAAATATACTCCGAACAACTCTTCATACCGAAACCAACAGAATTATCGGAATAATAATAGTAATAACAACCACCAACAATATCAGAGAAGCCATAATGATAACAAACCATACCAGCGTGACCAATATCATCAAAGAAATTACGATCAAAATTACAAACACGATCGCAACCACCCCACTAGCGAACAGAACCAACTCTGTGCGATATTTAGGCAAAATCCTAATCCGCCTAATGCACCGACTGCACCTCCGATGAGTCCACATTCAAGTAATAATAATGCTAGTCCACGTTCCTCATCGTCTCCAACGAGACAGGGAAACGACTCGGCGCTGTAAACCACGGCCGAGAAAGGGTTATGTTGTCTAGTGATCACCCATTGAATACAGCGCCTACTTACAATATCCTCGGTCAAACTATTAACCATTCTATAAATCTCATGCAGACTAATAATATAATATGTGATGAGAATTTCCTCTTAGAAGATGAATACGAAAACGATGTCAATTCAAACTACACACAAATTAACTGTCCAGAAATCAATATAACATTAAATAATATCAGCACTAGTGCCTTAATTGATTCAGGTTCTTCAGTAACTTGTATAGCGGAAGCTTGGTTCAATACAAATAAGATAAAACTACAACCATTTGAAGAATTACCAGTGAATAATACCGTTATCAAGACAGCTGTTGGAGAAAAATATAATCGTGTTTCCCGTACAATATATGTTCCCACCACCATTGACAAACATACGATGTTAACTGAATATTTGATAGTACCACACTTAATATAACCTATAATTCTCGGAGTCGATGTCCTATCTGCCCTCAAAATGGATTTGAATTTCTACACAAATGAAATAAATATGAAAATCAATAATGATAATGTTACAATGAAGTTTAATATGTGTCATCATGAAGGACAATTATGTCAAATAATAGTTAATAATAGTTATAGGCCAAATAATAATATGAATAATAATTTTGATAATATGATGTACGATGAGTACAATGATGATTTAATATATGATAAATATGATAGCACAGCATACAACTTCAGTGAATTACAAACAAATCCAATAAACGACAGCACATTGACACAAGAAGAAATTAATACATCTTTAACATCAAATGATTACATCAAGAAAGAAGAACAAACAATTTTAAGTCAGTTATTAAATAAGTACAAATATGTTTTCTCCGAACAACCAGGCATATGCAATAAATATTCTCACGAGTTACGAGTAGACAATCCACAACATTTTAAAAGCACCACTTATCCTGTACCACAACAATATCAAGATGCAGTACAACAAGAGATCGACAGAATGGAATCCTTAGGTGTAATTGAGAGGAGTAAAATCACTTTTATTAACCCGATAATTCCAGTTATTAAGAAAACGGGAGAAATACGATTATGCCTTGACGCCCGAAAAGCAAACGAAATTATCATACCTGATTTCGAATGTAATAGAAGCGTAAATGAGATCCTCGGAAAATGCAAAAATTCAAAATTTATAAGTAGTATTGACCTGACCGCTTCATATTGGCAAATACCATTAACTGAAAATTCCAAACAATATACGGCATTCCAATTCAGAGGCAAGATATACCAGTACACTGTGACACCATTTGGTACCTCTACGTCACAAGCTGCTTTAGTTCGAGCGCTAGACAACGTATTCGATTCAGAAGCTGAGAATTTTACCGCAATCTACGTTGACGACATCTGCATAATTTCACCCGATTTTGAGTCTCACATGAAACATTTAGAGTACATATTCAGCAAGTTAGAAGAAGCCAACATGACCATTCGATTCAATAAATCAAAGTTTTGCCAAAACTCTGTACCATTCCTAGGGTACACCTTAACTAACGATGGACTCCACATGGACCAGAGCAAAGTAGAACCAATACTAAATTTCCCTACACCAAAAAACAGAACCCAACTTAAAGCTTTCCTTGGCAGCATAAATTACTATAATAAATTCATAGATAAATTCTCTGCAACCACACAACCATTGATGCGATTAACTTCAAAGAAAAACAAATTTATCTGGACTAATGAAGATGATGTTACCTTTCTGAAGATTAAACAACTATTTCTGGAAACCAACGTCTTAAAACACCCAGACCCATCTAAAGAATTCTTCTTACAAACTGATGCTTCTGACTATGCAATAGGCGGACATTTATATCAATTACGAGAAAATGGTGAGAAAGCTGCCATAATGTTTATGTCGACAACGTTACAACCAGTCGAACAAAGGTACACCACTACTGAAAAGAAACTCCTTGCCATCATTTATTGCCTACAAAAATCTCGATACATTGTCCTGGGAACGAAATTAACCATCATCACAGATAACCACGCACGCACCTTTTTAAAAACTTGCCGCTTATTAAATAATCGATTGGCCAGATGGATACTCACCATACAGGAATATAACTTTAAAATTGTCCACTGTAAATGTACAGATAATATCACTGCAGACACGCTAAGTCGCATCTCCATCGATCAATCCGCTATTTCATACAACAATCCAAAGGAATTAACTATTCATTACATTGAGAATATCCCCGATCAAAATCTAAAGAGCGCATTACGAAACTTACCCTAACTCCAGCGAGAAGACACCAAACTCCAACCCATAATTGAAACATTATAAAAACAACCAGATTCAGAAATCGTACAAAAGTTATCAAATAATTTCCGCATTCATAATAATACCCTTTATCAAAAATTGAAAAATAAATGGTTAATTGCTGTACCCCATTGCATGATTCAAGACCTCATATGGGAATGTCACCTATTCTACCTACATTGCGGAGCTAAAAAATGCTCTCAGTTATTACAAGAAACCTTCATATTTCGAAACATGAATCGAACCATAAGGAAACATTTATCTACGTGCGATACCTGCCAGAAATGTAAGATCAGCAACCGACCGCTGGTGGCCACAGCGAAAGGAGTGCTATGTACAGGAAAGAATGAACAGCTAGCCGTTGATGTCATCGGACCCCTTCCTACCAGTGCGTTAAATATGTACTTATTGTCATCGATATCTTCACCAAATTCATCAAGTTGTACCCTATGCAAAAAGCCACTACTAAAACAATATTAAATAAACAATTTACTCAACACTTCCCAAATTATGGATACCCTAAAAGAATCCAGTCTGATAATGGAACACAATTCAAGAGCGGAGAATACATCCAGAAGATGGAGCAGAATAATATCGAATTAATTTTCAATCCAGTGTACCACCCATGCTACAACCTTGCCGAGAGACCTATTCGAGAAATTAAGAGATTTCTACGCACCTATTGCTCCCGTCAACACAAGAAGTGGGCGAAATATATTCCTGATATTAACGCATGTCTCAATGAATTATATCATGAATCGACCGGATTCACTCCTAACGAACTGCAATTCGGCGTTCGAGATCACCGCTTTTGGGAAAAATATTTGTCTGAAAGTCCATTCATAATCGATACTCCAATAGAACAGAAGTTACTTATCGCTAAACGCAGGCTAGATGCCAAACGAATTAAAAGATCAGCAAAATTAAATCAGAATTGAAAACCACAAACATTAAAGATAAATGATAAAGTGCTAATCAAATCACATCCCCTCTCCCGAGCTATTTATGGAGAAACTGCAAAACTTTTCGAGGTTTACGAAGGACCATTCATCATTAAGCAAATATTAAGAAAATCATAAGAAGTTAGACTTCAAACAAATAAATAACTCTGTGGAATATTCAATTAGCTTTTCTCAATAAAGAATTGTTATCAACTGAATCAAAAATATTTAAGTCCTTGACGAAACAGGACATTTTCTTAATATACGTTGAAGTGGGATGCCTAAATTTGCGACAGCAGAGAAAACGTAATTAAATGTCTTATAGGCGGTTTATTAAAATATCTGTCAATAGAATCTTTACCGTGGAAAATATTATTTTCATTACAAATCTAGCATGTTTGTCAGTTAATGGATGATGATTGAAGACTTATTATAATCATAAGAATGACTTATGATCAAAGACCTTTTATGATTTATTAAAATTTAGTGTACTTATTAAGGAAAGGTTGTGGTAGATAGTACATAATAATATACCTTTTATATGAAGCTACATTCAAACTTCATTGATTGTAAATAAACAAAATAAGTAATATTTTTTAACAGACAACACACATTATATACGAGCAGAGATTAGCTTACTAGTGCCCATAAAAGGTGGGCGAAGGTGGCTAGGGGTTTGGGAAGGGATAATGTAATAAAGCCTTTCAAAATGGAAGAAACATTAAATGGACCTCGTTCCTCCCGGCTTCTTCAAAGGCAGAATGATTACAGCAATCTCAAACATATGTAAAACTAACAAATTCAGGGTAGCCTACTTTGGTTTCTGCAGGATGGTCCCCCTTTTACTATTGTTCAAATGAACAGGATTGCTCAAATATATCTTTTCCAAATAGATGGATTAACGAAAGGCCACCGAGATCTGCAATCTCAATTAATTATACTTTTTTTGTTGAACACAATGATCCAAAGAAAGGAAGGAAGGGTTTTCTTTGTGTTTTATACAAATAACATGATAATTTGAAGGACCTAAAACCTGGAATTGAAGAACAAACTTTAACAATTCCAGATTAAATCAAGATAAATGCTGTAAATTTGGCCCACACGCCTCGTATAATCTGTCAAAAAACCTTCGGGGTACGACCCGACAACTACTTTAAATACTACTTCGAACTACTTGTAGAGGTGTTGTTTGTTTGGTAAGCTGCTACGTCTTACGATACACAAATAGTTTCTCGTAAATGTTTATAGTAACTTAAGCTTAATTATTATGTGCACTTTTAAACAAGTAAAATTGGATGGTGCGAACTAAATTGATTTCGTGATTTAACTATTAGTTGCAAGTAGTGATGATCAAATTAACCACTACAAACTAAATAACAAATAAAATAATAGTCTAATAGCCTTGCATTGCTTCTTCCAATAAAATTATTTGAGGGTTGAATCAATTATCCTTTTGAAGTCGGCTTGTGGGCTGTTGTGTTTGGTCACCCTCAGGGCCAGACATAACACAACAAATATTAGATACATAAATTTTAAATGCAGTCTTATCAAGTCATTAAAAACGAGTAAAACAGATATAGATATTGGTTAAATTGGTTCATGGATGTAATAGTTCATAATATTATGATGCATAAGTTCGGAAATTAAATAAGAGTGTATTAGACACTTTTGGTCCCCCTTATATTTATTGAAGTAAGGACACATGCAAGTCATTTGTTTGTTATTTCTAATAGTAAACTACGCACTAAAAATACTTGCCTCTAAAAACATTAAACTGTTATGAAAAACAAAGACCTAAGCTAGGAAGAATTTCTCACAGTAGTAAATAAAGTAGAAGAAGTACTTCCTGGTCCTCTTATGATTAAAAGTGACATAAAGTGCACATAATAACTGTGGGATTACTGGTCAACTGTTTGTTTATTGACCCAGTCTTCTGAACTAAATGAGAGATATGCTAAAGGTGAAAAAGATATTTCTATCAGGTATAGTAATGGCGTTCCCTTGATAACGAAAACCAGTTCAAAAAACGACTAGACTCTTATGGTTCCTCCAACATTGCATTATATTTTCAAAATGTCAATGGTCTCAGAACTAAGCTGGAGACCTTTAAGGAAACCGTGAATACTTGCATATATGAAATAATTAACCTCTGCGAAACTAATCTCTCTGATGACATTGCTAACTCTGAACTCGCATTTGCTAAATATAATGTCTTCAGACAAGACAGGTCAGCAACCACTAGCTCTAAGAAGTCTAGAGGTGGCTCACTGATAGCCAAAATCAGCGATTTCCCATCTTAGCGCCTACAATCTTCACTTACCTCTCTTGAATGTGTTTTCTTGTGCATGAAGATCCTTTCTGACTCTTTACATTCCACTGGACGCTTCTACTTCCTTCAACGATTAGTTTGCCCTTACTGTAGAGGAAATCGTTTAGCTGGGATTTCCTTTGAAAAAAATAATTATAACTGGGAAAACCCTTCAGAGTCTGGACTGAACAGCTCTTCCAGGACCCTGGTGGACCTGGCTTCAGTTCTGGATTTAGGTCAGTTGAACACTTTAAGGAACAAAAGAGAGGTTATTTTGGAGTTGATCTTCTCTTCTGACTCCTCAAGTGTTGTGGAACCTGCACATGATCTTTTGATCTCGTTGGAGGATAATCAACCGGCTCTGGTGGTGAGCATTGGCTCCGAGCGTTCCCTCCCAAATGATAAAGCGCAATTTGTTCCTGACCTTAGACCCTATGTTGTTCCAGCTGTATTCAACTTTATAGCTGGTTTGCCTTACCCAATTGTCCATGCTGACAATGCGGAGAGAATTTTCAATGAATTTTGCAATGATCTCAGGAATGTCATTATAATGAATTGTCCACAAAGAAAAATGGGTACTTCCTCATCAATCCCTCATTGGTTTTCCCCTGAAATGAGGAAATTAATTATACAGAAGAAGTAATTTCACATGAGTTTCAAGCAGACATCACACCCCACTAACTTTGAGGTCTTCCAGCGCCTTAGAACCCATTGTGCTGATATTGTCTCCCAGTGTAGTCTTAGACTCCTAGAACAAATTGATCACTCTATCTCGAACCATCCCAGAAGTTTTTTTGAGTTACATCAGTCAACATAGAAATACATCAGCCATACCTAACATGATTTGACACCAAGAATCCGTTGCGGAAGATTTTGAAGAAATTGGCTATGTTTTGCGGACTTTTTTCAACTTTATTCAGCAAATCTCATGGAGGCCCACCTGCCTACAATTCCCGTGAATCCAAAATAATAACTTCCTGGCGCATATCAGTTGAGACCATCGAGCCCAGCTGGACCCACACAAAGGAGCGGGACCTGATTTCATCCCATCATCTGTACTGATACTGCAGCGCAGTAATCTCTCTCCATCTGTAGATATTTTCAACTTCTTCTTCTCTAAAGGCATTTTCCTCAAGCTGTTTGAAAACAAGCTATATTGTTCCCATCTTCAAATCCGAAGATCGTGCCTCTGCATCAAACTACTGGCCGATAGTGATTCTCATCGCACTTGGAGAGCCTGGTGTTGGATGGACTGGAATTAGAACTCAAACACTTAATAATACCTCCGCAGCAAGGGTTCCGCTCTGGGAGATCCACCACCACAAACCTTTAATTTGCCAGCATTATATTACCTTAGCGTTTGCCAAAGGCCGTCGATAGACTGCATATATTTGGATTTCGCCAAAGCTTTCGACCGGATTAGTCACAAGCACCTACCGTCCAAATTGGGTACCTTGGGGTTTTTGGGTTCTCTCCTAGATTTCTTCCAATCTTGTCTTCATGAGCGAACTCTAAGGGTGAGGTATGGTGCAGCAGTCTAGTCTCACATCCTATCAGTGCAGAGACTGGAGTTCCTCAGGGGTCGCATCTTGGTTCGTTCCTTTTCAACCTATTCGTCAACGACATAGATGATGTCCTAACTGTTGAATATCTCCTGTTTGCTGATGATTCAAAACCTTTTCAGGAAGTTTCCTCGGACCATGATGTCAGCTGTCTCCGGGCATCCCTCAGATCGGTGGAAGATTGCTACTTGGTGAACACAATGGACCTTAACATATCTAAATGTGTAGTCATGACCTTTTCTAGGTATCAGGCTTTATTTATTATAGGCTTTATTTTCCGATTCACATGAGGCCTGTCTATTGCCTCCCTTGTGACAGTGTATAAGGGACTGGTGCATCCACTCCTGGAGTACAACTCTTATGTCTGTGCTCCCTATCAATCTAGGCTCGTCTCTGATATCAAGAAAATGCAGGTTTACTTCTTAAGATTTGCCGGCTGCAGAATGGGATACAACTACCTGCTATCCTAATACCATTGCTCAAAACTTACTTCTGTCTTTATCTCATACAGTCTTGCAGAATAATCCTGAATCTGGTCTTCCTCATGAAGATGTTGAAAGGTGCTATGAGCTACCCCTAACTGAACTAGAGATTTCTTTTCACATAACAGGCCGTACAAGATCCCAAGACACGTTCGTGAGGCTTTAGTACTCCACTACGTACCAACAGCACAGCACTATTCCCCGCCTGCTGCGACTCGGCAACGAGGTGGGAAAATCTGTGGATATACTATCATCCAATGTGGTACGTTTTCGACACCAGGCATTGCTTGTGTTCACGGCATTGATTATTGAACTCTTTTGAACCCTAGCTTATTTTGCACATGTAACGGGCTTCGGAGATGTATTCAGATGTTTAATGTGTCTCGCTATCATTATTTATTTTATTTATTCCATTGTAGCATGTTTAGTATATTGTTATTTATAATATGGCAATGTTGTTATTCTTGTCTTGAAATAGTTGAATTATTAAATTTCAAATAGTTATTCATGATGATTCAATGCACAAATTATAAGTATCACAAGTTTCTTAGAGATCGGCTGCTGTGCAGAATTATCCAATGTTAAGTAAAATTTCATCTCTAATTCTTCAATGCCACAATGCCAGTTTTTAAAATGATTTTTAATATTCACTCCCACTAGTGCTTAGGTATAAATGTATCTATTTTTAAAATGGTGTTTGCCGTATATATGAATAAAATGAAAACCAAGCCATTTGGTAAATCTATCGGTCAACGACACCTCGCATTTTAAAATTTGTTTCTCAAAATGTTAAAAATTTGACGCTGAATATGGTAATGATAGTTTTTTCCGTGGAAAAGTCGTTTTGAAAATCGGAAAATTGGAAATCGGAAATATTTCTGTCTTATAATATTGTCATGTGGGTATTCACAATTGTGCGGAAATTCAACCTTAATACGTACGTGCATCTAATTTCCCGATCACACGTTTTTTAGCGGAATAGTTGTTAAAACCCTGGACAATTTGAATATTTTTATTATAATTCTGTCATGTGGGTAGTCAAACTGTGCGGAATTTTACCCTGATTACGTATGAGCAGTTATTTTGCCGATCGGACTATTAATAAGCAAGAAATTTCCAATAAAGATTTACAATCTATTCAACACAAAGCGGGCCCCTGTTACGATAACTAACAACATTTACTAAGGTATTTATATATTCTTCATTCTTCAAGACTTGCTTTGCATATTTACATAAACACCAACGGTTGTAATCTGCTATTAGAACCCCTTGGACTGTGCTTCACCAAGCGAAGTCAATCTCCAAACGCATTATTATAGCGCTCTTTGTCGGTATTGCTCAGGATCTGGTCGCAGCGATGCCCACGCTCACAAATTCTGGGACGAAAGCGTTACTGCTCGACATCTTGGTGTTAATAGTAGGTCTAGACGAGATTTTAGTCTGGTTAAGCATTATGCTCGGTCGATGTGTATGTGGCTTTAAGTATTAATATTGAAAATATCAAAGGTACACTTCAAACATGTTGATAAGTTCCTTCTTGAATATTCCAAGTACAATTTTGTTTTGTTTCACACCTGCACATCACCCTCAAGTGTGATGCAATCGTTATTGGTGACAACATCGACGCTGCTCACTGTTGTCACTGCCCTTCTGCATTTCCCGTCGATTTTCGTTGTGCTACTTTCATTACTATCGGTTTTACACCTCTCCGCTATCGGCATCACTGTCTGTTTCAAACCGGTGACTCTCGGTAATCCGGAGTATCGGTCAACCCACAAGTTTTCCAATCGCGTTACGGTGTTCATTAGCATGATGTATATTTCACAGTCTTTATTTTCGTCCAAATATAAATCGAAACTATGTGTGTGACGACACATGTGGTATAATTGGATGTTCAAGAACACATTGCCCCAATTCGCGGGATTCTGTACTGTATATTGATAACTGGCATCGGTCCAACTGACTGATGGTGAAACGTTCGAACTCTTTATCACAAGCTCTAAGTTTCCAGGTAACTCCGGAGGCTCAACATAGACATTTCCACTGATGTTGTCGTTTATGCAACTGATACCGAAACAGGTGGTGCAGACGTTCTGCGGACCTCTCCCTGCGGATATTTGTGTTGGTGGTGGTCTCGGTTGCGAGGATTGATGGGTTCTTCGCTCCTTCATAACATCGGGCCAGTGGTATCGTTGATGGCGATGAAGTCCACTCTGTGTCGTGAATGACCTCCCGCAGTGCAGACACTCGCAGGTCAACGGTTCCGATGATGGTACAGTGGTGGAGACTGATTTTGGTAGGGATGATGGTACTGATGGTGTTGGTGGTTGTGGTTCTGGAGTTTGTGGAGGAAGGTGCATGGCACAATCTTCCATCGCTTCCAACTCCTCCAACAACATAAGGATTAATTTATCCACTTCAGCTGCACTTTTCATATTTGAGTGTACTCCGCGACAGCACTAGTTGACCTGATTGTACGATGCGAATTCGTATCTGCTCAATGAATGTTCTAAGACGATCCTCTCAGCAGATAACTTATCACTACTATAATTAGATTATGTTCGTTGAAGTTTCATTCATAACGTGCTTTACAATATTTAAAACATTTTTAGAGGTAAGAATGTTGTTATGTTTAGTTATAGTACATACCACAAGTGTTCATATATTCTTTGGCTTTGTTCAAGATGTTAACTCCGTTGGGAATATTCTCTATCATAAAAAAACTTCGAAACCTTCATTCTTCGCTTTACTTAAAACCTTGTTAAAGTTTTTTCTCTACACGGATACACTTGTGTTCACACACTCCGTAATCCTTCAGTAGTAACTCTTTTATTAACACACATAAAACATGTTTAAGTTCATCGTGGGTAGGGAAGACTACATCAAGACTTTGGATGCTTGGTTAAGAAAAAATGAATAGAAAATGGGATTCGTGTATAACTTGTAGGGTTAAAATCCTTTATTGAACTATAATAAATTACAAAACAATAATAAACCAAACAACTGATTCATGGATTGGTTTTCAGCCTCAAAATGATTTTTCATCTTGGTTAATTGTCGATTTTTTTCGATTGAGTTTGCGAGAAACTGTGGGAGCTGAGCGTTTTCGTTCTTAAGAAGTTGATTTTCATTTATAAGTTTGTAGTCTCCATGCTTTCGTATGGACGGTAGGAAATCCAGTCCTGGAAGTCTTCTGTTAATTTCATTTTAGACTTCATAACTAATGAATATAATCCGGGTTCATTTATAAGAAAAGTCTGTGGATGTATAAATGGCATTATGCCTTTCGATTCGCCTTTTTTGAAATCTTTGTAATATTTTGTATTTTGTTCTTACATGATCTCTTGCTGCTTTTTTTGGTTCTAAATATTCAAAAATATCAGCTACCTCCGTAGCACAAAACCACAGATTAATTTTACTATCAAATAGTACAGTAACGTTTAGATTTGTTAACACGTACGTTGTAATGCAATACATGATTCACAAACACGAGAAGCGCAGGGAGGGTTATCCAACACGGCGGCAGGGGACAGAATGACGCTGCAATCCTCAGCCTGTAGGTTCAGTACTTCATACATGCACTTCATCCCTCAGCCGACCAATTAGAGAGCAGAGTGTGTAATTTTGACCAATCGGAGAGTGATGTTTTACACTAAACGTACTGTTTTATACTAAAGACAAAACCTACCATAGGCGCGGGGGGGGGTTGAAAAAAAATTCGCAAAAAATCGCGAAAAAATTCGCAAAACAATTCACTTAAAAAATTTACGAAAAATATTTGCAAAAAAAATCGGGGGGAGGTGGATGTGGCGGGGGGATGGTGATTATGCAAATTGTTCACCCGCCTCACGCAGAACCAGCTAATATACCCACTAATATTTTACGATTTTCCGATTTTCCGCGGTTATAACGAGCGTATAACCGTAGTCAGCGTAAAATTTCCAACATTTTGGAAAACAAATTTACATTTGCATGGAGTCGTTGATCGATGGATTTACCAGCCATTTTTGTAGATGACCAAATATATACTTAGAAGATAAATTTGGCTCCTTGTGTTAGGCTTTCTTTGAACGGTGACTTTCCTTTTAAAAACCTAGCATATTGCCATTGAGTCAGTAAAATTCTAACTGGTTTATATTTAACTAGCTGTGTACCCGTCCTTCGTAAGGGGTTGTATGTCTAAATAATAGATCAATTTGAAAATAATAACTGTTTTCCAATGTCCTGTTCCCAACTTTTAAAAAGGACCTAATAAAACTCCTCAACTCCTTAATCTTACCTGAAAATAATTTTCAATTTTTATGTTAAGTCGAGACACTCAGTAGTTGGCTACATAAAAGATCAATTTAGATAGGTATAGATCTCGTCCCCCCTTGTCTCAAACACAAAAACTTTCTGTATGAAATCTCTAGAGAACAACACCATGACTCCCCATTATGGGCCTTGTTTTTGTTGCTGATTTCCTTTAAAGTACCAAATTTCAGTTCTATTGGTTGAGTAGTTTGTGATGATTATACTAAAGATCAGTGGGGCAGAGCCCCATTTGACAATTTTTATATTTGTTTTTTGCTACCAAATTCCATCTCCATCTGTCCAGTAGCAGGTGCAAGATTGTTAAAATAAGTATTCTGAAGGTTCGGGGGTGGGGCCCTAGAACATGTTCTTAACGGGAATAGGCTTGTGTTTGTTCTAATATATTAGGTATGTTCCTACCAAATTTCAACTTAAAAGGTCCGAACTAATGCTCATAAGATTGCCAGCAATAAAAGTAAATTAGGGCAGAGCCGGTTACGGTTTTGTTTCAAACCTAGCCTTATTGTACATCTGCAGAATAAGGGGAACCACTATGCAAAATTTCACCTTCTTACATTGTCTTTTTTAGTTACAGTGATCTCAATGTGAGCAAGTGAATGTGTCTGAAAAATATAGATTTAAATAATATGTTCACTCTGTATACTACTGTTATTTATTACAAATCTTCACTGAACATTTTAAATAAAAACTACAACAGATGATTATGGAATAAATATTCTTAAGTAATCAACTAGTTTAGTATTATTAATGCTTTGTTCATAACAATAAGATGGTATCTAGAAAATTCCGTGGTTTGTAGCCTTGAGGTGAATTAAAAATGTTGAAGTAGCATTTAATCTTCGTACGTATGGAACATATAAAAACAGTTTAATCTAAATCAGTTTACCCGTTTCCCTGGGAAAAGTGAACAAACAAGTTCAAACCCGCGTGAAAACAGTTTTTGATGTTGATACATCTAAGAACACATCTAAGATGTTGATAGACATCTTAGATTTTCTGCTCATGTTAGCGATGTCACACGAAAGTTATTTTCTGGGATTTTTGTACTTCGTAGACTAGCTTTCTTTACAAATACTGAGGTTCTTTTTACTTCGTATTACGCGTTGATTTTTCCATATATTTCATATGCTGTCGCAATCTGGGGTTCAGAACGATCTATAACCAAACCCATTTTTGTCCTCCAAAAGAGGGCAGTGTGAATTGTTGCTGGTCTTCGAAGGAGGGAATCATGCAAGACCGTTTTCAGGGAACTAAAACTTCTCACGTTCCCTAGTATTTATATTTATCAAACTTTGATTTTTTTAAAGCAGAACCACAGTATTTTCAATTCCCTTGTCCCTCAATCTAACTATGGCCTCAGAAAAAGAAACAAACTAAATATTCCTTATCACAGTACTTCCTTCTTTAAAATCCATACATACTATAATGCAACAATATTATTTAATGCTCTACCTGATGTCCTTAAAACTGAATCGGATGACATTCAGTTTAAAAGAAAGCTTAAGTCCTTTTTGTTGGAGAAGTGTTTTTATTCCATAGATGAGTACATTAGTGGTAGATATGCTACTTCCTGATCTTACTTGTATGGTTCTTACATTGTTATTTTGTTATTGTATTCTTACTATAATTACCTTTGTGAGACGCAAGCCAATGCATGTAATTTTGTTTCTATGGCAATAAAGAATATTTTGATTTGATTTGATTTGAGCGGCCTCAATTATTTTTCCAAAAGGCACATGCTAGTTTAAAATAGTCTAAAACCTTCTCACAAATGTATTGAACAAAGAAAAAAAGATTCATCAAAATCAGTGCAATTGTTTTCCCGTGAAAAACTAACAAAAACACGTCCTTGAGCGTTACCGAAGGACAGACAGACGGACAGAAATTGAGATAAGACTTGTTTTGGTTCCCCTAGGGTTTAAAACGCGAAATTATGAAAAAATGTCATCATTCCAAACAATGTACAGACAAAACTTTATTTTTTGTATATAGATATCCTCTCTGTATACTTATGTAATTTAATACCAATCTTCACTCAAAGTTTTAAATAAGAACTACAACATATGTTTATAGAATAACTATTCTTAAGTCATCATCTGGTTCAATATCAATAAATGCTTTGTCCATAAGAATAACATAGGATCTTTAAAACCCCGCGGGGCAGAGTCCTAAGGTGATTTCCAAAAATCAGTTTAACCTAAAACCTTCTAACGCACATATAGAACATTAAAAAAAGTTTCATCGAAATCAGTGCACCCGTTTCCCTGTGAAAAGCGAACAAAACGTGACCAAAATCGCACGAAACACGTTTTTGAGCGGCCGCCATTCTTTTTCCAAACGGCGTATGACAGTTTAAAGTGGTCTAAAACCTTATCACGTATAAATAGAACAAAGAAACAAATTTTCATCAATGTCAGTGTACCCGTTTTCCCGTGAAAAGCGAACAAAAACCCGTCCTTGAGCGTTACCGATAGACAGACAGACAGAAATTGAGATAAGACCTGTTTTGACTTCTTTAGGGTGTAAAACGTGAAAATATCCAAAAATTTCATAATTCCAAGCAATGTACAGACAAAACTCTAATTTTATTTATATAGATAGATTAGTGTTATAAACATTTTTATCCTTATGGTTTTTTATATTTTAAAATATCATAGATGATGTACATTATATATATATATATATATATATATATATATATATATATATATATATATGCGTGAAGAGGCTTTCACAAATGTTAGACCTCTTCAGTGACTAAGGTCAAGGCTAGGCTTCAAAAATACTCACCGACAGATATTTCTTTCGCCCATTTTTTATTACTGCTCGGTCTGAAGAAAAAAATATCTCCCTCCACTGACTTGGATCTGGGATACATTTTTTTCATGTGATGTAATCTTAAAAGTATTTTCCATCAACAAAATTATAAAACATTGTTCTTCAAGTTTATATTTTGATGAGGAAAAGAATAGAAAAATCAAAACAAAATATGTTAGGCTTAAGTTTTACTAATATTGATTTATTTCAGAGTTTTCATTAATTAGATTGATATTAGTTCTTCATTAATATGTTTTTATAAATCACACATTTAAACAATTTATTTGATCGAAACATCGTCTTTCCTATAAGCGAAATTCACTCAAATTTTAATTTGCTCAAGTTTTTTTTCAGCAATATACATTTACCAGGTCGATATAGTTTCAGAATTAACGGCTAATAATGACAATGGATAAGTAAGGAAATTATATAATCAAAATGTCCTCGTCACAAAATAGCCACTCAATTTAGTAAACACGAAATATAGGTTATGATTGATACGAGCGTCTCACGAACCTTCTGATGGGTCTATGTCATGCAATCCCTTCTGATGATCCATTGGCCCTTGACAATTTGTAGTGATACACAATTCTGTGTTAATATATTTTTAACTACGATTGCAATTCTACTTTAGAATGAGAGATAACGTTTTGCATAAACACTTGCTTTGATCAGTTTTATTCCGTAACACACCCTACTGTCCAGGAAGTCTTAGTTTACCTCCACAAATGTAGCGGCGTTATAGCAGACATGACTGAACTAGCATAAAATATGGAAGTCACAGGAATGTCCACCGAAGCCCACTGAAATAATCTACAACGTCCAAGAGGAGTTTCTTTCCCTTAAAAAAGAAACGGGAGATATGCCCAACTCCATGGTTTTAATTGGCTCTGTGTTCTCGATAGAGCATTTCAATCACTCTCCGCTATCCTGCTAGACGAATTCACAAGGAACAACCACAGAAATATTTAAGTTTCCCCTCGTACCTCGTACCTATGTAGTCGTCCCGCAGACCCTCTTCACAGGGCATAGGACCTGTCATTTCCTTATAACTAGTTAAAATACCCCCGTAGCAACAAACCTGCGTACTCAGAAAATTTCCAATGCATATATATGTATCTTAATACCATATAAAGCCACATACCAAGTTTCATCAATATACATTCATAAACAAACGATTTATGACATTTTAATTATTCTCCATAAGAATAACATGGCGGCTGAGTATGCAGGTTTGCTGAAGCAAGGAACACAAAAAATGGGATTTGTACAAATATCAATATAACTCATATAGGTAAAGCCACATACCAAATTTCATTAATTTATTTTCATAATTAAGGGAGATAACACGTTAGTTATTCTCCATAAGAATAACATGGGGCTGAGTACGCAGGTTTGCTGCTACGGGAGCCTTTGGAAAAAAATTGTTTTTTTTGAGCAAATATCAATGGTCCACAACCAGATGAAGATACCAAGTTTCGTCAGTATACGTTCATAAATAAGCGAGATATAAAATTGTTCTTTTCCTCCATAAGAATAACATTAGACAACGTACTGTGTTTAGCACTTTCAATATCTCGGTAACCAATTGACGTAGAGAAATGATCAAAATACCAAATTTCTGTGTTTTTTTAAGCTGAACCCAATGAAAAAAACTAAAATTTGACTATTTCCAAAATTATATATAAAAAATTCAAAAAACCCATTTTTGGGGTACAAAACCCCCCCAAAATACCCCTTCGGATAAAGCGATCTGGCTGGTTTTCGAACCTAAAGTCATAAATGTTGCTTTACACGTTTATACCAAATTTCATCAAAATCGGATAATTTTTACGAGAGTTATCGTGCTCACGGACACACACACACACACACACACACACACACACACACACACACACACACACACACACACACACACATATATATATATATATACAGATTCGAACGAATGGTGTTTTTGGGGTCTGGGAACCTCAAAACGAAAAGTTATCATGGTCCCGGGCCTAGGTCTTACCATGCCGACTACGGTACTAGCTTCATCCCTATAGGGGAAATTCGCTAAAATCTATAAGTAGTTACAAGTTTCTTGGAATGTAAAGGCAGTTTACTTACTTGAGGTAGCTGCTTCGATTAAAGCTTTTCATGGTATTGCTATTATATACTAAAAATATTTAATATGTAAGTTTTTGTATAAAGGATTAACTAACCATAAAAGATAAAGTTTATATGTCCCAGGACTACCTTAAAACAGGTCTATACCAGTTTTGAGGCTGACATTGGGTACAGCAAATGAAGTTGTCATCACATATGGCGAGTATTTTTGCTGTCCGTAATGACAAACTTCCCTTTCACCTTTGGTCCCTCTATTTGCAGCGGCTAGGGACAGAATCTCCGGGTTTGGTCCCCACCTGCCAACCTGAGAATGGATGGTCCCTGACTGTTGTACATGGATAGCCTGTCAGTTGAGTTGACCAGTTGGAAGGCAGAATGCGGGGGTTGGAAGGGTCAATTTGGCTGCCGCTCGAACCCACCCTTTCCTTTCATGCTATATCCTATCTTTCCGGTAACCTGCGCAATAATCCCGCTTTTGGAAGATGTGACTAGCAGCTATGCTGGGGTTTCCTAATCCGCAACAATGATGATGATGATGATGCTGATAAAGTTGATATGGAATATACTGTACTGGTTTTGACGTAACGCCCTTACGTAATGTAGGAAATATTTATCATATTATTATGTATTTTATATGTACAAAATAATGTATTCGCAGGATTTTACTTATAATAAACTATATTTAATATGTTTAAATTGTATAGCTCTTTAAAGGAGAGACTGCGTCTATTACTACGAGTACATGGTCGTAACGTTACAAATTGACGGTGGTGATAGCGGATAAGCCAATGTGTGCAAACAGTTCATTATCGTAAGTAACAAAGCAAACATCCTACGCTCAGCCTATTATAATCTTCGTGTAATCCTCTGACTCTTGTAACTTAAAAATCAAAAGGTAAAAAATAAGAAGTAAAAGAAATAAAATAAGTAAATGTATAACAATTGGTATGTACAATTTAAATATATTTTTGTTTTTAAGTTTATGTAAATTGTTATTTTTTTAGCGGTGGGTTAAGCCATTATCAGTTTATCATGGCAGTAACGAAATAAAAAAGGTTAGTAATTTAACCATACGATGTAGGTTAAAAGTAATGTAGATATTAAGATAAATAAACTGCAAATAAAATCTCAACTTAAGTGAAAATAGTAAGTTTTTATTTCTAAATATTGTAGGTAAAAATCGTAAGGGGCTTTTAATAACCAACATTCTGTGGTTTGACTTCTTTACTTTTGATCAGAATTATTAAAAATTTACTACTCAGCTTTTATATTTATTTTGATGAAGACATAAATATGGGATCGCCTCATCTTTTAATGCTATAGGAATTCCCAATTTTCTTCCAAAAATAATTTGGCTCGGGTATTTATATATTATGCAACCAATAAATCAGCAGTAATTAAATTTAATGATTTCGCACGTTCTGATAATGTAGGTGAAGTTCCAATTTTAATAAAGAATAAAAAAGTTTTCCATGGTGGCAGAAAACTGTTTCAACTGCGGCCGTATTCGGATTTGTTTTGATCTGGTATACAGGTATTCCTCGCCCTTTTATTTTCGGATTTTAACGAAACCAAAAGTGTACAATGTTACAAGTATCAAGTAGCCAGATTGTTAAACAGTTTTACCAGAATAATCAGCCAAACAAATCAAGAGGCTACCACTACAATAGATCACACTTGTGGAATAAATCGTACGTTTCTTGTGATTGTATGACAATTAAACCAAAATATTAGTTATAAATCTTAATATTTTAAAGGTCCTTTTCGTTTGGGATATTCATATAGTATAGTTTTGTTTTGTAAAGTGCTTTAGCAGTTTTTTCTTTTGTAGTTTAGATGTTTTATACACATTTCTATATGCTCAACCAAATTGCCTGATAAATATTTTGTATATATTTTTAAGAGTTTGGCAACTTCTTTTTACCTAACTTTGCCCGTCCCCATCTGTGCGTGGAACGTATCCAGCAAAGCAAGGAGGGAACCGATTACAGTACGAGTTGAACAGTACTGATACAATTTCCTTACCAGGGCTGGGATTTTATCCCATGACGGGGCCGCTGCCATGGTTCCGGAGTCTTTCGCCTTAACCATTAGGACTGACTAACAACCGCCTAGAGCTATTCTAAATGCACAATTATATTGAGTTTTCTTAAAGCGTGAGTTGTTAATTTACGTGTTTTAAACTATTTCAGAAACATTCTTTATTCCAAACATCGACTTATTTCCCCTGCAGTTTAACAATGTTTCCATTCTAGTTGTAAATATTTTCAAACAAAAGATCAGTAGCTAAAGTAACCATATATACCGGTGCAGTTATGTAGACAACGTGGTGAATATATTCAAGGACTATAAGAACTGGTATATTTGTTTGAGAAACTTGTAAAACCAAAATGTCAACGATTGTGAAGCGTATTACATTATGTAGATGGGCAAACCATTCAGCAAGGTTCGCTATTATAGATAGAACAAATGAAATAATGAATTATAATCACTTCTACTCAAACAATAATAACTAAGAAATATTATATGGGGCTAATAAAGTACAACGGCCTAAAATAATGGAGGAGTGATTTATTTAAGATAGTTTAAAAAAATAAATCAAAAAGATTTTTGTATTCGGACTCCAAATCAATATAATATAAAGACATAATTAAACTGAAGGGTAAAATAAACTATTGTCACCTTGAACCTCCAATGGCAGGAACTCTTCTACTTTTCTTTAAGACAGACTCCCTGGAACCGTGCCTGGTACCTGAGAAACCGCGGAAGTGAAATCCACCTGCTCTCAGAAATGTTCGTTTATTTATGTGTTTTGTGAATGTGAATTCGTCAATGACATGTATGTTTCAATGTATAAATAGACACAGCTTTACAGCCAAGAACATATTTTAATAGAGTGTGTAACCGGAACGAAAAGTACGCATTGAGGACGGTATAAATTATCGAAATCCGATTATGCCAATGTGACAATATTTGGAATAAAGATTATTATAGACGTAAGATCTATGTTCAAAGTTGCTATTAACAACACAAAACTCCTTGTAAAATTTTGTCAATAAGAATATTGATTCCAAATATAGTTAGTTTAAATAATGAAAGAGGTCAAGATTGATACTAGGTTACAATAACAATCTACATGGATGAAAAATAAAGATTCGACAGAGGTGGCTTACTTCAGTTGCAATTTAAGGTATAAGGGTGATAGTAAGGATAACTGTAATATGTCGAGAGCTGAACTGTAAAGTGACAGCCGCAGAGACAGTGACAGCCTGGAGAGACGTTACGTGACAGCTGTTACTTCCGCTGTGATTTTCTGTCTAGTAAGTAGTTTGCGTTCCCCTCATAGTTAGTTCTTAGCTAAGATTTGGTTTTATACATCGGTACAAACATGGTACAAACGGTTATGTTTACTCGGTCAGATTCAAATAATTTTTTTACGTTAAGCTGGGTTTACACGGGTCAAGTTACTTGATTCAAGTAAAATTGGTCAACTTGCCCCACGTAAACCTCCTTTTAAGTAATTTTTTGTTTATTCAAGTATCAGATGATCACAATGTTTTGTTGTTATAAGAAAACTGAGGAGTTTACACAGGTCAAGTTACTTGATTTAAGTTAAACATTGTAAACAAACAAATTTAACTTGACCAATGAAAACCTAGATTTCCTTATTCTAAACACAGCTGATTCAAGTTGATGAAAATTGAACAAGTTTGAGTTGATTTGACTCCTTCAGTCAAGTGTATGATGTTGTTCATATTTAAACATATTAATTAAAACCTTCTTCGTACTTCAAATTAATGGCATTTTAAAGATTAGGATAGTAAAAACATGATTAGGATAAGTAGTGAGGGAGGATTCTGAATTATATTACTATCTTTAAAATCAAATAGGAGATTATAATAAGTTTGTGTTGCCCTCTACCTCAAACCTGAATTGTATTAGAACGCTGAACCCTTTCAAGGACTGAATGGTCTCGGGGGGACAATTCTCGACCTTATGGCAGCGGATAGTAAGTGCCGCCCTCGCGGTTGTAAAAAAAAATCGGCTGACTTTTCTGGTCGTATTTCAATCTTCGAGTCGATTTCAGAAGTATACTACAGAAACTCCGCTGCTTTGCAGTATCAGTCAGTGTTAGAACGTGTTTTAATAATTAATCAGAGACAATTTTACTTACTCCATAAGGTAACATTCAAAACATAATAATTTGTCTCGAAGTAGTGTCTTTTAAATCAAACCTTGGTTCAAAATTAAAAGGAAGTAACTACTAATTTATGCAATGTATAATTATTGTAAGATAAAACATAAAATAAAAGAATACTTTTAGTTTACCAGCAATTCGTTCAAAGCGTTTTTCTTTCTTTTTTGGAAAATGTGTGAAAATGTTTATAATTTTTACATTAATACCATAAACCGTTGGCTATTTATGCATTAACCAATATTTTTAAAATAAAGACAATGTTCTCTTTAACCTCGAATTCATTAGGCCTTATATTTTTCTCGCTAGAGTGCACCTGCAAAAGGGTGTTAAATTTACTTTAACAGCTGTGATTTGTTTCTGCCAGTGTATCTGAATACAGTTATTGAGCCGCATTGAGTGTTAAAATATTACCACATTATGATGATTATTTATGAAAGTAATCAATATCTATCCATCCATCTATCTTCTATATTATTAGTATGCTACATAAGAACTTTTTAAATAATTCGATTTTTTTTGTTTTAAAATTTACCCCCACATTTTACGATTGGCTTTAGATTTTCGATTTAAGCGTCAATGCTCTGCCCCACGTGGATTTCCATGTACCCATGTTTTCATATGACTGAGAGTTTCATTTGGTTTATGTCACATGTAATTTTTCTTAGTTAAATTTAATTAAATAAACGGCTTTTAACTATTTACTATTCTTGCTTCTCAATATAGGATGCGCAAGCTGTGCATAGGAAATTATAATATTTTTTGTAGTACCATTTGTAAAATTCCTCTGTATATCAGATTGAAAAATAATTAATTTTTCATCAAATATATTTGTTAGTGTTAATCAATATAATGTCAACATTCAAAACAAAACTGTTGATGAAATTCATTTATGAAGCAGCGCAAAATTATTATACATAATAATATTGTAAATAGATACTGCCCACTTTGGATGAATTAAAATAAGTTACACGAAATGGTGTTGACTCTGAAGCCTAATTATAACTGCAGATACATCTTCACTAGTTTTAATCTAAAATCAGCTGTCAGAATATAAAAATAAGTAAATTTGAAATACAATTAGGAAAAACAAACAGCAAATTTTACTTGAATGTTTTGTAAACATTCAAGTAAACTTGCATCAAGTAACTTGACCCGTGTAAGCTCAGATTTAGGCACAAACAGAGTATAATAAAAAAAGTAAATAACAATGTATTTTCCAAACGGTTCCCCATAAAGACTGTACATCTGTGTGTGGGGGAGTCTTCATGTAGTATTTAAAATAAAATAAACGAAACATTGGCTTTGAATAGCCTCCACCTTCATTGACATTACATATATATATTACGTTCTTTCCTCGTAAGTATATCGAAAAAACTAACTAGGGATTTAACATAAGTTTTGGAACATCGAAAACATCAAAGAACGAATCCAAGATGTTGTTAGGGATAAAAATCCTGCTTTGTGTAATAACTCATTCAATTAACAAAATTAAACAATATTACGCGAATGATGAGATTATTTTATGTAGTTAAGCTAGGGACAGTAATAGAGTTTTTATCGATATTAATAATTGAGTGTTAATGATCCTTTAAAGTAAATCAACTTTAAATTTGTATTATATTTTTGGCATTTTAATTGTCTTGAACAATCAATGTTACCTGCACGCATCGTTTGTAATTACGTTTTACATGTATTTTGTAGGGATACGAGTGTAATACGGATTTATATTTGTGTAGCTTGGAACAATGACACTGAAATAATTCCTACGCAAAAAATCTAAAAAAGCAGGCCCAAAAATAAATCCCAACTATTGGAGTAAAATGTTTTAAAGAATTTAACAAAGATTTCTGGAGTGGTATTTTCTTGTTTACAACAAAAAATAATACATTGAAAACTATTAAATAGTTTAATATTATTTTAGTAACGCTAAATTATTCTCTTACCGGTTTACATTTGGTCATATTATACAGGTAATCACAAATACTTATTTCTACTAGTAGTTGTTTTCATATGATAAGTAGTGATGGACACACAATTTATTATACAACATTAGTTTATTTCAACATTGAGAAATTTTTCCTTAAATAATAAGTAGTATTGTATTGTTCTATACATAGTTGTCGTTAAAATAAGTTAATAATTTATAATACCTTTTAATGACATTTGTTAGTATCGAGAATGCAGCTCCAAAATATATTTGCAAAGCTACATTAGGCATCACGAGCATCTTTCTAATTCCGCTATTTTAGTAACAGGTTCGTGACTGTAGTAATGGAACCCCAATCAAGAAAATATCAATTATAACGGCTTACAGTCACTATTATTTAGCCTAATTAAAATTACTAGTTTGGTTTTAAGTTAAATACAATGGTCATATTATATAATATTAGTAGTAGGGAAAGGGGACTTCTGGCTCACTTGATTGATGGCTTCCGGTCACATGACCGGAAGCGCTGCGTCATGAAAGACGTCATCTGAGGCTGAGCCAGTGACGTAGGTGGTTTTGTGACGTAATGAGGTAAAGTTCAAAGTTCAAGGTCACGGTGAAGTTTTTTTTAAAAAATCTACCTCACACTCGTATCATTCGATTGTGATTCGATAGTTAATCGATAATAAATATCGAATGAAACAATCGAATGAAGCAATCGAATGATACGAGTGCGAGGTAGTACTATTACAAATATTACTTTATTTTATTTACAATAATAATTCATATTACAAATATTAATTTATTTTATTTACAATAATTCATGTTTACAATAGTTCCCCGTTGTTCGTTGTCATCGATGTTGTTGATCCGGACGAGTTGCGACCATCACTTCGCTTTCTGATGAAAGACGGTAGATACTTCGATTCCTGCGCAGAGTCCATGTTGTGTTTTTTTTTTTTTTTGACACCTATCTGTTCTGATAGGTGTTTGCATTTCATTGCTGTCAGGTGGAAAATAATACCTGACGGCAATGAAATAGAAACATCTATCAGATCTTGAGTGAAATGATATTGTTATTTTGTGAAGAGCGTCTTGGAGAGCTCGATGTTCACCGGTCGAGAGCCGGAGGTGTACTGACTATTCGCTAGCTAGCGTTCTGGTATCAAACAAAATGGTGGGGGTAAAAGTGTAGTAGAACGAAGCAGATGGTGGACGGCAGATGGTTGGCGGCAGGTGGCAGGCGGCAGGTGGCAAGTGTGCGGCAGATGGTAGTCCCCCCACTACACCAGTCCCCCCACTACACCAGTCTCCCCACCAAGTTTTACATCGCACAATAACTAGTTTACATGTGTTAGTTAGGGTTTAGCTCTTAGACTGTCAAGACCTTACCTCCGTAACTAAAAACTTCAATAATGTTTGCGCTTCAACGCTGTATAAGTATAACAGCTACTATGATCTAAACCGGTGCATGTATTCATATGGTTCTTTTTGCGTAGCAAACAACTGGCTAAAAGTGTTTCAACCTCGATTATTCTTCGACGAAACCGCTCATTGTCCACTAAAAGTGTAGACCTTCTGTCTTCATTGTCAGGAAAGTAGAATGTAGTGTCAAGGGGACTACTGAAGGTCACCTTCCTCATGTTCCTGTAAAACTGCGACATTTTTCAGACCCTCTAGGTAGATGTTCATCCGTCAAGAGCTGGAAGTATAATGATGTAGCGTTATCGTGTATGATAGGCACCTAACCCCCACCACAACGTTACCTTGTCCTTCAAACCATCGTTTTTACGCTATGGATGCTATGCTGTTGGTTAGATTTAAATTTAGATTGCACCTTCTTGTTTGTCTTGTCAAGCCGCGTAATTGAAGTACCCACATGTTATACTTTGAACCAAAAACAAAGAAGTTATTTAGGTTTGTCCTTGAAAATAGTTGTTTTTTCGCTGTTGCTGCTATACCCTTTGTCGGATCTGAATTCTGCTTGCACCAACTTGTTCGTCTGATCAATCCGCGTAATTTGAGTACCCACTTAATATATTTTAAACCGTAAATAAAGAAGTTATTTAGGTTAGACCCTCGAAATAGTTGTTTTTAGCTATTACCACTATACCCTTGGTCAGATCTGAATTCTGTTTACACCAACTTGTTCGTCTGATCAATCCGCGTAATTTGAGTACCCACATGACATACTTTTCTCAAACTTTATACCCCCCCCCTTTTTGGGTCATGTTCAAGGTCAAGGTCAAGGTCAAGGACCTTGGGACTTAGAAATTTTTACAAAGTGGGCTGCACACAAACATAAGACTAACAGTCTCCTGCCTATGTACAGGCCAAGTCCCTAACTTGATATGCTTAGGCGGTCCTTTTGTTAAAAAGGACCTTTTGTGGGAGGGGGTAGGACAAGGGCTTTATTGAACAATCCACTTTACTTTGCCTTCTTCTTTGACCAAAGTCAAAGTCTGACGGTAGCCTACTTCTGGGGGTGTCGGAATCGATTGCGCCAAATCGACCTCGAATAGGACGTCGCCGGATGAAAGATAATACTTTGATTTGCTCTTTTGAAACACCACTGTATAGGAGAAGTTTTTCCTTAAAAATTTAAATTTTGTTTTAACAATGTCAATTGGGGTGATTAGTTCGTCTTCCTTCAAGGTCTTCATTTTTTCTATCTTCCTCAATACTGACTTGTGTGATATGTTTGGTGATGGTGATGGTGAAATTGGTCTTGAAGAACCTTGGACTGGAGGATGTCGTGCAGTTGATAAATTTGAAGATGGCATTGAAGAACCTTGGACGGGCGGATGTCTTGCAGCTGATGGAACTTGTTTGAAATAAAGCGGGTGATTTTGAAAACTTTTCTGTATTCTTGACTTGATCGACGACGGTCTTTTAAATCCACTTGTCTTTGGAGGTGACTTCTTCATAGAATCCTTAATCCTTCTAAGTTTTTCAACAGTCAATGGAGAAGACATATTAAAACAGAGAGCGAGCTGACGGTTCCAGGTAAAGGTTGAAGCTGGAATGAGGTACCAGACGGAGCAAAGCGAGTCGCCAAGTGTAACCGTGACATTTCCATATACGGGTAGAAAGCTAAGGACCGGTCTACATCCGGTTCCCCTTCCCCCCATGACGACACAACCCCCCCCCCCCCCGAGGTCACGGGGCGGAGTCCCCCCCCCTGACGTCACGGGGTGGAGTCACCTCCCACCACTGACCGCCGCCTTTATAAGCGGAGCAGTCCGCGGTCTCTTCGCAGTAGCTTGCCGCCCTTTATGGACCAACGTCCGACTGGGTTGCATTCTGCTGCAGCGTAGGTCTGTTAAGTGTGCGTTGGGCCCGACGCGCAATTAACAGATCCGCGCCCTTGCATGTGTTTGTTAGTTTGTTATGCATGGTAGATTGTTAGATTAACGCTTGTAGTTTGCTAGTAAATGTAGTTAGTGTTTGTAATTAATGTTTTGGTGTTGGTTTTTGAAGTGTTTTATTTACTAATATGTACCTTCCCTACAGCTCCCTTTTCTTATGGACATTGATCCAAACTGGGTAAAGTGTCCCTATTTTTATCCGTGGGGTTTAACTTGTAAATATAAAATCGGTCCTTGTAATTCTACCTTGGTCAAAACTTGGGTTCGCAGTAGATTGGCGCCCGTTACTGACCCACGTCCGACTGGGTTCCAGTATGCTGTTGACCTTTGTACGACCGACCTTGGTTGATCTTTGAAAAATAACTTGTAAATATAAAATCAGTCCTTGTAATTCTACCTTGGTCAAAACTTGGGTTCGCAGTAGATTGGCGCCCGTTACTGACCCACGTCCGACTGGGTTCCAGTTTGCTGTTGACCTTTGTACAACCGACCTTGATTGATCTTTGAAAAATTAACTTTAACTTTAACTGTTCAATTTGTTTTAATATTTGTGGGTAAAGTCTTTATTTTTTCAAAGTAATGTAATATGTTTCTCATCCCTTTCCTAACCCCTCTAAGGTATGGCGCGCAAACCGACCTTGTGTCAATACGGCGCGTAAACCGGTTGACATTACCTTTCTTAGCCTGAGAAACTGTTGTGATTCTTTGTTTTTTTGGGTTTTTTCTTTATTTTTCGTTATTAAAATCATTGCTTGTAATTCCCTGTCCCCTAATACAGAGCGGGGAATAGAGCACCAATTTGTGCTCTATTCCCCGCTTTGGCAACAAGTTCAGATGGCCTTGACCTACTGACAGGACTTATAAAACTTTCGTCTGGTCACATATAGGAAGATGAATATTTAAACCATAGCCTATCCCCAATTAAATGTTCGCTTAACACCTAACGCTTTTATTTATTAACGTGACCTTGAGCCACTTCACGACTTAGAAAACATTTTACATGGCCAGATAGCTAAAAGAACACCCTCTTATTTAGTTGTGGACTTAGAGATATTTCATGCGGACAAGGTAGACACAAAAATTTTGTATTAAAAATAAAGACTGGAGGGGGAAATGTTTTATATACCGCTACAACGGAATAAATATTGTCATAACGCTATGGAAGCTTTAGGTGAAAACATTTGGCTTGTTCCTTCTGAGCTTGCTTTGTCAGAAGCATTTCTCACTATCCTTGCTTTTGAGTATCGAGGGATTAACTTAAAAGTAGAGATGTAGCTTAGACCGTTACACAGAAATTATGTGTATTGTGTTTTGATGATATGGCAATCACCTTCCAACATGGAAATTTTCCATTTTATCAAAACATTGTACAATGAATTTTGTGTAAAACGGATAACTATGATCCTTGTTTGATCTTAGAGCTATCTTGCGTTTCTTAAAAAGTAAAATAGCAAAGGTAAATCCTTTGCTATTTTACAAAACAGTTTACTTGACCTTGACCCAGTTAACAAACTTGGAATATATCAATGTGCACTTTATAACGTCGCAACAATAGTGTAACCCCCCCCCCTTACCTCCCACCACGGATCGTCGGCTATAAAAGCGGGGGCTGACCGCAGAGGTCTCACAATCTCAGGCTGACAGCCTAGCTAGCTGTTCGCCTTAGCTGTCTGTAATAGCATCTTTAGTATATAGGTGGTACCCCTGTATACTAAAGATTCTACCTTAGCATGTTAGTATGTTATGCATGTTAGTTTTTTTGTTAGATTATAGCTTGTAGTTTGCTGCTAGAAAATGTAGTTAGTGCTGGTGTTTGTAATTATTTGTGGTGTTGGTGTTTGAAGTGTTTTATTTACTAATGAAATATGTACTTTTCTTTCACGCTTTAAAACTGATCTTGGTCAAAACTTTGGTTCGCAGTTGCCTGGCGCCCGTCACTGACCAACCCACTCAGATTGTGCAGAACTACGGGGATGAAATATGGTAGCTTGTAGTTCAAGTTGCAAGCGTTACAGGCTGCACCTCTATACGCTCCCGTAAGATGATCGTGGTCACGAACTTTAACGTTATCCAGTGTAAAGGTGTTATTACACAAATAACACGTTGTTGTTGAATAATAATGTTGAAGCTCTTCTTCTTCCATAGGTGACATGGGTACCTTTGTCCCATACAGTTCTTCTACCTTTGCAGCTATTTCATACAGATCATCGACAAAGTATTTGGCTGCTTCTTCACCGCGATAAATCTTTGGAGAAGATGATAGTCCATATTTTTGAAGATTGTCTTCAGTCAACGTGGATTTAATTAGTATGCAATAACTGTTTGGTGAATGAAGTTGGTATTTGCTTCTTCTTGTAACGTCCTCTTCTTGTTGTTCAAGTGGATGTAAAGAAGACTCAAAATCAGCGTAGACAGCAACAGGTACACGGTATTGTTGTATTATTTTGTCAAATTTTATCTGCGCTCTGCTGGAATGTGGCAATTTAATTCTAACCTCATAGTTTCCATTACATAACCTTTGATGTTCTACTAACCATTCTGAACCTCCCCTTCTTAATGGTTTGCCTACATGACAAAAACATCTTTTACAAATGGTTTTCTCTCCGTGTTTTTTTGATATTTGATTAGATACAAGAGCTGCAAAGTTTTTTATGTAGACATAGTGGGATATGTCCCCTTTAGTGATCAATAGCAAATCCGTATGATCTCTGCGCTCAATAGGTGTTATGCGCAAGGGGTACGCATTGTTTGACGAATCTAAGCCGAAAATGTTGACAGAAGCTGAAGGATTTTGCTTTTCAAATTTTGATATATCAGTAATTGCAACAGGGTCATTCATTCCCTGGAAATTATACTTATGTTGTATTTCTTCATATTTGTGACTTGGTCTTATCGGATTATCTGTTACATATTTGACCAACATGGCATATTTAAAACATTCAGTATCTTGATTTTGTACGTTGACGCAGGAAAAGGTATTTCTAATCTTTGTTGGTAGAGGGATGTAGCTACTTCCTCGAATTCCATAGCCGTGTTTGTGTACTCTTAAGTCTAGCCCTGTGATGCCTAACAAACTCCATCCAGAGCCTCTTCCTTCATGTTCTTGTATTTTTGTCTTGAGCTCTTCAAAACATTCAGATACGATTGAATCAATATCTGACGAAAACATAATAGTACGGTTTTTTGTTAAAAACCCTCTCGGTGAAGTTTCATTTTGAATGTTTGTAAATAAAGCATCCATTAATAGTCCAAATTTGATAAAATTTAATCTTTTTAATTCATTTTGCAAAGTGTTGCTTACCAATCCTTTTGCGTTATTTAAAAATTCTTCGAGTTGTAATTTTGCATTATCAATTTTGAAGTGGGTTACTACATTACCCGGAAGTGCTCGGGCATGTAGTTCTACATTTACTGCTGTTGATGCTGAAGGACGGTGAAGTGTTGACAGAGCATGCGTAGAAGTCGATACAGTTGATGATGTTGAAGGACGATGAAGTGTAGACATAGCAGGCGTAGAAGTCGATGCAGATGACGATGTTGAAGGACGGTGAAGTGTAGACAGAGCAGAGGTAGAAGTCGATGTTGATGGTGCATATTGAATAACACTTGGTCTGGAATGTTGGTGTTGAGCTAACATTCGATCTATTTCTTTCAATTCTTCTTCTTCATATTCTTCATCTTGGTTGTTGTTATGTTTTAGTTCTTTATGAATCATTAAAAGAAATTCATCCTTAAATGAAGACTTACAAATATCGCAGTGATGCATAATGTAGGTGCGTTCTCCTAAAGGGTCAACGCAATAATGAAAAACACTGCAAATGCCCCTCTATTAATACCCTAGCAAAAGTGGTGGGGGGTACGTATTACGTTAAGTTTACTATTTTTACATTTTATATTTACTATTGTAGCTGGAGGCTACAAAGTTCTGTATTTAGGTCAAGGTCATTGGACATATTTGCCAAAACGGGGAATAGAGCAGTAAATGATTTCATTTTAAACCATAAACTGATCTATTTCCCGCTCTGTATTTAACAATTTTCTTTAACAGGAACATTTAATAGATTTTAAACAGTCGGATTGTACACATTGCATCTCGATCAACTAAAGATTTCATAAAACAATAGGGATCTTCAGTTGTAGATTCATCTTTAACATATTCGATGGTCAACATTGCCGAACGAAGATCTTGTGGAATTACGTCGACTTTTATTAGCCGCCTTTCGATTTCAAACCGTTTTGTTATTGATGTAAGTTTTATCACATCATCGATATCGAGGAGGGGAAAGCTGAAACAAACGGAGTTTGCTGGTGGGTTCATCATGGCGATATGATAAATATACACTGTTGCATCGACATTAAATAGACGTTCCCGCACCATTAAATGTATAAGTTACCCCCACTTTTTCAAAAAAGTAAAAGCTAGGATGATTAAGTCCTGTAAGTAGGTCAAGGTCGTTTTAACTTATTACCAGAACGGGGAATAGAGCAGTAAGCGATTCTAACTTTGACCGCAAACTGATCTATTCCCCGTTCTGTATTCCCCCGTTCAGTATTTCCAAAACATCTTTAGTCAATTTCGAATGTTAGAAGGTCTTCAGGAAAATCTTGTTGAAGTGATGCACCTTCTAACAACGTTTCTACTGATCTATTCCCCGTTCTGTATTCCCCCGTCCAGTATTTCCAAAACATCTTTAGTCAATTTCGAATGTTAGAAGGTCTTCAGGAAGATCATGTTGAAGTGATGCACCTTCTAACAACGTTTCTAACACATTAATGTATTTTATCGCCTGTATCAAAATGGCTTGCCTTGAACTTTTTGTATCCATAAACGGTAATTTTGATTTTAATAACTTATATGTTTGATTTATTTTTTTAATCCTTCCTCTTTCTCTAGCATTTCTTCTTCTCGCTTCATCATTTTTTTCCTTGTGATTTGTTGTAGGCTGCATCGATGTTGTATGCTGCGTCGATGTTGTAGGCTGCATCAACTCTGCTGGGCTATTCATAGCTGAATAACTATACTCTGAAGCTGTACGCCTTATATATGTTTACCCCCACTATTAAAGTCAAAGGATTTAGATGGTGGGGGGTGTAAGTGATAAGGAAAGGATATGTTATTTAACAATTACTATCCGCAAATTTTTTCCAAGTCTCGTCAGTGGGTCACGGTCTTTTGAAAATATTGCCAAAACGGGGAATAGAGCAGTAAGCGGTTTCACTTTTACCGCAAACTGATCTATTCCCCGCTCTGTATTTTAAAAGTAAACATTAAGTCATGTCACTATTGAGCAGCCTTTGCTTTTGAAGCTCAATTTCTAAGTCTGCAACCAAGCGAAAATCTGCATCGTGCTCCTCCCATTGTTCAGGAGAACGCGGCTGTCCACACCACTTTCTGAAGGCGTACTCCATCGCTTCATTATACTCCTCCAGTATAACATGATAGGGTCTTGGCTGCTGCGTTGTAGGCTCCATCAATAATGTAGTTTGTTGCGGTTGTGACTGGGCATCATTCTCCGCAACCTCAGTCACCTCAGCAGTCACAGCAATTGCGTACAACTCCTCTTCGCTAATCTCCTTTTCCCATGTGTTGCTGTTGACGCTCATGATGATGCAACTAATAATTATATTCCGAATCGCTCGCTTAAATACCCACTTACTCCCTCTCCTCTTTACTGTTGAATAATGTCTTTAGTATAATATTTCTCCTTTTTCCTTTTAAGTTTTATCTTTGACTTAGTGTAATATTTTTAAGTCTGTTATCTAGGTCAAGGTCGTTGTATCATTGTAAAAAAAGTGTGGACAACCTATTTACACTCTGCAACATATGCTACAAAATGTAAATAGGTTGTCCACACTTTTTTTTTAATTTGGAAAAAATTTAAATTTTAATTTAGAAAGACTGTTTGAACGTTTTTTACTGTAATCTTTTCCACACAGTGGTCCCCGAATCAACTCGGATTAAATAGTCTTTTTTGGTTGGGCGTGGAGGATGAAACATGCCTCTAGGTAATTTTAAAATGTAGCGTTGATCTCCACACTTTAAAAGTACTTTTGCAAAGCCCATTGTTTTAACAAAGTAGTATTGTTTATTTTTAATAAGCCTATTAATCCGAATCTTTGATGGTTTCACTGTTAGGTGTGGTGAAGAAAGAGAAACGTTAGCATTGTGTTTTAAATGAGAACCGCACACTTTCTCATTTAAGACACAGGATTTAGCACAACGTTGACCTTTCTTTGCACCTTTTTTAAATACATAACCACATTGTTGTGCAAAAAGCTTACACTTCCTTCTCAACGATTTTAGCTCATTAAATCTTTCTGAAGGACGGTTAATACTTGTGCAAATTACTGAAGGACGAAGACTTGTAGAAGGTGGAGTGACGATTGAAGAAATGATTTTTGGTCCAGTAGTTAAAGGCTTGGTGGGTGTTGTAGATATTTTTGAGCTCGATGTCGAAGAAGACCCTGAGCTTGATGATGAACAAGATGACCTCGAACTCGATGAAGATGAAGATAAAGAAGATCTTGACCTTGGTGATGAACAAGATAACCTCGAACTCGATGAAGACGAAGAAGAAGACCTTGACCTTGGTGATGGGGAAGATGGCGAAGACTTTGATGGAGAAGATGGCGAAGACTTTGATGGAGAAGATGGCGAAGACTTTGATGGAGAAGATGGCAAAGACTTTGATGGAGAAGACTGCGAATACTTCGATGTAGAATCGTGCGGTGAGTCAGTCATCTTCTCTGGAAGAATTAAAGACAATAATAATGACTGGCGGAGTATATCTGAAGGGTCGAAGGATGATGTAGAAGGAGGCGATGATAAAACCTGGCGGAGTATAGACGGGGCAGAAGAAGTTGGTGCTGAAGAGGTAGTGGGTAAAACCAGCAGCGTTTTCTTCACGTTCAATTTTATCGGTTTGGTCTGTTTTCTGATATGCGCCATGATCCTGTGTGAGCAAGCACAAGCAGCAGAATGATTTTACCAGTGATGGGGAACTTCTTTTATACCCGAGTCAGCCAAGCCAGTTGAGCCCCACCCAAATGATTCTGACCTTGAGTAAGGGGGGGGGGGTTGTAAGAAATAAATACATCTTTTACTATCTTACCAAACAAAAATTTTCTAAGTCCCGAAGTGGGTCAAGGTCATCTGAACATGTTGCCAAAACGGGGAATAGAGCAGTAAGTGATTCCCACTTGGACCACAAACTGCTCTATTCCCCGCTCTGTATTAGGGAAGTGAATTTTGAAGAAAGGTCACAGTTATAGGCAATAAACATGATAACAGAACCTTTTATTAATTTATCCAAACAAAAGGAAGTTACAAATAGTTTGCAGGGAGTATTTGCAAAAGTTTCTCGAGGGTAAGATGGGTAATGTCAATCGGTTTTCGTGCCATATTGACAAAGGTCGGTTTTCGTGCCATACCTTTTTGTAAGGGGTTAGGAAAAGGATGAGAAACATACTGATCAGTTAAAGGTAATTTTACAAAGACCAACCAAGGTCGGTTTTACAAAGGTCAACAGCATCCTGAAACCCAGTCGGACGTTGGTCAGTAACGGGCGCCAGGCAACTGTGAACCAACGTTTTGACCAAGGTTAGTTATAGCGTGTAAGAAAAGGACATACCAACCAAGGTCGGTTTTACAAAGGTCAACAACATCCTGAAACCCAGTCGGACGTTGGTCAGTAACGGGCGCCAGGCAACTGCGAACCAAAGTTTTGACCAAGATCAGTTTTAAAGCGTGAAAGAAAAGTACATATTTCATTAGTAAATAAAACACTTCAAAGGACAACACCAAAAATAATTACAAACACCAACACTAACTACATTTTCTAGCAGCAAACTACAAGCTATAATCTAACAAACAAACTAACATGCATAACATACTAACATGCTAAGGTAGAATCTTTAGTATACAGGGGTACCACCTATATACTAAAGATGCTATTACAGACAGCTAAGGCGAACAGCTAGCTAGGCTGTCAGCCTGAGACTGTGAGACCTCTGCGGTCAGCCCCCGCTTTTATAGCCGACGATCCGTGGTGGGAGGTAAGGGGGGGGGTTACACTATTGTTGCGACGTTATAAAGTGCACATTGATATATTCCAGGTTTGTTAACTGGGTCAAGGTCAAGTAAACTGTTTTGTAAAATAGCAAAGGATTTACCTTTGCTATTTTACTTTTTAAGAAACGCAAGATAGCTCTAAGATCAAACAAGGGTCATAGTTATCCGTTTTACACAAAATTCATTGTACAATGTTTTGATAAAATGGAAAATTTCCATGTTGGAAGGTGATTGCCATATCATCAAAACACAATACACATCATTTCTGTGTAACGGTCTAAGCTCCATCTCTACTTTTAAGTTAATCCCTCGATACTCAAAAGCAAGGATAGTGAGAAATGCTTCTGACAAAGCAAGCTCAGAAGGAACAAGCCAAATGTTTTCACCTAAAGCTTCCATAGCGTTATGACAATATTTATTCCGTTGTAGCGGTATATAAAACATTTCCCCCTCCAGTCTTTATTTTTAATACAAAATTTTTGTGTCTACCTTGTCCGCATGAAATATCTCTAAGTCCACAACTAAATAAGAGGGTGTTCTTTTAGCTTTCTGGCCATGTAAAATGTTTTCTAAGTCGTGAAGTGGCTCAAGGTCACGTTAATAAATAAAAGCGTTAGGTGTTAAGCGAACATTTAATTGGGGATAGGCTATGGTTTAAAATATTCATCTTCCTATATGTGACCAGACGAAAGTTTTATAAGTCCTGTCAGTAGGTCAAGGCCATCTGAACTTGTTGCCAAAGCGGGGAATAGAGCACAAATTGGTGCTCTATTCCCCGCTCTGTATTAGGGGACAGGGAATTACAAGCAATGATTTTAATAACGAAAAATAAAGAAAAAACCCAAAAAAAGAAAGAATCACAACAGTTTCTCAGGCTAAGAAAGGTAATGTCAACCGGTTTACGCGCCGTATTGACACAAGGTCGGTTTGCGCGCCGTACCTTAGAGGGGTTAGGAAAGGGATGAGAAACATATTACATTACTTTGAAAAAATAAAGACTTTACCCACAAATATTTAAACAAATTGAACAGTTAAAGTTAAAGTTAATTTTTCAAAGATCAACCAAGGTCGGTTGTACAAAGGTCATGGGTCAGTAACGGGCGCCAATCTACTGCGAACCCAAGTTTTGACCAAGGTAGAATTACAAGGACCGATTTTATATTTACAAGTTATTTTTCAAAGATCAACCAAGGTCGGTTGTACAAAGGTCAACAGCATACTGGAACCCAGTCGGACGTGGGTCAGTAACGGGCGCCAATCTACTGCGAACCCAAGTTTTGACCAAGGTAGAATTACAAGGACCGATTTTATATTTACAAGTTAAACCCCACGGATAAAAATAGGGACACTTTACCCAGTTTGGATCAATGTCCATAAGAAAAGGGAGCTGTAGGGAAGGTACATATTAGTAAATAAAACACTTCAAAAACCAACACCAAAACATTAATTACAAACACTAACTACATTTACTAGCAAACTACAAGCGTTAATCTAACAATCTACCATGCATAACAAACTAACAAACACATGCAAGGGCGCGGATCTGTTAATTGCGCGTCGGGCCCAACGCACACTTAACAGACCTACGCTGCAGCAGAATGCAACCCAGTCGGACGTTGGTCCGTAAAGGGCGGCAAGCTACTGCGAAGAGACCGCGGACTGCTCCACTTATAAAGGCGGCGGTCAGTGGTGGGAGGTGACTCCGCCCCGTGACGTCAGGGGGGGACTCCGCCCCGTGACCTCGGGGGGGGGCCCCGCCCCGTGACCGGGGGGGGGACTCCGCCCCGTGACCTCGGGGGGGGGGTTTGTGTCATCATGGGGGGAAGGGGAACCGGATGTAGACCGGTCCTTAGCTTTCTACCCGTATATGGAAATGTCACGGTTACACTTGGCGACTCGCTTTGCTCCGTCTGGTACCTCATTCCAGCTTCAACCTTTACCTGGAACGGTCAGCTCGCTCTCTGTTTTAATATGTCTTCTCCATTGACTGTTGAAAAACTTAGAAGGATTAAGGATTCTATGAAGAAGTCACCTCCAAAGACAAGTGGATTTAAAAGACCGTCGTCGATCAAGTCAAGAATACAGAAAAGTTTTCAAAATCACCCGCTTTATTTCAAACAAGTTCCATCAGCTGCAAGACATCCGCCCGTCCAAGGTTCTTCAACGCCATCTTCAAATTTATCAACTGCACGACATCCTCCAGTCCAAGGTTCTTCAAGACCAATTTCACCATCACCATCACCAAACATATCACACAAGTCAGTATTGAGGAAGATAGAACAAATGAAGACCTTGAAGGAAGACGAACTAATCACCCCAATTGACATTGTTAAAACAAAATTTAAATTTTTAAGGAAAAACTTCTCCTATACAGTGGTGTTTCAAAAGAGCAAATAAAAGTATTATCTTTCATCCGGCGACGTCCTATTCGAGGTCGATTTGGCGCAATCGATTCCGACACCCCCAGAAGTAGGCTACCGTCAGACTTTGACATTGGTCAAAGAAGAAGGCAAAGTAAAGTGGATTGTTCAATAAAGCCCTTGTCCTACCCCCTCCCACAAAAGGTCCTTTTTAACAAAAGGACCGCCTAAGCATATCAAGTTAGGGACTTGGCCTGTACATAGGCAGGAGACTGTTAGTCTTATGTTTGTGTGCAGCCCACTTTGTAAAAATTTCTAAGTCCCAAGGTCCTTGACCTTGACCTTGACCTTGAACATGACCCAAAAAAGGGGGGGTATAAAGTTTGTGAAAAGTATGTCATGTGGGTACTCAAATTACGCGGATTGATCAGACGAACAAGTTGGTGTAAACAGAATTCAGATCCGACCAAGGGTATAGTGGTAATAGCTAAAAACAACTATTTCGAGGGTCTAACCTAAATAACTTCTTTATTTACGGTTTAAAATATATTAAGTGGGTACTCAAATTACGCGGATTGATCAGACAAACAAGTTGGTGCAAGCAGAATTCAGATCCGACAAAGGGTATAGCAGCAACAGCGAAAAAAACAACTATTTTCAAGGACAAACCTAAATAACTTCTTTGTTTTTGGTTCAAAGTATAACATGTGGGTACTTCAATTACGCGGCTTGACAAGACAAACAAGAAGGTGCAATCTAAATTTAAATCTAACCAACAGCATAGCATCCGTGGCGTAAAAACGATGGTTTGAAGGACAAGGTAACGTTGTGGTGGGGGTTAGGTGCCTATCATACACGATAACGCTACATCATTATACTTCCAGCTCTTGACGGATGAACATCTACCTAGAGGGTCTGAAAAATGTCGCAGTTTTACAGGAACATGAGGAAGGTGACCTTCAGTAGTCCCCTTGACACTACATTCTACTTTCCTGACAATGAAGACAGAAGGTCTACACTTTTAGTGGACAATGAGCGGTTTCGTCGAAGAATAATCGAGGTTGAAACACTTTTAGCCAGTTGTTTGCTACGCAAAAAGAACCATATGAATACATGCACCGGTTTAGATCATAGTAGCTGTTATACTTATACAGCGTTGAAGCGCAAACATTATTGAAGTTTTTAGTTACGGAGGTAAGGTCTTGACAGTCTAAGAGCTAAACCCTAACTAACACATGTAAACTAGTTATTGTGCGATGTAAAACTTGGTGGGGAGACTGGTGTAGTGGGGGGACTGGTGTAGTGGGGGGACTACCATCTGCCGCACACTTGCCACCTGCCGCCTGCCACCTGCCGCCAACCATCTGCCGTCCACCATCTGCTTCGTTCTACTACACTTTTACCCCCACCATTTTGTTTGATACCAGAACGCTAGCTAGCGAATAGTCAGTACACCTCCGGCTCTCGACCGGTGAACATCGAGCTCTCCAAGACGCTCTTCACAAAATAACAATATCATTTCACTCAAGATCTGATAGATGTTTCTATTTCATTGCCGTCAGGTATTATTTTCCACCTGACAGCAATGAAATGCAGACACCTATCAGAACAGATAGGTGTCAAAAAAAAACACAACATGGACTCTGCGCAGGAATCGAAGTATCTACCGTCTTTCATCAGAAAGCGAAGTGATGGTCGCAACTCGTCCGGATCAACAACATCGATGACAACGAACAACGGGGAACTATTGTAAACATGAATTATTGTAAATAAAATAAATTAATATTTGTAATATGAATTATTATTGTAAATAAAATAAAGTAATATTTGTAATAGTACTACCTCGCACTCGTATCATTCGATTGCTTCATTCGATTGTTTCATTCGATATTTATTATCGATTAACTATCGAATCACAATCGAATGATACGAGTGCGAGGTAGATTTTTTTTAAAAAACTTCTCCGTGACCTTGAACTTTGAACTTTACCTCATTACGTCACAAAACCGCCTACGTCACTGGCTCAGCCTCAGATGACGTCTTTCATGACGCAGCGCTTCCGGTCACGTGACCGGAAGCTGTCAATCAAGTGAGCCAGAAGTCCCCTTTCCCTACTACTAATATTTATCATAGCATAACGCAAAACGGGGTATCAACAGTTTAATATCAACAGTCTAGTGTTGAAATTTTTATTATTGCATGGTTCTCAATATTTTTTGTCAATCGTGATTTGCGCCACATGTGATGTGAAAAAGTGACGTAAGAATTTTCAAAATGTAATTGCCATAAGTAATTTATTCATTGATTGTAAATTAAAAATTCATACTTAGTTTTATGCTAAAACCAGTCAATTTGATCTGACTGTTGTATGGTCTTAAACTAAACAAACGTAAATAACATACAAAATAACATTCGAATACAATGTTAAAGAAGCGTGTTTGATTATATATTTGCTCCAACAAACCGAATATTAAAATTTCATGGAGTGCAGTGTATTAGACCTAGTGTTACCAATGTTGATGTAGTGTTATAAATGGCAATTAGCTGTTTTCATCACTTATCACTGACCTCAACTGATGTAAACGATAAAGCAGGTAAAGCATAGTTTATGACATATTCTGTACGGCACCAAAATCATTGTATGAGTAGAAAAAGGTTGTGAGCCTATTAAATATAAAATTAGCATATCCAACAAAGTTCTATGCATAATTAGATTGCACTTATAGCTTTACTGGAAGCACAATAGTTTCAATGAAATTTATGGTATGGTTAGTAAAAATTTGCTATACAAATTGTATATTGGCAATAATAAACATGCAAAGCAACTGTGAAACACACATTTTTGTGACTACAACGATCCATGAAAGTCCAGTGACTTTATTTACAAGAGTGTGAAAAGAAGTATCAGTAATTCCATTGCTAAATAACTTGTTACGTATATCTTATGACTTTGAAGCTAAGAGTTGCTCTAATCTCTTTGAAATGGTAATGTTTTTGTCGCAATAAGAAACTAGTGAACCGTCTTTCTGGGTGTGAGCACTATTCTAAATAAATTCATTTTTTTAGCTTTAATAATTTGATATGTTCAGAATGATAATGTCCCGACTTAAAATGCGTTATACAGTATACATTGGATTCTTCCAGTTCTGAAAGTATACACATTTTTATATACGAATTTTAAGAATACCTTTAGCGGAACAAAAGCTAGTGTTTGGTCACAAAATGTGCTCATATTTAATTAGTTATACAACACCGTGACTATTAAAAACAATAATAATTCAATAGTGTATTAATATAAACTAAATAATGTAATTCTCTTAAGCCAATTCACTGGGTAAAATTTCACCACTTTGAATGCGGATGAAAGGACAGTGTATAAATAAAGTGAGGCGAAATATTGACCCTCATTATAATTTCTAAGATACTCTCACTGCTGCGGTTATACCCAGTTAGCACATGGATAAAGAGCACTCACATAACAACGGCACTCACCAGTGGTAGTAAATAAATACGTTGAAAAATCCCTAAACTGTTACGAAGAGTAATGTTTACAGTTTTCACATTTTTATTTAAGTCTTTATTTCATATTACCAATAAGTAAAAAAACAAAAAACACTATTTAGTATTTTACAATTTGTATTTCGTATCAAGCAGTTGTGGAGGTACGTTATATTGCGTACGTGCATCGAAGTTATCTTCATGGATGCCATTTACAAATCAAATCCATTTTAACATACCGTTTTGAAGTGGTTTTATCTTGATCATATATAGTGATGGCTGCTCAACAACGAGTTATTATTTATTATTTTACTATAAAACAGATGAGCTACTTTTGAAATATCTTATAACACTATAATACAAAGAATCAAATTGTAAAATTGTTTGTTCTGTTTCACGTACAAATGAACTCTCTAAGAGAAAATATAATATCAGTGTGTTAAATAAAAAACAAAAGCAATCATTTGTACATACAATTTGATATTACTGAATATACAAAACAATGAAGGGAAGAACAAACATAACTACAAACTTATCAAAACAATAAAGGTAAGAACAAACATAACTACAAACTTAACAAAACAACTATTTATAAACTTACAACAGTGTACAGTTTAATACTATTATCAACCTGTACACTTCTATAAAATAACAACGATAATAATAATAAATATTGATAGTTTATTACAAATAATAACAACACAATTTTTTACATTTGAACCATGGTTGGGTGAAATGCCATGTTTTTCATTTACTCATGATCTAATTCCACAGTAATATTTATATGTACGCAGGTTTTTGTAATTTTGTAAACCAAGTTGAGGGCTCCACTACAGCTTATCTTGCCCACCCACTTGGGATTTAGTCCAGCGTGATAAAAACTGTCCAACAAACAAGGCCTGAGCGGTTACAGTACTACAGTAGGCGGAGAGTGCTGATAGATGCCTGTCAGGACGTCAGGACCAGAATTCGAACACACATCAAGTCCTTCGCCTTAACCACCTTGCGAACGACTCACCACCAAGTAACATCCAAGAACACCAACAGTAATTAATGCCGCTGTATGCAAATCATTGGAGGGGTTCAGTAATTATTCCGGGCAATCATTTGCACTTATCAGATCACACCCCGGAGAGTTGAAATTGACAGTTGAAGGGTCACATCCCCAACCCCTCAGTTCTGCATTCCCTTGAGGGACACTCATGTTCATTTCATTTTACACTAATTTAGAAAATCATACTCATTCCGCTGGTGCTTTTGTTGATCTATGTTATGCGAATGACATCATATAGTAGATGTGTCTGCCAGTCTAATTATCAATAATTAACAATAGTTGATTATAAAATCATCCTTAATGTTTGGATTCTACTGCCATCGCTTTATAAGTGTATTCCCTAAACATAAAATGTAATCAGGGAATTCAAATCTTTTTATGAGATGATTGTGTTATATAAGTCTATTTCATTAATTAATAATTATTTAGTTTCACGATAGAGATTTATATATTAATCAACTCTCTTTAACTAGTTTTATCGATCCAAAACTACCTCATTGCTTTGTAATGTTGTTTTTAGCTACAAAATAGGTTAGTATACTTTTGGTGTTTCAGATTCTTTAGTATTCTGGTAAGATTTTATTAAAATTGATGCTCCGTAAGTTAATCTGATATCAGTTTTATACGACAGTAGTCAAATCAAAATATGCAATTGATAAACTTCCTTTTTTTAAACGGTCATAATTTAAAAAGTTGATGGATTTAGGACACCATTGAAGACATCAGATTCAACATCATTCCTTGCCTTGAGTAACGAATCCTAAACTGAAAACGAATCCAAAACGGTTGCATCATGTGTGGGTTTTTAAATTACCACTTTGAATTACCACGTTGCGTTTTAACATTACTACCAAAACCATTATTGTTTTGAATGAGTGGTTTGTAAAATATGTTTACGCACATTTCATTATTGAGCACAGGGTAGGTACCTAATTAATAACATAATCATCTTTTAATACATTTTAAAGATCAACACAAAAAAATCAACAAAAAACTTGACATTTCTAAATGATAATCACAGACAGTTATGGTAAATGTTTTACGATCGTAATAATTATATGTAATGATGTCGTAGGCTTAACCGTACTTCTCTAAACACTCCCTATAGTATGTGCATGGTTATGGCACATGCTCAATAAAGCTATACACGAAAGTTCTGCCCCCGGATGGCATGCCATGTCAACTGAGAGTCAATACGTTCTCGTGAGTTGTCTGCATCAGTCACTAAAACCATCATGTAACATATGGAATGGCCATTAATAAAACATCTATTGATTATATGAACTGCTCAAGATTATTAATATATTTTTAGTGAATTTCCTATGGAAAGTGAACTATTAGCATGACCCGCACGGTGAAATTTAAGCCCGGGACCACCATAAAAGTTCCTAACGTGATCTCCTGAAAACATTTTTGGGGGGTCGTTAAACATTGAATATTTATAGACATATATACAGTATATATATATATATATATGTGTGTGTGTGTGTGTGTGTGTGTGTGTGTGTGTGTGTGTGTGTGTGTGTATTTGCACTCTAGCGGTTGCATTTTTGTCCGATTTACTTCAAATTTGGTACGGACATTCCTTTATATAATCAGTTGGACAAGTTCGTTGGGTAAAACAATCGGAACATTCTAAACTCCTTTTTTGGGGATTAATCTTTCGAATTTCGAGTTTTTGGGCCCAAAAAGGGTCAGAAAAAGCCCCGGATGTAAAAGTAATGTATGCAAAAAGATGAGAATTAGTAAGGCGAAACTTTTGAGCCCTCTCTCGTCATTCTATATAGCATCAATATTTACTGAGTTATTAAAGAAAATTGTTATCGACCAAATACGGTACCTTGTCATATGGGGGTTTTACATTATAAAAGTCTGTTATTCATTTGTTGGTGTACTTTTATCATCCCCAGCAACCTCACGCCTACTTTCAAGCCTGACTGGTCCTTCTCCTAACCTTATAATGTGAAAAATTGTATTCTCAGCATTGCAGGTAATGTAACCAGGAGCTTCAGAACAGCCAAAAAATCTATGATTTCAGATTTCAATAAAAATTTGAATAAATGTATGGTTTTACACTGATTTTGAGCTTTAAAAGATTGTTATGTGGAAATTCACTTCCCTCACGTCAGCGTGCTGCGTGCGAACTCGTTTATTTTTTTATTGGCTAAGTATTTTATTTTATTTAAATTTCTAGAAAGTCGTCTTTTGGATTCGTTATTAGGTATTTTTTGATGCTTTACCACTTTACACTATCGACTTTTTTAAATGTATATTTTTCATTAGAATGGATAATAGGGGTAATTCTATGTAAACATTAAAGTAGCAGACTCGGTGACTGAAATATTTAAGAGGATCATTATAGTGACGCTTCCTGTCGCAGATAGTTTCTGTTTGAGGTTACTATAATGGATAACTGTAACACGTCTGGACGTGTACAGTACCTCACAGTAGGAGTGAACTAAAACGTGACCGGTTCGGTTACCAGAAAAACAAAAACTAATATTACAGCGCAGCGATAAGTCTCAGAAGAGATAACTGCCGCTGCGATTTCCAGTTTGAGGATGATTTTTTTGTAAATGTAATAATATATCATGGGTAACAGGTAGTGAGGCTCAGTAGTATCCTGAAAAAGCTTCGACGAAAGTTCTCAGATAAGCCTTCTGCACCATTGATTTCCAGTTTAAGTTTACTATAACGGATAACTGCAACACGTTTAGGACTGAACTGTAAAGTGACAGGCTCAATGACATAGACATAGACATAGGCATAGACATAGGCATAGACATAGACATAGCCATAGACATAGACATAGACATAGACATAGACATACTGCAGAGACGTTTCAGTGACAGCTTTCGAAGGAGGCTTACTTTTTTTGAAGTCTCCTATTTTGAAGTGTGTAGTTTGTGTTACATTTACTATTTGTTATAGGAGTTATGGAGCTTTTTAATGTAATATAATTTTTTTAATTGAAATAAATACATCTTACTTGATATGTATTTTAAAATCCATAGTGTTGTGATCCTTAATTGCGTATAAACGGCTCTAATTATGTTTCAAATGTTGAGAATCTTAAGAAACTTAAATTAAATTATTGCGGACAAATTGTCCATCCCTGTTTAGATAAAACCAAGTTTTACAACATTTGAGATCAAGATTTTAACCAAGTATCTTTCCTATTATATTAAGCTGAAAAACTGCAGATTATGACCAAACTATATATATTTACATATATAATACATACATGTAATACTATAAAAAAAGTTATATTTAATTATTTTCTCAAATTTTATTTTTAAATAATAGTTTATAAAGTTTATACTTGTATGAATGGGAAGAAACTGAAACAGTTATCTACAAAATATGCACAACTGACAGTCTCACAAAGATAAAGGTTACGGTGCCGTATTTTATAAAGCTAAATCAAATTTTAATGCCTTTCATTTAAATTATTTTGTGTGTTAAAAATAAACTAAGGGAAGCCAGTACTTTTTGAGATAAAATACATAGGCATTCCTGGGGTATCGAGAACGAATAGGTGGATTTAAAGCATGCAAAACCAATGTTTATGACGCTCCTGCATTATATTCGTTATTCGATATCCACACTCCTGAAGTAGTTCTTTCGCTGACTTTACCAGCTTCCTCGTTAATCTTAACAATCCCGCTAACTTAATGTAAAATGTACCAGATACAAGAATTCAATTCTATAATTCAAGAATACAATTCACAAGAAGTCGAAGAAGCTTTATGGACTTAAACTGTCGTGTTCAATCTTAACGCAACATACTCGTAACTATCAACCTGATCTTCAAAGATACAAAAATTGAAATAAAATGTTTGGGCCAATCGTGTCGCTATGATAACAGATCTGGCACCTGTTACATTTGTTACATTTCCCCCAGAATATTTAATTTATCTGGAAATATTTTCTATATTTTGGCTTAAAATTTATAGTGAGTATAGTGTTGGCTCCTCACCAAACCGTTCAACTCAGTGAATACATATATAGATTTAACCATACATAAATAAAATAAGATGCCTTTAGAAAGTCTACGAGAGACTTCGCGGTCAGTAAGTTATTTTGTTTAGTTAGTCACTTAAACTCACAATTGTGTTGAGTTTTTAAAACATCTGGCTCTTCACCTGCGAGATCCTCGGATTGTGAACGGAACCATTATTACTAATCTCAATGCATTAAAAGTAAATTGAAGGCAGGATTTCTTTCATTCCGACAGAAAGAAAATAAAATTATGTAATATGTTTAATTATTAATTTAATCTTGATTTTCATACATTAACTATCTCCATGTACAACACAATGAGATTATTTAATTGAAAAATAACTTTACAAAATAATTATTGTATTTGACGATGAATTTACATAATTTACAAAGGGTATCACGAATACAGAGGTTGCTAAAACTTTTGTAGTATGAAATAACTTGAGAAATACAAGAATGGAAAATAGTTGTTACAACTCACGATATTCTATCATAGTTTGGATTTAAGTAAGTGATATTATTTACACACCTCAGTAGTGGATAAACAGGAAAGAGGCATCACTTCCGGCGCTTTTTTCCCATGTTATTCTTATGGGGATCAGTTTTTGCACCGACGCCCGATCCTACCCTACACAAATTTTCTTTTTGGCCCCTGCCTTATTTTCCCCCATTTAAAATTTGCATTAATTTTAATACATCCTTTGCAGAAATCCACGAGTTCAAAAATAACTCCACACTAAATAAACAACACATGTAAACAACTTAGAAGTTATTGTGTAGTAGTGGTGAAATGGCAAAGAGGCATCACTTCCGGCGCTTTTTCCCCATGTTATTCTTATGGGGAGCCGTTTTTGCACCGACGCCAGCTCCCGCCTATAGAGCTCCCGCGCCCTAGCCTATACTAACGTCCAACCCTTGCCTATATTAAATATATTGTCCCCATCCCCATCCCTCCTCTATATTTTTAAAAATTAATTTTCAAATTCAGGCTAAAAAACTATCTTTGGTGTTTATGGTCCGATTTGTCTGCAATTTGGATATGTTATTGTCCTAGGCAAGTGTTTTAATAAATTTCACTTACATTTCCCAAATTCACTATTACGGTTGAATTAAAAAATATTTTTTGAAAAATACTGCCGCCAACTGAAATTTGTGTTTTAATCCAAACTATTTAAAATTCATTTTAATACATCCTTTGCAGAAATCCACGAGTTCAAAAATAACTCCACACTAAATAAACAACACATGTAAACAACTTAGAAGTGCACTCGGTTATCGCCACTAGCGCGACAATCAACCTTGAAGGAGATTTTGCAAGATCGGCACCAAGGACACAGCGACCGATGCATAGTAACCGATGCGTAATTTTACAAATTGTGTGAATTGTCGGCTATATAAAGAGCTGTTGCAGGCCAGGGTCCTCACTTCATATCCTACAGCCCCAGCATCAACAAGACCTGTTGCAGATTTTAACTTAAAATTCAGTGGTTAGAATAATTTCGGCTAAAATATGATTTTTTTACTCTGGACTTAGAAAAATTTAGTGGTTAGAATAATTTCGGCGAAAATATGTTTTTTTTACTCTGGACTTAGAAAAATTTAGTGATTAAAATAATTTCGGCGAAAATATGTTTTTTTTTACTCTGGACTTAGAAAAATTTAGTGATTAAAATAATTTCGGCTAAAATATGCTTTTTTTACTCTGGACTTAGAAAAATTTAGTGGTTAAAATAATTTCGTCTAAAATATGATTTTTTTACTCTGGACTTAGAAAAATTTAGAGTGGTTCTTATGACTTAATAACTTTGAAGATGAAAGGGAATCGTTATTTTTGAAAACATTTTCATTTTTGATTAAAATTCAAATTTGGTTTGTAGGTACTTTATACAATTATCTAAAAAGTAGTTTCTCAGATTTTTGATAAAGGGCTTAGTTTTTATAAAAATTTTGAATTTGTGTTTTTTTTTTTTAAATCTTCATATTTTGAATTTTGATCGTATTTAAATTTTTAAAATGGTAATTTTTGTTTATAAAAAGCAGAGCATGACATCTCTACAGTCATTTCAACACAAAATGTTGACCTGTGCAGTCTGTTTTATGTCTTACTCCAACAGAAGCAATTTATTACGCCATTATCGACTTGTTCACAAAGTTATTCCTAAAATTTGTAAAATATGTCATCAAATATTTGACAATAGCAATTTTAAAATGCATATGCTAGAGAACCACAATACTTGTAATGTGTGTAAGAGAGTCATCACCCGGAACAAACCCCGCCACCACCTACGATGTGACAAGCGACCCTATAATGTGTTTAAGTTTTACGGCGAGTCCGCGGATATATTAAACACCCTTCAATCATGTCCTTTACCTATCAAATGGATTCTTATTAGGAGAGTGAAATTTATCAAACACTCAGTGGACAATAATGGTGATTTAATCATTGACAAAGAATGTATTGCTGATTTTCGAAGTTTAACTAATTTATCAATTGAGAAAGCACAGCTAAAGACTCAAATTGAAAATTCACTTTTAAAAATCGATACCTCCATGCACAAGTATCAAGCTCAAGGCAGTGGATGGATATATGACCGCACCAAATACTGGCAGTTGCATGTTTACAAATATAAGCCCCTAACTCCCAAATCATACATTCCCACGCCAGAAAATATAAAATCAAAACATGCTGTTTTAAATATTAAAAACACCGATAGTAAATGTTTCACCTGGAGTGTTTTAGCAAGCCTAAGACCAAGGAATAGTAAAGAAAATGCAAATCGAGTAGTTCACTACGAACCCTATGAAGGCCAGTTGAATATGACAAACATAAAATATCCAGTAAAAATATCCGACATTGATAAATTTGAAAAACAAAACAACATAAGTGTTAATGTATATGGAATTGAAGGAAAAACAATATATCCACTGAGAATAACTAAACTAAATGGCAATACGCACGTCAACCTGCTGCTTCTACAACAAGGTCGGAAATCACATTACTGTTTAATTCGTGATTTTGACAAGTTAATGTTGCGGTCTACAAAATACAATAGTAAGAAATATTTTTGCAAGTTCTGTTTGCAACATTTTGGCACCAAAGATATATTGGAACGTCACACAACATATTGTAAAACCTTTGATGCCCAAAGAGTACAAATGTCTGAAAAAGATACACTACAATTTACGAATTACAAATATCAACTTAAAGCTCCCTTTGTGATTTATGCAGATTTCGAATGTTTTATAAACGGCGGCAAACACACGCCTTCTGGATTTGCTTATGTTGTGGTGAGAGACTCTAAAATTATTTACGAAGAGTTGTACAGCGGTGAAAATGTAATGGATGTATTTTTTGAAAAGTTATTTAAAACCTATGACTTTATTAAAAGTCAGATGGAAGTATATGTTCCCCTTGTAATGACTCCAAAGCAAGAGGCATCCTTCAAAAACTCTAAATACTGCCACATATGCCAACAGCTGTTACTGGGTGATAAAGTGCGCGACCATTGCCATCTAACAGGCAAATTCCGAGGACCCTCCCACAACGCTTGCAATTTAAACTATAAAGTAACCAAGAAAATTCCAATATTCTTCCACAACCTTAAAAACTATGATGGTCATTTAATAATGCAACACTTGGGAAAACTCAATCGCAAATTGAATTGCATAGCCAAAGACATGGAAAAATATATATCGTTCTCTGTTGATGATTTGGTATTTTTGGATTCCTACAACTTTCTGTCTCTTCCCTTAAGCAAATTAGCTTCCAATTTAAATACATTTAGATTTATAGACAATCCACTACTACAACGCAAGGGCGAATTTCCATACGAATACATGACAGGACCAGAAAAGTTTTTAGAGCCCCTACCACCCATAGAGGCATTTTACAGCAGCCTAACTAAAGAATGTATATCTCCTGCACAATATGAACATGCTAAAAACGTATGGAATCATTTTAATATAAAGAATTTAAAAGAATATCACGATTTATACCTTAAAACAGATGTGTTGTTATTGGCTGATGTGTTTGAGACATTTAGGGACTTGAGTTTAAAGGATTATAAACTCGACCCTGTCCACAAGTACTCATTGCCTGGACTAACATGGGAGGCGTGTCTTAGAATGACCGGCATAAAATTACAGTTATTTAGTGACATTGACATGCATTTGTTTATAGAACACGCCATTAGAGGCGGTGTAAGCATGATTTCCACACGCTACGCTAAAGCCAATAATAAGTACATGGGCGAACATTATGACCCAAATCAAGAAAGCACCTATCTTGTATACTTAGACTGCAACTCGCTATACTCTACAGCAATGTGCGAGTCGTTGCCCGTTGATGGCTTTAGATGGACAAACGAGAAAGATTATAAAGCCAATAAAAATGAAAACTTTGGATTTATTTTGGAAGTTGATTTAAAATACGATAAAAGTTTACACGATTTGCACAACGACTACCCGCTCGCACCAGAAAAAATGAATGGAAAATTAATACCAAACTTAAATGACAAAACCAAATATATTCTACATTATAAAGCACTAAAAAAATACGAAGAATTGGGTTTGGTAGTTACAAAATACCACAGAATCTTAAAATTCAGACAATCGAATTGGCTCGCGCCCTATATTAATTTTAATATTGAAAAGCGACAAAAAGCTGAACATGATTTTGAAAAAGACTTTTACAAACTGTTAAATAACAGTCTCTTTGGTCGAACAATTATGAACCAACGCAAGTTTCGTGATATACATCTTGTAGACGAGTCTAAGTTAACAAAGTATGTTACAAAGCCAAGATTTGACTGCAGCAAAATGTTCGATAACAAGTTGCACGCTGTGCATTTAAATAAATTAATTGTAAAGTTTGATAAACCAATATATTTAGGAATGACCATTTTGGATATCAGCAAAGTAATAATGTATGATTTCCACTAT